>OY977963.1:2483651-3683651 GCA_963854355.1 Epinotia brunnichana | reverse complement strand
GTATTTTTAGGGTTCCGTAGACAAATGGCAAAAAAACTGAACCCTTATAGATTCGTCATGTCCGTCCGTCTGTCTGTCTGTCCGTCCGTATGTCACAGCCACTTTTTTCCGAAACTTGGTAAGTAGATGTATTCTGTGAACCGCATTAAGATTTTCACACAAAAATCGAAAAAAAACATTAAGTTTTAGGGGTCCCCATACTCAGAACTGAAACTCAAAAATTTTTTTTTCATCAAACCCATACGTGTGGGGTATCTATGGATAGGTCTTCAAAAATGATATTGAGGTTTCTAACATCATTTTTTTCTAAACTGAATAGTTTGCGCGAGAGACACTTCCAAAGTGGTAAAATGTGTGTAACTTCTAAAATAAGAGAATGATAAAACTAAAAAAAATATATGATGTACATTACTATGTAAACTTCCACCGAAAATTGGTTTGAACGAGATCTAATAAGTAGTTTTTTTTTAATACGTCATAAATCGTAAACCGCAATTTATTTCACGGAACCCTTCATGTGCGAGTCCGACTCGCACTTGGCCGCTTTTTTAATATTACCTCAAATATTACGTCACTTTTTGTCTCGGGTATGTTAGGGCTTGACACTCTAGAACTTGTTTGCGTGGCTGTGCGCGCGCACTCGCCAGGCCAACAACGCGCCCACACCCAGGACACTGGCGCTTCTAAATGCGATGGCTGTCGAGGGCTATGATATCGACATATTTGTGGATAGTGTTGGTGGATTCCGCAGAAAGTGCAGTCATATTTTTAATTTATTATTGTTTAAATGAGTTCTGTTGACATAATTATTACTATTAATTTATTTTTTATTCGATGTTTTTAATTTTAATTTAATTTTATTATATTTTACTTTGGACACTGACATTTATATGTGATGAATTTGTAATTTTATTTTATTTTTACTTTTATTTTTGACACAAATATTTTATAATTTTACTTTTGTGACTTGTACAAATGTCTGAAATGTTTGTGAATGAATTTGTTTATGTAATTTTTGTAATTAATTTTGTTGTAAATGTTTTTTGAAATAGCATGTAAACGACTTGGTGACCGCACTGTAAGTTTATTATGTGACTGAATAAAATGAAATGAAATGAAATGAAATTGTAACCAGAGGTAGGTGTTAGGGATATTAATCGATATTGCAAGATTTTTTTTCTTAACTACCAACTTATTTTTTCCTTATAAAATAATTCAGCACGCTATGTATCACTACATTGTCTTACTGATGTGACGTCACAACTGTCACAAGTAACCCGCTTCTTCCATGTGTCTAATGAGTGTAAGCATTACATTGCTGCTCGATAATTTTTCAAAACTTAATTACGCTTTGGTGGTTATGATTAACTTACAATTTTCTTACAATATCGGTGCATAGTACTAAAAGCTACGTATGCTTAAAATTTGTGGTAAGTAATATTAAACATACAGTCTGTATATTTTTTTTTTGTTAGCCTATATTGAATCCCAATAGGGAACTTGCATCTTTTATTACGAAAAACAAAAGTATAATCCAGCATTAAAACAACTGTAGCATTAAAACTTTGTTATGATTTATTTTTCTGATGTTATATGCATTTGAAATCTGCACGCGCCGGCACCCCCCGAAAATGCTCTATATTAAACGGGCTTATGCTATGGCGTCACAGCATGGAGTAAGTCATTAATTTGCGATTATCTCCACAACATTTACGTTTAAGTCTATACTTGTCATACAAAATATCATTTCTAATTTAATATTCTATGTAACTGTTACGTTATTTTATCGAAAAAATAAAAAATAAAATTTCGTCATTTTAACGTTAGGTAAAACTAATAAAATCGTTTTTTTTTTTTTTTTTTCTTTTGTATGATATCTCTACGTATATCCGCATCGATTGAGTGCAATTTATTCGAAATTGAAGTCCCATGCAAGTTCCCCATTGCTGCAAAATCCACTAATATGCTCTAGTTTCTAGTATTTCAAGATAAGAAGTATATAGACGTCTACTCTCACCTGCGCCCGCGCAATCATGAAGGTGATCATTTTCCGCGCCGTATCGTCGGACACGTGCTCCCAGCCGCAACAGTACAGCCGATCGGCTACGTCCAGTCCCTGATTGTAGCCAGAAAATAAATAGACAAGCTATGGAACTTTCGGGTTGCTCAATATGGCCCGGCCCCACTCTCATCTATTTGTTTATTTGTTTGGAGAACAGAAGCATACAAATGAAGAGCAATATAGGTAGAATATACGTAGGTATACTTTAACTCATTTCATAGACATAGACATAGAAAAACTTTATTCAATTTCACATTTTATACAAAAGGAACAGTGTACAAATTAGACTTAGGAATAGACAAACACACTCAAACAATATCGTACGAGGCATTTACATTTTGTGATGCCAAAAAGGGGCTAGACTCAGCCAAAGATTATTATGACTCAGCATACTGTTGCAGTGAGTACCTACTGTGTACCTACACTGCAACGCTGATTTTCAGTCAGACCCATTTCAACTGGGCTCATGAATGGATGTTTGTTAGCCAGGTATACATGGTATTATCACAGTGTATAATTTGCCATACGATAAATGGACGGTTTTCGGCTGAATGATTTTGATGATCTGGGGGCACGGCAGTGCCCCCGCCAAGTCGAGCAAAACAAAGAGGCACGGCCGTACCATCCTTTTCTCGAAGCCATTCAGGCCATTTTCAACATCCTGTAATTTGAGCTAGCTAAAGCTAGAATCCTGAATTTTCAGGAACATGTAGGAATATTGCAATTTCAGTCACGTTTCAGAGATATACACACTGCATAGGTAAGTTTGTAATCCTATATAAATACATGCGATTACAAAGTTACTTTTGCAGTTTCTTCCTGCAAAACTATACAAACGTTATTTGCGGTTGGTAAAATAACATTCCCATAGAAAGTCTACAAAAAGAAATGAGATCCCATAAAAAACATTCCATGTAAAAAATAGGCCAAGTCTCGAAACTCTTTCACAGTAAATAGTGGTGAGATATTTCGTAGAGCCAAGTCAGGCATAGTAATATAAAAAGTAATAAAAGTTTTATTTGGCATATTTTCTTACATTAATTTCCAGAGGTCTCCGCACTAGGCTTCGCCTGTGTCGCGGGGAACCAGTTAAAAATTACATTTTGGAATTATGTTACAAGGTACTTACATTCAAAGTATAAACTATAGGAACTTAAAAAGGGACTTAAACCTTAAAAAATAAAAAATTACATTGCACTTTTAGAAAATTACTAAACTGTAAACTTTAAACTTATTTTATTAGGCATACTTATTAATCTTTATTTGCTTGCTAAATAAAATTTTGTGACTTGGCAATCACACTTACATAGTTTTAGGTACCTATGTAAAAATTAGTAATTGCAGTAAAGTTGTGTGATTCCCAAGTTGCAGAATTTTATTTAGCAAGCAAATAAAGATTAATAAGAATGCCTGACTTGGCTCTACGAAATATCTCACCACTTTTTACTGTGAAAGTAGTGTATTAGGATGTATACTTTTCTTAATTTACATAAACGACTTACCAAAGATAACCAACCATAAGTGTATTTTATTTGCTGACGATGTCTCTCTCCTATTTCACCACCCTAATAATAGCAATAAGGAACTATTCTCACATCAAAGAAACGTTCACAAATATCTCTAAATGGCTACATGACCACAATTTGTTGCTTAACACAAATAAAACCAACACGCTATACAATTCAGACCGTACCAAAAAAGACCTGCTGACCTGAGCCCACTGTTACAAGACCTAAACATCAAAGAAGTTACTGAATTTACTCTATTAGGACTGACAGTAGACACTCACCTTGAATGGAAAAAAACATATAGATCGAATAAAATCCAAAGTATCCAGTTTTATTTACGCTTTATACATCTTAAAATCAAACACAAACACAGAATGCGCCCTGTCTGCCTACCACGCATACACACAATCGTGGCTCCGTTATGGTATCATTTTATGGGGTCATAGCACTGACGCACATAATATCTTTATAGCCCAGAAAAAATGTGTCCGAATATTAGTTAACATTCTACAAACTCAAACTTGCAAACCACATTTCATAAACCTACAAATTTTGACTCTACCATCTCTATACATCCTGGAAATCGCCACGTTGGTCAGAAATAATCTTCATTTATATAAATTCAACCAAAGTGCACGTCGCAGAGACAAACTTATCGCACCGGAACCGATATTAGACATTTACAAAAAAGGTCCATATTACAGATCGATCAACATTTACAACAAATTACCATCAAATATAAGGAATTTAGAAAATAATAACTCTTTCATTAGCAAACTAAAAACATTTCTGATAAAAAAAGCATACTATTCGGTCTCAGAGTTCCTGCAGGATGATGACCTTCTGTAATATCATAATGTAAAACTATAGATTTTATTATGAACTAAATAATATAATTAGTTTGCCTAATAGATGTATGCACTAGAGTTTACATAAACTAGTTTTTAAGAACTATTGTCATACCCTACCAGGGTCCATGAGATACATTTTTATTTTATAACATCTTTGTAAAATACCATGGTTTGCAATAAACATTATTACTATTACTAAAGAGTTTCGAGACTTGGCCTATTTTTTACATGGAATGTTTTTTATGGGATATCATATCTACACTAATATTATAAAGGGGAAAACTACTTATGTGTGATAGGTAGTATAGTATACCTAGCTTTGTAGGTTAGTATGCCGCGCCGGCAGAGCTATAAATGCGAAAGTGTCTGGATCCTAGTTGAAAACTAACTTTTTTATCAGTTACCGTAACTTGTAGTTTAGCTGCATAGCGACATGGTAGGTAGATGTGGGCGACGGTGCCTAAAATGAATACTAGGTATCTGGGATCGATTCCGAAGCCCTGCGAACAGAAATGACATCGGTTGGGATCAGTGGACATGCCTCTGCCGGCCGCTACATAAAATATAAATAATCAATAATGGCATAAACTTAGAATAATCCGTCTGAGATCCCTATGTACTGCATAAAGAGAGAAAAAGATATGTGGACGCGGATTATTAGGATGAACATTAATGACATGAGTTATACGACACATAGTTAGTTAGTTATACTGGGCGTTTTCCGCAAGTCGACATCCATTGTGCCTATTTTGCGTGAAACGGCGGTGTGGCGCTACTCTAACCACCCCAGCTCGTCTAGAAAGTTGGTGAGTGCCTTGGTGTTGCTGACTGCGTCCCGTAGTGTGTCTGGAGAACCTAGGTGCTTCATTCTGTATACTTCTACCTGCTTGCAGTCCAGTAGTATAAATGTTTACTTAGTCGTTTCTTCTGCCTCCATGCACGCTCTGCACATGGGGCTGTCTACGACACATGTAAAACATGTGTTTAACTCAAGAGCAAAAGTTTCGGGTCGATGAAATACCGTCATATTTCCTAAAATAGTGCAAATGTTGTACAGTTTTTTAATCCTTTCATGATCTTTATTACATTTTACATCTAAACTGCAGAAATAACAGTAAAAAAGAAACAAGTTACCAGGTTTAAATCGGACTCGTAAAAACCCATGAAAAAAACAACGTTAACGGAGCGAGATATCGCAAAAATCGTAATTTTTGGATGTTGATATCTTTATGATAGGTTCCGGAAATTGCTAATACATTTGAGTATTACGAAGACTAGTATGTTATGTAAATAAGACTACTGAAAGATATTTAAAAAAACCTATTGCGGTTATTTAATTTAGGGTGACCCGAAACTTTTGCTCTTGAGTGTAGCTGCTGGTTGTTGGCTTCATTAATACGGCGATTTGTGATTAAGAGATTTCCTTTTGCTGAGTTGGTCCTTGCGACTCAAAGATGGATTTAAGAAGGGGAGCCATCAAAATTTCAGATGTCTATTTTTACTCCTTACTACGCTTACTCCGAAATACCTGACGATGTTATATTATCATTTTGGTATAAATCAAGGACGCCTAATTCATTCCTGATATTTAATTTTAACTTTTTTCAACGTAAGCCTAAACACAAGCTGTTATAAAATTAACACATTATTGATAAAGGACCCCCCCACCCCATCTTCCTGCATCAAAAATCAAGATGGCTCCCCTTCTTAAAACGGTCTAGGGGTGAACCCCCCATCCCCTGAAGGGGATTCACTCTGCCAAAGGACACCGCTTAATCATCAAACGCCGTATAAGTATTGCACTTTTATGTCGTGTACAGATGCCACTTTTCTTTTTTCTTTATAAAATGTCTTTATTAATAACAATAAGTACAACAGTATCTTACTTATCTAGTGTACATTTAGATCCTAGACAGCAAAAACATAATACACGAACAGTTTAGTGAGATAATGCGCTCATTTTAAACTTTTTGATACGCTCAACCAGGCGTTTAGCTATTTTTTATTTACACTTAATCAATATTAGTGTACACTTTAGGTACAATAACGAAAAACATTTTTATGCTTGATTAGAAAAGCTCGCATTTGTTGCATACATGTTGGTATTCATTCAATAATGCCTACTTTCAGCCTAAGCCAATACTAAGTATTAGCCTAGTACTAACAGTACACATTATGGTGATCATAATTAATATCACCTTAAATATACTAAATATAAATTAGGTAAATTAACATGGAATTGGGTGTAATTAAAATAAACACTACATTTAAAATAAAAATAATGTCGGTAGGAATGCATTCATGTTGCTAAGTAAACTCATTAGGTAGAAGCATTATCCATGCGTAGTGCAAGCGGTGCGAGCCGTTATGATGATAGATGCCACTATTACAGGCCCCGTAGCATGGATTATCACGCGACAAGTGACAGGATAGAGCTTCCGTCCCTGGCTGACACCGTTCGATAGAATGAGACGACGCGCTTATCTTGTCACTTGTCGCGTGATAACGCCTCCATGCTACGGGGCCTGATCAATGTAAACACACTCTCACAATCTTTTCAAACCGGGTGTAAAGACTGTAAAGAAAGGAACCATGTGAGACATTCTTTGATTTTATCGCTCTAGGTGCGCAATGCAATTTCTCACCTCGATAATCTGGTACATGCAGTTGCATATCTGAAGCATTGTTGCTATTACAATCAGACCGAGCCAGATGTTGAAAGCTATTTGTACGAGCTCCACCATTCTGTAGAGTGTAAAAAGTCATTTAACTCAACTATGTAGGTACCTGCAGTCGCCATCACATACATCGGAGCAAACAAGCAAACATCGGAACACACCTCTATTTTCAAGGCATTAGGGTGCATGTGCCGATATTTTTGAACACCTATAGTGTACCGATGTATGTGATGGCGACTTTTCAGTCAGCAGCAGAAGTAGCTATGCGGGCCGGTGTTCAAAATGACCTGAATACGACTTTATTCTTAAGAAATAATTTACTTTAAAAACAAAGTTTTAACCGACTTCAAATCAGTAGCCAAATTGCTTCAAGTTTGCCTATAAACTTTGAAGAGTTCCCTCGATTTCTCCAGGATCCCATCATCAGAACTGGATTTTGGTGACAACGGGACCAATCTGGAAGTAGGTATGTGCTTTCGAACAAAGAAAAAAAATTCAAATCGGTTCATAAATTACCGAGTTATTGCGTAACAAACACCTACACAAAAAAAAAACAGACGAGAACCTCCTCCTTTTTTAAAGTCGGTTAGTTAAGAGCGTGTGTAGGTAATTTTGAACACCCAGCCCGCTCAGCTACTTCTGCTGCTGACTGTACCATTCTGTAACTTGTTTTAAGCTAACCTCAACGCTCCGCAAACCGCGATTCTTAGTTACTAAAGCCCCTGCTAGACGGTCGCCAACACGCCCCTCCGACCGGACGACCTTGGTCCGCACCGACCTCAGAGCATAGAATACTAGAGAGAGGACAAGCCGCCGGCGGCCGTGTCGCAGCTGTATGCTCAATGGGCATACTTTGCCATACTGTGCACGCGTGCTGAGCGCAGAGAATATTACGTTTTTTCCCAAAATGCCTGATATGATGCGCGTATGTATTGTCCAATAAGAGCGTAGGTATAAAGTGTGTGTTTTAGATGTATGCGTGCTTTGTCTTGTCAATTACTTGGGAGTTGTGTGGGTTAATGAACTTGCGACAGGCATACTCAATACAAATCGGCCGGCATGTCCGATCTCCTTATATTCATACATCTGTGGCACCGACCGTGTACTTAGACAGTTGCTTGGAGCAAAATTTCATACTACAGCGGTCGGTGCCGACCAAGGTCGCTCGGTCGGAGTGGCTTGTTGGCGACCGTCTAGCAGGGGCTTTAGTGTACTGTAGAGTCTGGCAAAGGAAAGTTGAACCCAATAGATTCAATAACGCGGCAACACTAAACGTCATACCTACGCATACTTACATTTTGACCAACAATGTTGCCGCATAATTGAACCTAGTGGGTTCAACTTTCGTTTGCCAGACTTTAGCCACTCACTTGCTTCTGGCAACCACATTTGCCAATTTCGTGCACCCCTAAATTGCTTCTGGCAACTGTGGTTGCCAAACAATGTATGGGCTGCCTTGATAAACAAAATTCGAAAGCAATTTAGCCTACCTTTTTTTAAATCCAAAAGCAAGTGAGTGGCTAGAGGTTTAAGTAGTTTCGTTAGGCGTGACGAGCGAAATGAGGCGCATGAGCGCGTAAAGAATTAATCGTTCGGAATTACATACTTTTAACACCATTTGCAGCATTTTACTGAATTTCGGGGTGTACCGCTAGGTTTATAGACGACGATAGGTATATTTAATAGATATAAATACTTTAATACATAAAAAAACATCCGAGACTCAGAAACAAATATTAATTTTCATCACGCAAATGTATTTGCCCTTGCCGGGATTCGAACCCAGGTCCTTCAGCTTCGTAGGCACCGTCACTCTCTAGGCTAACCACTAAGTACTAAGTTATGGAAGTCTTACTCGAATACGTCATTCTGCGCCGCTATCACATCCAGCATCCTTCTCCTTCTTCTATCTCTATCCCTCTCCAACATAGCATCCTCCATAGTCTGACAAGCCAGCTCCATCTTCATACATATATGGTTGATCGTTATCCCAAAGAACGCGTCAAAACCAGTAAAACTGATTATGTACCACATCGCACAGTATATCATGTAGACGAACATTATTTCGAAATATGGGGTTAAGTATCTGTCCTCTCGGGGTGAGAATGGCCGGTCAAGGTCATGCACCATGTATTTGGTTGGTTCCTCCTTGAAGACGAAGTTGTAGAATGTTTGGATGATCGCTGTCATTGGGAAGATCAGAACTGTGGTCGCAACTGTGATCGACCAGCATTTCTCGCTGTAAAGAAAGGAAGTTATCGTAAATACTTTCTCCATAGTGTCCGACCGAAACATGTTTTTTTGCCGAAACCGAAACCGAACCTTTAGTAGACTTGTCAAAATCGTTGAAAAAATGACGTAAACCCGCTTTTATACACATAAACAATGTAACGCCTAACACTCGTGAAGGTTGTACAAAATAAAATAAGGTTTAGGTACTACAAGTTACCATAATTGAGTAAATTTTACATAGTAGCTTACAGTGCAGTCACCAAATCGCGTACAATGTCATTATATTTAATTTACAAACTTATTGCTACTTAACTATTCATTTTAATTTAATGTAAATACATCATAATTTGACTACCAAAAACATATATTAATTATCATTACTTATACAATTCGAAATAATTTTATGTCATAATATATTATTATAACAATTTCATTAATCTCTATATAAACTATTTAAAAAGATAACACATTTTCTGCAAAATCCACCAGCACTAACGCAGAATATCCCTTCAACTGTGGCGAAAAAACATGGCCACCTACCCCTGTCTGTGGACCCCTCTGAGGGCCGCTTCACAGACAATGTTTCTGGCGATACGTGATTTGGTAAAATTGAATTTTCATCAGTTTTTTAACTAATTACAGGCTAGATTTTAGATAAAACACAATCTATATTAAATTATTTAACTGCAACTATGTATCATCACTACACTATAGTCGTATTAAGACTATCTAACCGGCCTTATAACCAGGGCACCAAAATTTACTACATATTTTGGTTATTTTGAATATGTTAGATTAGTTTTCTGGGTTAATGAACGGCATTAATTTGAAGATATTGGAGTTATACACATTCAAAAACCATAAAATGGCCGGCTCAAAAGTATTTTTTTTTCAGGAGATCATTTGAAGTATTCTACCGAAATGGGACCTACACTCAAAAGGTGCTCGCATGGACTTTGATTTAGATGTTTATTTCTGAAGTGTGTTTTTACTATATTTATTCAATTCATACATAAACCGTAAACATAGTTCATTGACTAGGTATTTCCAGAGATTTTTTTATTGTAGGTGCACTAGACGTTAATTTAGGTATAAATGAAAAAAGGCTTATCTACTTTAATTCAAAATGATCACTTGCAATCGACTGCAGTTATCACAGCAACCATATGTTTTGAACCAGATAAATTAGGTTTCTAAATATAACCATTAAATAAACTTTTAGTTTAAATTATAATCTTATCATCAGTTAAACAAAAATCCCATAAAAACATGATCTAAATACGATACAAATCAAGGTCATGATTAGTATGAGTGCGCAACGACGATGACGTCACGAAGTGCGATGTGAGTACCCCTCGGAGGGCCTTTTACCGGACTGTTACCGGCCCTCTGAGGGCTTTGTTATGATCGCTACCAATTTCGATCGATTTATTTACTTTCGGGCAATTGTTAATACATTTACGTTCATTTTAAATTAATTTACGATAAATAACGGTAATGTTAATAGCTGTTAATGATATCAAATTATTAGAAAAGCGCTAAATAACGTGTTGGCAAATTTTGACCTTGAGTAGGTATGTTTTGTAAGTCACAGGTTTAGTACCGAGAATGGGCTGAACTTTAATTTTTGTAATGAAGAACAATAGATTACTTACCTGTTCACAAGTGTTCTCTTTCTGGCACTAAAATTCAGCACTAAACCCACAAATTTTCACTCGCGAACACCGAACGTGTCATACGCGCCGTGACCATTTTAGACTGACACCCAAATGAAATTTTCCCTCCATTGGCCATTGAAATTATGGCTTGTTAGCTGTCTCGCTTCATTGGCTTTACGTTTCAACGGATTAAAACGAGATCGATCCATGTTTGGCTGTTATTTCTCTAAGAAAGTAAGAACAGCTCTTGCGGCCCTCTGAGGGGTCTCCACAGACATGCAGGAAAAAATGTGAAGCCCGCAGAGGGGCAACCACAGCTGAAGGGATATAATAATTCCAGGAACAAGCACACAAAGCGTCACTTCACCGAGCCGGTGGCCGGCGAGCTTCGCCATATTGCCGGTTGGGATGGGACGAACGCACCCTGAGCTATAACCACGAACTTCGAAATTCGAAGTTCGGATATCTCCATCTCTATCGCACTTACCCAGTCGAGTGACAGAGATGCATGTACACGAACTTCGAGTTTCGATTTTCGTGGTAGCGCTGCTGTATTTAAATTACTTTATATAGGGGAAATGTTTGAGCCTTCTTATGAGACCCATAGTAAGCGACCACGTTTCCGTGCCATATATCATCACTGGCAACACACACTGGTCAAAGACTTTCGTCTTGAGACACTGCGGAATATTGGATGAAAAGATGTGCCGTAGCTTCCCGAATGCTGCCCAGCCGAGTCGGATTCGACGATTGACCTCTTTCTCAAAGTTGGACCTACCTAACTGGACAGTCTGTCCTAGGTATACATAATCGTCTACAACTTCGAGTGTAAAGTGTCCGATTGAAATGGGAGTTGGTACTACATGGACGTTTGACATGATCTTCGTCTTATCCATGTTCATCCTTAGACCAACTCGCTCGGAAGCTTTACTGAGGTCATCGAGCATAGTACTCAAGTCCTCCATGGTCTCAGCCAAGACTACTATATCATCAGCAAACCGAAGGTGAGTGATGTACTCGCCGTTGATGTTGATGCCTAACCTTCTCCAGTCCAGAGTCTTGAAAACGTCCTCCAGTGCAGCGCTGAACATTTTGGGAAATAACATCCCCTTGTCTGATACCCCGCTGCAGCGGAATAGGCTTCGAGCTCTGGTCCTGAAGTCGGACTGACATAGTGGCGTTCTCGTACAAACACTTCAATACTTCGATATAGCGGCAGTCTACTTGGCACCGCTGGAGAGATTGTAATACAGCCCAGGTTTCGACCGAATCGAAGGCTTTCTCGTAGTCCACGAACGCTAAACAGAAGGGCAGGTTATACTCCTCAGTCTTCTGTATAACCTGGCGGAGCGTGTGGATGTGGTCTACGGTACTAAAGCCTCTTCGGAAACCGGCTTGTTCGGGAGGCTGGAAGTCATCAAGCCTGCGTGCGAGACGATTCGTAATGACTCTTGAAAACAGCTTATAGACATGGCTCAGAAGTGAGATGGGTCGGTAGTTCTTCAGCAGGGTGTTGTCACCCTTTTTGAAGAACAGCACCACCTCACCTCTGTTCCACGCCTTTGGCGTTCTCCCTTCCAGTAAGACGGTGTCGAACAACTTCTGAAGGGCCGTAAGGATCGGTTTTCCACCCGCCTTCAGGAGTTCGGCTGTAATTCCGTCTTCACCGGGTGCCTTGCTGTTCTTAAGCTATTTCAGAGCCATTCTAATCTCGTACAGGCTGATGTCCGGGATGTCATCGGTATAGTGTCGGGTTAGTCTAGCTCTAGGGTCTTCCGCCAGACCAACTTCGGGTCTGCGAGTTGACGTGTATAGCTGTCCGTAAAAACGCTCTATCTCACTCAAAAGCTCAGGTTTGGAAGAAAGAACTCTCCCGTCTTCAGTTCTCAACCTTGCGAGCTGGCTCTGCCCAATAGACAGATCTCGTGAGAACACTTTAGAGCCCTTATTTCGCTCGATGGCCTCTTCAATACGGTTGAACGTTGACGGCGCAGATCGCGGGTAAGGGACTTGGAGATCCGTTTATTGAGTTGCCGGTATAAAGTCGCATCGGCTGAAGACTGCAGAGTCATTTCACTCCTTTCCTTCATGAGCTTCTGAGTAGAGCTAGATAGCTTTTTAGGTCTATTGGCCCGCTGGGGCTTAAAGAACTTAGACCCAGTGGCACGGACAGCTTCCACAAACCCATCGTTGATTTCGTCCACATTGCCACCTAGGCAATCGAAACGGTTTTGGAGTTCCAGCTGATAGAACCGATGGCCGTTGGGGAGGAAAGGTTCTCGAGTGGCGACCACGTACCGGAAGGCGCGGCATGGGTAGGCCCCCCGCAAGGTGGACTGATGACCTGGTAAAGGTCGCGGGAGTCCGCTGGATGCGGGTGGCCCAGGACCGGCCATTGTGGCACTCTTTGGGGGAGGCCTATGTCCAGCAGTGGACGTCTTTCGGCTGATATGATGATGAGGGGAAATGTTTGTGAGTTTGTATGTCTATAGCAATAAATAGGTGTGGTTTAATTTTTCTAAATTAGAAAAATTAGGAATATAATAAAAATATAGTGGTAAACGGTGTGGGTCACACATATTGTAATCATTAGTCATATAAGTATGCATAAGTACCCCTTGTAGTGGCTGTTTGTTTACCAAAATAATAATAAAAAAAATAAAAAAAACTGATGTCCTAGTAAAAAGTGAATATCTGAAATCTCTAGGTCGTAGGTTTTTTTTTTTTTTTTTTTTTTAATTTAATGACCAATATAATCTGAGTAGTACATTTTGGTATACATTTTTTCACCAGCGGAAACCTCTAGGGTTTATATGCTGATGAATAGTTCGCTATGGTACATTAATTTACTTGAATACATCACCGTTATAGGCTCATAATTATTACAATACACTCGTATTGGGTTCAGATAACGTCAGATACCTTTTGATACTAGGTATCGATTGTAAGCTATTTACGTATTTATGCTGTAGTTCTTTTGGTAGTTGGTTTATTATATAAGGAAGAAGATATCTGACGTTTCTTTTCCCATGCACATTGACAAAATTAGGTAATTTGAACATAGCTTGTTTTGGTAAATTTTGTCTAAGGTTGCTTTTTCTTACATATAATACTAAATGCTCTTTGTACGCGTACTCTTCCCTCAAAATACATAGTTTAACTTTATTGAACACTGACATTACTTCACAATAATTAAACAAACGCTCATAGTTTGGGGGTATTTTTTTCCTTGTGTTTTTGGGTACAATGTTTTTAAGTAATCTAATTTGTAGTTTATAAATATCGTTCAGGTAAGTTTTGTAAGTTCTACCATAACTGCTTAGTCCGTATGTAACCACTGAATCTGCCATGGAGGTATACAATAGCTTAAGTGTGCGATAAGGTAGTTTATATTTTAAAATGTGTATTTTACTGAGTAGTGCTCTTAGTTTATCGCATACATGCTTTATATGCGGACCCCAGTTAAATCTCTGGTCAATTATTAAACCCACATAAGTATGTTGCATGACTATTTCAATCTGTGTACAATTACACTTAATACATTTAACATCGTAATTATTATGCAAGCAGTCGACGCTGTGCGCTATGAGGCACGGGATGTGAGCTGCCTTATTGTGTCTAGTATGTATGTGCATAGCTTTGGTTTTTTGAGCATTAATGACAAGCCCCATATCGTGCGACCAGCGGCACAGCAGGTCGAAGTTTGCCTGCATTTGCTGTTCTGCCCTTACAATGTCTGTGTCCGCGACTATCAGGCAGGTATCGTCCGCAAACTGGTATACAGAACCCTCTCTGATCATAGAACACATTTCATTTACGTATATAAGGTATTCACTCGGCCCAATTATTGAGCCTTGGGCTGTGCCCATAGTGGTTTCTATGCCTGAACCTGTACTCATTACGTTGTCTATTTTAACAAATGTTTTTCGGTTGTTATGATAGTTTTTGAACCAAGTCAATAGAGGGCCCTGTATTCCAGTTTGGTACAACTTGTCATATAAAGTGTTAAATTGCAACATGTCGAACGCTTTGCTAAAATCAATGAAAACAACGATCAGTACAGGTACAGTCAACCAATTTGATTCCTAGGCCACCGTAGAATACCCTGTCATTTTAACGGTTACATAGCGACGCAATAATCCTAGCAACCCGTATTGACATAGCATTTACAACGGCAAGGTTCTATGATGGCCTAATAGGAATCAAATTGGTTGACCGTAAGTACGTACTATTCGTGTTGCCATCCTACTAGCCGTGTTGCCCTGCTACTAGCCGTGTTGCCATCCTACTAGCCGTGTTGCCATCCTACTAGCCGTGTTGCCATCCTACTAGCCGTGTTGCCATCCTACTAGCCGTGTTGCCCCTATTATTTTCTTGACTTTTATGCCAGAGCCAGACTGTACCTGAAGTATTGTGAGTTCTGTATGTGGCGACGAGCGATAACCTTATGTGGCTCGGGGAGTGTATTGTAGAGGGCATGATCGGCGTCGATCTTATTGATGATGCGCCAGGTTTCAGCTCTGCTGTAGAAAAACAGCATCATCTGTGAATATATCTTAGAGATTACATAATTAGACCTCTATCACAGAATAAGTAATAGTACTACGTACAGAAGGTTCTCTGTTAACAAATTCCCTGTTTAGGTACGCCAAACGTGCCTAAATGTGGCCATCCCTTTCTATCGCATGCAATGCGCTGCGACCCGTGCGAACGTTCCGTACCAGCGCGCGGCAACTAGTAATAGACCGCCAACTGGCGGCCGGCCGGCAATGTACCTATACTTGTAGCGGCGCGACGAAATCACAGAGTGAACCGCCCCTGCCTCTACATTGCTGGCTATACGTCACTATTCTTATTTCAAATGAAGCTGGAAGCTTATTAAGTTAATTCAATAAGATTTGAAGATGTCAAGCATTCAACCTCGGCTTTGGCCTTTGGGTCACGCAAATCATAGGTACCTCTCGCTGCGTATTTTAATAAAAGCAAGTTTAAAGCACTACCGCGTCTCCGTTATTCCATCACTTAGCCACTTCCATCATTATTATATAATCTACAGCGAGTCAAAAAATATGGCCAATTATAAATAAACTTGTCCTTTCTAAGTGTTCTAATTAGGAAGAGACGGTAGCGTGTCTCGCCGCGCGCGACACAGCTCACGTTGTGATAGCTGTGCCGGTACCACGGTAACGCCTTTAGTGTAGGTAAAGCTAGCTCCACATAATGGACCATCATGACCGCTGGGCAGGACGCAGAAGGTGAGAGCATGTCTTTGTCCCTTTAACGCACAGTTGCGTCCTGTATGATGGGCCATCTGTTTCGCGGCCAATATAAGTGAGTTTGGCAACCAACCTTGAATAACGCCGCCAGCAACGGCCCTAAGACTGTGATATGCCTGATGATGTTGATGATGTCCCGACGCTGCCAGCTACTCCACATGTCCAGGAAGGCCACAAAACACACCGGGCTTACTGATATCACTATCAGAGCTGCGGATAAATATTACATTAGTCTGACTAGCGAGTCGTGTTACAAGAAAAAGGCGACAAAGCAAAAAACGCACCACGAAATGTATGGCGGTGTAATAGGTAAATACTTATAACTGCCAGCTTAAAATTGTTGCCATAATAATTTACTTTAAAAACAAAGTTTAAACCGACTTCAATTCAGTACTTCGCCAAGCCACATGGACCACATGGTATGGGTTTCTTTCCAATTTACCACATGTAGGTACTGCTTTCCGAGAGCAAATGCGTTAATTATTACAGAAAAAACCCCAGTCGCTATATGTGGGCTGATAATATTAGAGGAGTTCCGTCGATTCCTCAAGGATCTCAGAATTAACACTTCATTAGTTGGTACTTCAACGGAATCATGTCAGAATCTTTGACGTACTTTACATCTTTGAGGAGTTCCACAAGTCATCTGTGGTCTACATCACCAGTTCCACTTAACCAAAATTGCGAGTTATATATTATAATAGATAATACCGAAATCACTACACGCGTGCCTATAAAGTTTGAGGGTTGCCCTCAATTTACCTGGGATCTAAATTGGTGACATGACAATGGGACCACCACGGAAGTATACTCATTCGAATAAAACAATAATTTTTGAAATCGATTCACAATTGACGGAGTAATCGGCGAACTTACATTAAAAAAAATAATAATACATACAGTGGAACATTTTTAACCTTCTACTCTTTTGAAGTCAGTTAAAAAGGCGACACATGTGCAAAATGCGCACCACGAAATGTATGACGGCGTAATGGGTAAATACTTATAACTGCTAGCTTTTCATAGGTAAAATTGTTGCCATAAAAAGAATGTGAAACAAATTATTGTGCTGATGCGACTCGCTGGCCCGACTCCAAACGATGGGTAACGGTATCTGCTTGGCATCAAGCAGGCTGAAAGCTTGTTGACCACTGTAGTAGAAAGTAATTCACATATAACTACTTGTTACTTGCACCAAACCTCGTGTTCCTCCTCAATTAAATACAGTAGAGCTGTATAACAAGGTATAGGTACCTAATGCTTTCTCCTCCTCAACTTTGCGTTAAATCAGTTGCATACTGAAACAGCAACTACCTACATATTCCTTAGGATTTCCGTACGCAATCATGTTTGCGGAAGCAACTGCCATAGTTATGACATTAGGACTAGGAAACCGTAACCCGACGCCTGCAACTTCAAGGAGTCACAATTATATATGTTGCCGACCTTTAGTTAATTTAAAGATAGAGTTGATAACAAAAGAAAAGTGCCGATCTCACACTTTCAAAACAACGCATCTTCGAGAGCTTCTTTCCTATTCACAACCAGGAACTGATTTTCCAGACTATACCTCATTCCATATAACATTACATTTTTACGGAAAAATTCGTCTACGTATCTACATTTATGCAGGATACGAGTATCATAGGGAAATATTGCACTAGGTACTAATTTCGAACATTAAGGTGCTCTTCAAACATAAGGTAAATAACTATGTACCTACTTTTACTAATATTTTTGAGTTTCAAATTGGTTTTCCTTGAAATCGCATGACGATTAACGCACGATTTTTCTACTGTTATATGGAGTACATCGTGTATTACCATTTTATTTTTTATTGCCTTATTGGTATCAAACCTGAGAAAATTACGGTTTTTTTGGAAATAATTCAATATCAGGCTAATTATTTGTATACGGCTTTTATATGTTATTTTAAAAAACTTTTACTATTGAAATCAATAATTCTATGGACCGCAAGTTAGGAAAAAAAATTAACCCGCAAGCGAAAATGCTATTTTATATTTTATAATGAAAACATGTTTGAGTACACAAATTTGGAGACTTACTACCTGAATCCAAAAATATATGCATCAGGAAATAACAGTATTTTAGTTAAATATTTACGACCTTGAGAACTTTAACTTTTCTTTATTAGAACAATTAAAAAAACATGGAACAGAAAGAGAAAGTTAAAAACGAACTAAACCTAACCTAAACTATGTGAAACTCCTCCGAAATAGCCAACATACCTTGAGATAATATTGAATTTCATCTGGCCTATAGAAAGGTTTATTCATTAACAAAAATAAGTGGATTATGCGCGTATCCCAAAGAACGTATATAGACGTAGTCAATTATAAAGTAAAGAAAGTTTATACCATTTTCGCCTGATTTTTGCGGAATTTATAAAGATTACTTTTCATAATTTTTTACCGTTGCGGTATTAAATTTAGGTGGTTTAATGAATATTTAGCCAAATTACCCAAACTATTTTTTGGTGTAAAAATATGGCTGATATCGATATATTGTTGCGTTTTCATAGTTCTCAGGGTATAAGAATATTTACCAAAACCGACCACCCTGCACACGGCGGTCTCCGGCGTAGGATAGAGCAGCCCCACAATCATATTAAACGTGATGATCTTGTAAGTTTCACGGAATGGCTTGAACTCCAAGTATCCGGTCTCCGACACTAGAACTGGCGGCATATATTAAAGTATATATCAGAGGCGGCGCTTGAGAATTTTCACTGGACAACCCGGAGGGGGGAGGCCATTGCCCAGCAGTGGGACGCAAACACAACATAGCTAAGCAAAAAAAAAAAAAACAAACCAGAGCCAAAATAGGGCTTTTTGATGAGTTACGAGTTTGGTAATATATAGCAAGAAGTGTTAGGCAAGCCGGTGGTAATCGGCATGTCTGGGCGCTCCGCCACTGGTATATCCTTGGTGAATTTATGGCGGTCATCATATTGCCGCGGCATCCCGGTGCGGAGTGCGGAGCAATGGTTCTCATCGTTGTATGCCAATACCTCAGTTTGTATATAAATTCCGCTCTGCACCGCACCTCTGACCGGAGAAATTTGTACGCGGCCCCGCACGCCACAGCGGGATGCGACGGCAGAGTGTGATGCGCCTAAGAGCTCGTTCCCAGTATGTCGTCTGTCGGGACGATTTTTAATCGGGTGTCGGCGCCTCATACAAATTGGTGTCCGACAAGTGTGAACAGCTTCATATAAAAGGCATTTTGTAGAGCCTTAAGTTCTTTAATGGATTTTTTTACGGCTGTTGTATTACTAATCTATAATAGATTTGTGTAGCTTAAGAATAGCGCCTTGAGCGCTATATGTGAGAATTATATGGCTACTGTACGGTAAATAGTTGTATAAGGAATGATACGAAACCTTTTATACAGCTGTAGGGGGTTGCAGAATAGTGTTATGGCACCTTTAGTATTTTAATAGAATTTACTAGCGCTCTTGTAACTATACATCTACAACGGACGGACATAACTTTATACTAGAGCTCTAAACGCTATATTAGAGATTAATACAGCGGAATTGTGATGTTAAACTGTATAATGAAAGGTACATGCTGGTGTGCGACCAAAACAGTTGAATATAGCACTCCTATACCACAACTTTATAATCTAGAAGTCCACAACAGCAAACACTATCGCCTTTGTACGGCCCAAGCCTGTAGAACAGATGTAACCAACTCTGAAAGCTGCTTGATCGAGACGCCATGGCGCGCCATTACAGTAATCGGTAAACGTATTTTTTTAGGTTATTACAATACTAGCTGTTGCCCGCGACTTCGTCCGCGTAGAACTTTTTATCGTCTTAGAAAATGATTTCTCTCAATACAAAATTTGAACCCTCTTTTAGGGGATAATTAAAAAAAAAGTTGATGTTCATTTTCTAGTTTGTGAACAAACAGTCTAAAACCAAAGTTAAAAATCTCATACTTTAAAAATGCCTTGAAATACTCAAACTTTGAACCAATTTTAACACTCTTAGGGGATGAATTTGGAAAAACTCTGAAATCAGTTTTGTAGTCTTTTAACGTACAGAATAAGACCGAAGTTAAAGATCTCTTACTCACACTTTAAAATTTTATTGCTCGCCATTTAAAATTTGAACCCTCTTTTAAACCTCCTTAGAGGTTGAATTTTTCTAATCGCTGAAAGAACTTTTTTCGTAAACTTTTAAGTCTCTAGCTCAAAAAAATGTTGCCCATACAAAGCTTTCTTAACCCCCTTAGGGGTGGAATTTTCTAAAACTCTGAAAGTACTTTATTATTAATTTTAATAAGTAACATTTTGAATAGTTTTAAGTCTAGTAAAAAAAAAAGTTTTTCCCACACAACACTGGCTACCCTTCTTAAGGATCTTAAGGATCCCCTTAGGGATGGAGTTTTCTAAAACGCTGAAAGTTCTTTTTTAGTATTCTAATAAGTAATCTTTTTGCAAAGTTTTAAGTCTAACTCAAAAAAAAGTGTTGCCCATGCAAAGCTTGCTCTCCTTTTTTACCCTATTAGGGGTGGAATTTTCTAAAACGATTTGTGTTCTTTTTTTGTATTTTAATAAGTAATCTTTCTACAAAGTTTCAAGTCTCTAACTCAAAAACATAAACTTTCCCTGATAAAAACTTTGCACCCCTTTTTATCCCCCTTAGGGATAGATTTTTTCAAAACGCTGAAAGTCTTTTTCTTTGTATTTTTATAAGTAATCTTTCTACATAGTTTTAAGTGTCTAGCTCAGAAAAAGTGTTCCCCATACAAACCTTGCACCCTTTTTTAACCCCCTTAGGGAATGATTTTTGTAAAACGCCGAATGTAGTATTTTTCATGTTCTAATAAGTAACTTTTCGTCAAAATTTTAAGTCTCTATTAAAAAAAAATATGTTTTTCCCATACAAACTTTGCACCCTATTTTACCCCCTTAGGGGTGAAATTTTCCAAAACGCTGAAAGTACTTTCTTTGTATTTAAATAATCTTTCTACAAAGTTTTAGGACTCTAGCTAAAAAAAATAGTTTCCCACATACAAACTTTGCACCCCTATTTTAGCCCCCTATTTTTAGGGGTAGAATTTTCTAAAACGCTGAAAGTACTTAATTTGTATTCTGATGACTAATCTTTCTACAAAGTTTTAAGTCTCTATTTAAAAAAAAAATTGTTTCCCCCATACAAAATTTGCACCCCTATTTTACCCCCTTAGGGGTAGATTTTTTTAAAACACTGAATCTAGGTACTTTATTTGTATTCTAATGAATAATTTCTCTACAAAGTTTTAAGTCTCTATTTAAAAAAAAGTAGTTTTTCCCATACAAACTTTGCACTCTATTTTACCCCTTTAGGGGTAGAATTTTCTAAAACCCTGAAAGTTCTTTATTTGTATTCTAATGACTGATCTTTCTACAAAGTTTTAAGTCTCTATTTAAAAAAAAAATGTTTCCCCCATACAAACCTTGCACCCCTATTTTACCCCCGTAGGGGTGGAATTTTCCAAAACGCTGAAAGTGTTTCATTTGTATTCTAATAACTAATTTTTCTACAAAGTTTAAGTCTATAGCTCAAAAAAAAAAGGTTCTCCCATACAAACTTTGCACCCCCATTTTACCCCCTTAGGGGTAGAATTTTCAAAAATCCCTTTTTATCCCTTGCCCACTTTATAAAAGCAACATACTGTGCAAAAATCAACTCTCTAAGATTAGTAGTTTCGGCTGTGCGTTGATGAGTGAGTGAGTGAGTGATTGAGTGAATAAGTCAGTCAGGACAGGGGCATTTATTATGTATAAATAGATATAAGATAATGAAACTCCCATTCTCTCTCTCTCCAATATCTCAAAAAATTATGAAGCTACATCCGTTTTAATGTCGCTTGTAAGAGTGAGAAAACGATGAGGGACTGTGACGTCAATATACTCGAGCGCCATAGTAAAAAACAATCGTTTCATATGAAGGTGCGTTTTGCGGAAAAGGGACAGAACATACCCCCTCTTAAAACTTTGGACTCTTATAACTTAATCATTACCTATATAACCTCTTGCTTAGTTTTTTTCTCCATTTGACTATATTTATTTTAAATTCTTTTTCGAGAAAATACATTACGATTATTTACCATATTTTCGATTCCTGAGCTATAACCACGAACTTCGGAATTCGAAAATATTCGGGTATCTCTATCTCTATCGCACTAACCGTACTCGAGTGACAGGGATGCAAATATATGAACATTGAGTATCGGTTTTCGTGGCAGCGTCGCAGGTACTTTGGCTGAATGCGCCGAGCGCGTGCCATTGTCATTCAAAAAAAACAAATTCGTGTTAATTATATTGTTCATATTTGTTGATTTCATTTATTGAAATTACGACATAAAACGACATTTGCGCATATAAGTTCTCATCTCAGAATCGAATATTTTTTTATAGTTTATATTTTAGCATTTGTCTCGTAAAGGTCTATCGTAGACGGGATTTAAATTATTAATAAGTGAAAGGCAAAGCGATTCCGCCATTTTGACGAAAATTTGACGGTTCTTATAGCTGACAGTTGGAGCAGCGTTTGATTTCAATAAAAATAAATGAAAAATTAAATGAAGTCGTATATTTCGGAAAATTAATTAACTGTCGCAGTCGGATAAAAACTATCCTAAGTTGCAGCTAGAATAATAATGTACCTATATAAAATGTTTCATATTTTTCCGTTCATGGGATGCTGAGAACATTCGAACCGCGCAAAGCTTAGTTTCAAACTGGCTGATTCTTTTTTTAATTTAGAGATTTATTATAAGTGGAGATTTTGAGAATCGTATTTATGCATAATTCGTAACTTTTGGCGTAATTGAAGTCACTTTTTCTTACCCGTGACCGTTATTTAATTATTTATATCCTTTAAAGTCTTATTTAAGTTAAAATACAATTTCATAACTAACATATCAATATAATTTTTGCCTTAAAAACTGAATAATTTGAGGGCGCGTGAGAATTTTGGCGATAACATACATATATATTGACAGCAAACTGGTACTCGCACTGATATTTCACGTACACAAAGAAATAAAGCAATGTTAGACTTAGCTTTTTACTTATTTTGATAATCCATTTTTGTATCCTCACCAGCTGTCACTGTACGATTGTGTATATTTAGTTTACGTCACAGTAACACTACTATATTATGAATTTACAGCTTTGGTATTTAATATAACGATACAAGAGCGCCGAAACAAGGCGAAGGCGATATAATGGCGCTACAATAGCTTCTTATAGATCTCATGGCGCTAACCATCGCTTTTGTACCATCTCTGTAGAGCCTAAGAACACCTTTACGACCACTGTAGACCAATTGTAGCGCTATTAAATGAAAACGAGTATGAGTATAGGCTGCATAACGGGCCCTTTTAGCGCTATAAGAGCTCTATATCCTCTTATAGCACTACTATGCGACTACTGATGGAGCCGAGGCCGTTATGAAACTCCCTTATACAGCTACTGTGCAGCTTCTTATAGCGCTTGTGTGCTACTTGGGCTGCCACTACGACACACGATAAAAAGTCGTCCCGACAGACGACATAGTGGGAACCGGGTCTAAGATGGGATTCTTGGGTTTAGGACTCTTTGCGAGATTCAAATGATACCTACTTAAGGATGACTCACGCTAGAACGGGCCGTGTCCGGCCCGGGCCGTTTTCTATGAATAACGACGGCGTTTTTGCGCGGCCAAGCCATACCCAAGCCCAGCTGAGCTACGGCCGAGGCTCGGAGGCGGTTCGGTGTCGGCACAGCCCGGGCGTGGGTCGACCGGGCTTGGGTATGGCCCGGCCGCGCAAAAAACACCGTCGTTACCATAGAAAACAGCCCGGGCCGGACACGGCCCGTTCTAGCGTGAGTAATACTTTATCCTTATGATCCATGATCCATCGACTGGACACGCATAAATTATGAACTAATCAATCTATTTGACTGTCGTAAAACCACCCAACTGGAGTCCAGTCCAAGTCACCTAACTATGGTCCAAATGAACTCGATGTTACATGATTGCGTACCTACCTATGACTATTATTATGGATGAACGCAATGCGTGGCAATGTAACGACAAAATGGTGAATAAACCCTAAGAAAATACTTAACTAAAAAGTTCTTACTTTATGTGAAGGTCTGGGTTTACCAGATAAACAGCTGTTTGGGATGAATCCATTTATTTGAAAAAGTTAATACCTTGACAAGCCCCTAGCTGCGTTCCAAATATAGTTTGCTGGCCAGAGGCTGCATCCAGTAAACTTTAGGCAGAAATTAGTTGGACCATAGTTGTTCTTCTGGTCTGGACTATAGGTTACGCAGCCAATATGTAGTCCTCGGACCCGTAATGTATTGACAAAAGCTATTCGGCCACGTCCTTTGTACGTAAATATCGATGCGATGGCTATGTAAGTACATGCCAAAAATATCTACGGGGTCTAATAAACACAATAGAAAACAAATGACGAACGAGCATTGCTAATTAAATAAAAACAATTTGTCGTCGAGGCCCTCAGTCCGGTCCGTCCCAGTGCGCGTTAATTGCGGAAATCGCGAAACGTCTGATATACGTAAGTAGGTAACTGGTGACCGAAGGAGGCTTTCTCGCGCAACGCATCAGCATTGCAATTCAGCAAGGAAATGCCGCCAGAATCCTCGGTACAATGCCTCGAATGGCTTTTGCGAGTTAACTTTAGTTTTCATTTAATTTAATTAATGTAAATAATCATCTTATACTTAGGAAACTAAAGACATGTAAAAAACGTACTCATTGCCATGTCGTTCACGTCTTGACGGCATCAGTTTTATTTCCAATTGAGTCACAGGGTAAAATACTGTATATTCCTAGTTAGGGTTTGCAAGATCCGCCAATATTTCGGATCCGGATATTTAAATTCAACAGATCCGGATATCCGGATCTTTCGGATAAAAAGGAACCACAAGGTTTTTTGGTATAAAGTAGGAATTGTAAGGCTAAGAAAAAACTAAAAACGGCTATAACACCGTCTTTATATGCCTGAAAGATTTTAAATATAGGTACGCATTCCCGAGGTCATGTAGGTACTAAACTTTATTTTGCTTCAACTTTATATTTACAACTGCAAACTAGGTAACTGGCAAAGTGAGAGTTTCGTCACTGAAAGCTGTCACTTGAATAACTACAAACAGCTAATTAATACAACGTAATGCAGTACCTACGCGCGTCAGGTAGATCTAAATGTAATTCTTGAAGTGCATACTTCTTTGCTCGCGTTCTTGTATAGGAGTACAGTTCAAAATGTATCACGTGACTTCCGGAATAACTTTTTGTAGAGAAGCCTAATCTGATTTCAAATAATTGTGTTTTACATGTTTTAATCCTTCTTTCTTTGCCATTAGTTGGTAATCACAAAATGTTATTTAGTTTATGTGGCGGACATGAAAATAATGCTGAAATGACCGCCATTTTCAATGTATCGCGAGTCAAATGAGCTACGTCAGTAAATGTTGCCATATATACCGATTTATCTGTACTTATACAGATTTTAGTGAATTAATTCAGATATATTAGGGTTCCATAGCCAACAAAGAAGTATCCACTTAAACTTAATTAACGGTTGTATCTCCGACACAATCCGCTTCTTTTTGTATGGGTAAATAACAGTTGAATTGGCCTAACGTTCGGTTGCAGTGTTTCTGGCCGTGGGCCGGGACACTCGCCTATAAACCCAAGGGAAGGCGACGAACATCCACCCTAAGGCGAGCGAAACGTGGCGCGAGGGGGTTGGATAACTGGTTCACAGGTTTTCTCCGCGAAAAACAAGGGTTGTAACTATTAAGCCTAGGAGAAATTGACATGATGATCCGGACACCTTACTCAGTAATCGATTGAAACAAGAGCTAACACGGGAATCGTGAAAATTAAGGGGAAAACGTGTTCTTCTAGCAGGGACAATCCATTAGGCTAATAAAACTGTGTCTAGATATGGCAAAAACGGCGAACGGGCTATAAATATATAGCGCACTATGCTTATTGTACATGATCTTATTTGCATGATTATAAATATAAGTCAAGACCATCATACAAAAAAAATATTACATAACTAATTACAATTATAAAACGTTGGTTTTGTTGCTGTATTTACTATTTATGTAATAGGTACTTCCTGTGTCAAATATACTTCTCAAATATTTCTTTAGATACATCTAAACTTTCTTTAGTAGGTAGGTATAGTATAGGTAAGATTGGATTTATATATAATTATTTTACTGCCTACGGTGATTAGTGCATTTAAACCAACGTCAATTTTCACCATCAAACTGCGGCAGTTTTATTTAGGTATTAAACCTAAATTTTTTGTGACTTATTAATTAAAAACAAAAATAATCTGGTCTGGGATGAAGAAGTCGCAAATAAAAACAGAGTTTGAGCATTATCTACATTAAATATATCATTAGGTTTTCAGCATGGACTTGGTAAAAACAGTAGTATTTTCGGTTTTCATGTTTGTATTTTAAGGATCCGTAGTATCTGAAAAATCGCGATCCCGGATACAGGAGCCTGTCAGATGCGGATCCAAAATTTGGCGGATATATCCGGCTATCCGGATTGCAAACCCTGTTCCTAGTTAACCTTTACCCCACGAAAAAAAAATGTGCGCATTAAGCCTAGCTGACAGGCTAAGAACAGGCTTTCAGTTACTGTCTCTGTAATATACTTACTTGAAGTACAGTCGAGTCCAAAATTGGAGCTATCAAGCCCTCTGCCCTTGGCCGGTTTCCCGAAGCTTTCAATCCAATATGTTACAATTACAATTATAAATAAGATTAGATGCGAAAACGGAGTCTACATTTTTAGGGTTCCGTAGCCAAATGGCAAAAAACGGAACCCTTATAGATTCGTCATGTCCGTCTGTCTGTCACAGCCACTTTTTTCCGAAACTATAAGAGCTACACTGTTGAAACTTGGTAAGTAGATGTATTCTGTGAACCGCATTAAGATTTTCACACAAAAATCGAAAAAAACATTAAGTTTTAGGGGTCCCCATACTCAGAACTGAAACTCAATAATTTTTTTTTCATCAAACCCATACGTGTGGGGTATCTATGGATAGGTCTTTAAAAATGATATTGAGGTTTCTAACATAATTTTTTTCTAAACTGAATAGTTTGCGCGAGAAACACTTCCAAAGTGGTAAAATGTGTGCCCCCCCCCCTGTAACTTCTAAAATAAGAGAATAATTCAAAATTCAAATTCAAAAAAATTTATTTCAGACCATGTCCATAGTGATTAGTACATATACAATTGCTTATCCTAAGTTAGTCAGGTACCTAAATCTAATATTACCTACAATATATTATACACAGAGCCTCTCATGTGCACCGAGTCCCAGTGCTTCCACACAGCGCAGGCAGGAGACTCCAGCACCAGGCGCACGAGGCTGTTGGAGCTGTCACGCACACGGCGCATCAGGGAGGCGGTTCTCTTACGTAGTATTGCACTGAAGCCATCAGTACGTGACTCCGCAAACATACCTGATGCGCTACAAAAGCGGGGCAGCCCCAACAGCATCCTGAACCCGTTATTATATTGGATGCGCAGGGCATTGAACGCCTTCTTAGTATAATTTGTCCACAGGCTGCACGTGTAAAAGGTCTGACAAAATGCCTTAAACAGCGTTATTTTGACATTCCAATCACAACGCGCAAACCTGCGGGACAACATATTACACCGTACGGCCAATGCCCTGCGCTCCCTTTCTATGTCCGCGTCATCTTGGAGATTGTCGGTCACCCAATGTCCAAGGTACTTAAAGCGTGTCACTCTTCGGACAGGAGCTCCACACAAGAAAATGGGAGGAAGTGACTCAAAGGCTTTGCTTTAAATACAAGCAGCTCGCTCTTACTGGTGTTGTACCTCAGACCATGGACGACCGCGTACTCTTCACACACCCTCAATAGCTTTACGAGCGCACTGGTCGACGGGCACAGCAGCACCATATCGTCCGCATAGCTGATATTGTTGACCATGGTGCCACCAATCGAGCACCCGATACCTGTGCTGCTGAGCCTGTCAATCAACTCGTCCATGTACAAGTTGAACAAGCGGGGTGATAATAAAACTAAAAAAAATATATGATGTACATTACCATGTAAACTTCCACCGAAAATTGGTTTGAACGAGATCTAATAAGTAGTTTTTTTTTAATACGTCATAAATCGTAAACCGCAATTTATTTCACGGAACCCTTCATGTGCGAGTCCGACTCGCACTTGGCCGCTTTTTTTTTCTTAGCCTATGTAGTGTCCCACTGCTGGGCAAAGGCCTCCCCCCTAGATTTCTAACCATCCCGATTTAAAGCCAATTCTGGCCAGTCTCTTTGAAAGACGTCCAGTCCATCCCGCCATCTCCTCTTTGGCCGACCACGGCGCCGTTGCCCATCGTGTGGCACCCACTCTGTAGCTATTTTAGCCCACCTCATTTTAGTGCAAACTGCAAATACCCTGAGAACTTTACGGTTTCGCTCTATGAAAACACAACAATATATCGATATCAGCCATATTTTTACACTAAAAATAGGTTAGGAAATTTGACTAAAAAATATTCATTAATAATCCACCTAAATTTAATACCGATACGGTAAAAAATAATGAAAAGTAATCTTCGTAACTATTAAAAACTTAATAACCATTTAAAGTAATATTCATAGGAAGGCGCGGCGTGTGGGTAGGCACACAAGGTGGACTGATGGCCTGGTAAAGGTAGCGGGAGTCCGCTGGATGCGGGTGGCGCAGGACCGCCCATTGTGGCACTCTTTGGGGGAGGCCTATGTCCAGCAGTGGACGTCTTTTGGCTGATATGATGATGATGATGATGAATCTTCATAAATTCCGTAAAAATCAGGCGAAAATGGTATAAACTTTCTTTACTTTATAATTGACTACGTCTGTTTATCGGCCTCCGTAGCCCAGTGGGTAGTGACTCTGCCTACGAAGCTGGAGGTCCCGGGTTCCAATCCCGGTCAGGGCATTTATTTGTGTGTTTATCACGAATATTTGTTCCTGAGTTATGGATGTTATATATGTATATAAGTATCTATATGTATTTATCTATTATAAATATCATCGCCTAGTACCCACAACACAAGCCTTACTGAGCTTACCGTGGGCCTAGGTTGATTTGTGTAAGATTGTCCCATAATATTTATTTATTTATTATTTATTTATTTATATACGTTCTTTGGGATACGCGCATAATCCACTTATTTTTGTTAATGAATAAACCTTTCTATAGGCCAGATGAAATTCAATATTATCTCAAGGTCGTAATGCATATTTATTTTTGGATTCAGGTAGTAAATCTCCAAAGTTGTGTTCTCAAACATGTTTTCATTATAAAAATACTCATAGCATTTTTGCTTGCGGGTTTATTTTTTTTTCTAACTTCCGGTCCATAGAATTATTGATTTCTATAGTAAAAGTTGTTTAAAATTACATATTAAAGCCGTATACAAATAATTAGCCTGATATTGAATTATTTCCAAAAAAAACCGTAATTTTCTCAGGGTAAAACGTGACCAGCCCAGTCCCATAAACGGGCCACTTTGTATTGGAAAATTGGAATATCCATGGTAAGTGACCCATTTTCATTGCCTCTGAGTGTAGGCACAAATGCTAAATAATAAATTGAATAAATATTTGGGGACAATCGTACACAAATCGACCTAGTCACAAACTAAGTAAAGCTTGTACTATGGGTAGGTCTCAAGAGCAAAAGTTTCGGGTCGATGAAATACCGTCATATTTCCTAAAATAGTCCAAATGTTGTACAGTTTTTTAATCCTTTCATGATCTTTATTAAATTTTACTTCTAAACTGCAGAAATAACAGTAAAAAAGAAACACGTTACCAGGTTTAAATCGGACTCGTAAAAACCCATGAAAAAAAACAACGTTAACGGAGCGAGATATCGCAAAAACAACGTTAACGGAGCGAGATATCGCAAAAACAACGTTAACGGAGCGAGATATCGCAAAAATCGTCATTTTTGGATGTTAAATATCTTTATGATAGGATCCCGGAAATTGCTAATACATTTGGGTATTACGAAGACTACCTAGTATGTTATGTAAATAAGACTAGTGAAAAATATTTAAAAAACCTATTGCGGTTATTTAATTTAGGGTGACCCGAAACTTTTGCTCTTGAGTGTAGACAACGATATACATACTTATAAAGGTACAAAAATAAATACTTAAATACATAGAAAACATCCATGACTCAGGAACAAATATTCGTGATCATCACACAAATGAATGCCCTTACCGGGATTCAAATCCGGGACCACCGGCTTCGTAGGCAGGGTCACTACCAACTACCAACTAGGCTACAGACGTCGTCAATATGACCGTCGTAATATTATAAGTACAGTTGACTACAAAGAGATCGATACGGCCAAAATTATACATATTTTTGTAATTTTGGCCGTATCGATATCGCGTTTTAGTGGTACAATCCACTAAAACGCTATATCGATACGGCTATATAATAATATGTAACTACCTACTTACCTATATGATATCAAAGATTTTTTTTATTATATAGCCTTTTATTTCAGACACACGTTATTAATTACTCTAATATATCACACTTTCTTATCTTCTGTGCGTCAGTTTGCCAATCGGCAAAGGCCTCCTCCAACCTTCTCCATTCCTTCCTATCTTGTGCTTATTTTAATTATCTTAATTATCTTTGATGATATGAACACGTGCCATCAACTGTACTTTTGCTTAGTTTGAAATATCACGATGACACGTCGCTCAAAGGGTTAATCTGTAGTTAGCAAATGCAATAATATAGGGCATGTCAATCTAACTAATTTTATGTGAATTGGCACGTGTTGAAAAGTGTCGCTATGCCTGAGGCCGTGATTCCATCCATCTTTCTTATGTAAGTCGGTAGGTAACAGAAGGGGATATCGATTTTGTTTCATTACTTTATTGTGAAAGACTCCCGTTTTATCGTGGTCCCTGATTTATCCCAGGATACTTAACCTACATGAATGGGGATGCCCCTATGGCATGCCGTGGTCGTGATTTGGAATCGGGCCCGCAGGGGAGCAATTTGAGACAAGATCATACACAAATTAAGTTTCAATTAACTAGTTTCTTTTTAATTCTTTTTACTTTTTTTTCACTTTTTTTTTATTTTTTTTTCAAAGATAACTTACAGGTAGCACTCGTAGCAATGCAGGTCATTTTCCTACGGCTTCTGAACCCATCTTAGAGTACTTATGATATGTGTTTAGATAAAGTAGTGTATGCAACTGTACATAATTAGGCCTTAAAACAGGCCTCTCATTATGTATCAGTAGCATAAACTACTATAATATACTTACCATGTATAAATATATTTTTAAACTATTTAAATAAAATAGAATGCTACTAAATCGTTCATTTTCGCTTGTCGAGATGGTGTTGCCATCTAAAATTTGGGAAAAGGGAGGATATTTTCGTTTCTCAGTTTGTAAGGGATAAAGTCAGTAAGAAAACAAGTTCTAAACAAAACTTTTATTAAATACTATTGTAAAATTGTCATTCTAACTACTATTTACAAATAAATTCATAAAACTATCTATTCCCGTGCGTAAAAGGTGGAGTATTTTGCATACTGGTGTAGTAAAGTCCACAAGCGCGGATTAAGTCCAACTGCTTCTTGCACGAAGTTACAAGTGACAATTTTACAAGTTAATGGCAACTGACCAATAGCGACTGGCCATTTGACCTGTGTTCCCGGTTTACACTTGTAAAATTGTGACTTAGTAGCTGGACATTTTCAAATTATTGTGTACCCAGTCAGCGTCAAACAAAAATAAACTCAAGTGTCATTTTTGTAACGGCAATTAAGTACCATTTTTAACCCCCGACGGAAAAAGGGGGGTGTTAATAAGTTGGACGTGACTGTGTGTCTGTCTGTGTGTGTCATCGTAGCTACTAAACGAATGGATCGAATTGAATGCGGTTTTTTTATACGAAAGCTGGCGTGATCGAGATGGTTCTTATCTATGTTTCAACAAAATCGGTTCGGTTCAACCATTTTTGAGATATTGAACTTTGAAATGAAAATGTCGGGGTTTTCAACTTTTCTAAGTTTTTAATTCAATGTTTTTCTATGACACTTTTATGTTTGCTCGCAGGGTATTGATATTCATAATTAACATAAGCAAGTTGCATGTATATGAACATAACATAGTATTGACTAGTTAATATGTAAAGTCTGTTAGCTTTACAGCATTAATCTGTAGGTATGACTAAATTCTGTCATAAAACCGTAAACAAAAAGTTACCTTATATTCGGAGCAGATGGTCGTTTTTAGGGTTCCGTACTCAAAGAGTAAAACGGGACCCTATTACTAAGACTTCGCTGTCCGTCCGTCCGTCTGTCTGTCACCAGGCTGTATCTCAAGAAGCGTGATAGCTAGAGAGTTTAAATTTTCACAGATTATGTATTTCTGTTGTCGCTATAACAAAATGTTTTTTTTTTTTTATAACGTGATTTTTTTGCCGTTTTTATAGATAATGGTACGGAACCCTTCGTGCGCGAGTCCAAAGTCAGAGTCCTTTTTTCACTTACGTACGTTTAAAAAAAAAATTAAATGTTAATTAAGATATTTGTTCTGCAAATTATCAAAGCAAAATTATCTTTTTTAACTAAAATGTCGTATACCATCGTCCATCGTATCTGATATTGCTCGTTTAAAGATCGCCAGGACTCTCCATTCAAACGTAGTTTGGTTCTAATAATAACAAGAAACATATCTAGGTCGGAAACCAGGTTCTGTTGCTAGAAATAAAATAAAACAGTTTCATGTTATTCCAGTATGCTGTTAAAATGAGAACCAAACTAAGTTTGTAACTCGACTTGAGTCGACCAATACAATACAACTTTATTTTTGCAATGACGGCGAAACATTTTTTCCTAAAACATTCTCTTTATACTTTAGCTTTTCTACATTAGTCGGATCTTCGAGTAGATCCTCTCCAAGCCTTTCTAGTCTCTGGTCTTCTATCGCTTCTGTAATAAAAAAAAACAATAGGCAATGGTAGCAGTGATAAAAGCCTCTCACAACCTAGGTCAACAAAAGAAAATATGTTTGTTTAGTAAACATGTCATTAGCTACCTAATTCACTATTGACCGCCACCGCAGGCCGCGCCAGTGTAATTCGGACGTTAAGCCTCTCACAGAGTGGCGCGGTCTGCGGTTTTGTCAATAACTGTCAAGCTTACTATTGACCGCCACCGCAGAACAGAGGTTAGGTTCGCGGTAACCGCTCTTTCTAGTATCCGTGAAGGCACATTTTCATGTGTTGATAGAGCCTGCGTGTGAGGTTCGTAAAATAAATATAATATATGTTTTCAAAAATGAAATACCGGTTGCACAGTTCTCAGTCACAGGAGGATCATTATGCTGGTTATCTGACACCTTCGGTTAGCGACCGCCTGAAGGACATGGTTTTTTCAATAGAAGCCTATTGTTTGTAGTTATAGAATAGATATTTACTAAACAAACGAGAAAATATGGTTTCAGTTCACCAACTCCGCTAAGTGGTCGCTAACAGGCACAACAATTTAGGTGGTCACTAACTGGCGAATTCTTATAGAATTTAACAAATTCATTAAATTGATTGTTACGGTTACAGAACAGCGGCGCTACAACGAACTTCGAACTTCGTATAACTCCGTCTCTGTGGCTCGAGTACCATAAACCATAAGTGCGATTGAGACGGAGATATAAGAAGTTTCGAATCTCGTGGTAGCGCCGCAGGTGTTTTAAATATCTTCTGAATTTCGGAATATGTATTCATTCATCTACACTAATATTATAAAGAGGAAGTCTGTGAGATTGTAGCGTTGTAAGTTTGTATGTAATGGGTTATATCCGGAATAGCTGATCTGATTTCAAAAATATTTTCACTTCCATGTAGAACAGTCTTTCTGGATGGTTATAGGCTATATTTTTACCCGCGGGTTTGCCTGCGTTCTTTGCAATACGCGAGCGAAGCCGCGCGGGCAGCTCTTGGTTTACTGAAGTGGTATTCCAAATATATTCATAATGTTTATCTATTTACATAATACTCAAGACCCACAAGTACTCACTGTTATAGGGGGTGTATCTATCAGAGAAGTAGCCCTCTAAGTTGTAGCCTATGACGCCTATCACAGCCGCGAAGGGGAGGGTCAGGTAGGGTGCATTGCTTCGGAGAAACTGCAGTAGTATAGGCCACATCTGGAATAATAGAAACAGAATTACAAATGCGATCTACACAAGGAGGAATAAATAATAACTTTCCATATTGACATTCTATTTTATACATCTAAGAACGATGTTTCATCAGTGCAGTTTTAGCAGTTTGAGAAATTTTAATAAAAATGAATCTACTATCACTAGACTGTTTACTTTTCGTCTACTTAAAAATGAGGTTATGTTAAGATTTTCTTTTGAAACATGGTTGGATTCAAGATTACTTACTTTAGTTACAGTAGGTTAATTTTGAGGGTCTAAGATATTACGTAAATAATCGATAATTATTATTTACGCTGCAAGTCGAACTTTGAATTGGAAATCGGCATAACCTTCAAAGTTTGAGTTTGACAGATAAGATATGAGGCGTTTTTCACACATAGATGACTACTCCAGGCAAAATACGGTTTTGAAAAACATTAATTTATAATAGCGTTTTTTTTCTTTATATCATTTTAAAACATTTATCTAAGGTGCTTTATTCACGAATCCAACAAACTTTCCATCCGGAAGTATTTATATAGATTTAAAAAAAGAATGAATTGTTTTTTTTTAATTATTTATCTTGAATATTATAGAGCAAATGTAAATGAACCAAAATAAAGATAAAACCATTTATTAATATTTTTTCTGACTTTTCAGAAGCTAGTTAAGTTATCATTTTTTTGATGTCTGAAATTTTGTTGGATTTTGTCACTAAGTAACTATTTCATTGATAATATATCCATTACATAAAAAAAATCTGCTATTATAAATTATTTCCAAATTTGACATATTTTCCATACAAGCTGTCAGTTCATTGCCTGGACTATGACATCCTACCTACCCTACCAGTAGGCAACATCAAGAGCCAAGAGATAAGTAGCCTGTAAACGCTCAAAGATATTTGACAAACTTCACGTTTGTTTAACAAGCATGACTGTACACCTTCAAACATTATGACAAACATGCCGTCAAACAAACAGCCAAATACGTAGATTGTTTGACAAACACGTTAAACATGACCGCAGACATGTCTAATAATTTGCCAAGAACGTAAAATTTTGGCTAATTATTTGAGCGCTTACGGCCTACTTAACAAACAAATGCTATATTAATTTAATTTCTGAACGAAACTCTTAAGTAATGTCACTGTCACCTGTCACTGTCATTGCAAAGGGCAACAAAAACAACCTCGCAACGAATAATTTGTAGCGCATAAATACGTAAAAAACTATGTTAAAACTGCTTAATTTGAAATTATACATAGTATAAAACTTCAAAATGTCTCACACGCAACTACTCAGCCTTGCGACCCGGCAATGCCTGTTAAATAGCATGAAATACGACTGTAAATATTTACGTAACACATCCAATGTTTTACTGAGATTTAAAAGTACAAATGCCGCTAAAAAGAAGACTGCGAGCTCGGTTTACCGCACAATGAACGTGTTTGATAGGAAAGTGAAGTGTTTGCAGAGGGAGAGGTCGGCGCAGAGGGAGGACTACCATTTAGCAGAGTATATAAAGGAAGAGGTTGGATGGCGCACTGCAGATAGGATATTGGATATTAAGAGGGTGTTTAAAAATGCTGTGGAACTTGGTGATTATATACGATTCATAAATTTTATACTTATAGTAAATAGGTTACAAATAGGGAATTATTGTTAGAAAACAGTTTTACTTGTAAAATGTTTTTAATGCTCTAAAAGTAAAAATCCAAAGAATATTATTATTTTTAATGAAAATAATCCAATTAATCCAGGCCAATTATTGACAATGATAGCTTGGTTTTTAATGCTCTAAAAGGAAACATCCAAAGAATACTATTATTTTTAATGAAAATAATCCAATCTCTGCCTACCCCTCTGGGAAAGAGGCGTGATTATATGTATGTATGTATGTAAAATAATCCAATGAATCCAGGCCAATTATTGACAATGATATTATGAATGAATTTTTTTAAGCAAAGCTTGGCCTTCGAAATGTTTAGGCATCTCTTGTCTAACACTTTAAACTCTCATGCTTTGTACACATATTTAAATACTGTTTTTTCCGGGTCTAACGCGATATTTATCTGCGATGTTGAAACATCGGAAATAAAGGTAAATAAATATCGCATTAGACCCGGAAAAAACAGTATTTAAATATCTCTTGTCTAAATCTAGGAGCTGGCCGCGGCTACGTCTCCCGACACCTCCTGCCTGACTCGGTGGAGAAAGTCACTCTCTGCGACACTTCGCAGACACACCTCGACAAGGCTATCATCGGGGACGGAGTGCAGTTTGAGAAGATAGTCATGGACGAGGAGAATATTGATGTAAGTCACCATTAACACCATCCATACTAATATTATAAATCAGGGACTGCATAACCGAAAAATACCGGTATTATACTTTAACGGTATGACGTCATATCGGTTGTCAAATAGCGGTTTCGGTAGCGGAACCTTTATATTTCGCTATCGAAATATAAAGGTACCTTTATTTTTTCCGGTACCGTAACCACTTTTTAAAGGTACCAATATATCGACTTTGGCCTGGCGTTGTTGCCAAACCACCGGCAAAGGTACTGCCGTTTTGTCTTTAAAAGTTTAGTAGCCAATGCTTCCTCTGTAGAGTCCCAGCTTGCTTACTTTTCTCGATAACGGTACCGTAATGGAATACCGGTTTCATACCGGTATAACCGTAACCGAAATCAGTCCCTGTTATAAATGCAAAAGTGTGTCTGTCTGTTTGCTCATCACACTTAAACTGCTGAACCGATTTAGATGAAATTTGGTATAGAGGTAGTTCGAGTCCCGGGGAAGTACAGGGGGTGAAAGTTTGCATAGAGCTACAATAGAAACGAGTTCCGCGCGGCCGCTGGCCCGAGGAGGGTGCTCCTAGCGGGCTTGCCTAAGCCCGCTTAGGATGCGTTGGGGAGGGACCGCAGAAGAAGAGTTATCTCTATCTTCTGCGGCCGAGGTGGAATCGCAGGGAGAGAGGCGTGTTGGTATAACGGTGCGCCACTCTCCTTACCCCCTGCGAACTTGGCGGGGCCGTTCCGCTGAAACGGCATTGGTGGGACCGCAGAGGAAGAGGAATGCCGGTATTACGGTGCGCCGTTTTCCCAATCTTCTGCGGCCGAGACGTGGTCAGTGGTGGAACCGCAGATCTGATTTGCCACCAGGTGTTGGATTTCCTGCACCCATGATGATGGCGTGCCTCATGTGGAGGGCCCCACGAAGGAGCCGCTTGTGGGCGGCTGCCGCCGGCGGGGTCGCGGATGTGTGCGCAAGCGTTCCCGTTACCTCGCCACCAGGCGGCGAGGCGGCAAGTGGGGGGGTTTTTAGTGGGTACACCGTGGGTCTCATTAGCTCATACGGGAGTCCCACAAAACCACTCGGGTCACTCCAAAAAAAAGGGGAGTTTCACTCCATGAGCGCATCACAAATGAGGCAGCAGAACCAAGGTAACTGATGTAGCTTTCCAAATCGCTAACTTGAGTGACAGTAGGCGGGGCACATTGCACGTAGAACCGATGGCTGTGAGTGTGATGAGTGGCGACTACGTACCGGAAGGCACAGCATGGGTAGACCCCCACAAGGTGGATCAATGAGTTGGTATAGGTGGTGGGAGTCTGCTGGATGCGGGTGGCGCAGGACCGGTCATTGTACCAGTTTTTGCAGTGAGGCCTATGGTATGTCCAGCAGTGGACGTCTTTCGGCTGATGTCATGATGATAATAAATAAATAAATAAAATGTATTATTTATTTATTAAATGGAGCATATGGATCGATTTTTTTCGCAGGCATCGGCAAGACATACCTAAGTAGTAAGTGCACCGCACCGCACTTGTCGACCGGCCCGAACGTACTTGTCAGAACGCGTTTTGCGCGGTGCATGCAGTATCTTTTTGGTAAATTGTAGGTAATGGATTAACGATTAACGGACTTGGGGAAGATTAACGGAAGTTAACGAGTCCGTTAACGATTTTTAAAGTTAACTTAAAAGTTAATCCGTTAATCGAAATGTTAACTTTGTTAATTAACGGATTAACGAGTTAATGCCCAGCTCTGGTCATAGCTTCAGATTGGTGTCATTCCCCTGTTACTCTGCAGTTTATAAATCTGACTGCAATGTTCTATTTTTTTTACAAGCTTTTATTGCCCTGTTCGTATGATCAGTCAGCGTCATTATAGTTAGGGTTTGTTACATTATTTTCACAGAAGGATTTTGTCGTAGTCGCGAATTTTCACATCGCGTTTTTCACGATCGCCAATTATAATGTTTGTCTATCTTCATGAAGCGATTTTTCACAAAGCGTTTTATAATGTTCGCGGTTATTTTTTTCGTATATTTTATCAGTAGAATATTTTATTAGTCGCAGATATAGTACCCCCTTCGGCCGCTACGAAACCAAAGTTACGTGTGAAGAATTATTTTCTTGTTACGAAACTAATTAAACCGACTTCAAAAAAGGAGGAGGTTCTCAATTCGTCTATATGTTGTTATTTTTTTTACAAGCTTTATATTAACTTGCACTGTTCGTATGAAAGTATGTAAATATGTAAGTTGTCCGTCAAAATTTGCAATCCATTTTTCAGTCACTTCCCGTTATCCAATTGAGCTGAAATTTTGCAAGCATATGTATATCGCATGACAATGCAATATTATGATGACTTGCTGATCTGTTGCTGGAGCTGGAAGGTGGCCATAGGAACTCCGCAATAAAACGACACAACCCCATCGAGTTTGGGCTCGTTAGAATCGTCTCAATGAGTAGTTGATGATGGTATGCAGAAAAATACAGTCGGCAATAAAAGCTTGTACCAAAAATGAAATTTTTGACAGAAACTTATTTAATTTGTGTTTGTTACGCGATATTTTGTTAATCTATATACTTCCAGATTGGTCCCATTGTCACCAAAATCCAGTTCTGATGATGGGATCCTGGAGAAATCGAGGGAACTCTTCAAATTTTATAGGCAAACTTGACGCAATTTGGCTACTGATTTGAAGTCGGTTAAAACTTTGTTTTGAAAAGTAAATTATTACGTATAAAGAATTCTTCTTCCTTGTTGGAGACCTGTTACGATCGCAAAACACTAGGTATGTAGGTATAGGTAGGTTAAGAACTTAGTTAGGTAGCTTAAAATGCCGCGGGGCTCCGTCGAACTGTCTAAATACGATAAAGAATATCGTAAATGGTTTCGTAAGAAAAATATATATCTTTATATAGGTATTTTTTTCAATTGAAAGTAAATATATATGCTTCCAGGTTGGTCCCATTGTTTTCAAAACTCCAGTTGGATTATGGGAACCATGAGGAATTGCGGGAACTCCTCAAATATATTAGGCACGCGTGTAGTAATTAGGGTATTTTCTATTATAAATCGTGTATTTACATCCGGAAATCATATATTTGGTGATGAGCAGAAGTGATGAATAAAAGTAAGTTACAGATATTATTCTGATATCATTCGGTTGAAATAGCAAACAAAGAAAAAATTCTGAGAACCTTGAGATTGACGGAAGTCCTCAAATATTATCGGCCCACATACAGCGGTTTGGTTTTTTTCTCTAATAATCAACATATTTGCTTTCGGAAATCAGTTTATTTGGCAAATTAGACAATAAATGTGGAAAATGTTCATGTGGCTTGGCGGAGTACTGAATTGAAGTAGGTTTAAACTTTTTTTTAAAGTAATTTATTCTCGTGTGAGGAAGGCATACGAGTGTCTTTGTCAAGTGGGCGTGGTTTTCGCGGATCGACTCAAATCAAGGCATCCCCCTGCGGTCTTCTATAAGGTTACTTCCTCAGTTGGGTTGCTCCGAATATGATGGAATTGACGTTCCTACCTAAGTCTATGTATTGTAGTTTCCAGAGAACAGTGTAGACCTGGTGGTGTCCTCGCTGTGCCTGCATTGGGTCAACGACCTCCCTGGCTGTTTTGACAGAATCATGAGCGTTCTGAAACCTGATGGCGTAAGTGCTCATCCCTACTAATACGAGCGGAAAACAGAATTAGATTTTATTTACGGGGTGTTGTGTAACACGTTGTTTTATGAGTATATAACTTTTTCTGTAATACATTTATTTATTTATTTTTTGAAGGTAGATTAATTCGTTGGGTCAAACATTGAGAAAAGGTTATTTATATTTTTCAATGAAAACATTTTTTTTAATTTGTTTTTTGAATTAGTAAGTTTCATTGTAACGTTTAAGGACAATGTTTCGAACGAGGAAATAACCTATTTTGTATCTATTTCCTAGGCATTCATAGCGTCTCTTTTCGGCGGGGACACACTGATGGAATTGCGGCAGTCTCTACAATTGGCTGACACTGAGAGACTTGGGGGCATGGCCCCTCATATCTCTCCTTTCGTGCGTGTACGGGATATAGGCGGACTGCTGAATGCGTGAGTATTGCCATCTGTTGACGTGTCCTAACTGGACAAGATTGGGGGCATAGCCTCTCATATTTCTCCTTTCGTGCGGGTGAGATGTATAAGCGAGCTTATGAATGCGTGAGTAACTTGGTACCTATCTGTTATGTCTCTCCAACTGCCGGACACTTAGAAACTGGGGGGCATGTCCCCTCATATCTCTCAATGTGTGCGAGATATAGGTGGACTGCTCAATGCATAAGGCGCACGCTATGCCCGACCTGCGCACTCTGAGCGAGGATAGCGGCGTGCTTCGCATAATATGTGTAGACAGAACTGCATAATAATCTCCTTAATATGCTAGATATTAACTATTAGTGACAACTGCTAGCGACATCTAGTTAAGTATGACTTCAAAATTCGACTTATGGTTGTAGTTGTCAACAGAGGGCGTTGTTCTCAACTTATACTACAATGACAATTTTTAGGGCACATCAATTCAATTCAATTTAATAAATGTTTTCTTTCTTTCTTTCAATTTATTACTAAAATATAATATCTGTGCCTGATGCACCTATGCACTGGTTGTGCAACTGAATTTGACGGGATTCCGATGTGGGAGCAGCTGAGTGAAAGACTTGTTTTCTTTCCGAGTTCTTTACTTAGGAAACCAACAGTATATTACCTCTTAACTAGGTAGGAATGAAGTGTGAGACCTATTATTATTTATTTCGACTACAAATTATATAAGGCGACTGTAATACAATACTTACGTTGTAAGAGGGTTATAAGCTAGGTTACAGGCAATCTATTTTATCAGTATTTACGTAGATGGTTGTCCTGCACAATATCACACAGCCTTTGTGATTTAAGTGACATTAAGTTTCTGTCAAAAAATCAATTTTTGGCACACGCTTTTACTACCGACTGTACTTTTCTGCATACCATCATTAAGTACTCATTGAGACGATTCTAACGAGCCCAAATTCGATGGGGTTGTGTCGTTTTATTGCGGAGTTCCTATTGCCACTGTTCTCGTAATTATTGATATTTTTAATGAAATCACATATTAAGTTACAATTAGATGTTTATTGCTCTGAACCACAGACTCGACACAAGTTACATGACAAAATATATAAAAGTAGGATCTGTCATTCCGTGAATAGGTGTTCGCAGCGCCATCTGACAGGAAATAAGGGTTACTTATCCCAACATACTCCCGCCTAAAGGACAGCATTGTCCTTTCTAGTGACGTCAGGCAATGGACAAAGTTTCGAAATTGTACGTGTGAACACGCCGGACACGGTACGGATATCATAAGTGCGTGTCACGTGGTCTTGTCCAGGATATTTCTGCAGGACTCGTCCCAATAACCATTTGCTAGGTGGGTATCTCTGGTCTTTTATCAGTACTAAGTCCCCAATCTCAAACTCTGGTTTTTTAGTTTTCCATTTCGGTCTCTGTTGTAATCTAGTTAAGTATTCCGATTGCCACTTTCTCCAAAATACTTGTAACATTTTTTGAATGTTTTGCCAGTGTGATAAGGAATGTTCCTTATGTTCTGTGAAATCTCTCTCTGGGATGGTAATCAGTGGTTCTCCAACGAGAAAATGTGATGGGGTCAATGGCTCCAAATCATCAGGGTGATCGCTCAATGGTGATAAAGGTCTCGAATTGAGACACGCCTCTATTTGTGTTAGTAGGGTGTTCAGCTCTTCAAATGTAGGTGTAGCGTCTCCGATGGTTCTTTTTAAGTGAAATTTGATACTCTTCACTCCTGCTTCCCACAAACCACCGTGGTTTGGTGATCCGGGTGGTATAAATTTCCACTGCGTACCCTTGGTGTCAAGAAGTGCGGCTAGTTCCGCCGGGATCGAACATTGACCAAGTCTCCAGGTCTCTAGTAGCTCTTTACTCGCAGCAACGAAGTTTGTGCCGTGGTCACTCCACATCTCTTTGACAAATCCTCTTCTTGAAGTAAACCGTTTGAATGCGGCCATGAATGCTTCCATAGTCATGTTGCTCACACACTCAATGTGGATAGCTTTCGTTGACATGCAGATGAAAATGCTGATATATGCTTTGAACGATTTTGATCCTCGTCCAGGGCTCATACGTACGTTGACTGGGCCAGCGAAGTCTACGCCAGAGATGTAGAAAGGTCTCGATGGCTTCACTCGTGGCTCAGGTAAGTCTCCCATCAGTTGAGTGATTGTCTTGGCTTTCTGTTTAGCGCAAGGAAAGCAATTTCTCACAAAGCTTTTTACTGTATTTCCTGCGTCAATAAGCCAGTATCTTCCTCTCAGGTATGTAGTCATTAACTGCGGACCTCCGTGTAACGTCTTCTTGTGTGCATCATGAAGTAACATTTGTATCAGTACATTTCTCTTAGATATGATTACTGGATGTTTGCTCAGGAATTCTAAATCTGCGTGTTTTAATCTTCCTCCAACTCTCAACACTCCCTTATCATCGAGGAATGGTGTAAGTGACAGTAATCTACTGCCGTTCTTTAACGGTTTACGGTTTGTTAATCCTTCAACTTCCTCTGGAAACTCCAGGTGTTGAGAAAGTTTTATGCAAATCGTAAGCGCTTCTTCTCTTTCTTCGTGTGTTACAAATGTAGGTAAGTTTCTTTTCTCTTTCAGATTAACCCACCTTCTACAGTAAGCTATAACAGCTACTAGTTTTTTCAATGACGAGTATCTCTTTGCTAAGGTAAGTATAAAATTTTCTTCTTTCACCTTTACTGTTGCACATTTGAATGTTTTCCTCATTTCTAACTCTGTATCTTCTACTAGTTTGCAAGTTTCTTTCTTCCATTCTTTTTGGTGTAGAAATGCAGGACCGTTGAACCATAATGTATTCTCATTTAATTTCTCAGGTGATACACCTCTGGATGCTGGATCTGCTGGATTTTCTTTGGTATTCACATATGACCAGGTTGTTTCTATGTGGTTGTTAATAGCAATGACTCTGTTTTTCACAAATGTTGTCCATTTCAGCGGGTCTCCCAGAATCCAAGCTAGAGTTACTTTTGAGTCCGTCCAAGCGTAAGTATTTTGTGACTCAATCCTCATAGCTGCAGCAGTGCGCTTCAGTAGCAGACTTAATAATAAAGCAGCACTCAACTCAAGACGAGGTAAGGTAAGCTCTTTCAGCGGGGCTACTTTCGTTCTTGCTATAACCAGTGATACTCTGACTCGTCCATCTGACTGGATTACTCTGCAGTACACTACTCCGGCATAGGCGGCCATCGAGGCGTCAGCAAACCCGTGCAGCTCCACTCGTTGGTTTGTATTTGCAGTGCCTATCCATCTTTCTAGTTTTATTTCTGACAGCTCTTTTATGCCTTTGCAGAACTTCATCCACTCCACCTTCAGGGTTTCAGGTAACTCTTCATCCCATGATAACCCTTTCGCCCAAAGCTTCTGCATAAATATCTTCGCCATCACCACAGAAGGGGCTAGCCAACCCATTGGATCGAATAGAGATGCGATGACAGTAAGTACGGTTCTCTTAGTTACTCGTTCATTTGGTAATGTGTTAACATTGTTCATTATTAGCAGGTTATCTTCACTGGAGTGCCAAGCGATACTAAGTGTCTTGATTGTCTCTTTGCTATTTATCCCAATTTCTGCATTCTTGGCTCTCTTCTCTGGTTCTACTGTGTTCATGAAATGTTTGTTGTTTGAAGCCCATTTATGTAGTTCAAACCCTCCTCTTCTCAATACTTCTGTAAGTTGACGTTTAGCTTCTATTGCTATCTCTTCTGTATCTCCCCCCGACAATACATCATCCATGTAGAAGGAGTTGTGGATTATCTCTCGTGCATAATCATACTCTACTTTGTTTGCTTCATCGATTGCTACTTGTCTCAATGTGCGGAGGGCCAGGAAGGGGGCACAAGCTGTTCCGAAGATCACAGTCCGCAGTCTATATTCTCTGAGGTCTTCTTCTGGGCTGAATCTCCAAAATATTCTCTGAAAGTCTGTGTCTTCTCTCCTTACCATGATTTGCAGATACATTTTTATTATATCGGCGACAAAGCAGACTCTATGCATTCTCCACCTCATTAATATATCTCGAAGTTCTGATTGAAGTGATGTTCCCACTAAGAGCTCGTCATTCAAGCTAACTCCATTGCTTCCTTTACAGGACAAGTCATAAACTATTCTGACCTTAGTAGTGTCTCTGTCTTCTCGTACCACTGCGTGAAATGGTAGATACACTGTTCTCTCTCTCTCTCTCGTAGGCTCTTCTCGTTCTACTAACTCCATATATTTTAGCTTTATGTACTCTCTCATGATTTCATTGTATGCTTCTCTCAACTTTGGATTAGTGGTTAATTTTCTCTCAGTACTCATGAATCTCTTGAATGCAATTTCTCTTGAATTTTCTGGTATAGTTGGGTTGTCGCTCTTGAATGGAAGTGCTACAATGTACCTTCCGTTCGGGTCTCTTGTTAGTGTCTCTTGATATATTTTTTCTGCTCGTAGTTCTGGAGGGGTGCGAGCTTCATTCTCCTCTGACTCTAATCTCTCGGTCTCCCAAAATTTCTCAACCATCTTCTCTAGTGAAATGTTTAGATGTAAACTCTTGATCTCTCTCGGGCTATCTCCTAGCAGTCCTCCTGACAGTATCCACCCTAAGTGTGTTTGTTGTGCTATAGGGGTACCTGGTTCTCCTTTAATCACTCCGTTCATCAGGATATCTGTGTAAATGTCTACTCCTAACAACATGTCTATGTTGCCAGGTGTATGATATGTTGGATCTGCTAATGGCAAGTGTTGTAGATGTGTCCATTTCTCGGGATGTACTCTCGTTGTAGGCATCTGCTCAGTGACATGTTGAACAACATAGGCAGTACATTCTCTCTTGAAGTTGTTGTTTAATCTTGAGTAAACTTCTATGTTAGTCGAGAACTTGATTTTTGTTGACATCTGTCCCACACCGGTTACAAGCCCATCTGCTGGTTTTCTGCGTAGCTGTAATCTCTGAACAGCTGACTCGCTGATGAAGGTTTCCTGAGAACACGGATCGACTAAGGCTCTTAATAGCTGCATGCCTTGACCAGTTCTAATGTTCACTAGGGCAGTAGCCATGAGTGCAGTGTGACCTTGTGTAACTAGGTAATTTCTTATTTTTGGTGACTCATAAGGTCCAGATGTAGACTCCTTCTCACATGTTTCTCTCGATATCTCTGTGTTTGTTCTCTGTGTGGACTGTATTTTTGGCTCTCCTTCTCTTTCTGCTGGTGGTGGACTCTGATAATGTAGTAATGTATGGTGTCTTTTGTGGCACTGGTGGCAGGAAACTCTTGATTTGCAGTTCTTCACATTATGTGTTGGTGACAAGCAGTTGAAACATAGTCTCTCATTTTGGATGTGTTGTACTCGCTTGTTGACATCTATGTTTGTAAACTCCTTACATAGAAATAGGAAATGTTTTTGTTTGCAGTATGTGCACTGTGCATTCGTAGAGGCGGAGCTTGTCAGGAATGATCTCTGTCTCACAATAGCTCTATCCCTCTCTTTCACATGTGTTGTAGATGGAACCATTTCTAATATTCTGAAGCGAGTCTCTAAGAAGTCAGTGAATCTCTGAAGTTTGGGTAACTCTTGTACAGGAAGTCCGCTGATCTCCTCCTCCCACTGCTTGTGTGTGTCATCGTCTAATTTGTCAACTATAATGTGAATTATGATTGTATCCCACTCTCGTGTGTTTACTTCATTATTTGTCAGACTGTTTAAACACTCTTGGGTTGTGTCGAGCAATTCTCTAATAGATTTAGATGTAGCTTGGCTAATTTTCTTCTGATTCATAAATCTATTCAATATTGCTTTCACTATAATTCTTTTATTGTTGTATCTCTTGTCTAGTGTTTCCCATGCAATTTCGTAGTTATTCTCTGTTATTTGTAGATGCTTCAGCAGTTGTTCAGCTTCTCCGGTGACACTACTTTTCAAATAATGGAGTTTTTGTACCTTGCTCAATGTCATTTTGTTGTGTACCAGTGACGTGTACAGGTCTCTAAATGACGTCCATTCTTGATAATTTCCCGAAAAGTGAGGCAAAGACACCTTAGGTAGTTTCACATCTTCAACTGAATTTATGTAGTTCACCCCGGACATCTCACCGTTGTTCTGATCTTTCAAAGTCACGGATGTGTTGAATCTCTCTAGTGTATCCGATAACTCTCCTTTCATATTGATGTACTCATCTTCTCCCGACTCAAAAAATTCCGTTGTGAAGTAAACGTGTTCCCTTTTCTCTGCCTCTGTAGCAGCTTTCACTATGAGAAAATGTGTAGTTCGAAATTTCAGCCAATATTCGTCTAGTGTATCTATTCTCGCTTTAACGTAGCCTTTAGTAATTCTTGCCTTCGATTGTTTCTTGAAGTTAATCCCAACTTTTCTTATGAGATCGTAAGTAATTTCTTGTTCCGCCATGTGATCTTCCATTTTGTAGGTTATGTAGTAAAATCACAGCACGAAATACGAATAATCTCGTCGATCGTAGCTCCAAAATGACTGAATGTTCGTGTTTTTTGTTGTCTTTCACTGTTTAGTCCGATTTGCAATGAATTATTGTGTATTTTCACTGTTTTCTTCCACTAAACACTTCGACGAAAATTTACCAGTTTTTTACGACAAAAGTTACTTTTCCACTTGACACTACTTGTTTCACAGTTAATTCACTTTTGCGAACCCAATTACGTCCGACTAGCATGTATTTGTAACGTTTTTGAACTTTTCACTGAGTTTTGTTTGATTTTTACATCACACCACGATTGCCGTTTTTTCTCACAACTTTTGCAGCGATATCCTAAGATTACTGAATTTTTCTCCTCTTCTCGATGATTCGGCTCGTTTGGACCACTTTGGCTCTCGTAATTATAGATATTTTTAATGAAATCACATATTAAGTTACAATTAGATGTTTATTGCTCTGAACCACAGACTCGACACAAGTTACATGACAAAATATATAAAAGTAGGATCTGTCATTCCGTGAATAGGTGTTCGCAGCGCCATCTGACAGGAAATAAGGGTTACTTATCCCAACAGCCACCTTCCAGCTCCAGCATCAGAGCAGCTCCATGTCATCATAATATTGCATTGTCATGCGATATACATATGCTTGGAAAATTTCAGCTCAATTGGATAACGGGAAGTGACTGAAAAATGGATTGCAAATTTTGATGGACAACTTACATACTTACATATTTACCTATATACTTACATATTTACATACTTACATATTTACATACATACGAACAGTGCAAGTTAATATGTGACGGTTTTTGGGAAAACGTCCCACTTCGTCGATATGGAGTTAAGAGTAGTTCCTAATACTACAGATCATACGCTATCTTTTGGTGAAAGATTCATGTCTCTAGGTGCTATAGTTATTTTTTAAAAATTCTGCAAAGTTGCAGAAGTGAAAAAGCGACAATTGAGAAAACGTTGGTTAAAGTTTGGGATGGCAGAAAACACACTTCTACTTTGAAGTTATGGAGTGGTTTGTATTAAATGAATGGGCATACTTTAGGGATTTTCATCATCATCATCACAGGCCTTTGCGTCTATTCCAGACGATTTAAACACTGCCCTGGAGACATCGTTTTTGGTGACTGTAGAGGCCAATACGCGATCGGCATGATCTTTCACATTTCTGGCAGACGAAATTCGTGCCAGGGGCTCTAGTTTCAGCTTGTTGTCTACGCAACCTTCTATTGGCCAGTATCTCGAACCAGGTTCCATCGCACAACGCTCTGCCGTCCACAACGCGTTTGCGCCATCCATCTCTATCTTCGGCAAGCTTTGCCCAGGTCCGATAGTCAATTTTAAAAGCAGCCATGTCTCGCTTAGCGCAATCCTTGAAACGCAACATCGGTCTTCCAACGTTTCTCTTGGCGTTTGCTACTGCACTAAGCAAGGTACGTCGAGGTATTCGAGAAGGTTCCATCCGGTGCACATGGCCCAGCCACCGCAAGCGTCTCTGTTTGAGAATAGCAGTCAAACTGGGCAGCTGTGCTATGTCAAGAACCCTCTGATTTGTCACTTTGTCCTCCCACGTAATGCCTAAGATATTACGTAGACAGCGCATGTGAAATGTGTTTAGTCGTCGCTCCTGTTTCGCATACGTCGTCCAGGTGTCGGCTCCATACAAGAGTATGCTCAGAACGCATGTTTGGTACACAATAATTTTCGTTCTGATGGTAAGATGTTTGTTACACCATACTCCTGTACGTAGCCTTCCGAACATTGTCGCCGCTTTGCCGATACGAATATCGATCTCTGCATCAAGGGAGAGATTGTTCGACACGGTCGACCCGAGGTAGCAAAACTTATCGACAACTTCCAGAGCTGTGCCATCCACCAGTATAGTTGGTGTTTCCGCACTGCCCTGGACTAAAACTACTGTCTTTTTGGCATTTATGGACATGGAAAACAAAGAACAAGCCCGTGAAAATTTGTCCATGATGTTTTGGAGCTCGAGAGCATTGGTGGCCACAAACGCTGCGTCATCAGCAAACAAGAGACTGTCGACAAAGAAGTCCTCACGATATGTTTTGATTTGAGGAGCGCGATATTGAATAACTTCCCGTCAACCCTTGTGTGCAGGTGCACTCCCTGTTGGCTGTCACCAAAAGCATTTTTGAGAAGAAGTGAAAAGAAAATGCCAAACAGGGTTAGGAGCTAAAACGCAGCCCTGGCGAACACCTCTCCGCATTACAAACTGCATGTTTTGCCGTCAAACACAACAGCGCCTTTCATGTCGTCGTGAAATGATTTGACGAGATTTAAAAGTTTTGGTTAGTTAAAATCATGTATGTAACCTTAGTATTTTGAATGTTATGGAGGCTTGAACATAAAAACAGGACGAAAATATGTAAATCCTGAATAATAAATGGTTTCCCATGCTAAAAAAGACAGAAATAATTCTGTGGATCCTTTTATTTAGTTATTATGTCAAAAAGTTAATAACAAGTGATTTGAAGAGTGCCATGCATAAAAATTTAAATACATGTGTCTCTTAATATATAACATGAGATTACTTAAAAAACATACTTATCAAGCATAGAAAGTATGTAAAATATCAAATTATAAGTACTGTTTTTTTGTATAAAGTTATAAGTTTGTGTGTATAAAGTTTAGTGATTTTATATAGGGAGCGTCCCACTTGGTCGGTTTACTAAACTTTAGTGCTTCTTCATTGAAAGTGTTTGTGTTTGGTATATTTTTCAGTTTTATGTATGAGATAATGGTTTGTTATTGTTAATCTAAGAGCCTTTGATACTAACGTCGTTTGTTTAAACTTTTTTAACGTAATTGAACGAAATTTCTTTTCGACTCAAGTTTAGTGACCCACTTTGACGGTTTGGTGGATCATACGCTAAAAAATTACTACAAGTATAAAATCATAATTTATAAACATAGGTGTAATTTGCTGAACCAAAAACAGTATAATTACAAACCAAAAATGGTGTACGTATTGAACCTATGAGATCCCCCATTTCACTCACTTAGGGGGTGATTTCCAGAATTAAAACTATCCTATGTCCTTTCCTAGGACTAAACGTACGAAAACTATCTCTAAACTAAATTTAATCTAGATGAGTTCATCCAAATTTTTCCCTCTCATTCCACCCGCGTAGGGGATGATTTCCGGAATAAAGATTATCCTTTGTCCTTCCCCAGGACTTTAACTATCTCTATACCAAATTTCATCTAAATGGGTTCCATCCAAATTTTCACCCCTAATTTCACCCCCTCAGGAGATGATTTTCGGGATGAAAACTATGCATTGTCCTTCCATGGGACTCCAACTATCTCTGTACCAAATCTCATCTAAACGGGTTCCATCCAAAGTTTCACCCCCCATTTCACCACCTTAGGGGTGATTTCCGGAATTAAAACTATCCTATCCTTTTCCAGGACTTAATATATCTCTATAGGTACCAAATTTCATCAAAATTGGTTACATCTAAATATTCACCCCCTCATTTCACCCCCTTAAGGGATGATTTCCTGAATAAAACTTATCCTATGTCCTTCCCCGGGACTCAAACTATTTATATACCAAATTTCATCCAAATCGGTGAAGCGGTATAAGTAGCTCCATACAAAATTTCACCCTCAATTTCATCCCCTTAGGGATGGATTTTCGGGACAAAAACTACCCTTACAAAATACTCATAACACCATATCGGCAAAGTAGAAATTGTTCTCTAATAACAGGTACAAATATGATATCGACGATTTTTTCTGTATGCGACAAAGTGGGTCGCTGGGCACTAAACTTTGAGGCCCTAAAAAGGTGCTTAAAATGGAGATTTATGCGTCGTCATCGAAATCATAGGTTTATTACAGTATGTTCTATCAGTTTTCATCGAAAGTTGATTTTCGGTAAGTTTTGCCATATTTCACTAAACTGCCCGTAACTCCGTAACTAGAATCGACAAAGTGGGACGTTTTACTAAAAACCGTCACATATAGAGCTTGTAATAAAAAGGGCTACACATTCACCTTGATTGACTACTACTTAAAGATAGTTGAAGTAACTCCCGTTGGAGCAATGTTAGTAAAACGCTTGTTTTTGGTCCAGGAGCGGCTACACGCTACAAACGGTGGACGTGGACACGATCTCGGTGTGGTACCCGAGCGCGTGGCACGCCATGCGCGACGTGCGCGCGCTGGGCGAGGCCAACGCCGCGCGCAACCGCCCGCTGCGGCTGAGCCGCGACGTGCAGTTCGCCGCTGCGGCCATTTACGATGAGATGTATGGGAAGGTGAGTGACACGCCATGCGCGACGTGCGCGCGCTGGGCGAGGCCAACGCCGCGCGCAACCGCCCGCTGCGGCTGAGCCGCGACGTGCAGTTCGCCGCTGCGGCCATTTACGATGAGATGTATGGGAAGGTGAGTGACACGCCATGCGCGACGTGCGCGCGCTGGGCGAGGCCAACGCCGCGCGCAACCGCCCGCTGCGGCTGAGCCGCGACGTGCAGTTCGCCGCTGCGGCCATTTACGATGAGATGTATGGGAAGGTGAGTGACACGCCATGCGCGACGTGCGCGCGCTGGGCGAGGCCAACGCCGCGCGCAACCGCCCGCTGCGGCTGAGCCGCGACGTGCAGTTCGCCGCTGCGGCCATTTACGATGAGATGTATGGGAAGGTGAGTGACACGCCATGCGCGACGTGCGCGCGCTGGGCGAGGCCAACGCCGCGCGCAACCGCCCGCTGCGGCTGAGCCGCGACGTGCAGTTCGCCGCTGCGGCCATTTACGATGAGATGTATGGGAAGGTGAGTGACACGCCATGCGCGACGTGCGCGCGCTGGGCGAGGCCAACGCCGCGCGCAACCGCCCGCTGCGGCTGAGCCGCGACGTGCAGTTCGCCGCTGCGGCCATTTACGATGAGATGTATGGGAAGGTGAGTGACACGCCATGCGCGACGTGCGCGCGCTGGGCGAGGCCAACGCCTTTTTATTTTAGAGCATGACTCCATATAATATGTTAGTAACAAAATACCTTACTCCTAGTGTTAGAAAATACAGAAAATGAAACAAATTAAATTAAATTAAATTGGAATTAGAGAGAGAGAGATCAGGAAGGAGGCTCACAAGATCCAACTCCAAGTAGGTGGGAGGCCACCCACATGGAGCTGGATCCAATGTGCTTGGATAGGACAGTCCAACCTTCCTGTTAGGATGCTGTTGGCGCTGCCGCGAATGTGACGCATCAGTGAGGCTACTCGCTTGCGTATTATGGCATCATATCCATCGACGCGCGTGTGGTTATAGTACATTACTTACCTAGGGCGGTTAATGGCGCTCTGAGGCTTTCTTTATTACCGCCCGTGGTAAGTACAACATTTTACGTCTCTATCTGGCCAGGAAGTGGGGTTTTCCGCACGCATAGCGTGCGGTAATTCCTACTTTATGGCCAGGTATGACGTAAATGTTATTATATTTATGTCTTTCCCGCTCACGGGACAATGATGTCCCGGACCTTTGGGAGGCGTGCGTGAGGTACCAACTGAACATCGGACGTCTGCCTAATAAAACTGTCTCAATTTTTATCTCTGGCAGACGGTGACTCGCCAACTGCTAGATGGGCCCCTATTAATTAATAGCGACATTAAAAAATGGCCTAAGGGCAACACCAGTCAGAGAGGCTGGACGGGTAGAGAGGTGGCACTGGACTTTAAACATATAGCCAACTCGCCACTTAGGTGTCCACATCTACCCTCGAGCAACAGCTCTTGCGACTCCACTCTGAGCAGCCACTTAAGGCAAGCTTTATATTATTATTTATTTATTTAAGACAACTGGGGTCCACTGTGGTGTTAATATATACATACTTATCCTAGATTAGTTATAAACTACATTAGCTTTAATTCAATGTTGGGAGCAAGTTCTTTGTATCAACCAAGCAAATGTTTAGTTGACACAATAAAGATTGGGAGATTGACAGATACGACAGTCCTTTGCAAAGGACTGTCGTATCTGTCACACAACATTTTTAGCATGGATGAAATTTTTTTCATCATCATCATATCAGGAATAAGACGTGCACTGCTGGACATAGGCCTCCCCCAAAGAGTGCCACAATCACCGGTCCTGCTCCACCCGCATCCAGCGGACTCCCGAATCAGTTTACCTTGATGGAATACTTTTACAAGCTTTATATTAACTTGCCGTGTTGGTACGTATGTTAGTTAGTTAGGTTCTAATCTAGCAGTGTATTTGACCAACTTCTTGATGTCCAATTGAGTTGAAAAATTTGTACCAAAAATGTTTTTTTCGACAGAAACCTTTTATAATAGCCTTCCACTGTAAAGTGCCTAGGTATCAGTGACGGAGCGCCCATACAAGCCTTCCCACCGGCTTGTCTAACATTTATTTTTAGGCAAGCGTATAATTGTATACCTACTCTAAACTGTTTCATAACTTTTTTTGTTCCGGGTTGCCCATCGATTTTCACGCGCCGTCACTGGTGCCTAGGTGCTTTCCCATTCATCTGTGGCTATTCTGCGGATTGGAGGAGGCCTTTGCCTGTAAAATGGGCATCCAGTAAAATACTTCCGACCGCTTTAGCCTAGTTGGTAGTGACCCTGCCTACGAAGCAAGAGGTCCTGGGTTCGAATCCCGGTAAGGGCATTTATTTGTGTGATGAGCACGAATATTTGTTCCTGAGTCATGGATGTTTTCTATGTATTTAAGTATTTATTTCTCTATATAAGTATCTATATCGTCGTCTAGTACCCATAGTACAAGCTTTGCTTAGTTTGGGACTAGGTTGATTTGTGTAAGATTGTCCGCAAATATTTATTTATTTTATTTATTTTACTTAAGTTATTATAATAATAATGAAATAATATCAAATTTCGTAATTATAATAAATAATAGTAATAAGCGGATGTAATAATGTTATCCTAATTTAGTATTTTAATGTTATGCTGGAAATATATTTTTTTTATTGTGCTATTCTCAAATTGTTTCCAGGACCTTCCCGAGCACAAATCCCGCGGAGTCCCGGCAACCTTCGAGATCGTCAACCTCCTCGGCTGGAAACCTTCTCCGGAGCAGCCGAAGCCACTACCACGAGGTTCAGGGCAGCTCTCGCTTAAGGATCTCCATCGAATCGATGAGATTGTTCAAGATGTGAAGACAGTGCAGCTTACTGAGGAGGACAAGAAATAAAATAATTAAATGTGGTTCTCTTTATGGGCTTGTTTTATTGATAAGACATAGAGTGATGAAAAAAAGCAGTAGGTAGGTGGACAGATCGACAACAGACATACTGACACAGAAACAACAATGGTATTATCAATTCTTATTTTGTAGCGACATCTAGTACATAATAAAAGACACGGCTCACACTTGTAGTGGCCAACAGATGGCGCTTTACTCAATTGTCATACTATTGACCATTTTGTACAAGATAGAATTAAGAATAGAAGTCACAATACACACCTTCTCTTCTACTTATTAACATAATATGGTACTGTACTCCCGGCAACCTTCGAGATCGTCAACCTCCTCGGCTGGAAACCTTCTCCGGAGCAGCCGAAGCCACTACCACGAGGTTCAGGGCAGCTCTCGCTTAAGGATCTCCATCGAATCGATGAGATTGTTCAAGATGTGAAGACAGTGCAGCTTACTGAGGAGGACAAGAAATAAAATAATTAAATGTGGTTCTCTTTATGGGCTTGTTTTATTGTTATTATGACATAGATTGAAATAGCATAGCCGGGTCCGCTGCACCAATTTTTTCCATGTTTTTAAACATCTACCATGTTTTCCATCAGGTTCGGCAAACAAATAGAGTATTGTTTTGGTCCCGTTGTCACCAGCATCCAGTTCTGATGATGGGATCCTGGAGAAAACGAGGGAACTCTTCAAATTTTATAGGCAAACTTGAAGCAATTTGGCTACTGATTTGAAGTCGGTTAAAACTTTGTTTTTAAAGTAAATTATTAACGACTTCAAAAAAGGAGGAGGATCTAAGTATCACTGTAGGTATGTATTTTTTTAATGTATGTTCACCGAGTTTCTAAATTCTTATTTTATTCGAAAGAGTATACTTCTGAGGTGGTCCCATTGTCACCAAATCAGGATCTGTTGATGGGATCCCAGGGAAATTGAGGGCAACCCTCGAACTTTATAGGCACGCGTGTAGTGATTTCGGTATTTTCTATTATAATTCGTGTATTTACCTTCGGAAATCACAATTTTGGTGACGTGGAACTGATGATGAAGACCACAGATGACTTGAGGAACTTCTCATTGATGTGAAGTATCTACGTCGAAGATTCTGACATGATTCCGTTGAAGTAGCAACTAATGTAGTGTCAATTCAGAAATCTTTGAGAAATCGACGGAAGTGCTCAAATATTATCGGCCTACATATAGCGACTTAGGTTTTTTTCTGTAATAATCAACGCATTTGCTGTCGGAAAGCAGGTCATGTTGTAAAGTGGAAATGTTCATGTAGGTAACTAGGTAAATATGGCTTGGCGAAGTACTGAATAGAAGTCGGTATAAACTTTGTTTTTAAAGAAAATTATTACAAATATGAAGTTTTCAGAAACAAAAAATCCTTCTCGGAATTTTCAGGCCCAATCCAGGCCAGTGAAAGTCTGTCAGATAAAACACGTCAAACATATGTCACTTGTCAGATAGCAAAAGGAAGTCAAAATTCTCGTGTAGATACACACAGGATAAAAATAGAAAATGTAGATAAAAACTGAAAATGCCGTAAGTATTCATTGCTGGGCAACCTTCTACAGTTTATTTTATGTACCTACTAGCTTTTGCCTGCGATGAAGTCGTTCAGTTCCACGTAGAACCAGCATAGTAGTGGAACTCGTTCGCTCGAAGTTGTAGACGATTATATGTATACCCAGGACAGACTGTCCAGTTAGGTAGGTCCAACTTTGAGAAAGAGGTCAATCGTCGAATCCGACTCGGCTGGGCAGCATTCGGGAAGCTACGGCACATCTTTTCGTCCAATATTCCGCAGTGTCTCAAGAGGAGAGTCTTTGACCAGTGTGTGTTGCCAGTGATGACATATGGCACGGAAACGTGGTCGCTTACTATGGGCCTCATAAGAAGGCTCAAAGTCACTCAAAGGGCAATGGAGAGGGCTATGTTGGGAGTTTCTCTGCGCGATCGCATCAGAAATCCGCAGCAGAACCAAGGTAACCGATATAGCCCTCCGAATTGCTAAATTTAAGTGGCAGTGGGCGGGGCACATTGCACTTAGAATCAATGGCCGTTGGGGCGGAAAGGTTCTCGAGTGGCCACCACGTACAGGCGCGGCGCGGCGTGGGTGGACTGATGACCTGATAAAGGTCGCGGGAGTCCGCTAGATGCGGGTGGCGCAGGACCGGCCATTGTGGCACTCTATGGGGGAGGCTTATGTCCAGCAGTGGACGTCTTTCGGCTGATATGATGATGATGATTTTTTTTTTTTTTTTTTTTTTTTATTTATTTATTAATTACAAGACAACTATGAGGTCCACTGGTGTTATTTATTCTTAGTCTAGGTTAGTACTTAATGGTAAAAAGGGATTTGGTACGTTCAGTAAGTATTTTTGTCAAGGGACAATCAAACTTACCAGCTATCATTTTCAGGATACTGTTGCTGCTACCGCGCACTCTATTCAGGAGAGAAGCAGACTTTTTGCGCCAAACGGCGTCAAAACCGTCTGTACGCGCCTCGGCAAACATAAAAGACGCACTGCAGAAGCGCGGCAGCCGCAACAGCGCCCTGAAGGCATTATTAAATTGGATGCGCAGAGCATTGTATGCCTTTTGGGTATACTTGAACCACAGACTTGCCGAGTACAGTGATGTGCAATACGCTTTGAACAGCGTTATTTTCACGGTATCTGTACATCGAGCAAATCTGCGGGCCAACATGTTCGCCCGGACTGACAACGCCCTGCGCTCCCTCTCCATATCTAAATCGTCCTTAAGGTCATCAGTTACCAAATGCCCAAGATACTTAAAGAAGAAGACACGTTTAAGAGTGATATTATTAAGTATTAAAGGTGGAACAAAACTTGGGCACTTGGTTCCCGCCTTAAAGACCATATATTCTGTTTTAGACACATTGTAAGTCAAACCATGAGATGATGCATATGACTCACAGATTGCAACTAGTTTTCTAAGTGCGCCGATTGAAGGAGCCAGGAGAGCCATGTCATCCGCGTAACTGATGTTATTGACACACACATCGTCAATAAAGCAGCCGACATGCGTGCTCCTGAGTTCCTCAATCAGCGCATTAATGTATAAGTTGAAAAGCAACGGTGAGCTCAATCCTCCCTGCCTCACTCCGCATTCCAACCTCCAGGGATCCGAAACCTCATCTGCCCATTTTACAAGATTCTCCTGATTCAAGTACCAAGACCTGAGAAGGGAAGTTAGTTCAGACGGAAGCCCTGTCTCCCGTAACTTCCGCCAGAGAATGTCATAAGAGACCATGTCAAAGGCCTTTGAGAGGTCCATAAAACAGGCGTAAACCGGAGTCTGCCTATCGGTATAATACTTGACAGTGTGCTTTAAACTAAGTATGGCAGTCTCTGTTGATAGCCCAGGTCGGAACCCGAACTGGGCATCATGTAACTTGACATACCGCATCAGATACGAGTTAAGCACACTGTCGAGTACTTTTGCTACTATTGTGGCTAATGAGATGGGCCTATAATTCGACCTGTCTGATACATCTCCTGTCTTGCTCTTGACAATAGGTACCACCAGTGTCTTCACCATATCCGGAGGCAGGTACGAGTGACTTAAGCAAAGGTTAAAAAGCATGGCGAGTACTCGTGGAAGGTGGGGACCGGCGTGCCGCAAGTGTTCCACGCTGAGCCCATCGTGCCCTGGCGACTTACCCCTAGTCATTTTGTGGATTGCATGGTTAACATCCTTGGCAACAAATATGGTAGTTATCTTGTCACCATGGGCATCAGCGCCGAACTCCCGACATGGCGGTCCTAATGGTGATTGCACTGCAAAGTGATTTCTAAATATATTCGCGATGTCACTCGGGTTTGAGACACCTGCGACACACACGGGTGTACTAGGCTTGGGATTCAATTTATTAGTACATTTCCAAAAATTTTTAAAGTCTGATTTCGAGTGAAGTGATGCTATCATGTCCATTTTTATTTGTTCTTGATGATTCTGGCACCACTTCAGCTTCCCTTTAAAAATCTTACGCGCTTGGCTCATGTCACCGTAGACAGAACCGCCAGTAGGTTTTCCGTGTTGCACCCACGTGTTGAAACTGAGCCTTGCAATCGCGTGAGCCTCGCTTACGTGCCTGTTCCAGCCCACCATGGTCTGTTTCCTGTTACTATTGTTTTTATTGCTGTAGGTGGAAATTGCAACCTTACATAAAATATTTGTCACATTCGAGTACAATTTATTTATGATATCTTTATGACTAGCGTTACAACAACTATAGCCACAACATTTCTGACACTCTAATGGAAAATCTATATTTCTTAAGTGATCATGACAAACTTTCTGGTAAGTAGGTATCTGTTTGCAGTGCATTTCGCTCACCCCACCTTGCTTTGTTAACTACTAAGGTTTTTAAAACAACTTTTTGACTTATCACGTTAAGATTACATTTAACTACCAAAGGAAAGTGGTCAGACCAATATACGTCATGTTTAACATAAACATCTACAACACACTGCCTCGCGGCCTTCGTGACAACGCAATGGTCTAACCACCTAGCGCATCCGTGCGCTTCACTGACGAATGTGAACGTATCGGACGATAAACCTAGCCTGTCAATATCCGCACAGGTCCAGTCCTGATCCACTGAGAATTTTAACAGTTCTTTATAAAAACGCTCGTGCGGATGCGCATTAAAGTCCCCTAGTATTAACGCACATTCTACGTCATTTTCCTCGATAATAGCATGTATAGTGCTCAAACAGTCTGTAAGCTCCACTACGTTTTCAGCGCAGTCAGTCGGCATGTAAACACTAACTATAAGGACTGGCCGATCCCTTGTCACAATTCGTATCGCTGATATACGTGGGTTCGCGCACTTGACCACCGATACGCATTGAAACACTGATTTACGCCACAACAATGCAACGCCACCGTATGGCCTACCTTTCAGAATCCCCAAACTTGTATCTACTGCCGAGGTTCCGGTACTTCCGAAATTCTCATGAATATCAGCCAGGACCGGCAGGTCACACGGCAGCAGCCACGTTTCCTGGAGAGCGATCACATCCGCAGAAAGACATAGTTGCTTGACGCCGTCCAAAGAACGCTTAATATTCTTACAGTTATAAGTGATAATAGTTGTATTATCCATTAATTTACACCGGAACGCTTCTTTTCTGTTCGCCCGTGAGCCCATAATTTCTATACGGCATAAATCGTCGGCAAGTAATACTGTCTGGCCAAAGTTCATCGCTTAAGAATACATCAATTTTACTTCTCGACACCATCATTTTATAGGAATGATAGCCCTTGTCTGTTTTTGACTTTATTTTCTGAAGCATAATTTTTTCTTTCGTTTTAGATAAAATATACTCACTTATATCACTTTCTGATGTATCTTTGTGTACATTGGATACGAACAATGATATTTTAACATCAGCAGGCTTAAACCTATCAGTAGGCTTGATTGTTGCTTTCCCCCTGATACTCTCCTCCCTCCTCTTACTCTGTCGCTTCTTTTCCACTAAGGTATACTCTTCCTCAAGCTGTAAAGGCTTCGACTTTGCCTGCTGCTTCACAACCTCGGCCATAGTTTTCTTGTTACTAATACCAATTTCACTGACCGCATTCACTACGGTGTCATAGGCGGCCGCTCTCGGCTGTTCCTTCGTATCCGACCGGTCCGCGCGCTCCGCGATAAGAGCATGCCCGGTGACGTCACCCGCTTGCCGCTGCGGTGTTGTTGCGGGAGTGATGCATTTACTTTGCATATTTATTGGTTTAGCGGGTGAGAGAGACTGTTGTTCTTGTATTTCATGACAACTATTTAGAGTTTTTTGCCCCTCTTGTGTACTATTTGCAGTGTGGGTAGTTGATAAATTGAGGATGCCGTACGGCCCGCTATCCTCCAATAAGTACCCACCTCGTCGTTTGTTTACGTTATTGTGTTGACCGTAACTTACTAATGAATCATATTTCATATTATCCACGTTTGATTTAATGTAATTCAACTGTTCAACTGTAGCATAAGTTTCCTTTATAGTTTTTACTTGACATTGCAGTGAAACAATATCCCTTAACAACTTTGAAGCATCCAAATGATCGAACGTAATCGGTGGTAATTTTTGCAGTTCTCTCGCCACAAAGATAGGGGTTTGGTCCGGATCAGTGTTCTTGAAAGCACAAACGATATCCTCTATATCCTTCTGGTCCTTGTTCTTACGTCTTGAGACATTTCGTATCGTCGTAGATATCGACTTGAACAGAAGTTCCTTAGCCGCACTTATTTCCGACGAAACAAAAGCACTCACAACTAATTTAGTTAAACATTCTTCATCCATTATGTCTATTTTGTTTTGTACGAAACATAACAACTCATTTATGACAATATTGCACTGATTACACTTTATTATTATCGTAGCCATTTTTCAACACCCGACCGCTGTCGCGCTCGCGCATAGACTCGATGATGATGATGAAGTCTTGTTTTTAACCCCCGACGGAAAAAGAGGGTATCTGTGTGTCTGTCTGTCTGTGTGTCTGTCTGTCTGTTTGTGTGTCTGTCTGTGGCATCGTAGCTCCTAAATGAATGGACCGATTTGAATGCGGTTTTTTTATCCGAAAGCTGACGTGATCGAGGTGGTTCTTAGTGAGTGGCTTACGTTTCAACAAAATCGGTTCGGCCGTTTTTGAGATATTGAACTTTGAAATTTTTAAACTTTGACATTTTTAAACTTTTCTAAGTTTTATAGTTATTGAACTTCGTATTGGCTTCGGTGGCAGGTGGGTTGCGACCACAGATGTATGAATATAAGGAGATCGGACATGGCGGCCGATTTGTATAGAGTGAGCCTGTCGCAAGTACATTAACCCACACAACGCCCAAGTAATTGACAAGACAAAGCACTCACACATCTAAAACACACACACTTGTATTATACCTACACGCTTATTTGACCATAAACGCGCATCATATCAGGCATTTTGGGAAAAAACGTAATATTCTCTGCGATCAGCACGCGTGCACAGTATGGCAGTGTATGCCCATTGAGCATACAGCTGCGACACGGCCGCCGGCGGCTTGTCCTCTCTCTAGTATTCTATGCTCTGAGGTTGCGACAGTGACGAACTTGAGTTCAAGTCAGTGGCAGCGAATGGGTTAAAACGGGAGTTTTATGACGGAATAGCCCCACTTTTCATCTTTCTGTAGTCGACTTAGGTACGCTTAGGGTAGGTCCACAGGCCTGTGTGGGGTAGCGGAGCGGTGAGCGAGGAAAACATAACACAAACAGCCTTATAATGAATTCCTGTTACCCCAGAAGCTACGAGGTGTGTCAGCACTGCAGTAACTCCGTGCGGGCCAGCAGGGCGGTCTTCAAGGATGGCTATAGCTACCACAGGCGCTGTCGGAAGTGCTGTAAGTCGTAAATTATCTTTCTATTATTACATTATTAGTATGGAGTATGTTTCTGTTGCTAGAGGTTACTAGGTGTGTCAGCACTGCAGTAACTCCGTGCGGGCCAGTAAAGGACATAAGTAATTACTGAACAAACTTTCTTATGTTTTGCTTACAGACGTGTGTAGCGAGACCAACCTTCAAGACGCAGAAGTTTTCCGAGGCGTCATTTTCTGCGCGAGCTGTGCTAAGCGCATTTTCAGAGGTATTTCGTGTACTATATTCAATTTGTTTCATTTTTAACCGGGACTAACTGAATATATTACAGTAGGCAGTTACGTCAATCCGCGTGCCGCACATGTGCCGCGTCGAACTGGTTTTCAATGGAGCTTGGGAATAAAATCTGTGTTTTTTTTATAAAAAGGATAGCTTTTTTTATTATTCTAGTGTAATAACCGGAGATATTTTTAATAAATTATCCAGTATTCCAAAAATCTATTAATTTGTACTAAAAAGTGATGTTACACACTTCCGAACACGCACTTCCATCTCGCTCACGGTTATGCTCAGTGAGAGAAGACCATGAACCTGCCTCGCCTTAATATAAAGCCTGTAATAATGAGACTCACATTGTAAGGTTGCACTACTGCCCGCGTTAAGAGGCCGCCTGTGCGGGGCCGACGCCGACGAGCCCGCGACACGCGCGGCGTGATCGAGCGCGCACGCGCCGCACCAAGCACCAGCTCGCTGTCATCGTCGCACAGGTTAGAACAATACAGTACAAATACTCTTTTCTGAAACATGCAATAAATCGATACAACCGAGCAAATATCAAAAATGATTACACGAGATATCTTGGGACAACTTTTGGCAGCCACAAATCGTCGAAATTTTGGGACTTTTTTTGGTTTCTCACTCGTAGCTTCTATACGGTGCATCCTAGCGAAAAGTACTAAGTTACTTAGGTACTAGGAAAATAAAGAACATGAAATTATGCGTCTAATGAGTACCAATACATAACAATTCGGTTCAGCGACATAGTAGAAAACCATCGTCGAAAACGAGGCTTTCTTCAACTTTGTAAGTTATTTCAAGATAGTGGTTTTTAATCTTCTGCGTTTTAATAGGTTTTAGGTCCTCAATTGTAGGAATATGTAGAATCGAGAGTTATTTCAGCATTAGTATCATCATAACTGGTAATCGAAGAGCTGGCGGTTTTCTCGCATCAGCATTGCAGTTCAATGAGGAAATACCGCCAGCATACTCGGTAGGTACATTGCCTAGAAACCTTAATAAAATAAATAAATAACAAAGAATTACTCTACGGACTGGCCTAATGTAGCAATGGTTCAGGTACAGGTCGATTCACGAAAGCTGGCATGAATGGATTGAACGAAAGTAATGTCACTTGTCACTGTGAGTGGCAGTGTGAGTGACGTTCTTATACAGGAGCCTCCTAATAGGTATTTTGTAAACATGTAAGTACCTAATACGTTTTCGTTATTAAAGAAAAAATAAATTATATTATTATAAGCTGCACCAAGTATCATGTAAATCCTTTTAGTAATTATTATTAAAGTCCTTTGTAAATAAAACGTATATTTATTTTTCTGACTTATTTTTAATGAATGGCTTGTTCGAATTGTAAAAAATCTAAAAAAGAGCAGACCAAGGAGTCCGTCGTCAGCAGAGTTTTAAAATTTATTTATGTCATAATATGACGGCAAAAAAAATCGAAATTCTTACGAGATTTAACAGTTATTTTCGCGTTTCACGGCATGGTCCTTGTGCATGAAACATGGTTATAATTACCTATATATTTATTTATCTATAAAATGCAAAATCTCTGAAACACAATGAACATAATCACTTTTTGCATCAACCTGTATTTAATAATTATGTGATGCACACATAGACATTGTCATTCACTCGTTCAATTCATTCGTGCCAGCTTTCGTGAATCGACCTGTCTGGTACTGACAGTCAAACCTAGCTGTAAATGCCCTCAGGATGCCGTTGGGGCTGGCTCGCACCCTGCGCGTCAGGGATGTGCATCGCTTACGCATAGTGGTGTAGAAACAGTCTGCCCTGGCTTCAGCAAACATTCATGACGCGCTACAATAGCGTGGAAGACCCTTCAGCGCCCTGAAGGCATTGTTGTATTGTACACGAATGGCGCTGTATTGTTTTTGCGAATATGAGACCCCCATTTAATGATTATCAACATGATGATCTTGCGAGATTGAGATTGTTTTACCTTTTTACTTAATACTTACGCCATAAAATCTATGTTCCAATCATGGAACACAACTCACTTATGTATGGTAGCGAAAGTTGGGTGTGGCAGAAAATACATCAAAGTCGAGTGAATGCAGTAGAAATGAGAGCGTTGAGAAGTATGTGTGGAGTGAAATTGAGTGATAGAGTCAGAAACAGTGTGATAAGAGATAAGTGAGGAATGGATGGAGATATAGTCACGAACATTGAGAAGGGTATGTAAAGGTGGTTTAGGCATGTAGAGAGGATGGATGAAAGAAGATTAACGAAGAGAGTGTATATAAAAAGAGTGGAAGGGCAAGTTGGAAGGGGAATACCTAGGCAAACTTTCTCCGATCAAATTGGAGAAATCTTACAAAAAGGCCAGGTAGTACCCTAAACCGAGGAGCGTGTATGAGAAATGTTATGAAAGTGAGTGAAGCGAAAGTGGTTTGTCAGGATCGTAGCAAATGGAGATCCGTGATCTCTGCCTACCCCTCTAGGAGAGAGGCGTGATTATATGTATGTATGTATAAAATCTATGTTCCAATCATGGAACACAACTCTTTCAAAAGTAGCCTTGTTCCAGCAAAACGGATACCGCAGTGCCGGTAAGGGATCCTCGCGTCAGCCATGACTGTTACTGCGTGTCTGATGTAGTCACGCAGGCGAAGAAACTCATCAACTTCATATACTTCCAGACACAGAACCTCGCCAGGAATAATAAAGCCGGTGAGTGTATTTCTACATTTACATCATTACTTGACACCATTTACCATTTAGTCCAAGCAATGAACTGACAACTTGTATGGAAAAAATGACAAATTTGGAAATAATTTATAATAGCAGATTTTTTCTATGTAATGGCTATTATCAATTAAATAGTTTACCTAGCGACCCCATCCAACAAAATTTCAGTCATTAAAAAAATGATAACTTAACTAGCTTCTGAAAAGTCAGAAAACATATGAATAAATTGTTTTAAGTATCTTTATTTTGGTTCATTTACATTCGCTCTGTAATATTTAAGATAAATAATAAAAGAAAAAAACGCATGCTTTATTTAAATCTATATAACTAAGTATATACATCCGGATGGAAAATTTGTTGAATTCTTGAATAAAGCATCTTAGAATAACGTTTTAAAATGAAATAATAAAAAAACGCTATTATAAATCAATGTTTTCAAAACCATATTTTGCCTGGAGTAATTTCCTGTGTATGTATGTCGTGTTGCGTTCCTGGTGGTATAGTTTGTTCCACTTAAAATGACGAAAATTAATTAAATCCAACCATTACCGACATTCTATTGTTTATTTTTTTATCTTCAAGATACTGGTGGTTTTTAACTTCAAGATAAGGTTGGAAAATATTTACGCATAAACAATATTGCAATAGAACATACAGTGGATTCTCTTTGTTATCTTTTCCTTTCAAATTTTGCAACAAAGGGTGGTTGTTAAATCCCACGCTAAGTGCATTTTCGCCATTTTAACTGGAAACAAATTGTAATTGAGGTCACCAGGCAGCGCAAAGTCCTGCATGTCACCAATTTAGGATCTGATTATGGGATCCCAGGGAAAATGAGGGCAACCCTCAAATTTTATAGCCACGCGTGTAGTGATTTCGGTATTTTCTATTATAACTCGTGTATTTACCCTCGGAAATCGTAATTTTGGTCAAGTGAAACTGATGATGAAGACCACAGATGACTTATGGAGCTCCTCAATGATGTAAAGTAGGTACGTCAAAGATTCTGACATGATTCCGTTGAAGTAGCAACTAATGAAGTGTTAATTCTGAGATCCTTGAGGAATCGACGGAACTCCTCAAATATTATCAGCCTACATACCTACCTATAGCGACTTCGGTTTTTTCTGTAATAATCAACGCATTTGCTCTGGGAAAGCAGTTCATGTGGTAAATTGGAAAGGAAATATGGAAATTTTCATGTACCATGTAGCTTGGCGAAGCACTGAATTGAAGTCGGTTTAAACTTTGTTTTTAAAGTAATTATTTGTCCAGGATTATGAGACGTAGTTAACGCAACCTTGTGAACCAGAGTTGGGCAAACATTATGTCATGAATTTCCCGTAGAATTTACGTTTGTTGGGTAAAATAAAGCCAAAAAAAATTGTAAGTACTCTCTTTTTTCCCGTTGAACGAGATAGCGAGGCTAGTTAAATTACCAAACTTGCGCCAGAAAGTGAACGCCTGCGTGACACAGCAATACGGAAAACACATGTACTCCATATTTTGCTAATATTTTTCATCACAACTTGTACCGAAATGCAATCTTCCTGCATTGGTTATCTGCGCATCGGCACCCGAATCGCAAATAATTGTACGTAATTGTATTAGTTAAGGATTTTATTTTATACTAGCTTTTGCCCGCGACTTCGTCCGCGCGGAACTCGTTTATATCGTAACTTTCTCCCCCCTTTTCACCCCCTTAGGTGATGAATTTCCAGATAAAAACTATCTTTAGTAAGGACTCTTTGGGAAGGCCCCGGAATTCAAAGTATCTCTATACCAAATTTCATCTCAATCGGTTCAGCGGTTTAATCATGAAAAGGTAACAGACAGACAGAGTTACTTTCGCATTTGTAATATTAGTATGGATTGTATGAAGGAAAGGGTATCGATGCATGTAGGCTTTTTTCAGTATTATTTTGCATATTTTCATATCACACGGCCGTAAGGACATTTTCTACTAAACCGTAGGATTAAATTAACTGACTTGTAATTTAAACATTTTATATGTTACATCTAATAGTTTTCAAAATAGCCATAATCAAACGTCTTTTACCCCGTTTTAGAAAACATCTTCAAAACTAAGGCCGCCATAAGGTACCTTTACCCTTGGAACGTCAATTTACTTATGTAATTTTAATGTTCCTATTCCCCAGGACTCCCAACTACCGCTATACCGTAAATGGGTTCCATCCACATTTTCACCCCCAATTGACCCCCTTAGGGGAGGATTTATGGAATAGAAACTATTATATTTATGTCCTTTTCCAGGACTCAAACTATCGTTCAACCAAATTTTATCAAAATGTGTCACAAACAAATTTCCACCTTCAATTACACCCCCTTAGGGGATGATTTTCGGAATAAAACTATCCTATGTCCTTCCTTATCTATCGCTATACCGTAAATGGGTTCAATCCAAATGTTCATCCACCATTTCTCACCCCCTTAGGGGATGATTTCCTCCTTTTATGTGTTCCGGAATAAAAAAAATTCTGTGTTCTTTCCTAGGACTCTACCTCTCTCTATGCCAAATTTCATCTAAATGGGTTCTATCCAAATCTTCAACCCTCATTTCACCACCTCAGGAAATGATTTTTCTCGTTAAAAACTATGCATTGTCCTTCCCTAGGACTCCTTCTATCTATTTACCAAATTTCATCTAAATGGGTTTTATCCAAATTTTCACCACCTATTTTATCCCTGAAAGGATGATTTTTGGGATTAAAACTATCCGTTGTCATATTCCGGGACTCAAACTATCTTTCAACCAAATTTCATCAAAATGGGTCACAAACAAATTTTCACCCCCAATTACACCCCCTTATGGGATGATTTTCAGGAGTAAACTATCCTATGTCCTTCCCCAAGACTCCAACTCGCTATACCGTAAATGGGTTCCATCCAAATTTTCATACCCCATTTCACCCCCTTAGGAGATGATTTCTGGACTAAAATTATGTTAAGTCCTTCCCCAGGACTCTGAACTATCTCCATACCAAATTTCATCTAAATCGGTTCTATCCAAATTTTCAACCCTCATTTCACCCCCTCAGGAGATGATTTAGGATAAAAACTTTGCATTGTCCTTCCCTGGGACTCCTTCTATCTCTATACCAAATTTGAACTAAATGGGATTTATCCACATTTTCATCCCTATTTCATCCCCTTGGGGGATGATTTTCGGGATTCAAACTATCCATTGTCATCCTCCGGGACTCAAACTATATTTATACCAAATTTGATCTAAACGGAGTCCATCCAAAATTTCACCCCCCATTTCACCCCCTCAGGGAAAGATTTCCGGAATAAAAACTATCCAATGTCCTTCCCCAGAACTTAAACTACCTCTTAACCAAATTTCATCAAAATGGGTTACATCCAATTTTTCACCCCCCCATTTTACCCCCTAAAGGGAAGATTTTCGGGATGAAACCTATTCTTTAACCTTTTCCGGGACTTAAACTAATCATATACCAAATTTCATCTAAATCGGTGCAGCGGTTTAAGTAGCTCCATACAAATTTCCACCCCCCATTTCATCCCCTTAGGGGTTGATTTCCAGGATAAAAACTACCCTAAGTCCTTCCCCAGGACACAAACTATCTCTATGCCAAATTTCATCTTAATCGGTTCAGCCGTTTTCACGTGATGCGCGGTCACATAAACAGACAAACAGATAAACAGATAAACAGACAAACAGACAAAAATTCTAAAAACTGTTGGAACGTGTTCTGTTATCGATTCTAAGTATCCCTAGCCAATTTTTTTTCGAATATCTTCCATGTACAGACTTTCGACCCTCTTCAGCTTTATTATATGTATAGATCATAATATCATATCTGTCTATTGTAATCTAATGGGTTTATTGCCTGAATAAAGAAACATTCATTCATTCATTCATATATGCGGAACATTTTCAGATACCGCCCATTGTTCAGAAGTGTGTAAACGTATGCTTGAGGATCTGTGTCCGGCGCTAGAGTTCCAGGCAACACCAGCGCAATCGCAACCAAATCTCGCACGGTACCGACCTTACCCAAACACCTTCAATTCCATAATGGCATTTCATAATTTCCTTGCCCTTATCCCATTTACTTGGGGTCGGCGCAGCATGTCTTTTTCTTCCATACCTACTTCCCTGTCAGCCGTCATCTCATCACTCACTTTTTTTCTCTTCATATCGTCTCTCACACAGTCCATCCACCTTTTCCTTGGCCTACCTCGTCTTTTACATTCATCCACATTCATACCTAATACTCTTTTGGTCACATGACTTTCATCCCTCCGCATTACGTGCCCATACCACGCAAGGCGATTGGCCCTCAATTTATCCGCGATAGGTGCTACTTTAAGGCTTCCCCTTACATACACATTTCTTATTCGGTCCATCCTCGTCACACCACACATCCATCTTAACATTCTCATCTCCGTAATATGCAATCTCTTTTCATCCGTCAATGGCATTTGCCATAACATAACAACGTTTGCCATAATCGACACTTGTCATTCTCCGAAACATTTTCAAGACAATTTAAATAAGTAAACTTTGTACCTATAGACCAGGGACCGGAATCGGTTACCCGAATCAGGGTTTTCTATGGGCTTATTTTAGAAGTTGTTTTTAAAACCCTATCCATAATGGTAACCTTATGATCAGGTAATTTTACTGATAGGGTAACCCTATTGTTATGATAAGCATATCGGATGTGGTAACCGTCATCATATATTTAAGAGCCAGGCTCTTATCGGTGGAGCAATTTCCATTCGTCTCTATTCTCAGCTTTCTTCTTGACATCTTGATACGGCACGCTGTCTAATGGCACGGTGGTTTTCCGGTCCTTGGTATAGAGTTCTGTAGGTTAGGTTAATAGGTTTGTTTTGTAAAATGCTAAAATAATTACAGTTTCTGAGAAGAACGATTATTGGTAAACGTATTTAATTTATGGCAAATAAAATGGTGGATTGAATTAGTAAAGTAACCCATGTATTTTATAATAAAATTGTAAGGTGATCTTTACCATGGCCTAAATAAGCAAGTACAGTCGCTATCAGATATATCGGTGCGGCCAAATTGCTCACAAATATCTGAACACGCCTCTATATTCTAGGCATTGGAGACGTGTTCAGATATTTGTGAGCACTTTCGCCGCTCCGATATTTCTGATAGCGACTGTACCACGTCAATGCAATTAGCATTTTCTTATTATTATTTTTATTTCCTTCATTATTGTCCTTGTTTTATAATAATTTATACGTATAAGCATTTTTTTTCTATAACAATAGGAGAAACTCAACAACCTTGAACAAAAGCTCGGCGTGCTGCACATCTCCCTCCCACTCCAGTGTTAAAGGCAAAGAGAGAAAGAGGAAGAAGATCAGAAAGGAAGCTAAGCCGTGCAGCGATCTCAGGATAGCAGGTGACTCATTTTTACAAGCTTTTTACAAGCTTTTATTTAGCTCACCCCGTTTGTTTTATTCTTTCTGGGGTCAAATTTAGTAATTAAAATTTCACCCACCTCCCAGTTTCCGATTGAGCTGAAATTTTGCACATATGTATATCGCATGACAATGCAATATTATGATGACATGGAGCTGATCTGATGCTGGAGCTGGAAGGTGTCCATAGGAACTCCGCAATAAAACGACACAACCCCATCGAGTTTGGGCTCGTTAGAATCGTCTCAATGAGTAGTTGATGATGGTATGCAGAAAAGTACAGTCGGCAATAAAAGCTTGTACCAAAAATTAAACTTTTGACCGAAACCTTTTTTATAACTACTAATTGAACGAGCGAGCGAAGCGAACGAAGTTCTCAGATTCAGCTTGGCCGAAAATTCTTTCTTATGTCTGGTTGTCCGGCTGTTCTCCTCTACAAGTCGCATTTCTCAACCGATTCTCGGGAAATTTTGTGAACAGGTTTGATGGCCGCTCCACACTCGCGCGCGAACGCGTGAAAGCGTAAGTTTCTGTCAAAATTGTCTTTTTCGGTACAAGCTTTTATTGCCGACTGTACTTTTCTGTATACAATAATCAACTACTCATTGAGACGATTCTAACGATTCCAAACTCAACGGTGTTACGTCGGTTAAATACTGAATTCCCATGGCCACCTTCTGTCTCCATCATCAGATCAGCTCGATGGTACCATTATTTATTTATTTATTTATTTATCCAAACAATTATTACACCGTATTACAGTTACAGAACTAATGCACTGTGAATCTTAGAATTAACATTTCCAGCATACTTAATATACTATCGAAGACTGACGGTCATCCATCGTCTCGCTAAACCTCAAGCATTCACGACAGACTTTGATTATATTGAATTGTCATCCAAACTATACTAATACCCAAAATTTCAGCTCAATCGGATAACGGCAAGTGACTGAAAAATGGATTGCAATTTTTTACGGACAACTTACTTACATACATACGAACGTACATAAATCGCATATTTTTCGCGGTGTCGCGCCTTGTTAGCCACTTTTTGTCGGTTTTTGGCCCGCGTCATAGAGTTCGTAGAACGCGAACAATTGTGACGATTGTGAACACTGCGAATGTGGAGCCAAGGAAGAGTTCACGCGCGATTATCGCGGCGATACGCGCCGCGATTCACGCCCGCAAATCGCGCGCGAATTTGGAGCGAGCATATAAGGTGCATTGGGGTTATTCCAATATAAATTTTGATGAAATCACTAGACGTCCACATCATCATCATCATATCATCCGAAAGACGTCCACTGCTGGACATAGGCCTCCCCCAAATAGTGCCAAAGTGACCGGTCTTTCGCCACCCGCATCCAGCGGACTCCCGCGACCTTTACCAGGTGATCAGTCCACCTTGTAGGAGGCCTCCCAACGCCGCGCCTTCCGGTACGTGGTCGCCACTCGAGAACCTTTCCGCCCCAACGGCCATTGGTTCTACGTGCAATGTGCCCCGCCCACTGCCACTTTAGTTTAGTGATTCGGAGGGCTATATCGGTTACCTTGGTTCAGCTGCGTATTAGCCTCATTTCTGATGCGATCACGCAGAGAAACTCCCAACGTAGTCTCCATTGCCCTTTGGGTGACTTTGAGGCCCATTGTAAGCGACCACGTTTCAGTGCCATTGTGGTGGGGAGATAACCTTCGATTCCTATCTTGATGGTTTACGCACGAGTAATCACATCATCGTTAAACTAAACCCATTATCGTAAATGTACCATTGTTAGCGTTCCCACCACGCAGCCTTACAGAGAGTGTATATAAGCCAGCGTTCACCTAAATAAAGGGTTCATTCCTATTCTGAAGCTCGTCTATTATTTACCTAGAACATACTTCAGTTCATGGCGATCCTTGCCAGGCCTGGTAGGACATTTTCATAGTGTTCCTGCCAGGGCAGGTCGCTTCACGGCGACCTGCCTTGCCGCTACATAATAAAATAAAATAAATTCGCGCCGCGTTCCACGCAGATCCCTTCATAAGCGATCTTGCGAGTAGGGCTGCTCGAGGCAGTCCCGAGCCCAGCTAAGCAGCAACCATCGCAGCGCATCAACCAACTCTTCAGCAACGAGAACCTCTTCAGCAGCAACCAAATCGTCGTGGCACTCATCAGCAGCAACGGTCCAGCCAATCCACGACCACGCCACGCCAAGCAAGTAAGAAGACAGAAGAGGAGTCCAGGGTTATCCCGGCCCGGCATCAGAACCAGCAGCCGACGCAGCCGTCCCGAAGGAGCAGACTGCAGCCACCACAGCTTCGAGGACGAGATACGACACGGACACCACGAGGACGTCGAAAGCGTATCGTATTGTTTTAATTACATTAATAATTTTTTTTAAACGTAAAAAACGTAACGTAATTTTTACGTATATTATTGTAAATCTAGTGTCACCATAATTAAATTCGTAAATTCAATTCATATTTCTCAATATTACACACAATTATACATTAGCTAGTTATTGGACTGGCCATCTGATAACTAAGCGAAGGTTTAATTGCCTATAAAATAAATTTTGTATCAAGCAAGAAAAAGATTGAATATTCTGGTACGGTACAAATGTATATTATAAATATTATTATAGAAAGAGCACTAAAGTGACTCTAAAAACAGGCGCAAAGGTGCGGCCTATTATTAGGAGCAAAAGACTCCGACGGAAGTTAATGTACGCGATGACGTAGTGTTAAATAAGATATAAAGTACCGATACCATGATACCAGTAGGTAGAATCCGTACAATGAAATGCATTAAAATGAAAAGTTAAAATATTATCAGAGAAAAATAGATATTTATTGAAATAAGTTATTATAAATAAAAATAAAAATGTAAAATTCATTATATTAATTCCAGTTAAAAGGATAATGAGGAAAAATATATATTTTTCTAAAGAAAATAGTGACACTAGATAATATACTAGGTAATATACTAGATAATATGCTAGATAATATTTTAGATAGGAAATATTTAATCACGTAATTTAAAAATGTATGAACTTAAATTCAGAAAATTAACAAATAAAAGAGCAAAAACAAGTAATATTTATAGCTAATATATAATAAGGTTTCCAACTGTGATTGGACTGCGCAACCAAGAATGGTGGAAATCCTTGCAAAAAAAAAAAAAAAAAAACAATATCAGAATTAATTTTTCAACAATCGTCAATATTAGAGAACACTGGAACAAGTAAATCGTGTTACCAGTAAAAATAACAACGAAATATACTCGCCATTCTCACAAAAGTTTGTGTCTCAAAACCAATGATCCATTTGCGAGCGAACGAGCTTTCCCCGCGAGGACATTGGATCCATTTTGAGAGCACAACATAATATCACAAATACGCTTTTCGTTAGCATCAGGCTTCCGAGGGGCTCCTCGCGCAGCCGCGGAACGCACCGTGTACCATGCACTATGCATGAAACGAAAAACGTATATAGATGATATTCCAGGGTACGCCAAGGAACAAGACAGGCAGGAAATCCTTCAATCACGACATGGTTCGGTCGAGCTACCAACCATGCAGGTTTTAGGACACAGGGTTTGATTAAGTAAAAGGAAGTGTTAAAAGAACTGTCTGAATAGTAGTAATAAGTAGTAAGTGCACGGACTTATTTTCTTGTATCCTAAGCAAATAATTATTAATATAATAAGTATGTAAGGTCGGCCGACCACATAAATGCGTACCCTGACCTAGCTACCCTGACCTAGCTACCAGACCTAGCTACAAGGGATAGCCAGGCTAGAAGTGAGGCAAAACACTTCGTTAAAATGGTTAAAAGTGATGCAATAAAATGCACACATCGAGTATATATTATTATAAGAAAAATAACGTAATGAAAGAAAAAATATTCACGTCTCAAAATAAATGTCGAAATATTGTAACAAAGACTATTAAAACACAATAAAGCTCTGACGGAAAATATCTATAAGAAAATTATTCAAAATAAAAGTAAATAAAAAGAAAATAACGTAGAAAAGTATCAAAGGTCATTAAATCATAACCAACATGCTGTTATTAAACAGGATTCAAATAAATTTTAATTTTTCTAATCCAATTTCTTATTAGAAATAAAATACTTATTTATATAATATTTTTATCATGTAGCAGTAATCAAATAAAAAAAAAAACATAAATATGGAAATTATATTTTAGATTTCAAACATAACTAGTTATACTAACCATAAGATAAGAGATTTAATATTAAATTAATTATATTATATTTTTATTTCACATTATAACTCTATTAACTATAGGATAGAAAACTTCATATATATAAATAAACAACGAAAATACGGAACCATAATGCGAAAACGTTCAATAGGAAAAAACGACATACTAAGTAATATCAGACAAAATAAAATATTGTACACAAACAAAAATAAACTCTGTTACTATTAGCAATAAAACACATATTAAAAACTTACCGAAACGCAGCAAACTATAAAACTTATTTCATAATGCACAAATTTATAATATTATCCATATTTCAAAGTTTCATGAGCACTGCCTACTCCATTTGGGAGTATAGGCGTAAATCTATTAATTCATTTACACAAAGTTTAACAGATAGACATAGGAAACACTGTACATACTAAACATAAAAACTTGTTTAAGGACATCAGCGACCACCAAATTTAATCATTAATTATTGTCCGTAAAAATAAAACGAAAGAGTAGTTTAGACCGACTAGGACACAGAACAAAATTAAACTAATAACTAAAAGAGCGAGAGTGACATCATGAATTTTAGACCACCCAGAATAAAGACACCAGCGATGTTCAAAGTTCTAATCCCAATATGGAACATTTCAAGTTCATAGGTATCAGTTACATAGTATTGTTAAGCACAACTATGTATTCGTAATATGAGCATTAAGATAACATGTAAGTCGATTCAGAAGCCATATACAGGACGTTTAATATTAACATTGAAATATTGAAAAACACATAGTAATGTATACAACATAAACTTAAGATACTTTCAAGTACAAATGTATTAAATTCATTAGAATAAGGTTGAGTACTTATGTAAACCAATTGTTTGAGATATTTTTAAGCCAAAAATATGTCTACACATTTTTGTCTCAAAAAAAAAACGGAGGTGGTGTGGTGGGGAGATAACCTTCGATTCCTATCTTGATGGTTTACGCACGAGTATAGGTTATAGGTTATAGGTTGTACGCGGGCTGGGTTTCCGCAACTCGACGTCATAAATGCGCCTATTTTGCGTAGGGGTTTTGGCACTACTGTTATTCGTGCCAACCCAGTTCCACCAGGAAGCCTAGCAGACCCTTTACGTTGCCGACGGCCTCCGGTAGTGACCCCGGTGTTCCGAGGTACTTTGCCCTGTAGTCCGCCACTCCAGGACATGTCAGGATGACGTGGGCGGCTGCCTCGTCCTCTTCCATGCAGGCTCTGCAGAGAGGACTGTCTGTAACACCTAAAGTAAAAAGGTGTTTGTTTAGTAGTGCATGACCAGTTATAGCTCCTGTCAGAAGACGGAGTGCCGGCCTCTTTAGCTGCTTTAGCTTCCTTGACAATCCGGGGTTGATTGTCGGGAGGGCCTCCCTGGTTTGCCTGCAGGTTCCTAGGGTGTTCCAATGTTTTTGGTGTTCTACCTTGGTGTTTAGTCGCAGTGTGCTCCGCAGCCATGCAGAGGGTAGAGGAATTGTGGGTTCCGGTCCTACAGCTCTTGACTCTGAACCCTCTCTAGCCAGTGCATCCGCTGCATCGTTACCGCGTGAATTACTGTGCCCTTTGATCCATTGCAGGGTTATGTCGCTGTTATTACATACCTCTGATAGGATTTTGTGGCACTCGTGTATCAGCCCAGAAGTTGTTGCGTGACCTTGCAGGGCTTGCAGTACGGATCGACTATCGGAAAGTATGCGGATGGGATATCCCCTTACCTCCCTGGAGGCGATTGCGTGAGCAGCCATTATTATGCCCATACACTCTGCCTGGAAGACGGTGTTGTGGGTCCCTAATGGTGTCGAAATGTGTATGTTTAGGTCCTCCGAGAATACTCCTGATCCGGTGCCTGACCTTGTCTTGGACCCGTCCGTGAAGATTCTTAGCTCTCTGGGGTTAAGTCCTTCCTGGGGGGTTTCGTATAGTTCAACTTTGTACTTCTGTATGTCTGAAGTTGCCTCTATAAGGGGCTCCCTACCTACAGCCTCGTAGAGTATTTCGGTGTGTGGAACCCTGGGCGGTCTCCAGAGATGTTGTCTTTTGAGCCTTATGGCTGCTGCCAGAGCCTCTTGCCTGATGAAAATGTGAAGCGTGAATTGCCCTTTGGGTGACTTTGAGGCCCATTGTAAGCGACCACGTTTCAGTGCCATTGTGGTGGGGAGATAACCTTCGATTCCTATCTTGATGGTTTACGCACGAGTAATCACATCATCGTTAAACTAAACCCATTATCGTAAATGTACCATTGTTAGCGTTCCCACCACGCAGCCTTAGTGTAAGGCCTGAGTGGACGCTCGATACAAGCGTGCAGCGGGGCGGGGCGGGCAGCGTGCATGTCAAACAAAGGACACTCGTACTAGTGTCCTGAGTCGACGCTGCATATGGTGAATGTCGAGCGGGCAAGTTTGCGGGCTATGCAGCGGCGAGCGGGGCGTCGCGGACAGGTTCAAACCTGTTTGAGATTTGCAGCGGTGATAAGAGCGTGCTATCATGTCGTGCGAACAAATAATTATTGAAATTCAAAATAAACCAGCACTTTGGCTTTCTTCTCATACTTTATACAAAAATAGAATATATAAAAACAAAATATGGAAAGAATTAGCAACAAAACTGGATATGGAAGGTAAATAAAATAATTCATTTTAAATTTTATTTCATTAGCTATATTTATGATACATTACAAATTACAATATTTTTTTAGAAATCAATTATGTTACTCCAAAAATAGTCTGAAAACTGATCACGCACACGTCTTGATTCTAGGGAAGAACTGTTATTTCTCCTGGTTGGGTGATTTGGTGGAAATTCGTTTTCCGTGGAAAGGCGAGATTCGTAACGAATATCATCATCAAATCGTCCTTCGAAGTCACGTATGATATTATGTAAAATACACGTGGTTTTTATAATGAGGCAACCATTTTTCACGTTTGTTTCGATTGGTTTGTTCAAAATACGCCATTTCGCACATAAAATACCAAAAGTACATTCAATGCATTTTCGTGCACGCGATAAACGGCTATTAAAGTATTCATTTTTTGGACTAATATTTCTCGATGGAAACGGCCGCATTATATTTTCTTTTAAAGGATACGCCTCGTCGGCTATGAAAACGTATGGTATACGTATGGTTGTCCCTGGTATCATATCAGGTGGAGGTATATCAAGTTGACCGTTTTCCATCATCGTATTTAAAGTTGAATAGTGAAACGTGCCCCCATCGCTTTGCTTGCCTTTTCCTCCTACTTCTATGGCGATAAATTTTTTATTTGCATCAGCGACTGCTTGCAGTATTATAGAAAAGTAATTCTTGTAATTATAATATGAAGATCCTGACTTGGCTGGACATTTTACTCTGCAATGCTTGCCGTCCATTGAACCTATACACATTGGAAACTGCCAGAGTCTGTAATAATCACTCGCTATCGCTTTTAAATCTTCTTGTGTCGGTTTTTTCATATGAACATTAACTAGCTCTGTCCATATGGCTAAGCATGTTGCATAGACAACGTCTGCTACTGTTGTTTTTCCCATTCGAAAACTAAAAGCCAGTGATCGAAAAGAATTTCCCGTTGCGAGGAATCTGAAATAAAACAAAGTACAGGTATGTTTTATTACAATCTATTGTACATTACAGAAAGTGCTCTGAAGAAACGGTGGAAAGCTTTAAAGGACCAATACAGAAAAGAATTAAAGAAGCAACCAATTCTCCGATCTGGAGCAGAAGCGAGATCTTGGGAGTCGCCATGGCAATATTTTAATATAATGGCATTTACAAAAGATGAAGTGCTGCCTTCCAAATCTACGGGTAATTTAGACACAAATGAAAATGAAGATGGAAACAGGCAATTTGAATCGAATATAGTTGAGTCGGAGGATAGGCAAAGTGATTCGGACATGGTTAGAACAGTACCTTCGCCACCGGGATCTGGTGATCCTGTGCCTGTACGAACGAACGATTCCCAAATGTCGTCGTCAGCCAAAAAACGTAAAATAGACATCAATAATGATATATTGGAGATAGAAAAGAAAAAAATAGCTTTAATAGAGACGCGAATGAGAGATAGTCAAGAAAATGAAAAAATTAAAAACGACGAGGATTTTTTATTTCTTCAAAGCATACTACCATCTATGAAAAAATTAAATGACTTGCAAAAATTAAGATTCCGTGGAAAAATTAATAACTGGCTACTCGAAGCACTTACTGAAAATGAACATGCTTCGCAGTATAGTTATTATAACTTTCCTAATTCAAGTGCATCTAATCGTGGTTACTATACTCAGAATTCAGATGAAATTACTCAAAATACTAGTGTCGATAAGTAGAAATATAGTTTTGTTCACATAGTCTCTTTCTTATTAATAAATAAACTCTTAATAGTAACATGAAGTCGATTTATTATTAATTAACTTACCTCAGAGTTACAATTAATTTTTGTGCTGGAGTGATAGAATCAGCAGCATGAAAGTTGGTACCACGTAGTTTCAATATTGGCTCAATTCTATTCAATATGTAGTCAAATGTGGTCACAGTCATTCTTGTGTATTCACGGAATTTGCCTTCATTAGACCTTAAAGTTTCGTATAACGTGGCAAACTCTCCAAACAGTCTTCTTTGCTTCACTACGACACTGGGACCTTTTTTTGTAGAAAAACAACGCATTTTAAGCCATAAATTCTCTTCTAAAAAGAAATCGAGATAGTCGTCTGACATCGACGTCATCGTGGATGCGTCCGATTCCCACGAGCGGTGAGCGTGCACTGAGGCCAGTCCCTGAACGCTATATCTCACGCTCGCCCGCCCCGCTGCACGCCCCGCTGCACGCCCCGCCACGAGCGTCCACTCAGGCCTTACACTTACAGAGAGTGTATATAAGCCAGCGTTCACCTAAATAAAGGGTTCATTCCTATTCTGAAGCTCGTCTATTATTTACCTAGAACATACTTCAGTTCACCATATCGCCTCCCCCTCCTAGCTAAGCCAGGTACCTTACTCGCGGGCTTAAATATATTTTGATGAATTGCAGGGCTTGGCACTTCGATCGAGATCGCAACGATGGCTTTGAGGAAAACTTCTACAAAAAAAGTACAATCTGAGTAAGTTTACTTAAAACTGAACTAAGTTTAAGAACCAGCATAATTGGAAGCATTCCACGGAAAAGTCCACCGCTGTCCCGTACGAACACGAATTTCCAGAAAATTGGTAAGTTTTGTAGTTTCTTTTTCTGCGACAACAGAGTCCAATTATGGTCAGAATTATAATATTCCAATTAAAATTGTAAAGATAACTCTATAGACAGATATATACACGCGTTTGTACGGGACAGCTCGTCGAGTTTTGTATCATATTGGTAGTTTGTATCTATAATTTGAATTTCTGACCATTCATTGTCTGAACACGAACTATGGTTTATCATATGGAAATACAAATAGGGTACACTTAGTACATAAGAAAGATAACAAGTTAAGGGGACGTAGGTTCGTGGTCTTCTCTCTCTCTCTCACTGAGCATAAGCGTGAGCGAGATGGAAGTGCGTGTTTGGAAGCGCGGATATCTAGTTTTTTAATTTTATTTCTTTGCGCGTTTTAATAAATAAAAAAGTAATAGCTGATTTCCCTCAAACATGACCTTGCCAATTTTTAGAATCAATTGTTATGTGTTTAGCTGTTGTGCATAATTTGTTACAATTTTTTTAAGTGTATTTTAGACCTATGTTCGTGATTTTTTTCTATCGAGCGAAAGTCAAAAACTCAGGATTCGAATAGCTGGTTTCCCTCGAGAAAGGCCTCAAGATTGCTAATTAAATTTAAGGCAGCCGTATTATAATCCAAACAAGAGCTACGATTTTTTAAAAATCCGTTTTTGGAGCTCACGTTGCCTTAAAGCAAAATCTAAGCATAAATAGGTACCTACAGTGTTTACAATAATCATAAAAATCATAGAGAGTAGAAATAAATTACGATACGCATACCCACCACCCCACCATACAAGAAAAAACGGCAATGGAATCTATCGTAGGAAATAGAGTAGTGACTTTTGTTTTGAAATCGAACGAGACTACATACAGGGCTGCAGGGTGACCTCAAATTGGTGATACAAAATAGCAAAATGTGAATCTATCCATGATTCTAAGCAACTTTTACTATGGGACCAACTTTCTGTTATGCCAAAAAATCCAACTGTTTGATAGACTCCTCATTTTAGACTACCGAAAATGTAGGAACACTGAACAGGTGCTTATTTTTTGAATATCCTACAGTTGGTCCCATAGTAAAAGGTGCTCAGAATCATGGATAGATTCACATTTGGCTATTTTGTATCACCAATTTGAGGTCAACCTGTATTTAAATGCAGCTCCCAACTTATAGTGGTATTGGTTAGTTGGTTGGTGGTTTTGTGTTATCTGCGGGCGTAGTATGGCTGCCATTTTTTACCGATTTTAAAAAAGGAGGTTCTCAATTCGCCTGTATTTTGTTTTGTGTGTTTGTTACGCCGTAATTTATGAACCGATTAGAAAAATTCTTTGTTTGAAAGCATATACTTCCAGAGTGGTCCCGTTGTCACCAAAATCCAGTTCTGATGATGGGATCCTGGTGAAATCGAGGGAACTCTTCAAATTTTATAGGCAAACTTGAAGCAATTTGGCTACTGATTTGAAGTCGGTTAAAACTTTGTTTTTAAAGTAAATTTTATCACTTATCGTTGTGGATAAGATGTACCCGTCACACTCGCACTCTCATAAAAGTCATAAACTCGTCAGAACGTGACGGATATATCTTATCCACAACGATAAGTGATAAATGGCGGCCATGTTACGCCCGCTGGGGTAGGTTGTAGGTACAGTCAGCAGCAGAAGTTGCTAGGCGGTCCTAGTGCTCAAAATGATCTACACACGAACTCTAATATCAAGGGAATAAGGATCTGTGTAGGTCATTTTGAGCGTGTTATTTGGCTTAGCTACTTCTGATGCAGACTATATAGTCGCCACATAATTCATAATTCATTTATTGCGTATCATGTTGTAAAGGTCTTAATTTTAACGTTATTGTTCAGAACATGAACCCTGCTAGGGCACAGCAAAATTATAGTTAAACACTAAACATATTTAAAGTAACTTAAAATACATGCATTAGCATACATACATCGGAGCAAACAAGCAGCTCACAAACATCGGAACACACCTCTATTTTCAAGGCATTAGGGTGCATGTGCCGATATTTTTGAACACCTATAGTGTACCTATGTATGTGATGGCGACTGTACATAAATAAACACACGCTAGTATGATAGTTCGTTTAATATTGGCTGGCTGTGTGAGCGACGACCGCACACACACCAACCCAAGGTGCATATATAATACACATTACACAGCAGGGTTTAAATTCCCTTGAAAAGGGGGAGACCTTTTAATAAACCTTTAGGCGGCTAGAGGATACTAAAATGTTTATTTTCAGTTCAAAAGTAACGCCGGAAACGGAAGGACCCGAAACTATTAGCATGTTCTCAAATTTTGATTCAGGTATGAGTATGAATCGAACATCTTATTCATAAGCTTTTATATAACTTACTAGCTTCTGGCCGCGACTCCGCCCGCGTGGAACTCGTTTATATCTTAGCTCCATATAAACTTTAACCCCCCTTTCAACCCCTTAGGACATGATTTCCGGGATAAAAACCATCCTATGTCATTCCCCGGGGCTGAAACTATCTCTATATCAAATTTAATGTAAATGGGTTTCATCCAAATTTTCACCTCCCATTTCACTCCCTTAGGGGATGATTTGCGGGATGAAATCTGCCCTAATTCCTTCCCTGGGACTCAAACTATCTCTATACCAAATTTCGTCTAATAATTTTATTCTAATAATTTCCCCCATAAAAACATTGCACCCCTATTTAACCCGCTAAGGGGTGGGTCTTTCCAAAACCCTTACATTCTTGTCTATACACAAAATTTCAAGTCTCTCAATTAAAATTTTACTCCATCCCCGTACAAATTTTCAACCCCATTTTTACCCCCTTGGGGATAGAATTTTCAAAAATCCCTTCTTAGTGGGTCCTTTCATTATACACTGCCTATTGTGCAAAAATCAGCTTTCTAGGTGCAACGGTTTGGACGGGGGGTTTGGATTTAAGTGAGTGAGTGAGTGAGTCAGTTAGGACTTTTACGTTTTTATATATAGACTAGAAGCCCGCGCGTCTTCGCCCGCGGACTGCAAAGAATGCATGGAGTTGCAAATGTTCATAGGTAACGGTGATCGCTTATCACCAGGCGAGGCAGTAGGCTTGTATGCCACAGACATGGTATTTACCTTATATCGTTACAGATAGCCTCAGACCAAAAAAAAAGATAGACGGAGCATGACGAAAAACCGTTTTTTTTGGTTGTGGAAACCTGCGAACCAGGTACCCAATCATCGGGGGATGACTAGGTTATGTGGTGTTTCTATCCACTAAAACCTCCACAGCGGCCGGCATCTGCGCTCTCATTCGGAGGACACCAGGATCTCATTCTGAACGCACTGGAGCCCTCCTTGCACCTCGCCACATTTGGCACGTCCTAGGATGTTAGTCGCCTTCCCTGGGATTTCTAGATGAGTGCCCCGGCCCCCGCCAGGAACACTGCGACCCCGATGGCCTCCTTTAGTCGTCTTCTACGACAGGCGGGGGAGACCGTAGACCTATTCTTGTCCGAGCCTACACGGTTACAACAACCTAGCGAAGCCGGTTTTTAACCAAGCCAAATAAGTTTAGTACACGTTCACGCACACATAAACAAATTCAATTGCACAAAACTTGAAATAGATGATCTTGATAGCATTGCGACACGTGCTAAAGAGTTTTGTGCAATTAGATTGTACATAATACGTGTGCGTGTTTGCTAAAGTTATTTGGCTAGCTTGAAAACCGGCTTCACTACAGGTGTAGGTTTTTCGTAATGATCTATCTTTTGTCTTTGGTCTGAGATGTACCTTTGATATTTCAGCAATGTCTCACACTAGTAACGAAGAATATGTGGATTCGGAGTGTCAAGAATATCGAGGAGCAAAGGAATCGGACGGGTTAGAAATATAAATATTAGGGGAAAATCTTACACAATCTCAATTAGCCCGATAAAAAGACTAGAAGACTATATATTGTATAGATATAAATACTTATACATGCCCTTACCGGGATTCGAACCCAGGACCTTCAGCTTTGTAGGCAGTGTCACTACCCACTACGCTATCCGGTCGTCACAATACAAAAAAATGTATAGGTAGTTATAGCAGGCATCCAAGACTCGCGGAAACTAATATTTATACTCGTCGCACAAATATTTGCCGTTAGCTGGATTAGAACCCGGGACCTTTAGCTTCAAAGGCAAGGTAGAGACGGTCGCCAACACGCCCCTCCAACCGGGCGACCTTGGTCCGCACCGACCGTGTAGACAGTTGTTTGGAGCTAAATTTCATACTACATCGGTCGGTGCCGACCAAGGTCGCTCGGTCGGAGTGGCGTGTTGGCGACCGTCTAGCAGGGGTTTAAGGTGCGCAGAGTGCGGGCTAGCTCCAAAAGCATTCTGAGCATGATAGCGGACAGGATCGATGGCCTGTACTTAAACAACTGCTGCATGATCCATGCACGCAGAAATAAATAATAATGATAATATAATGTACTAACACCAGTTTAATAACTTAATAAGTCATACAATTGTTACTAACACCATGATCCCATGTTGTCGTAACTAAAGTATTTATTATTATTAAACCGGTCGTCAAACAATATTAAGAGAATAGTTATAGACGGAGAGCTGAGGGACCAAAACTGCAACAGTTTTATAAAGGCTGATATTTTAATATTAGGTCATAAATAGCTTGAATATCAATAGCCTGCCGTCAGTCAGCCAGTTTTTGGGACAACTGGCGTGGGGGTTCCGAATTTGTTAAGAAAACACCTACGTCACAACTGTTTTATAAAATCGGAAAAGTTGTCTGTGGATAGTAAGACAACTAACAAACTATGCGGACATAGTCAGTCTGCAGAATATTGGAACAGTACGCGTCAGCAGCCCGCTAAACCCGTCAAAAATTTGGTTGGTGAAAGTGTTTCATAAAAACTAAATAAAATCGTGCAAGTAGTTCATAGTACCTAAAACCAGACTAACATAGTTGCACCGCCGTTCTATTGACTGCTGACGGCGCATGTTCCATAAAACTTTGGGCTGACTATGTTAGTCTGGTGGTTTTTAAATTAACTAAACTGCGTTCCAAATTTGCATGAATCAAAAAAAAATTTAAAAAAAAACTACATTTTAATAGTACATTACTTACCTAGGGCGGTTAAACAAAGAATGTCTCAGATCGCAGGTATTTGACGCCCGAGCCGAAGGCAAGGGCGATAAATATGCGCTCTGAGGCTTTCTTTATTACCGCCCGTGGTGAGTACAAAATTTTACGTCTCTATCTGGCCAGGAAGTGGGGTTTTCCGCATGCATAGCGTGCGGTAATTCCTACTTTATGGCCAGGTATGACGTAAAATTATTTATTTGTATTGTATCTTTATAAGTCAGTCTTATTCATAATATTTCATATGTAGGTAATTGAGAAAGAAATAGTATTATTAAATTAGGTAATTTTAGCAATATAATAATATTGAATTATTAGCATAACACCATAAGTTTCTGAACGCAGGATAATGACCTCTCATTCCTATAGAAAAAAAGTTGGACCTCGTCAAAAAGCTTATGTCTAGATATAAGCTTCATGAATCTCGCAATAGAGAACCACGTTCGAAATTCAGAAACTCTTTCCACGCTAGCGGGTATAATTGACTTTATCGCGCAGATTTTGAGCGACAAAGTACCTAAGCCTTTTCGAGCTGGTGAGGTGAAAACAATGTTCGCTATTTAGCACGAACGAAAACGAGTCTGTATTCCCAAAAGGGGGCTTAGCCCTTGGGCAGCAATGTAGCTAGTGTAGTAGCTTAGCAATAAAAAAATTTTTTTTTCAGGTGCATGTTTAACAATCCGTTCGCACGCATAATGAAAAAACCGTTCAAAAACTGTGAGTAATCAGAACATTCTAAGACTTAAGCCGGGGTTATACTATTAGAGCCACGCCGCGTGTCGCAACGCAATCGGTTACATACATTTTGTATGAACGTGGTTACATTAGCTCAGTCCCGCGTGTCGCCACGTTCAATACAAAGTAGGGGAGAGTGGGTAACAGTGGGTCACTTTTTTTTAAGCTCCAGAAATCCCAAGTTTATGCCTAAATAATTAATCTATGATAATTAACCACAAGATTCGTCCCTAATCTACAAAAACAAGTGCAATTATTGGCAAAAACGGCATAAACTTACAAGTTATAACACGTTTAAAAAAAAAGGGAAATGATCCACTGTGACCCGTGGATTGGTCACTTTGGATCTTTTCATGGGTGACAGGGAATCGCTTGGAGTACACTGGATCTATTAAAAAAAAGTTCAATAATGCTACTTTTCTACATAATTATTTATTTATTTATATTCTAAGACAGGCTTTTATCACAGTCTTATAAAAAATTAACAAAAGTCTTACAAATTATGCTGGTATAAAGAGGCCTAAACTAATCAACATTTTGTTTGAATAAACAACAGTTTTTCTCCTTTAATTTCCATAAAGCTCTCTTCTCTATTCAAATAAACATATTTACTTCTTCAGTAGGTACCTAATAATACAAACATTTTAATACGAACATTGTTAACGCTAACTCAACTATTAAGTCCACTGTGACCCAAATGAAAATTATTCACTGTGACCCATAGGCCGTTACGACAGAAAAAAAAATACCTACTTATACCCAAGCCAAAATTACATTACCCACCACGGAATTAACAAATAACAAGTTCGAAACATACAACTATCATTTATATTTATTAAAGGGTTGGGAATACGACAAATTTCTAAATTACGTAAAAAAATACTTTCGAACTTACCTACTGGCCTGCGTGTGACAGCACGTGATTCCGCTCGGCGAGCGCGGCAGCGACTGGCGCGTGAGAGGGGGGCATCGACGAGCAGTAGCCACGCGTTTGCTTGTGTGCGTAAAGCATCACACGTAAGAATTATAGCGAATAATCCGCTGTGACCCGTGATCCACTGTTACCCACTCTCCCCTACGCGTTGCGACACGCGGTGTGGCTCTAATTTAACGGAGGCTTTAGACTTTACTCGTCTTGGATCCCTCGAATATCGATATTCAGAATGTTCCTGCATAATGTATCACGTATGGAGCTAGTCTTGAGACGCTACACGAGCGAAATCGGCAGGTCTCCCGGCAGTCCTGCCACATGATTCGACCAGTGTGAAATCAAGGTCACTCCATTCTAGATTTTCTATGACCTTGCTTGGCAGTTCTGCCGATTTCTCTCGTGTAGCGTGTCCCTTTAAGTGATACGTACAGTAGACGGCAAACTTCGTGCGCAAATGAGGGGAAGTGGGGGGGCAGCTTGCACGTACAATTCGCCTTTGCGCAGGCAAGGTCATTTGCGCACGAAGTTTGCCGTCTACTGTACGTTTTGTTTTTTTTATAAATAATAAAACGCATGCCTCTAGTGACCGGAGCATGGCTTAAAAGTACTGATACACTTGAGCATTAACCCTTTTCCAGGCCGGCAGTTGAAAAATGACGATCGAATGTCAGTCTTATTCATTGACATTTAAATATATGTTTGACAGGCTGCATGTGGTCAATATAACGCCTCTGCCTGGAAAAGGGTTAAGTTGTAATGAGCATTCTAGTGAATGTGATATTACAGGTAAAAGATCACAAAGTATATAAACAGGAGCGTTTTAGCGACCATTCTAAGCGAAACGACAATAAAGTGTGAAGCAGGATAACCCTTCAAAAATTGCCCCCAAAGCTTTGAGTTCGAAACTATTACCAGTTATGATGCCCCGTCAAGAGAAAATACTTTATACCATTTTTAACTCTCTAAGTACTGCCACCTGGAACCTCCAGGGCATTCATTTAATCCTAAAACTTTTTTATTTTTTTTCTTAAAAAAGTATGAAACGGACAAATATCAAATTTTGCATAAATGTTGCTGTGACCAATATAAACTATCAAAAAAATATCGGTACAGACCCGATATTTTTTTGTTAATTTACCTACTTATTTTCCTGGAACAGCACGTTTAGCACTAAACGTTTTGTGCTAAATTAAATATGCTTTTTCTCACTACTCTAACTTACTTTTTCAGTTAAAAAATATATAATTGAGCGGAGTTCTCTCATCAGTGTCATCGCTGGAATTGATTCCAAGAAAGAGTAAGTAATTAACTGTAATAAATAAATAAATATTTGGGGACAATCTTACATAACTCAACCTAGTCCCTAAGGATAGCTTGTAGGTATTATGAGTACTAGGCAACGATATACATACCTACTTAATTTAATAGATAAATTATTACTTATACTTACATAGGAAACATCCATGACTCATCATATCATATCAGCCTAAAGACGACCACTGCTGAACATAGGCCTCCTCCAAAGAGTGCCACAATGACCGGTCTTGCGCCACCCGCATCCAGCGGACTCCCGCGAGCTTTACCAGTTCATCAGTTCCGGTCGATCGGTTCATAGATTACCGAGTTATCGCGTAACAAACACAAAAAAAAAATCGAATTGAGAACCTCCTCCTTTTCTGAAGTCGGTTAATTAAATTACCGGTATTCGAAACTAGGATCTCCAGCTTCGTAGGCAGGGTCACTACCAACTAGGCCAAAGCGGTCGTCAAGATAAGAGATAAGATAATGCTTACATAGAATATACAGTTATAATACTTGAGTCGCTTAACTTCAAACTCGGGTAAATCCAATTCTGACATTTTTTAAGATTTTGTTATGAAATAAAAGGGTAAAAAACTAGTTTTGTTACAATTTAATCAGTTTAGTATAATTTTGTCTGGTTTTTGAGAAAAATACAGTTAAAATCATAATATTTTATCAAAATCAGGTAAATTAATATGACAGTTTTATTCAAATGTAGGTAAGTCCATCCAAGCCAATCAGCAAAAGAAGTTTGTTCAACATGGCTGACAATTGCTAATCGTATTTTTTTCAAATTTAGATAAATCCAGGTCTGTTAAATCAAAATTATACAAATCCACACAGAGTTTTTTCAAAGATAGACTAATTACAATCCATTATATCAAATGAAGGTAAATCCAATCAAAATTTGAATTTTTGTAAAGAATGGTTGGTTTTAATGCTGAATTTGCCGAACAGGATGGCTTTATTTAATGTTCTAGCCATAATAAAAAAAATACTGCCTTTCAAATCACCGGATCAACGTTATTATCACTTTTTCTCAATTATCTCGGAAGTGGTTAGAGTGGATTTATCTGAATTTGAAGTTAAGCGACACACTTATAGTTGTAGGGTCGCCACATATACGTTGAATTACGCGACCGAATTTGGTTCGCCGTAATCGGCTGAGCTGGGCTGATACCGACCACAGCATGGCCGTATCACAGACCGGTGGACCAATTCCGCAGCGGAATTTATCCCCTGTCTGTGGAAATAAGGCCATATATATGTTTTGTATGGAGCATCAGAAATGAGGCTATCCGCAGCAGAAACAAGGTAACCGATATAGCCCTCCGAATCGCTAAACTTAAGTGGCAGTGGGCGAGGCACATTGCACGTAGAACCGATGGCCGTTGGGGCGGAAAGGTTCTCGAGTGGCGACCACGTACCGGAAGGCGGGGCGTGGGTATATAGGCCCCCCAAAAGGTGGACTGATGAACTGGAAAGCGGGAGTACGCTGGATGCGGGTGGTGCAGGACCGGTCACTTTGGCACTCTTTGGGGGAGGCCTATGTCCAGCAGTGGACGTCTTTCGGCTGTTATGACGATCATCATCATCATCATCATCATCATATCAGCCGAAAGACGTCCACTGCTGGACATAGGCCTCCCCCAAAGAGTGCCACAATGGCCGGTCCTGCGCCACCCGCATCCAGCGGACTCCCGCGACCTTTACCAGGTCATCAGTCCACCTTGCGGGGGGCCTACCCACGCCGCGCCTTCCGGCACGTGGTCGCCACTCGAGAACCTTTCCGCCCCAAGGGTCATATATATATATGATGTATATGATGATGATTGTAGAAAAGAACAAGGTAAGTCGCTCCCGTGACTGCTCCTGACGTCAACGTATCTTGCCTACGTCATCACTCATCAGAAATATTTATTTATTCAAAGCATACTTAATCATATTAATTACTCATCAGAATCATCAGCATCTTAAAAATGTCGAATGTGTTGCTGTTGCAGTGGCATTATGTATCTGAATCTATCCCTTAAGTAAATTACCCGATTAAATGGGGAATGGATGAAAATTTTAGAAATGCCTGATTTTTTTTTGGTGATAGGAATAACCTTCCTTAGCACCAGAAAAAAGTTGCAGACTTTGTGTGACGTGGGTATCGTCGGGAACTTACCTTGTGAATATGTCATTTTTACCCGACTGCCTCAGAAGAAGGGTTATATTTTTTGTTAAAGTTTGTAAAAGTTGCAGACTTTTTAGCGGCGTCAATTATTTTTGAAAAATATAAACAGTTTCATCACTTACGTTTTGGGGTTAGGACGGCGAATGAGACACTTTCTTTGATCCGTCTCATATTACAAAAAATATTTTGAATATCTGACCCTGGCAATGACAAATATAGCTGCTGCAGCTGTTAATATCATTGCCAGTATCAGTTTACCACGGATTTTTGAGATATTTTTTGTAATATGAGACGAATCAAGGAAAATGTCTCAGTCGCCGTCCTAAACCCAAAACGTAAGTGAGGAAACTGTTTATATTTTTCAAAAATAATTGGCTCACCTGAAAAGTCTGCATTTTTTTCTGGTGTTAAGGAAGGTTATTCCGAACACCAAAAAAAATATCAGGCAATTCTAAAATTTTCATCCATTCCCCATTGCATTACTTGAGTTACGCTCTTTCAATCAACATTTACGTTGAACTACTCGAACTATTCGGTTGTCTTTTCACCCCAAAAAAATAGTTAAACTAGCTAACATTTTTTAAATATTAATCATGATGTAACAAAACTCCTTGTTTGTATGGAAGATGTCAGTCAATGGCAACATTTGTGTGACGTGGGTATCGTCGGGAACTTACCTTGTGAATATGTCATTTTTACCCGACTGCCTCAGAAGAAGGGTTATATTTTTCGAACGTATGTATGTGCACACCCGAAAAATATAAAACTTACACAACTATGTAGCAGAGTTGGGCAAAAATTATCTATTTACGAAAAACCGGGAAGATAACTAAATCATCTTTTATTTGAAGTAACTAAATAATCCGTCATTTGTTATTTTGAATTTATCTAGATCAGTTTCATTTTTATCTAGATAAATTAGTTGGGATTTTAAATAAAAGATGAATGTCAGTGTGACGGTTTGACCCGACGTGACATTCTGTACATTATTATATGCTTAAGGTGGTTCGATTGCCATACAAAACGTTATTTGACATTCGCAGGCTAACGGCGTGATATTTTAAGAAACTTATGTAACAAACTTTCATAAATTGGCTTCCCATTTGCGCCAAATTTCCCCTTTCCTAGAATAAACTTGTATAAACTAGATTAATTTGAGAAATTGGTTTGTCACGTGATATTTTGGGAAAACTATTTTTCTCAAATTAATCTAGTTTATACAAGTTTATTCTAGGAAAGGGGGAATTTGGCGCAAATGGGAAGCCAATTGATGAAAGTTTGTTACATAAGTTTCTTAAAATATCACACCGTTAGCCTGCGAATGTCAAATAATGCTTTGTATGGCAATCGAACCACCTTAAGTTCAATAACAAACGAGGTCGGTTATCTTCATCTAGATAATTTATCTAAATAAAAAAAGTTGTCAACGCACTATTTGTCATTGAATTTATCTTCGAATAGATTTATTTCAAATGATTTTATTTGAAATAATTATCTAGATAAGAAATTATCTAAATAACGCCCAACTCTGCTATGTAGCTACGTAAGTACCTATGTATGTGGATAAGAAAATTCCATTCCACGGAATACATTCCAAACGGCGTGATGGATTTTTACATAAGAGGTGTCGTTGGATTCCACATAATCGTGTGAGGTAGCATAGGCTAATGATATATATTTGAAAAAAGCAGTTGGTTGTTTTGAAAAAATAAAATTGTTTTGTTAGTTAGGTATGTTCGATGAATCGCTAACATTATAATGTAGGTATCTGAATCTTTTCCTGAAGGTATTTATTCGGATGTTTTCTTCTGCGTTTCTAAAATTAAGGTATCACTGTGTTTAGTTTCAGATCTACTTTCAAACGCTTGAAAACTCTATTCCACAATGACGTCTTAGATCACCAACGTAAGTACTGTGTAGGCACTTACGTTCATTGTCCACTTTAATACCTACATAATGAAAATCGCGGTGGTAGAACACATCAAGATTTTAATTGATTAAGTTTGTGTTAATTGTTCTTCGGCTATCATATTACACTTAGATCGAGATGTAAATTCAATTAAAGGATGACTCACGCTAGAAAGGACCGTGTCCGGCCCGGGCCGTTTTCTAAGATAAACGACGGCGTTTTTGCGCGGCCGAGCCATATATACCCAAGGCTTGGAAGCGGCTCGGTATCGGCACGGCCCGGCCTTGGCTCGGCCCGTTCTAGCGTGACTGACTCACGCTAGAACGGGCCGAGCCAAGTTATTTAATACCAACTTATTTTCATTGTCCACTTTAATACCTACTTACATATGAAAATCGCAGTGGTAGAACATCAAGATTTTAATTAATTAAGTCTGCGTTCATTGTTCTTCGGTTACCATATTATACTTAGATCGAGATGTAAATTCAATTAAAGGATGACTCACGCTAGAAAGGACCGTGTCCGGCCCGGGCCGTTTTCTAAGATAAACGACGGCGTTTTTGCGCGGCCGAGCCATATATACCCAAGGCTTGGAAGCGGCTCGGTATCGGCACGGCCCGGCCTTGGCTCGGCCCTTTCTAGCGTGAGTCATCCTTAAACCGAAGGGTTTGTATTTTTGGATCAACTTATTGAATTGGAATTAGTTTAAATTTGTTTGCCCGTTCATTCTGTTTCATTCGGCACGTGTCGCGCGTGGCAGTGACACGTGACGAATCAAGAAGTAATTTTTGTTTCATTGTGTAACAGTCACTCGTCGGTTGTGGTTCGCTATCCGTCATTGTGACTCTTTTTAGCCAAAAGTTCTTCGTTTCGTTCGGTGGCGGTCACATTTGCCAAATATTAGTCTGTTTTGTTTTTGGTCGTATTCTGAATTTGTCACGTTAATTTTTCGTCTTATTTGCTCTTTGTGATTATCATTTCCCATCACACCTAAAGTATTACTATAGGAGACGCTTTTCGGCCCGATTTTGTCGGTCTGCATGCCGGCCGACGCGTGATATCGGGCCGTGTGGATACGTGTCGGAAGCCAGCGGCCGGTCAGTCCATACTAGATTTTCTGTCACCTTGCTTGGCCAACCGACAAAATCGGCCCGTGGAGCGTCTCCTTATTACCGCATTTTTATTATAGTAAACATAGTTCTAAGTGTTCTAACTGTGTTTTCAGATAACGGATACAAGAAACTATATCCAACTATAAATAAGAAAAAAACGCCTTACAAATTGGGATGGTAAGTATTTGTTAATATGTACCTACGACGTATAGGTATGTGAATTAGTTGCTTTAAAGAAACTGACACGTGTAGGTTTAGGTATTACAGTAGGCACACAGTATTAAAAAGGGACACAACTCCACTATACAGTGAGTCTCTGACGTTGGGGCTTTAAATGCAAATATCGATTATGGTCCTGAAACTGAACCACTTTTGTTCCGCAACTTTGTAAAATAACTATCAATTTTATAATTTGTTAATGTTTGAACTTTAACTGTACCATCAATGTATTGCAAACACGGCCTCATTATTTGACATCCATGACACTGACAAGTATGAAAATTAACTAATGGATGATGTACATAGAACATTTTATTTAATTTGAATGGAATAATGAAAATACAAAAAGAACGTATTTTTGAAAAGTTGTAGAACAAAAGTAGTTCCGTTTCAGGAGCATAATCGACATTTGAATTTAAAGCCCCAAAGTCAGAGACACGCTGTACCTATACTTATTCATACCTGTACCTTCCGTTTGGTACAGTCGCCATCACATACATCGGAGCAAACAAGCACGTCACAAACATCGGAACACACCTCTATTTTCAAGGCATTAGGGTGCATGTGCCGATATTTTTGAACGCCTATAGTGTACCTATGTATGTGATGGCGACTGTACCTGAGGAGTGATTTCAGTATACTTTCCAAATAATGTTAAAAAAACATTTTTCCTCCAATCAAAACATTCAAAAGAGACACATTTATTTAACAAATCAACATCATTTATTTATTTAAACTTTATTGCACAGAGTACAAAAGGCGGACTTAATACCTACCAGTCACCCGCAGGGCTAAGCAGAAAAGCTTACCTATAGGTGCAGGCAGGTATCATTGTTACAAGAAAGCAAATACAAACCTTATTTGAAAGACTGAAGGTTGCTTTGACAGCGGACGCCATAACACCCATAGTTGTTCTTGACGTTGTGAATCACAACTCAGCGTAAATGCTGGCTACAGCGTAAATTTACAGTATTTCATTGATGTTGTCGTCAAAATTGTATATAAAATTATGTACGAGTAACTAGTAAAATATGAGATGTTTCAACAAACCTAAATTGTTTACTCTATACACGTTCATACAATAAAACTCAAAGGTGATATATTATTGGCCGGTACTGTACGAGTATTTACTATCTGGACTGTACTATAAACTTGATACCTTAATATTTTTTACAGGCTAGAATTGGAAGCAATAGAGGACCGCAATACTTGTCCGTAAGTGTGATCAATATCATAGTTATGCTACGTGCTAGTATATTTCAACAACTGCACAATTGTCACCTGTCAATGACAATTCGACGTATACATCTATGAGTTACGAGCCTAACGGCCACGATATTGCGCGATATTGAGAATGAGATATCTCCACTTATAATAAATCTCTAAATTAAAAAAAGAATCAGCCAGTTTGAAACTAAGCTTTGCGCGGTTCGAATGTTCTCAGCATCCCATGAACGGAAAAATATGAAACATTTTATATAGGTACATTATTATTCTAGCTGCAACTTAGGATAGTTTTTATCCGACTGCGACAGTTAATTAATTTTCCGAAATATACGACTTCATTTAATTTTTCATTTATTTTTATTGAAATCAAACGCTGCTCCAACTGTCAGCTATAAGAACCGTCAAATTTTCGTCAAAATGGCGGAATTGCTTTGCCTTTCACTTATTAATAATTTAAATCCCGTCTACGATAGACCTTTACGAGACAAATGCTAAAATATAAACCATAAAAAAATATTTGATTCTGATATGAGAACTTATATGCGCAAATGTCGTTTTATGTCGTAATTTCAATAAATGAAATCAACAAATTTGAACAATATAATTAACACGAATTTGTTTTTTTTGAATGACAATGGCACGCGCTCGGCGCATTCAGCCAAAGTACCTGCGGCGCTACCACGAAAACCGATACTGTCACTCGAGTATGGTTAGTGCGATAGAGATAGAGATACCCGAATATTTTCGAATTCCGAAGTTCGTGGTTATAGCTCAGGAATCGAAAATATGGTAAATAATCATAATGTATTTTCTCGAAAAAGAATTTAAAATAAATATAGTCAAATGGAGAAAAAAACAAAGCAAGAGGTTATATAGGTAATGATTAAGTTATAAGAGTCCAAAGTTTTAAGAGGGGGTATGTTCTGTCCCTTTTCCGCAAAACGCACCTTCATATGAAATGATTGTTTTTTACTATGACGCTCGAGTATATTGACGTCACAGTCCCTCATCGTTTTCTCACTCTAACAAGCGACATTAAAACGGATGTAGCTTCATAATTTTTTGAGATATTTGAATGGGAGTTTCATTATCTTCTATCTATCTATACATAATAAATGCCTATGTCCTGACTGACTTATTCACACAATCACTCACTCACTCACTCATCAACGCACAGCCGAAACTACTAATCTTAGAGAGTTGATTTTTGCACAGTATATTGCTTTTATAACGTGGGCTAGGGATAAAAAGGGATTTTTGAAAATTCTACCCCTAAGGGGGTAAAATGGGGGTGCAAAGTTTGTATGGGAGAACCTTTTTTTTTGAGCTATAGACTTAAACTTTGTAGAAAAATTAGTTATTAGAATACAAATGAAACACTTTCAGCGTTTTGGAAAATTCCACCCCTACGGGGGTAAAATAGGGGTGCAAGGTTTGTATGGGGGAAACATTTTTTTTTTAAATAGAGACTTAAAACTTTGTAGAAAGATTAGTCATCAGAATACAAATTAAGTACTTTCAGCGTTTTAGAAAATTCTACCCCTAAAAATAGGGGGCTAAAATAGGGGTGCAAAATTTGTATGTGGGAAACTATTTTTTTTAGCTAGAGTCCTAAAACTTTGTAGAAAAATTATTTAAATACAAAGAAAGTACTTCCAGCGTTTTGGAAAATTTCACCCCTAAGGGGGTAAAATAGGGTGCAAAGTTTGTATGGGAAAAACATATTTTTTTTTAATAGAGACTTAAAATTTTGACGAAAAATTACTTATTAGAACATGAAAAATACTACATTCGGCGTTTTACAAAAATCATTCCCTAAGGGGGTTAAAAAAGGGTGCAAGGTTTGTATGGGGAAATTTTTTTTCTGAGCTAGACACTTAAAACTTTGTAGAAAGATTACTTATAAAAATACAAAACAAAAGACCTTCAGCGTTTTGAAAAAATCTATCCCTAAGGGGGATAAAAAGGGGTGCAAAGTTTTTATCAGGGAAAGTTTATGTTTTTGAGTTAGAGACTTGAAACTTTGTAGAAAGATTACTTATTAAAATACAAAAAAAGAACACAAATCGTTTTAGAAAATTTCCCCCTTAATAGGGTTAAAAAGGAGAGCAAGCTTTGCATGGGCAACACTTTTTTTTGAGTTAGACTTAAAACTTTGCAAAAAGATTACTTATTAGAATACTAAAAAAGAACTTTCAGCGTTTTAGAAAACTCCATCCCTAAGGGGATCCTTAAGATCCTTAAGAAGGGTAGCCAGTGTTGTGTGGGAAAAACTTTTTTTTTTTACTAGACTTAAAACTATTCAAAATGTTACTTATTAAAATTAATAATAAAGTACTTTCAGAGTTTTAGAAAATTCCACCCCTAAGGGGGTTAAGAAAGCTTTGTATGGGCAACACTTTTTTTGAGCTAGAGACTTAAAAGTTTACGAAAAAAAATCTTTCAGCGATTAGAAAAATTCAACCTCTAAGGGGGTTTAAAAGGGGGTTCAAATTTTAAATGGCGAGCAATAAAATTTTAAAGTGTGAGTAAGAGATTTTTAACTTCGGTCTTATTCTGTACGTTAAAAGACTACAAAACTGATTTCAGAGTTTTTCCAAATTCATCCCCTAAGAGTGTTAAAATTGGTTCAAAGTTTGAGTATTTCAAGGCATTTTTAAAGTATGAAATTTTTAACTTTGGTTTTAGACTGTTTGTTCACAAACTAGAAAATGAACATCAACTTTTTTTTTAATTATCCCCTAAAAGAGGGTTCAAATTTTGTATTGAAAGAAATCATTTTCTAAGACGATAAAAAGTTCTACGCGGACGAAGTCGCGGGCAACAGCTAGTTTATTGATAAAATTATAATTTTACATGTCGTACATTTTACATGGATCATATTAAAGTATAGGTTAGTTTAGGTCAGGTAAGGGTTCGGGGGGCATCGTGGTAGAATGCTAGCGATCCCATGATGCCCCCCTTAACGGCAGTGAGGGTCGACGCCGCAGAGTGGTTTAGTGGGTATTACCTCATAAGGGCGAGTCCCACATACCCCCTGGGCCTTCCCCGGGTCCGGGATATGCGTAATGCTCCCTCTGCGTCAACAAAAAAAAAAAAGGTCAGGTAAGGGTTAGTTATTTTTATTTTATATTAATTTTAGTATACGCTGGTCAGTTCTATAAATTAATTTAGGTTAGTATTTTAATTTAATAAAATTACTACAACTCTTATTTCATCATTTAAAAATTTTAACATTCGAATTACATAATATTATTGTTTTATCAATCAGTCTTCCTCAACATAAATTCATTTATATCGTAACATGCTAGGTCAATTAACATTTCTTTGAGTTTTTTAGAGAATATAGCGTCACTTTGCGACGCGTCAAGCGTTTTAGCTGTTCATTAGGCTTCGGTTACACGTTAATTCTGGCGTCAGTTCAGTCCATCAGTATGATCTGTCTGTCTCTGTCATTCACAACAGTTACACTATCATTCTCTCATAATACTGATGTACTGAACTGACGCCATAATTAGCGCGTAATCGATGTCTTGACGCGCAACGCGCTGTGGTTAGTTGGGATCACACAAAATGAATTTAAGAAAAACCGCAGCCGCCGCCGCCGCCGCGCATTGTCGTGGCCGGGCCGTAATGGATACATTATTTTTATTTTTTTATACAACGACGGTGGCCAACAAGCTTACGGCCTGCCTGATGTTAAGCAGGTACCGTAGTCTATGGACACTTGTGACTCCAGAAGAATCACAAGCGCGTTGCCGACCCTTTATTCACTTGAGGATTCGCTGTGTTGGCAGATAGAGACATGCAGGTCCCTTAATCCCAACACAGGGCATCCTAGGTAGCTCTGGCGACCTTACTCTCACCACCAGGAACACAACACCACATACTTCATAGCATGCAATAATATAGCAACACTACAAAACAGTGGTGCTATTATGGCTGCGGTCTTCTGTAAGGTGGGGGTATTTCCCCAGTTGGGCTGCTCCACATACGAGCGAGATGACATTCCGCTGTGCCCTACCTCTCTTCAATTGATTTGATTTATTTGCCAGGTGTAAACATTTCGCCGAATGCCACAGTTACCGGTGCATGAGAGAGCAGGTCATGCGACTAGCGGGACCTACAAAAAGCAAGTGAGTAACAGGGAATATCCCAGCACGGCTATCACAAGCCGGCCCGCGAGATGTGTCGCGGCGACATAGACTATCCGTCTCTTTCTAAGCGTTCTAAAGCCCCTGCTAGACGGTCGCCAACACGCCACTCCGACCGAGCGACCTGGTCAACACCGCCCGCTGTAGTATGAAATGTTGCTCCAAACAACTGTCTACACGGTCGGTGCGGACCACAGATGTATGCATATAAGGAGATCGGACATGCCAGCCGATTTGTATTGAGTACGCATATCGCAAGTACATTAACCCACACAAAGCCCAAGTAATTGACAAGCAAGACAAGGCACGCACACATCTAAAACACACACTTGTATACCTACGCTCTTATTGGACAATACACGTGTATCATATCAGGCATTTTGGAAAGAAACGTAATGTTCACTGCGATCAGCACGCGTGCACAGTATGACAGAGTATGCCCATTGAGCCAACAACTGCGACGCGGCCGCCGGCGGCTTGTCCTCTCTCTAATATTCTATGCTCTGAGGTTAAGGTCCAAGGTCGGAGGGGCGTGTTGGCGACCGTCTAGCAGGGGCTTTAATAGAAAAAGACGAATAGTCTATCTGGCCGCGACACAGCTCGTGGGCCATCCTGTGACAACTATGCTGGCATGAATTTGACATGGCATCGCTGAAAGGGGGTGCGGATTGGTCAAATATGTTCGTGATATTTTTAGTACTTACTTAGAGTATAGGTATCTACAGCTAGGAGCTATACGCGTGCCACACCATAAGGGGAAAATAAGAACTGGTCTTAAAATGGCAGCCGGTTTAGCATGAACATCCTACAGTGGTTTATTTGCCGTTACCTCATACTAATACAGTTGCAAAAAATTAAAAAAACAGAGGAACTATGACAAGGACAACTAATGATATATCTTTCTGTCACACCTATTGAGATTTGTATACTACCATCTCGTTCTGTACTGCAGAGTACAGCTGTACAGAGTACCTCTGTAAAATTCTATACTCTAAGATTTATAGTTATCATATCAGTGAAGAAAACACTTTGGTGACGGCTTATAATCATTTTGGTGACTGAATCATATCGGTGAGTGGAAAAAAAGACAAGTTAAATATTTCCATAGTTATGGTAAAATAAGTTTCTATCAAAAATTTCATTTTTGGTACAAGCTTTTATTGCCGACTGTACTTTTCTGCATACCATCATAAACTACTCATTGAGACGATTGTAACGAGCCCAAACTCGATGGGGTTGTGTCGTTTTATTGCGGAGTTCCTATTTATTCCAGCTCCAGCATCAGATCAGCTCCAAGTCATCATAATATTGCATTGACATGCGATATACAATTTCAGCTCAATTGGATAATAACGGAAAGTGACTGAAAAATGGATTGCAAATTTTGACGGACAACTTACATACTTACATATTTACATATATACGAACAGTGCAAGTTAATTATAAAGCTTGTAATAAGGCCTGGCCGTTAGAACATTTAGACAACAATGTCTGGTTATTGGTGCAAAAAAAAACATCAACGAAGAACCAGACAAAATGCAACATGCATAGGTGTTATTGGCATGCAAAGGATTAAAAGAAGAGCCTTAAACTATCTTTTTTACAGGATATACGTTTACCGAAGTAAGATGAAGGAGTGGTGCCAACGATATTGAAAAATAAATCCCACCAAAGTGAGTAAATCTAATTATTGTTCTTATACACCGTTCGTGTCTATTTTCGCTCGTCATACTCGTGATCGGGTGCTGTTTGTGGAGTCCGGTCTGTTCATGCTTGCAAGGGCATAGTAACTACCTAAATACTAATGTTATTATCATTATTTTGACGAGAGACATCATTCTGTTCTTGACACGTTTTATTGTTATTGACCCTGTACATCTCTGACAATATTACATTAATGATCCTTTTTTCTGTTTTAACGCTTAGAGACAGTATACATCTCTATAAGAACATTAGAATAATTATTAATTGTATTTGGATGCTCAGAGACATTATACATCTCTGGGGTACTAAATGAATATCATAAACTTATTGTTAATTCTGATACAGACCTTATATCGAATGTATTTGATAATATTTTACAATTTTGGATTTTTTTAGTTTTCATTTAGTGACATTTAGTTTGTTAACCATTTAGGTACTAATTGGTTAAAATCTGCAATTTTAAAATGATTATTGTGTAAGATTATTAATATTATATTGTAGAATACCATTTGACATGTAAAAGTGCCCTTGTGGCCTATTTGCAGAATAAATAATTGATTTTGATTTTGTCTATACTTATCTAATATAACAGGATGGTACTCGTAAAGGCTGTGAGCTTTATTATGTAAGGGTTAGGTAGTTTCCGGAACAAGAACACGGAAAATTCCGAACGCCTTTCTCCTCTAAACGAAAATCTGGACACAGTTGGAAAACTAGACCTTATTGGGATTAGACCGGTTTCCTCACGATATTTTCATTCACCGGAAAGCTAACGGTAAATATTTCGTACATAAGTTCCGAAAAACTCATTGGTACGAGCCGGGATTAAAACCCACGACCGCCGCTTGACAGCCGCATGAACTACTAGGCTACCGTAGCTTCAAACATTTTTAATTTCCCTTGTAATTTGTTTTAATAACTTCTGATACATTTTATTGTAGGTGCAGCCGGCCAGCAGCCCAAAGCTAGTTCCAGATTATCATCCCCTTTAGGAAAACCAGGGTGAATTAAGCGACTGACTCGCCAAGAGTTCAACGCAGGACTATAGACGACGTCACAGCAACACGCATCGTGTCGAAATGCCTTTTAAATCACGACCAACTAAAAGATCGACCGCACTGAAACTAATACCAAATAAAATACGCTGAACGCAGCAAAAATTATATCAAAAACGTGACGCATAATATGTGACTCGCGGCGTCAAGCTGAGAAAAGCTCAGTGCGTCTAGCACAACTCGACGTGACCGTCGTCGGTGGCTCGTCGTGATCTTTCTGGCTAGACGGTTGGCGGACCACGCTACAGTATTTACTAGCGCGCGCTCGATGACCAAGGGAAATTTTGCTGAAAACCACTGTCCTTGGTTGGTTGTTCCGGTAGAAGACCTAGGTCGCTCTGTCGGAGGGGCTTCTTGGCCGTCTAGAACACGCTTTAGTCGTGTCGCTCACGACTCAGCAACACCTGGGTAGATTTTTACGTCTTACGCAGCGTCCGGCTTCAGTTGTGCTAGCCCGCCCCGCTGCGGCGGTCGGTTCTTCTAGGGCCAGTTGTCCACGAGTCCTACGTTACTAGTTGTCAAATTATAGTAACAACTGATAGAGACGTACCAATATTTAGAGTGAAAGGTGTGTATTGCTTTCGTCAGCGTCTTTGTCAGTTGCGATAAATTGCTGCGTTTGTACGTTGGCACCTTTGCACGTTCACCGTTCCTAAGTGTTGCGCGCTAAAATAATACTACCCGCAAAACACTCGGTAGTTGCCTGAACCTGGTCGATGTTTAAACGGTCAATGTCCATGCGTCACTCGATGAACTTTGATGATAGCATATGTGACGCTTCGAATGACGCATTGGTGACAGTGACGCGGCATGATTCTGATGTTGGCGACGACAAACGGTCACAGGCGGTTACTTTTAAATATATGTTCGATCATACACACATATTGTAAACATTAAGGCCACCACGCACCCATGGTTGGGTTCTAATGCGGGCCATACAGGGAACGATTGGTCGTCACGATCTGTCGTATCAGACAATACACTTGATCGGATTAGAATGTGATATCAGAGATCACAAGCCAGACCCTTACGATCTTTACGATGAATCGGCAATTGTGATCTATCTTTTGTATCTTTCTTACGTTTCGTTCTAATCGCTCTATTTGAAACTAATATCTAGATCGCGATCTTCACGATTTTCATGCGATAGATCAAACTCGTTCCGTATATGACCCGCCTAACGCTCTGTAATTATTTATATCTTTAATTAATTCCTACTTTTTGAAGGATGTCTAATTACGAATTAAGCGAATTGAAACACACAATATAAAACTTATCTAAAATATATTTATTCTTAATCTAAAACATGTCTTTCTCTTCATCTGTCTCGGTGACTTTCTTCCTGCATTTTGAGAAGAGTCCACGTCTCCACAGCAGAACTACTAAGATCACCATTGGGAATGTGACGAACACACCTGCAAATTTACATTTAGACTATTATATATACAGGTTGTTCAGCACATGAACTGGCGAACCGTCAAATTTTTTTGGCGTTCTGGTAGGGTCAGTGCCTACCTTCCCACCCTTGGACCCTGGGTCCTGTTATTTTTTTAATGAATTTTCAAGTGTAGATGTTTTCGTACATTCGTTTTGTTTGTTTACAAAAAGCCCCACGTGTTCATTTTGTGGTTTTATTTGTTACAAAAAAAATATTTTTAAACACACTTCGTGCACGTAGGACAATTAAGCAAGTTTTGCATACACAAAAAAAATTATGGGGCTTCGAAGGTCAGATTTTGGGTAATATAGGTAAAAACAATCGTACCTCCTTGACCCTAACTCTAAGGACCCAGGGTCCAGGGATGGAAAGGTAGGAAATTACCCTACCAGCACGCCAACATATTTGACGGTTCATAAAAATAGCACATGGTAGCCATCGTGTAACGATGTAGGCTGTCGCTTGTACAGTCGCCATCACATACTTATGTATAGGTGTTCAAAAATATCGGCACATGCACCCTAATACCTTGAACATAGAGGTGTGTTCCGATGTTTGTGAGCTGCTTGTTTGCTTCGATGTCGCCATCACATACATCGGAGCAAACAAGCAGCAGGTGATGGCGACTGTGAGTGGGTTTAACAGAGCGCATATCTAGGTACATAATGTTTGAGATTAGTTTCTGTCAAAAATTTCATTTTTGGTACAATATTTTATTGCCAATTGCAGGTACTTTTCTGTATACTGGCATACGATTTTAACGAGCCCAAACTCAACGGGGTTACGTCAGTTAAGTACTGAATTCCCATGGCCACCTTCTGTCTCTATCGTTGTTTATCCGACACATTCGAGTAACGCCCACGCGTTTGGTTCGCCGCCGGTACCAGCGCTATGACTATGGCCACCATGTTCCTTTACTTCATTACGTAATTAGACCCCTGAAGCATTTACCCTGAGAAAATTACGGTTTTTTTGGAAATAATTCAATATCAGGCTAATTATTTGTATACGGCTTTTATATGTTATTTTAAACAACTTTTACTATTGAAGTCAATAATTCTATGGACCGGAAGTTAGAAAAAAAAATTAACCCGCAAGCAAAAATGCTATCAGTATTTTTATAATGAAAACATGTTTGAGTACACAAATTTGGAGACTTACTACCTGAATCCAAAAATATATGCATCAGGAAATAACGGCATTTTAATTAAATATTTTACGACCTTGAGATAATATTGAATTTCATCTGGCCTATAGAAAGGTTTATTCATTAACAAAAATAAGTGGATTATGCGCGTATCCCATAGAACGTATATAGACATAGTCAATTATAAAGTAAAGAAAGTTTATACCATTTTCGCCTGATTTTTACGGAATTTTTGAAGATTACTTTTCATATTTTTTTACCGTATCGGTATTAAATTTAGGTGGATTATTAATACATATTTAGTCAAATTACCCAACCTATTTTTTGGTGTAAAAATATGGCTGATATCGATATATTGTTGTGTTTTCATAGAGCGAAACCGTAAAGTTCTCAGGGTAATTCATGGTAAAAATAACTGAAAAAATTGTGTCAGCATCTCCGTCATAAGAAAATTAAGTGTCCATTTTTTCATAATGGCCCTTAAAAGGTTGCTGTTTAAGCTTAGTCTGCAATATTAGTAAAAAGAGATCTTCGTGCAGTTTGAGAACTTATAACAGTCCACAAGGTTGTTTGGAGATGTGAATGTTTGTAGATGTCAAAGGTCTCCAGCTCCAAACGGCGTGTCGTAGATAACGTCGCCGTCAATGGACTTTGCTAACTATGTTTAAACAAACAATGTGTTGGAATGGAATTGACATTTAAAAAAATTTAATGTGAATTCCCCAATACATTGTTTGTTTACATAGTTAGCAAAGTCCATTGACGGCGACTTAGTTCTACCCGAAATGATCGCATAATTCCTAATATACACCTATCATGATGCCCAACATGATGGCCGAGTCCGTGATGGGTGACTCCAAATTCTCCATACAAACAAGCTGCCGCGTGGAGTTGACGACCTGCGAGTATGTGAGGCCGCGGAAAGGCTCGGGGGTCTTGCATCTGAAAAGATACAACTTTCTTAGTGTACCATTTTTAGGGTTCCGTACTTAAAGAATAAAACGGGACCCTATTACTAAGACTCCGCTGTACGTCTGTCTGTCACCAGGCTGTATCTCACTGATACCGATATAGTTCCAGCTGAAATTTTCACAGATGATGTATTTCTGTTGCCGCTATAACAACAAATACTAAAAACACAGAATAAAATAGTTTTTTTATAGATAATGGTACGGAACCCTCCATGTGCGAGTCCGACTCGTCATATAATTTTGGTAAAGGTCTGATGATCGGATCTAGGAGGAATCTAGGGCACTTTGAAAATATGATACTGCACGCATATACCGATTTAGGTATTTTCTGTAGTTAACCATGCATTTGCTCTCGGAAATCACAAATTTAGTGAAGTGGAACTGGTTGGTGATAATGAACACTGATTCCGATGATTTTTTGTTGACGTAGCAACTTACGCTCATCAACATGCGGTGAATCGAATGGTTGTCAGATCATGTTTTTGGTACTGAAATAGCCAGTTCAGTAGTGCCCGCAACCGAAGAGCTAGTGTTCTCTTTCTGACACTAAAATTCAGCACTAAACCCACAAATTTTCACTCGCGCACACCGACCGTGTCATACGCGCCGTGGCCGTTTTAGACTAACGACCAAAATATTTTTTTCCTCCATTCGCCATTGAAATTATGACTTGCTAGCTGTCTCGCTTCATTGGCTATACCTACGTTTCAACGGATTAAAACGAGATCGATACACATTTGGCTGTTATTTCTATAAGAAAAAAGAACAGCTCTTGCGGCCCTCTGAGGGTTCTCCACAGACCTGCAGGAAAAAATGTGAAGCCCGCAGAAGGGCAACCACAGCTGAAGGGTTAGGGAGGTGTAAGGATATGAAGGAAGCGATATATGGTCTCTGCCTACCCCAATGGGACACGGGCGTGACTATTTACATATAGGTTTGTGCTTACGTCATATGCGTCATATCGTCGGTGCAACTCGGCAGATCTTGCAGCAGCGGCACGAGCACATCCACCATCCACTGGCTGTCGCAGTCGCAGTCGTATGGGTTGTTGGTGAAGTCGCCGTCTACTAGGAGGTTCCAGCGGTCCAGGTAGTATGCGCTGATCTCTGTTATGTTGTTGTTGTTTAGGTATAACTGCAAAAAGAGAGGTTTTGAAGAGATTTTAAAAACTATTATTTATCTGTGCCTAGTACAGTTTCAGAAGAATTTCCTCCCTCAAACGTTCCGGTTGTGGAATGAGCTCCATGCCGAAGTCACCCGAGGTACTACGGTATGGGTTTCTTGAAGAAAGGAATGGGTATTTTTTAGGGTTCCGTACTCAAAGAGTAAAACGGGACCTTATTAAGATTCCGCTGTCCGTCTGTCTGTCTGTCTATCTGTCTGTCTGTATGTCTGCCTGTCCGTCTGTCACTAGGCTGTATATCATGAACCGTGATAGTTAGAAAGTTGAAATTTTTACAGATGATGTATTTCTGTTGCCGCTATAACAACAAATACTAAAAAAACAGAATAAAATAAATATTTAAGATAATGGTACGGAACCCCCCGTGCGCGAGTCCGACTCGCACTTGGCCGATTTTTAAAGGTGATCGCTTGACCGCTTACCATACGCGTATCGTTAGTAGTTCTGGTTCTTAATTAGGGTGGGTTACCAACTTACGATTAAAGACCGATCCACTTAAATATGGAGCAGGTAGCCGTTATGAAACCTTCAAAATGTCCATAGATTCAGATTTTAACAATAACAATAGTCATGTCATGCTCCCTGGCAACCCCACTTTTGATTTCGGGATTTCTGAGAATGTGATAAAATTGTACCAAAATTGTACTGAATTAGTACTTGCAAATAAATTGTACCTCAATAGTTTCGAGAGTACAATTATTTTAATGTGTTGCTGGAGAGCATCTCCCCAGCAACCCCAAACTTAAATAGAAGGAATTTCGCGTAGAATCTAAGTATTTTGGGTAAAATAAGGCCCAAACAAAACTGTACTCTCGTTTGTACCGTTGAACGAGATAACGAAACTAGTTAAATTATCAAATTTGCGCCAGAAAGTGAACGCCTGCGTGACACGGCAATACGAAAAACACATGTACTTCATATTTTGCTAATATTTTTCATCAGATGCAAAAAAATGTAAAAAAATAAATTAAACTGCGAGTACCTGGGGACCGATTTTTAACTTTCGAGCGCTCGACTTTTTCACTCGAAAACGGTAAAAAATTACGAAATGCTATTTTGAAATAGCGATAGAAAATTGGAAAACGAGTGGTATTGACCACTCGTATTCAATTCTATCGGTAGAAAGTAAGTGCCTGCAATTTTAACCTACAATCGTATTTACTTTTATTTTATTTTCGAGCGCTCGAAAGTCAAAAATCGGCCCCCTGGCCATAGCTGACTCATTCAACGGTAAACAACAATGAATACAATATTTTCAGCCTCCTTTGCCAGGGAGCATGACATCCATAGTTTTAACCAGACCCGACAAGAAAGAAAGATTGTCTCTCAAGATTTTTTAAGTGGCCTGGTACCTGCTTGACCAGCGGCCGTCTTTCCACCTCATCCGCGTCTTCCCAAACAAGGAACTTGGTGTCCAGCGTGCTCAGTCGAGGGTTATAGGAGATGTGGAGGATGGAGAGACTCTCGAGGCCTCCGAGGGCGCCTTCGGTGATGGACTTGAGCTTGCTGCAGCGCCGGATGTACAGCTCTTGCAGTTTGCTTAATGTTGAGAATGGACTGAAACATACACATTTATGAGAGGATGAGTTTGACGACCGCTTTAGTGACTAAAGTTTAGTCTAGTTGGTAATGAACCTGTCTACGAAGCAAGAGGTCCTGTGTTCGAATCCCGGTAAGGGCATTTATTTGTGTAATGAGCACGAATATTTGTACCTGAGTCATGGATGTTTTCTATGTATTTAAGTATTTATTTCTCTATGTAAGTATGTGTATCGTCGTGTAGTACCCATGTAGCTTTGCTTAGTTTGGGACTAGGTGGATTGGTGTAAGATAGTCCGAAATATTTATTTATTTATGAGTTAATTTCTGCGCCATGTATTAAATTCATAGTGACTTCGGTTATCAATGTTATCATGTGCTTTACTGTCATTTTACAAATGCCATTAATTGAAATGCGAGCGTACGAGGATTCTTTTGGGGTTTCGTACGTCGTAGAAAAAAGGAGCACTTCGTTGTATGTCTGACTAACTAAAAATAATCTAGTAACTGAATAATCAAAAGATATGGCCGTTTATGCCGCATATTCCTTCCTGCATATTTCTACTATCGCAAGGGAATCAAAGCCCTTTGGGTATTTTTCGTTGACCTTCAACCATTTTGTAGACAGATTTTCGGGGAAATCTCGGAAATATATCTTTGAGACTCGATTCCCGAACTATTTTAGTCTATAAGTCTGCACGGAACCCCCGGTGCGCGAGTCCGACTCGCACTTGAATGGTTTTTACAAGCTTTTATTTACTTTCACCTGTCCCGTTGTCTGTCTGTCTGTCTGTAATCAAATCTTGCAAGTTAAATTTGCATATGTATATCGCATGACAATGCAATATTATGATGACATGGAGCTGATCTGATGCTGGAGCTGGAAGGTGGCCATAGGAACTCTGCAATAAAACGACACATCGAGTTTGGGCTCGTTAGAATCGTCATAATGAGTAGTTGATGATGGTATGCAGAAAAGTACAGTATGCAATAAAAGATTGTTCAAAAAATGAAATTTTTGACATGAACTTATTTTTCTGTGTACCTAGTCTCTTCATTAGCGTATCTTCACTCACGTATTGTCATCAATAGTCTCGATCGGATTCCGATCCAGGTTTAGATACTGGAGATTCGTAGCCTCGTTGATCCGGGCGGGGACGGTGGTGAACCGGTTCCCGCTGAGATCTAGACCCTGGAGTTTCCGGAGCCGGCGGAACAGGCCCTCAGGGAGGGCCTCCAGGTCGCAGGAGCTAAGGGTTAGGTTCTGAAAGGAAGGACATGATCATATCAGCCAAAAGACGTGCACTGCTGGACATAGGCCTCCCCCAAAGAGCGCCACAATGACCGGCTCTGCACCACCCGTACCTATCCAGGAAGGACATGGTGTACCTACCGATATTTGTGATGTAAATACATAATAATGTATGTGCGAAATATCACAACAATAACAGTAACTCTACGGTAAATATCATTTCCCATAATATTCATTTGCCATAAAAAACTTCTGCGAGCCGTTCGAATGTTGCGAATGTAAGGACGCAGTTCGCAGTTCTATCTAACACTCCTCCTCGCTTCGCTCGTCGTCGTACCTACACCGACTTGCCTTAGATTTGTGTTGGACCGAAGGCGGTGAGAATATGATAGATGGAATACCTAATAATCACCTATATCCAGGATTTTAACTATAGGTTCGAGGTTAATTTTTGCAATGCGTACCCACTAATCTTTGTTTTCCGTAATATCAATAATCCCATTTACCATAATCTTGTAATCCATAACTATCACATGCCATAATGTCAGTTGCCATCCATAATATTCATATATCCAAAATTTTCATCCATTCCCCATTGGGGAATGGATGAAAATTTTAGAAATGCTTGATTTTTTTTTGGTGATAGGAATAACCTTCCTTAGCACCAGAAAAAAGTTGCAGACTTTTCAGATGCATCAATAATTTTTGAAAAATATAAACACTTTACTGACTTACGTTTTGGGTTTAGGACGGCAAATACGAGCGTAAGACATTTTGCGTGATCCGTCTCATATATATTACAAAAAAATATCATAAAAATCCGTGGTAAACTGACACTGGCAATGATATTGACAGCTGCAGCAGCTATATTTGTCATTGCCAGGGTCAGATATTTAAAATATTTTTCAAACCACATGCTCGACAATGCCGAATTATAGGTCATGTAAACCCTACCGAAAGCAAGACATTAAATCCCTTGGTATTAGCCGGGTTATAATGTTGTACTGAATTTCATTGTAACCCGCTGGTTAATAATATGATTTCACTTTTCATAATTCTTATTACTATATGCATAAAGTTTAATTTTGCTAAACACAATTTGTCCTAGGCCATGGCCTACTTGATTTGACAAAATAAATGAAGTTTGCCTCCGTGTGAACCCCGGTCCGGAGGAGCGCGGTGCTCGAAATTCGAATTTCGAATCTAGGACCACGGCTTGTGCTTTCGAATTTGGAACGCCGCGCGCCTTCATTTGTTCACGCGTGACGAACAAATCGAGTTCTTGTAGGTGCCTATAGAAGATTTAATTTCAAAAATAATATTGAAAATGTCGAGTGATGAAAGTGTTTTGACTCCTGAGTTTATCAAATTAGATGCCATAGGCATTGTCAACAATCTGCTGCCAGAGAAGTCAAAGGAAAAATACCTAAAAGCCTACAACGATTTTGACAAATGGAAAGCTGTAAAAGGCGTAAAGTCTGTGTCTGAATCAGTGCTTCTGGTCTATTTTGAATATTTGTCAGCTACAAAGAAGCCAAGTAGCCTGTGGTGTATATATTCGATGCTGAGGGCAACAATAAGTGTCAAACATGACATACAAATTAATACATATGCCAAGTTATTGGCCTTTTTAAAAAGGAAATCGGATGGACATCGAGCAAAGAAATCAAAGATACTTACGACACAAAACGTGGAGACTTTCTTGAATGAAGCCCCCGACCACAGTTTTCTTGCTATAAAAGTGAGTACAACCTATGAACCTAATTGTTGATTGAATTTATCTCTACACTAAGTATTTCTCATTTTATGTTACGCAGTTGAAAAATTAAATTCGAGTTTACTACCTACATATTTAATCGTTAAAACATATACAGCCTTGGCCAAAAGTGTTGAGAGCAGTCCTGTATTTTTCATACAAATATCGAATTTGGAACTGTTTCCTACCTATCTTTGTAACAAAAAAATACAAACTCTAAGGCACCTTGAATGGTGTGTTATAAGAATTGTACAGACAAGTTATAATATCTCGCTTTATGTGAGACTCGGTTTTTTGTCTTTCGTTTCCCTGAGGCCGCCTTTACACCTGTAAGTTTTGCTTACGAAAGTAGGGACGCAGCCATCCATACAGATGAATGAGATGGAGATCTCGCTTTCCCGCTCTATTGTATAGCGGCGTCCCTACTACTTACGTAAAAACTTACAGGTGTACAGGCCGCCTTACATGAACAAATACTTTGAGTAGTGATTCAATTTTTTTTATTAATACTTTTTATATTCTGCGTCATCTGATGTTTTTTGTAATTCGGAAATAAGGTTTTATTTAGAAGTTATATAAAAATGAAGTCGAGCTCAAAACTTTTGGCCAAGGCTGTATATATTTTAATTATAATATAAGTATACATATACTCGACCCTCGACCATATATATACCTATAATACCTAAAGGCCCGTAGAATAACTACTATCTCAATATTACCTATTCCTACCTACATGTAGGCAGGTACATAATTATTATGAGTAAATTGTTTACTTACTTAATTATGTATTATTTTGTTAAAGGTGGCCCTGATTTTTGGAGTGAACGCTCCTTGTCGTGGAAATGAACTCGTGAACATAAAAGTCAATGATATCGAAAAACATTCAGAGTTATTACTTGTAAAATTGCCGGATACAAAAACAAATAGAGAACGGTCATTCGTAATTCGTGAAGACCATGCCAAAATAGTCCAAAAGTACCAAGCACTACGCCCTGCTAATATAAACACCAACAGATTTTTTGTAGACTACAACAATGGCAAATGTACCAGGCAAGTCATTGGCAAAAACAAAATTAGTGGCATGCCAAGAGACATTGCTAAATACCTGAAATTGGAAAATGCCGAGCTCTACACAGGCCACTGTTTTAGAAGAACATCGGCGAGCCTATTGGCTGATTCAGGAGCAGACATGGCCCAAATAAAAAGACACGGTGGCTGGAAGTCTGACGCTGTAGCAGAGGGCTACATAGAAAATTCTATAAAAAATAAAGAAAGAACGAGCTATCGTATTGGTGAAAAAATACTTTTGAAACCATCGTCTACTATTGATGATCCTTGGATACCTCTACCACCACAGCCATCTTCCTCAAAACACATCCCATCCACATCAAGCTCACTGCCTGAAAATCCACCTTCCCCAACCTTTACGGTACATCTCGACCCTCAGACGCAAGTATCCGAAGCTATGAACGCAACTCAAATAAACTCCAACTCAACCTCAATAAACGTACCAAATAAAAACATTACCTTATCTTTCCATAATTTGACTAACGTGTCTAATGTTACTATGTACTTTTAATTTGCTAAATAAACATTATTTATCTACTGAGCCTGTTTTTTTGTCTCGCATAAGGTGTGAAAAGTAGAGTATACACCTCGGGGATAAGACTGTTTTAGTCTTGGGCGGTTGAACCCCTCACTGCACTCAGGACTCAGTCTTAATTCCCTCGCTTCGCTCAGGAATTAACTTATAAGTCCCTTGCTACGCTCAGGAGTTAAATTATGAGTCCTTCGTTACGTTCGGGATTCAATTCGCTCCCGTGACATAAAACAGTGCTTTATCCCCTTGTTGTATAATCTACTATTTTGTAATATGAGACGGATCAAGGAAAGTGTCTCATTCGCCGTCCTAACCACAAAACGTGAGTGAGGAAACTGTTTATATTTTTCAAAAATAATTGACGCAGCTGACAAATCTGCAACTTTTTTCTGGTGCTAAGGAAGGTTATTCCTATCACCAAAAAAAGAATCAGGCACTTCTAAAATTTTCATCCATACCCCATTACATATGAATATTATGGATGGCAACTGACATTATGGCATGTGATAGTTATGGATTACAAGATTATGGTAAATGAGATTATTGATATTGATATTACGGAAAACAAAGATTCTGGCATATAATTAATATGGTAAACAATGAGTAATTGAGTACATTATGGCAGTTGAATATTACGGCAAATAACATTCGGGCAAATTAAATTCCGGCAAGCAAGAGTATACCATTAGTATTAGCCTCTAAGGATACAATCTATAGTTACTTAGATCTAAATTTTGCGACCGCTTTGATTTGACTGATCCAATGCACCAGCATAGGGCAGTCGTATCTGTCGGCAATGACACTCAGAATGCTGTTGGAACTTTCCCTTAACCGGCTCAACATCGAGACGATTTTCTTGCGTATAATCGCTTGAAAACCGTCCGTGTGGGCCTCGGCGAACATAAGCGAGGCGCTACACCACCGGGGTAGTCCCATTAGCACTCTGAATGCGTTGTTATATTGCACGCGCAGGGCATTATCGGCTCTTTTGGTATATTTCACCCACAGGCTGCTCGAGTAGAAGGGCTGGCTATCTGGCTAAACGATAGCGTGATTTTCACTTCGGTGGAGCATCGAGCAAACCCTTTGTGCCTGCACCAAATCTTGCGATTAGGTGCCGAAGTTGCCCCGGGTTCCTCTAGCGAGGGTATAACCGAGCAAACTCTAGAGGAAGAGCATGACTTCTAAAGTCCTTACCCTCAGCTTGGCTAGATCACTGACGGTTGCCAGCGTCACGGAGTCTATGTAAGCCAGTGGGTTCCCACTGAGATCCAAGTGTGTCAGCTCCATCATGTTGATGAAGAGGTCCTTGGGGAGGGAGTGAATGTCGTTCTTGGCCAGACTCAGGTATTGTAGCTTTAGGAAAGGGATGGGCTCCTCATGTTTCACTGTAGTCTGAAATTAAAATGCTTGAAAGTAATTGATCGAATCAGGCGTTTGCGGAATTCTATGATATCGTATGTCATTTCATTAGAATGCTCGCTATAACGCTTCTGCTTGTTGTGTGACCTGTAATATAAAATTCGCTAGAATGCTCATTACGGAATGTAAAAGAATTTTCGAGTCCTTACATTAAATAAATAGTTATAGTTAAGTTGGAATATATATTTAAGTTTGTTATGCTTTGGCGTAAGCTGTAATTGCAAATTGTACTTTAGTAAATAAATAAAAGAAATAAATTACAATTGAATGATCAAGTATATACCTTAAGGGGACAAGCATCTCATTCGAGTGTTTAAAACAGCCCGCTTTAATCGCTTTACTCATATTTACGCTGTTCGCGACCGTAGGTTGCCCAAGGAAAGATCTAGAAGCTAAGAGCATTTTCACGTGGTCAGCACTTACCATAAACACCCTCATGTCCAATGAAGACGTGGTTATCTTATTGTTGCTTAGATCTAAAGTGACGAGCGTCTCAGTGAGGTGTTTGAAACATCCCGCCTCAATGGCTTCGAGTTCGCTGTTCGACACCGTTAAGTTTTGGATAGGCAGTTCGGGAAACTCTCCCAGCGCCGTTATACGGTTTCTGCTTAAGTCGATCTCTGTCGGCCGCAGGGTCTCTAGAGCTGAAATACCAGTATAAATAAATTAATATTTTTTAGGGGACTATCTTACACAAATCGAACTAGCCCAATAATGCTTGTATTATGTTATCGGCAGGTACATACCTACTAGACGACGATACATTTAATTGATATAAATAGGCGTATGGTCAATGCTTGGTAATTATTAGATTCTAGGTATAAGGCGAAAACTGTAAACATATTTTTGGCGTCGACTGTGGTCTATATTAAGAGTCCGCAATAAGCTCGGCCGAATTTCACCTTCCAATACAAACGGAGTTTTTTTTTATACAATGACGCAAGCAAACAAGCTTACGGCCTGCCTGATGTAAAGCTAGTACCGTAGCCTATGGACACTTGTGACTCCAGAAGAATCACATTTTAAAACACATTCACATTTAAATTTATTTTATTTTCGTTCTCATTTTCAAACTACGTGTTGGATTGTAACGAAACTTTGCGCATACAATGACATGAAGTATATCTAGGTCTGTAATTAGTTTATATGGCTCCAGTTTATAAAACAAACTAAATGCGGCAAAAACAAATTTTGTATGAAAAACTGTACTGTGGATTGGCTGTATTTTTTTAACTATGATATCTGAAGCTACATAAACTAATTACAGACCTGGATGGTACTTAACTTATTCTAAGTACAAAAGTTCAGAGCAAACTAGCGAGTCGTTTTAAAATGAGAGCGTAACTACGTTTGTATGGAGAATCGAGCTTACTCTTACTGTGAACTCTTAACTTGCCTTGTTAGTTCGTTCGTTAGTATGTGCGGGTCAAATCTTGCAACTGAAAATTAAACTACACTCAGAGGCAATGAAAACGTGTCACTTTGTATAGGACTATACATGGAAAGTAATCCGTGTTCATTGCCTCTGAGTGTAGTTAACCCCAACCAATTGGGCTGAAATTTTGCATCCTTATGTAAGTTCGGTGATAATGACACTGAGCTGGCCCCGTAGCATGGCTAGCCTTATCACGCGATAAGTGACAAGATAGAGCATCCGTCCCTGGCTGACACCGTTCGATGGAACGAGACGACGCTCTTATCTTGTCACTTATCGCGTGATAAGGCTATCCATGCTACGGGGCCTGGCCTAATGATGGAGGCAACAGGTGGCCATAGGAACTCCTTACCTATACAAAACAAACCCATCGTGTTTAGGCTCATTGGAAATGTCATGCTTCCTGGCAACCCCACTCTCGATTTTGGGATTTCTGAGTACCTATGTGAAAAAGTTGTACCAAAATTGTAACGAATTAGTACTTACTTGAAAAAAAATTGTACCTCAATAGTTTCGAGATTACGATTATTTTAAATTGGGGTTGCTGGGGAGCATTTCTTAAAATAAGGCCCAAAAAAATGTAACTACTAGTTAAATTACCATTTGCGCCGGAAAGCGAACGCCTGCGTGACACAGCAATACGGAAAACACATGAACTCCATATTTTGCTAATATTTTTCATCAGGCGCAAAAAATCATTGCACAGCAATAGACTGCTGTAACGTTGGACAAAAGCTTCATTCGATAGCCAGCTATTAGGTACTAATTCAATTATCAGGCCAGATAAGACATGTACCCGCAAATAAAACATGATTTTACCATAAGCAGATAAGCGATTATATTCTCCACGCAATCGTACGTGCTCGGCCATCATGGCACATTGTGTAGTGGAGCCATTAACTTACCTTTCCAATCGTCGACAGAGAAGGATGTCCTGATGTCCTTGTTTGCGCAGTCGACGCGTCGGTCGACGCATGCGCACGTTGTGCAGACGACGCCGGGGGGCACCGCTGTATAACAACAGAGAGTTAAGACGTTGACACAACCGAGAGAGGTAGAGCAGAGTGGAATGTCATATCGCTCTATTTGGTAGCTCGACTGAAGACCTTACAGAAAACCGCAGCCGTAATAATACAGCTACTTGGTGTAATCTGTTCCTGTTGGTGAGTGACTAACGTCGGTCGCCAGAACTCTCAAGGAGAAGAAAGCTCGCTCTGTTGAGAATGAGCGATTTGTATTTGTCGCTAGCTGTTAATTCGAGGAATCATATTTAGAATCATATCTATATATAATTTAGGTACTTTACTTCAGTACTTCGCCAAGCCACATAGGTACATGTAAATTTCCACATTTCCTTTCCAATTTTCCACATGAACTGCTCTCCGATGGCAAATGCGTTGATTATTAGTAATTATCAACGCATTTGCCATTTATTACAGAAAAAACCCAAGTCGCTCTATTTATGTGGGCTGATAACATTTGAGGAGTTCCGTCGATTCCTCAATAGGATCTCAGAATTAACACTTCATTAGTTGCTACTTCAACGGAATCATTTCAGAATCTTTGACGTACTTTACATCTTTGAGGAGTTCCATAAGTCATCTGTGGTCTTCATAATCGGTTCCACTGTACCAAAATTGCGATTTCCGCGGGTAAATAAGTACAAGGGTAGTTATAATAGAAACCACTGAAATGACTACACGCGTGCCTATACAATTTGAGGGTTGCCCTCAATTTCCCTGGAATCCCATCACCTGATCCTAACTTGGTGACAGGAGTAGGTATATTCTATCGATTGAAAAAATAATTTTGGAAATCGGTCTATAATTGATGGAGAAATCAGCTAACAAACATTAAAAAAAATACATACAGTGGAACATATAACCTCCTCATTTTTTGAAGTAAATAAGTATCTGTCAAAAATTTCATTTTTGGTACAAGCTTTTACTGCCGACTGTACTTTTCTGCATACCATCATCGAGTACTCATTGAGACGATTCTAACGAGCCCAAACATCGATGGCGTTGTGTCGTTTTATTGCGGAGTTTCTATGGCCACCTTCCGGCTCCAGCATCAGATCAGCTCCAAGTCATCATAATATTGCATTGTCATGCGATATACATATGCTTGCAAAATTTCAGCTCAATTGCATAACGGGAAGTGACTGAAAAATGGATTGCAAATTTTGACGGACAACTTACATACTTACATATTTACATACATACGAACAGTGCAAGTTAATATAAAGCTTGTAAAAAAAGGTCAGCAACACGATCATGAGAGATCATAAATTATGAAATGGGTATAAAATAAATGAATAAATATTTGTGGACAATCTTACACAAATCTACCTAGTCCCAAACTAAGCAAAGCTTGTACTATGGGTACTAGACGACGATAAACATACTTATATAGATAAATAAATACTTAAACAAGAAAACATCCATGACTGAACGAATATTCGTGCTCATCACACAAATAAATGCCCTTACCGGGATTCGAACCCAGGACCTCTTGCTTCGTACGCAGGTTCACTACCAACTAGGCTAAAGCGGTCGCGGGAAATAAACTTACGGAGATTGACGTTTCTATCCAAGACCTCCGGCCTGAAGAAACTTAACTTATGCTTTATTATCATCGATGCCTAGGATTTTGTGATACCATCTCGTCCATTTTCCGTTTTATGTAACTTTATCACTCAAATATTTGTTTCTATTTACCAGCAATGAATCATCGAAATCAGTAGATTAGTTCAGTTATCTGACGTTATCTTGAATACGCCACTACATTTCATTCATATATAAAAAAAAACAAAGTCCGCAAACAAATCGTATCCGGTATCTAACAAGTTACTAGCTTTTGCTCACGATCTTTTCACCCCTTTGAGGCATCATTTCCAGGGTAAAAACTATTGTACGTCCTTCCAAGGGTCTCAAACTATTTTATTACTAAATTTCATCTAAATCGGTTCAATTTAAGTAAGTAAATGAAAATATTTCAATCAGTTTTTAACACCAAAATTATTGTTACTGACCATAATGATGAATATCATGACGCTGTTTTTAGGGCAATTATGATAAAACATGAATAAAATAATATACAAAAGAAATATAATACGGTTAAGTATTTAAAAAATCCCCGACACTACAATATACTCGTAGCTAACAAACATTTCGGTAGACAATACTTTTGATTTAAAAAACCGCACTGTTATGAATGTTATGATGCCACAATAGTAGTTTATGCTACTGATACATAATGAGAGGCCTTAAAATACGAATGTGGTTCTATGAAACGAGCGTCAGCGTGTTTCATAATAGGATCAATAAAAATCATAAAAGGATCAAGGCTCAGAAACAACGGCATACGGACCGGAGCCAATCTTGCCCCTGCCACAAAGCTACATATACCATCAACTGGACCAACACACCAAAGACCTACACCAAAGATACTGGGAGGAGATAGACACATGCAGACAGACCAAAGAGATTCTGTCGAAACGCGACCACAAACTCACAACCACACTACTAAGGACACATAGAAACCAACTGCGCAAGATAGTGGGTATAATAACAGGACACAACACCTTGAACAAACACCTCTATAACTTAGGTATCACAGACAGCCCCATGTGCAGAGCGTGCATGGAGGCAGAAGAAACGACTAAACATATACTACTGGACTGCAAGGAGGTAGAAGTATACAGAATTAAGCACCTAGGTTCTCCAAACACACTACGGGACGCAGTCAGCAACACCAAGGCACTCACCAACTTTCTAGACGAGCTGGGGTGGTTAGAGTAGCGCCACACCGCCGTTTCACGCAAAATAGGCACAATGGATCTCGACTTGCGGAAAACGCCCAGTATAACTAACTAACTAAAATAGGATCACACGTGTGTTTTAAGGCCTAAGTATGTACAGTTGCATACACTACTTTATTTAAACACATATCATAAGTACTCTAAGATGGGTTCAGAAGCCGTAGGAAAATGACCTGCATTGCTACGAGTGCTACCTGTAAGTTATCTTTGAAAAAAAAAAAGTGAAAAAAAAATGAAAAAAGTTAATTAAAAAAAAAAATGAAAAAAAAAGTAAAACAAAATTAGAAAAAGTAAAAAAAAAGTGAAAAAAGTAAAAAACAACAAAAAAAATGAAAAAAAGTGAAAAAAAGTAAAAAAAAGTAGAAAAAAAGTAAAAAAGGAATAAAAGTGACAAAAATTGAAAAAGAAATAAAAAAAAAATTTAAAAAGTAAAAAAAAAGTGAAAAAAGTAAAAAACAGCAAAAAAATGAAAAAAAAGTGAAAAAAAGTAAAAAAAAAGTGCAAAAAATTAAAAAATAATAAAAAAAGTGCAAAAAAGTTAAAAAGCGGAAAAAAAAGTTCGAAAAGTAAAAAAAAAGTAAAAAAGGTAAAAAAAAAGTAAAAAAAAAAGTTAATAAAGTTAAAAAAGAAAAAAATGTTAAAAAAGCAAAATGAAAAAACATAATAAATTGACGTTTCGTATCGATAACTGTTTTAATATCTATAGATACTAGACTAGAGACCCACTTGAGTTTTGACAGCTGTTCCAAATTTAAACTCATAACGATACCGATAATCTGTACTGTAATAACATTACAGTACAGATTTTACCTACTACCACAGACAAGAAAGTTGTCATAGTAAAATTGGTTATAATAATGCTGGTCATTACCGACGGTTTCTGAACGCATTTTAGAGCACTAATGATATGTGCGTAGATAAACAGACGTATCTACACACAAATACACATGTTAAACTGACACCTCCCGTTCATACAAATCCATACTTATTTATAATATAATGTCTGTCTGTTTTAACGCTTAAACCGGTGAACCGATTGATATGAAATTTAGTATGGAGATACATTGTGGAAGTTTAATCCCGGGGAAGAACATAGGATACTTTTTATCCCGGAAGACATACACATAACCTGTGTTTTGACAAATAAATACTTTGAATTTTGTTGTTATAGCGGCAACAGAAATACATCATCTGTGAAAATTTCAACTGTAACTTTCACGGTTCATGAGATACAGCCTGGTGACAGACGGACAGACAGACAGACAGACAGACAGACAGACAGACAGACAGACAGACAGACAGAATAGGGTCCCGTTTTACCCTTTGGGTACGGAACCCTAAACATGTGCTTACACGACTTCATGCCTTAACAAAGTATACAATTTTTTGATAGGTAGGTAGGTAGTTTGGTGATCTCTTTGTAGTCGACTGTACGATATTTGTAAACGACGCGGATGAAGTCGCTAATCAGAAACAACTGTGAATGAACGGATATAAACAACTATATTCACATTAAAGTCATGTAAATAACGTTAAACATACCTGCATCTTGTGAATTCACAACACTGAACAACAAGAACAAACAGAACACAGCAAGATTCATGATCTGCCGGACGTGGGCATCACTCAACTGTCGAAATACGTTGAAGTCCTTGAAGATAACGATTTGACATAAATATCGTCAAAGATTATCTGCACAGTAAGTAGATACCGATAGTATAAAGACAAATCCGTGCACCCGTCCGAAGCTAAAGCTAAGCACTGGTGTGGACTTAGCTTTAATAAACCTTACACTAAACCTTTAAGGCGCCGTAGGTTCAGCGAAGTTAAGCGAACAGAGTTTTTGAAACAAAATAATGGGTCTGTTTATAATAATATAATATGGTTTCAAAAAAATACGAATAGTAATCGTGAGGCTTTTCTGCAGGGAGATCATCGATTAAAAAAGAAATATTTCAGATAAAGTAGGTACTTAACTAAATTACATCCTTTTGCAAATCTCTATGCGAGAAACACGATTAAGCAATTTTCGCTCGATAGAAAAAATCACGAAAATAGGTCTAAAATACACCTAAAACAATCGTAACAAATTATGCATAAAAGCTAAACATATTAAAATTGTTTCTAAAAATCAGCAATATCATGTTTGAGGGAACTTAGTGATTATTTATTTATTTATTTATACTTTCAAAACATTTAAATTAAAAAAAACATGATATCCGCGCTTCCGAACGCGCACTACCATCTCGCTCAACGCTTATGCTCAGCGAGAGGATACCATGAACCTACGGCGCCTTAACTTCTTCTTCTCTTACTTAAGAGCTAGGCTCTTGTCGGTGTAAATCAAAATCAATTATTTATTCTGCAAATAGGGCACAAGGGCACTTTTACATGTCAAATGGTATTCTACAATATAATGTTAATAATCTTACACAATAATCATTTAAAGAATGCAGATTTTAACCAATTAGTACCTAAACGGTTAACAAACTAAACGTAACTAAATGAAAACAGAAAAAAACAAAATTGTATAATATTATCAATTACATTCGATATAAGGTCTGTATCAGAATTAACAATAAGTTTATGATATTAATTTAGTACCCCAGAGATGTATAAGGTCTCTGAGCGTCCAAATACAATTAATAATTATTCTAATGTAGTAAATAGAGAGATATACTGTCGCTAAGCGTTAAAACAGAAAAAAAAGGATCATTAATGTAATATTGTCACAGATGTCTGTACAATAACAATAAAACGTGTCAAGAACAGAATGATGTCTCAAAGTAGGCCCTCCATCTAAATTTATTAAATCATACGTTCAAAATGTCCGAAAATATATCACTCCCGTTGTGTCAAACTAACTCGGGAGGAAACAAAGTCATCTAAATCGAATAATAATAAATATGTGTGCCCAAGCTGTAAGGCGAACAAAACGGTAACAAAAACCGATAAGACCCCACCCTCAGGTCGCATCTGCCCCCCGTCAACAGGATCTGAGCCCTCTGGCTCAACATCGAATGACGATTGCGTTGCTACAGACTTCATGAACTCTGCCCAAGTCCTTGCATCAATGGCTGTCCCCAGCGAGGTATTATCTTCATTCACAGCAGCCCTTCAACAGTTACAGCGCGTCTTCGATAATATGAAACGGGAGATGAACGACTTCACCGCATCGCTCAACCACACTACGGAAGATGTTTCTATGTTCCGTAACGAGATCTCAGAAATGAAAGGCCAACTGAAAGAACTTGATTTTTACAAATCCGAGGTAAAAAACCTGCGCGCCGAGGTCGTCGAGCTGCGCCAGGAACTTGAAGCAAAGGAACAACGCCATCTACTCAGAAACGTCGAAATAACTGGTTTAACGGAAAACAATAGCGAAAACTTACATCAAGTGGTGAATACAATTTGCAATAAACTGTGTGTCCAATTAGACCCGCGCGACGTCGACGATGTGCGGCGCGTCGGGCTGCGCGGCGGTGGCGCGGACGGCGTCGAGAGGCCGCGCCCGGTCGTACTAACGCTGACGCGCCGCGCCCCGCGCGACCAGATCCTGCGTGCCGCGAAAGTGCGTCGCGGGCTCACTACCGATGCGTTGGAGATACCCGGAAACCCTCGACGTGTGTACATTAATGAACATCTTACTAAAGCTAACAGAATCTTGTTCAGTAAAGCTCGAGCTGCCGGAACCGAACTTAAGTTTAGGTTCGTCTGGTCCGCGAACGGATCCATCTACATGCGACGTACCGAAACAAGCTCGGTAGTCCGAATCACATCGGAAGCAGTGTTGGATAAGCTTCAAAAAGATCCTGCACCCAGAAGCCAGGCCCAGCCGTTTCGAGACAGTAGTAATTAAAAGCAGTTTTTTACTATTCATTTTATTACTATTATCTGTAATGTTACCAACAGCAAATGTTGGTGCTGTCGAATATTTTATTTCGTATAATTTTTATATAAAAGTGTACCTCTTATGTCAACATAGATCTCAAAATAAGTTAAGTCTAAACAATATGTGGACCTTCAAGGTTAATTCTAAGCCAAATCTAGTCAGCACAAAAGCAACTGCAAGCAAAACTAAATCGTTACATTGCCCCAGGTATCAACTCTATATCTCTTATCTTTTAATCAAAAACTTAGACACAAAAAACTCACTGTCTACTGTACCAATTGATGTGCTCACAATAAGCAAACGTTTACAAGGCCACTTATTTCGAAATAGTTTATTATATTTTAAGATCGTTTTAACTGTCGCCAAGTGCTCTCTTTTTCCGTCCTACTTTAGTCTAGCTTTATCTGAAATAATGTTTCCGCTAAGTCAAAATGTGTTACCTTACTACATAATCACCTCAAATAATAATGAAGGAAGTGTATGTACTTACTATATCTATCCAACAATAACATATCTTATATTTTATTCCCAAAATGATTCGCGCTGATATAGGAGATGATATAGATTCTGTTTTAAATATACCTTGTCATGAAGTACACAGCCCAGACTCTTGTAATACCGTTTTTAAAACCAAAACGAACTTTAAAGTCTTAACTTTCAATATTCGCAGTATAAATAAAAAGTTCGACTTTTTCCTTCTGAACCTACACCGTACACACGTGGAGTTTGACGTCCTTGTTTTAACTATTTAACTGAATGCAGATTACAAGATACATTAGCAATAGACCAAATACCCGGCTACTCTTCTTATCATACCTCTCACAACATAAATCAGAACGGCGGCGTCGTAGTATATGTTAAAGATCTCTGGAACGCAACTGTATCAGAACCACGGTTTGATGAGGCGTGTTGTTTGCTAATAGATATTCCAAAACAATTTACAATACTCGGTATTTACAGATCACCATCTTTTAAAAACACTACAAATTTCCTTTGTGACCTAGAGAACACACTGATAACGCTCAAGCATGTCAATCAGTTAATCCTCACTGGTGACATAAATATCGACATTATCTCCATTAATAAGCAATGCACAAACGCAACAGAATACCTTTGTCTTCTTGCTGAGCATGGGCTTGTACCGGCGATCACTCTACCTACGCGGGAAGGAGCATGTCTGGACCATATATTTATCCGAACTAAACGACAAGTATCTGGTCTGGTCTGTGACCTCAACGTGACAGATCATAAAGCCGCAGCTATCGAAATTTCGTCTCATTCATTGTCCCACCCGAAACCAAATAGAATAAAAACAGTAATTGATTACGAAGGTGTCTCTAATGAGCTTTCATCTAATGACTGGCATAAAGTATATGGTGAATCTGATGTAAACATCGCAACTAGCAATTTTATGTCTATAATACAAAATGCCGTAGTCAAAAACTCTAAACAAATAAAAATCTCCAGATCTAAATTTACACTAAAACCCTGGATGACCCCCGGACTAGTACGTTGTGCACAACATCGCGACAGGCTACACCTAAAATCAAAACGGTTTCCGAATGATGTAATTCTCCAATTAACCTATTATAGGTACAAAAACTTCTGTAACAATCTCCTAAAACAACTAAAAGAAAAACATGAAAATCTTGAACTCTCTGCCAATAACCACAATACAAAGAAACTATGGAACGTTGTTAAAAATATCTGTAACATAAACAAACAAAATAAGCAACCAGTTGAACTCATTTCCACCCCGTATCCCAAAGAGTCATTAAATAACTGCAATAATTTATTTTCATCCGTCGGTCAAAAATTAGCCAAAAACATTATATCACAAACAGGAGAGACAGAAGAAAACCTCGCCAACAAAATTCAAATCGGTGGTGTCACGGACAAGTGCTTTTTCATGCAGCCTACTGACTGTACAGAAATTGAATCCATCATCATGCAACTGAAGGATGACAGTGCACCAGGCCTGGACGGGATTAATAACAAGCTTATAAAGTGTGTCAAAAATATTATTATAGAGCCCATCACTCACATTTATAATTTAAGCCTCAGCTCGGGCTGTTTTCCTGAGCATTGGAAAATAGCAGCGGTCGTTCCAATTCACAAAGACGGCCCCAAAGATATTCCTGGAAACTATAGACCGATATCTCTGCTTAGTACCTTTTCAAAAATTCTGGAAAAGCTGGTAAACACTCGTTTAGTTAAGTACCTTGAGAAGTTCGGTCTTCTATCTAAGAGACAGTTCGGTTTCAGGCAGAACCTTTCCACCGAGGACGCCACCTCTCTTCTTATCAACCTTGTTTCTTCCTACCTAGATAATAACTCCAAGTGTGTGGGTATCTTTCTAGATCTGGCAAAAAGCCTTTGACACTGTCTCCTTTCCAATTTTGCTACGGAAACTACAAATGTTAGGCATACGTGGTGTACCGCTGACGTGGTTTGAGAGTTATCTGTCCGGGAGGAGTCAACTGGTCAGAGTGGGTTCTATTAGCAGTACTACGGAGCAAATTAAATTTGGCGTACCGCAAGGAAGCATACTCGGACCCACTCTTTTCATTATTTACATCAACGACATCCTAAACCTGCAAATTCCAGGTTCTGAAATAATTTGCTACGCTGACGACACGGTAATTCTGTTTAATGATATTAGCTGGGAAAAAGCAGTTGCTGCTGCAGAAACAGGCATGAAAATTGCCTCCGAGTGGTTTCGTGCCAACCTTTTGACCCTTAACAATAATAAAACAAAATTTCTTTGCTTTCACAAAACCGCCTCATCGAAACCGTCCCTCAATCCCGTTATAAAAATTCATTCTTGTAAAGACTTCCCTGCCATCTCCTGTAACTGCGATTCCATCCAGCGCACTGACGTTATTAAGTACCTGGGTCTATTTGTCGACGAACAACTAAATTTCAAGCACCACATAAACAAACTCTTCGCAAGAATTAGAAAATCTATTTATATTTTCAAAAAACTTCGGCAGTCTGCAGATAGCTCTCTGTTACTACTAGTCTACACTGCGCTGTGCCAGTCAGTAATCAGTTATTGTATCACAGCGTGGGGCAGCGCAGCAAAGACCATGTTGGAAATTGAAAGAGCGCAACGTTCGGTGCTGAAAGTCATGTTAAAGAGGCCCTTTCGATATCCAACTGCGACCTTGTATGCCGAATCACACGTTTTAACCGTACGTCAACTTTATATCCTTAAAATTTCATTATGTACACACAAAACCTCTAAATATATGACTTGCTACGACACACTACTTAAAAAACGCGTCTTTAGGTTACCAGTTCCTAGAGTTCTTTCCAGCTTTGGTAAACGTTTTGGCGCTTATATTAGGGTAGCAATATTTAGCTTTACTGAAATATTGTAACCTAACGGGCAGCACAAAAAATGAAGCCAAATCACTTATTTTTAAATTTCTTCATTCGTTAAATTATGCCGACACTGAAGCTATCTTTAATATCTAAGTTAGTCTCTAAGTATAAACTTTTCAATGTAAAATATTTTTTCTTACTCCTCCAAATGTAATTAATTCTGTGGTAACTTAGTTCTGATGTTTAAAAATTAACTGGTTCTCCACGATACAGGCGTAGCCTAGTGTGGGGACCTCTGGTAACTATGTAAAACTCATTCTGTTTAAATAAATGACTTTTTTTTTTTTTTTTTTTACTATACATGTGGAACATAGCATTGTACGGAAGTGAAACTTGGACCTTGATCCAGAAAGATGCGGAGATATTAGAAGCGTTTGAGATGTGGTGTTGGAGGCGAATGGAGTAAATTAGCTGGAGAGATAGAGTAACCAATGAAGAAGTGCTGAATAGAGTGGGGCAAACCAGGCAGCTAGTTAGGAACTTAGAAAATAGAAGAGGGAAGATGATAGGGCACATCATACGCTTTAACTTAGTTTATTTTATTATTTTACACCTGCAGCCTATGGATCAATTATTCGCAAAAGGCTTACAGAGCGATGTCTCTTAACACTTATCTTGAATACTTAAAAATAGGCATCATCCTTGATACAGTTATTAAGTTGTAGTTATTGAATAAATATTTTTGTATTTTGTATTTTTTTATAGCGCCCTACGCGTACAATATAATAATGGCTTTTGGATGTTGTTGGGGCTGCCGCCCCATTGCAGTGCATCAGGGATGTTTAGCGAAGCGCACAAGGATGGGTTTCACGCCAAAAAGCGGTTTTTATATTCCTTCCCTTCATAACCGGAGACAGCTTTTAGACGTGCTGTTCCTGTTTAAAATTATTAAAGGTGTGATACACTGTCCTAACCTCTTGGAATTGGTTACTTTTAGTTGCCCGCATCGTCCCTTACGTTCTAGGCCATTATTTCATATCAGCTTTGCCCGAAAAAATTACTCTCGGCATACTTTTTTCAGACGAGTCCCTAGTTTTTATAACCAGTATCTGAGCGACATTGATCCTTTCCACAAATCATTGTGAGGTGTTAAATTATTAGTAAAAAGTAAGTTATCTTTAGGTCATCCATGAGAACAAGATTTACTTACCTAAGATAAATTTTACTATTCACATCACCTGAAAGTCTAAATCCAAAATGTCTTCATTAATCTCATATACCTACCTACTTATTACCTACCTTTAACTTGTGCATGCATACTGCGTCGCCGACCGGTATTGTATTGTATTAAAGAATTTATTAAGTTCAAATTTTTAAAATCTTTTCAGCTTTTTTTGTTTAATTATTTTGATTACCTATTTTGTTATGTTAACATAGTTTTTATGTATTAATGAACCTCCAGGTCTTTTGATTTATGTCTATTGGTACTCTTTGTGTAAATGAAAAGACTATATAGGTAGAGGTCTTTTATGTCTTTCTACCTACGCTTAATTACTACGCATCGCGGTGTCAAGGTATAATTGTAGGTGAGCGTTGTGGTGAGCTTATAAAAAGTTCCAGAATAGAGTGGCGGCGCGCCTGGATGGTGACGACTTGCTAATCGTATTGTAATAGAATACCTACTAACATAGTTTTAAGACCTTTGTTACTAACGAATTATGGAAATACTCCCGAAATAAATGGTCGTTATTATTATTTTAAGCTAGGTCCACACCAGTAGTGCGCTTTCACGTTGAACAAGGCATGCGTCATATTTCTGTCACACTGTATTTCTTACTTAGACGGAGTAATGTGACAGCAATATGACGCATCCGAATCGCTAAACTTAAGTGGCAGTTGGGCACGTAGTACCGGCGCGGCGCGGCGTGGGTAGTCTCCCACAAGGTGGACTGATGACCTGGTAAAGGTCGCGGGAGTCCGCTGGATGCGGGTAGCGCAGGACCGGTCATTGTGGCACTCTTTGGGGGAGACCTAATGTCCACCAGTGGACGTCTCTCGGCTGATATGATGATGATGATGATGAATATGACGCATGGCATTGTTCAACGTGAAAGCGCAGTGGTGTAAACTTAGCTAATAGGTGGCATCACTTGCCTTCTTTGTAATTCGCGAGAGGAGACGCACTGGCAATATGAGACGCAAGCAAAGTGTCTGACTTATTCGCCGTCCTAAACCCAAAACGTAAGTGAGGAAACTGTTTATATTTTTCAAAAATAATTGTCGCAGCTTAAAAGTCTGCAACTTTTTTCTGGTGCCTTAAAAAAAAGAATCAGGCACTTCTAAAATTTTCATTCATTACCCATTATCGTCAATAGCTTATATTGTTTGAATCGTAATACATCAAACTATTTAAATTATTGCATGCTTTAATAAAGTTGATTAAGGAGAACTGTAATTAAATAGGTGACCCGGTAATCTTATTTACCACCGCAGTATATAAAGTAGATTTATCAATAATATGAAGTAACGCGTCTGAAAATCAATAACTTTTATTATTTGAGTAGGTATACCTACCTAAGATTATTGATTTTTATTTTCGTTATCTTGAGATAACGTTTGTACAAGATTTGAAAATAAGTAAAGGTAGACTTTAAACATAATCAAATAAGGACTAGTATTTCTTGCAACTTTCATCGTGATGGAAATGAACCCATATCAACACAGTCCTGAACTGGCCGGAAGTACTTGGCAGGCGGGGCCAAAGTTGGCCACCTTTTACACCGTCTTCCAAGTACTTCCGGCTGTTTCATGACTGACAGACTAATTGTTTACTCTCGTAACCATTAAATGATGCCACATGTCTCGTACTTTTGTCACATGACGTAAATATACCTACCCTTACAATTTTAACCGGAAGTGAAATTGTCGGCCAATTTTAGGTGTGATAATGATAATCTATTGATTCTTGCTCAGCACAACTTTATTTATTTATTCATTTGTTTATTGCATTTATATGTTCTTTCTCGACCTGCTGCCATGCATTTTATCGTGTTGTCATGATTTTTCATACATTATAATAACACTGGCACAGATAAAACGCTGATGTTACGTTACTGGTTGCAATAATGGTGGTCATTAGGTATATAAGGTTTCCGAACATATTATAGAGGATTTATGATAAGGGCGTACATTACTTAACTATAGGGCGGTTAAGCAAAGAATGTCTCAGATCGCAGGTATTTGACGCCCGAGCCGAAGGCAAGGGCGATAAATATGCGCTCTGAGGCTTTCTTTATTACCGCCCGTGGTGAGTACAAAATTTTACGTCTCTATCTGGCCAGAACGTGGGGTTTTCCGCACGCATAGCGTGCGGTAATTCCTACTTTATGGCCAGGTATGACGTAAAGTATATTTTGTAAATCATTTCATAGATGTAGTATAAGACCTGTGGTCAGGTTTAGAAAGCCGGCTGCCCTTTAGAACGTTTTAATCACTGGACCAACACGACGGAAATATTTCATAAGAAAAGTCGATTATGCATCGCTATAAATACCTAAGTTTAAAAGATTGATGCGTGACTTGTACCAAACCGGCTGATTTTTGTTGCGCCGAAGTCTACGAAGCTGAAGGTCCTGGGTTCGAATCCTATGTAAGTTGGTATTTATACCTATTAAGTACATAATATTATATACACATCGTCACCCATAACACAAGGGGTACCAACGCATATGGAAATAACATAAATGAAATAACCATTTAACAAAAAACACTTTATTTAGACACGTCATATATTATTAAAATATTTTAAATTACTCAATTACATTTTAATCTTACATTATATAGCTTATGACTTAACCTTAGCTTAGAATTACAGAATACTTATTACATTGAGGGTTTTCAGTTGTAACACTTTTGCTTTGCCACCTAATCCCAAGATTACAACGCGTGTGTGATTCTTCTGGAGTCACAAGTGTCCATAGGCTACGGTACCTGCTTAACATCAGACAGGCCGTAAGCTTGTTTGCCACCGACGTTGTATAAATATTTGCCGTAGACCAGTTTTACGAAAGCGACTGCCATCTGACCTTCCAACCCAGAGGGAACACTAGATTGGTGGGATTAGACCGGTCTCCTCCACGATGTTTGCCTTCACCGAAAAGCTACCGATATTTTCACAAGTAAGTTTATTAAACCATGTTGTAGGTAAGAGTCAGGGTTCGATCAGCTACAACCCGTTTATAATACAGTCGATATTGTTCAAGAGTCATTTCCCAAGATAGCGGCCGTTCTACAAGGTCCTGACCCGGGGACTTTTGGGAGACGAGCACAGGGCTTCCAACGAACATTAGTACCAAATTTCATCAAACCCCCCGGGATTTCGAGGTTGAACAATATCGACTGTATTATTTATTACTATAAGAATGGACCTCGCTGTACCCGACTGTCATCGATGCCAGGTCCAAACTTATAGTAAACGGGTTAGCTGACCTGCCTGCACGGTATAACAATACAACCCGTTCCTATAAGTTTGGACTTTTTGTCAAAACAGTCGGTTCCAGCGAGGTCCATTCTTATAGTAAACGGGGTTTAGTTAGACTGGCTGTTCGTTCGATATCTCGGGTGTTATCGTAACTTCGATTTTCAAAACTCGTGTTAGCCCTTCACCTGACAGGTGTAATGAATAATCATCTCCCATCGTATTTTCAACCGACGAAAAAAACGAAGGAGGTTCTCAAGTCGACGCGTACCTATATATACTACTCAAAAGAAAATAAGGGCCACTGACATATTTCTGTTTTTGAGTAAATTTTTAGATGTAAACTAATTAATAAGTGACTAATTAATGATGTCCGGCCTCCTTCAGTATCCAACCTCTTTAATGCTGGTGTTTAAGTCTTACAGCTGGCCAGAAATTGAAGCAAATAAAAAAAACGAGTTTCAGGTCAAATTCCTTTCAGATGGAATTACAATTTTATTCTGTTAAAAAACAATTTCTGTCCATCTTTTGCTTCTTTTAACATCTTTTGTTAATAATGCCACGTCAACGAAGGCATATGGATACCATTACTGCCACCAGAGCCGTTACATTGATTGCTGAAGGTCATTCACAGCGGTCTGTAGCTTTTTCGTTGGGTTTCTCTCGCCGAGCCATCCAAAATGTGTGGGATCGGTTCCAAGAGACTGGCAGTGTTGCAAGAAGGCCTGGATCGGGCAGGGTGCGAGCGACTACGGCACAAGAGGATCGCTACATCCGATTGAGTGCCCGTCGAGAGCGCTCTGTGACGGCACGTAAGTTACAAAATCGCCTACGGTTGACAACGGGGACTCGTGTTAGTGACCAAACGATACGTAATCGACTGCATGAAGACCAGCAAAGGTCCAGACGCCGAGTAGTACGAATTCCTTTATCTAGGGTTCAACGCGGAAATCGTTTAAGTTTTTGCCGCGAACATTCAGATTGGAGCATGAATCAATGGGGTATGGTGCTCTTCACAGATGAGTGTAAAGTGAAGCTTTGTAGTGATGATCGGCGGATTAGAGTATGGAGACGACAGGGTGAGAGATTTTCCGATGTCTGCATCAAGGAAATTGACCGCTTTGGAGGTGTGTAGTGTGATGGTTTGGGCTGGGATTAGCTTACAAGGCAAAACTGAGCTGGTTTTCTTAAATCAAGGCACAGTAACTGCACAACGGTACATCGATGAAGTCATCAGGCCTCATGTGATTCCATTCTCACAGAGAGTGGGGCCAGGGTTCTGGGTTGGACTATGATAAAGGGGGCCCGTTAAAAAGACATAGAATTTTTTTGACCAAAAGTGAAAAATATATAGGAATCATAAAAGACTTAGAATATTTTCAATCAAAACGCTAAAATAAGCATGTTTTATAGAAAAAACTTTTCTCTAAAATTAAAGAAATTGGCGAGATATTGGACCTCAAAATTGAAAAGTGTCTAATACTGAATCATTATAATACCCGTATCATCGAAACTGCTGAAGCCACGCGAAACCTATGCTACTCTTAACTCTAAGGCAGGTCGGTGTAGGTTACGACGACGAGCGAAGCGAGGAGGAGTGTTAGGTGTACCGCGACCCTAAGCGCGCGAGCCGAGCGAGCGAAGCGAGCGTGCCGCGGCAGCGGCCGGCGAAGCGCCAGAACCGACTTTTTTTTGAAAAACAGAATCTTTGAAGCCCTATATTTCCGCCATTTTTAATTTTAGAGAAAAGTTTTTTCTATAAAACATGCTTATTTTAGCGTTTTGATTGAAAATATTCTAAGTCTTTTATGATTCCTATATATTTTTCACTTTTGGTCAAAAAAATTCTATGTCTTTTTAACGGGCCCCCTTTGTCATAGTCTGACCGGGTTCTGGTTAATGCATGACAATGCCCGCCCACACACAGCTCGGGCCACTCAGACTGTACTGGATGACTCCCATATTCGTGTCCTACCATGACCAGCGTATAGTCCGGATTTAAATCCAATAGAGCGTATGTGGGACCAATTAAAACGAAGGGTTAGGGAGCATGAGCAAGAGGTTCACAACCAGCAACAGCTTATGGATGCTCTGAAACGTGCGTGGCAAGAGATACCTGATGAAAACATCAGAAACTTAATCGAGAGTATGCATTCAAGGCTCCAGGAGTGTGAAAACAGGAGAGGAGGACACACCCGTTACTAAACCATTAAAAAAAACAGCTTGTGTCAGTTTTTGTTTTGTTTTGCAAAGAGTTTCTGTTTAGTTTTTGCTGTTGACAATGGACTAATTTCATGTTAATTGAAATAAGTGCAACAATTGACTACACAATTAAATGGTTATTAGCATAAGTTAAAACAAAAGCCTTGTTACATGTATTTTAATAAATATACATTACTGTTTACTATATTTTTCACGTAGCGATCAAAGTACTTAGTGGCCCCTATTTTCTTTTGAGTAGTATATATATATTTTTTTATGTATGACCACGCATAACTTTTTACAGAGTAGTTCGATTTTGATATTTTTAGTTGGAAAGGGTTTACCCCGAAATTGGTCCCATATAAATTTGAAAAAAAAAACCAACCTTAAGGGTAGGAAAATAGGGGATGATTGATTTTTCGTCGGTTAAAACTTTAAACTTTGTTTTTAAAGTAAATTATAATCTCGGAAATGTTCGTATTTTTCATGCTACATCAGTCAACCTCAGTGCTTTTTGTACCGTGACCAGTGAACGAATATACATAGAAGTCTACCTAACGCCGAAAAGTGGCCCCACAAAAAGGATGCACCTATAGGCGGGGATTAAAAAGGATGTCATGCTCCCCGGCAACCCCACTTTCAATTTCGGGATACTCAGAAATGTGAAAAAATTGTACCAAAATTGTACCGAATTAGTACTTACTAGAAAAAAATTGTACTTCAATAGTTTCGAGCGTACAATTATTTTAAATTGGGATTAGAGGTAGTGCTGCCTCTGGCGGCAGAACATTGCAGTAATGTTCCCTATTAGAAACGAAATATGGAATGTAGCAGTTCGTTTGAAATGACACGACGAAATGTATGCCAAAAAATGGGATGTTCTTTGTTTTTTACATTTCATCTTGCATTCATTGCAAATAAATGTTTTGGTTATATTTCCTTTTTCAAAGATGTGACTGATGCATTTAAAAACGATTATTGCGGCCATCACATTATATTAATTAAAAGCGCAATAGAACAGTTTCTAATTGTACTCTACTTGTGCTATTTTCGTATAAGTATTTTAGAATATTGATATACTGGGGCTCTACGTGTTATGCTTTTAGTGACTCCCAGATAAGTGTGACAAAGTATCGAAAGCGTTCTGGTAATCTATAAAGGCAAAGTAGAGTGTCCTCTGACATTCCTGATATTTTTCTATAAGGAGCTCTACAGTGTGTAGCCTACTTGTATTATATTGTAAATAAAAATAAATAATTAATAATTTGGTATTTTACCTGGCGACTCAGCCCTACTTCTTAACAAAAAAATCACGTAAACGTTATCATAACTAAGTTGCTTCTTGTTGCATGTAACCATTCAACAATTATCCGTTTTCGTTGTCACTGTCACATGGCTGTCGTCCGACGTGACGCACGACGGCTAATCACAGCAATGTATTCCTAAATTGACCAATCGCATCCATTTGTGTTGGGTAATTGAAAATAGGCTGACATCTTGGGTAGCTGTGATTAGATACGCAGTTGACTATGCGCATACCGGGTTTTGGGCACGAGTTTGGGTAGAAATTTGTATGGAGCTCGTGTTCTATGTATATTCGTTCACTGACCGCGACCGACTGAAATAGCAAGACACGTTCGTTTCGTACGTTACCGTGAAACAATTATGGGAAACCATTATGCACTACATCTGTATAAGGCTGTCATTAAGTGCAGACTCAGAAAAACCTCATAACAGTGCTAAATCAGCTTGGGGACGCTGACATTGTCGCTGTAAAACGTATGATGCCACAGAACTATACTTGTGATTATTTTAGTTGGTCGAATTGCATCAAAGTAGTCCATTAACCCTTTTCCAGGCCGGCAGTTGAAAAATGACAATCGAATGTCAGTCTTATTCATTGACATTTAAATATATGTTTGACAGGCTGCATGTGGTATAACGCTTCTACCTAGAAAAGGGTTAAAAACACATTGCATGTAGAACCAATGGCCGTTGGGGCGTAAAGGTTCTCAAGTGGCGATCACGTACCGGAAGATGCAGCGTGGGTAGGCCCCCCACAAGGTGGACTGATGACCTGATAAAGGTCGCGGGAGTCCGCTGGATGCGGGTGGCGCAGGACCGGTCATTGTGACACTCTTTGAGGGAGGCCTATGTCTTTTTGACTTGAGGATCAGTTGTGTTAATAGCTGCAATACAGGTCCCTCACTCTCGACACAGCGCATCCTCATGTTCATGTCTCTCGCTCTGAACAATACAGGTCCCTCAATTTCGACACAGCGCATCCTCATGTTCATGTCTCTCGCTCTGCACAATACAGGTCCCTCACTCTCGACACAGCGCATCCTCATGTTCATGTCTCTCGCTCTGCACAATACAGGCCCCTCACTCTCGACACAGCGCATCCTCATGTTCATGTCTCTCGCTCTGAACAATACAGGTCCCTCAATTTCGACACAGCGCATCCTCATGTTCATGTCTCTCGCTCTGCACAATACAGGTCCCTCACTCTCGACACAGCGCATCCTCATGTTCATGTCTCTCGCTCTGCACAATACAGGCCCCTCACTCTCGACACAGCGCATCCTCATGTTCATGTCTCTCGCTCTGCACAATACAGGCCCCTCACTCTCGACACAGCGCATCCTCATGTTCATGTCTCTCGCTCTGCACAATACAGGTCCCTCACTCTCGACACAGCGCATCCTCATGTTCATGTCTCTCGCTCTGCACAATACAGGCCCCTCACTCTCGACACAGCGCATCCTCATGTTCATGTCTCTCGCTCTGCACAATACAGGTCCCTCACTCTCGACACAGCGCATCCTCATGTTCATGTCTCTCGCTCTGCACAATACGATTAAAATCAGTTAACGATTCTGATGTTAGCTACTAGTAGCCAGGGACTGCATAACCGAAAAATACCGGTATTCTATTTTAACGGTATAACATCGTATCGGTTGTCAAATAGCGGTTTCAGTAGCGGAACCTTTATATTTCGCAATCGAAATATAAAGGTACCTTTATTTTTTCCGGTACCGTAACCGCTTTTTAAAGGTACTGATATATAGACTTTGGCCTGGCGTTGTTGCCAAACCGCCGGCAAAGGCAGCGCCGTTTTGATTTTTTATCTTTATATGTTTAGTAGCCAATGCTTCCTCTGTAGAGTGCCAGCTCGCTTACTTTTCTCGATTACCTTTATAATACCGGTATGATAAAGGTTTCGGTATCATTTAAAACTGATACCGCTAACCGTTATTTCAAAACGGTTACGGTACTGTTATGTTTGCGCGGCGCGCATAACCTTTACGACATAACGGTACCGTAATGGAATACCGGTTTCATACCGGTATAACTGTAACCGAAATCAGTCCCTGCTAGTAGCGCCGCAAAGGTGTCAGAGGGGTCGGACGGGTATGCGGGAGGCAACTCGAGGCTAACTTCAGACACGCAAACTTTTAATCTACGACCCTGTTCTTACGTGCTAGCTTATATATAGTTGTCTTCGGCCGGGGCCCGCTTGTAGAAGGCTCTGGACACGTCGACGGGGCCTCGGAAGCCGAGCCAGCCGAAGTAACCTCGTCTCCATAGCAGCATCAGTGACAGCATGATTGGTACAGCTAGCAGGACACCTGAAGAGAACGGATAGAGTTATGAAATGAAATGAAATATTTATTTATTTGCGGAATGATTTATTATTGGACAGTTGAACAGGTTAAACTCAACTTTGCGCGCGACTGCTTGTGTAGGGCTGTACACGCGCTTGTAAACAAACCTAGCAATTTGTCACAACAACTTGTACAGACAAGGTCACCAATATGTATATACCCAAAGTTGCAAAAATATGTATACAACAACCTTACTTCCGTAGTCTATATGCATTTTATATAAGGTATACATATTTCTGTAACTTTGTGGTGTATACATATTGGTGGTACTGTACGTACGTAAAAAGAAGTGGGTTATGTCGGAGATACAACCGTTAATTAAGTTTAAGTGGATACTTCTTTGTTGGCTGTACCCGTAAAATATATATCTGAAATACTTAATTCACTAAATTAAAAGTAAATTACATGCCTGGTGTATTGACAAAATGTATTATGGTAATTCGGAGCACTTGGTATTTGTAAGACCCCGTGATCTATAATGTTTAAAGCTTAATAGTAAGTAGGTATTTAGCTGTAAGATACTAAAGATTTGTATGTCTGTGCATCAGGCTGAAGATGGAGATGCCAAAACAAGTTTTAAGATCGCTTATGTACACCCATTTTCTACAAATAAAATATTCTTATTTTCTAAAATCTGTATAAGTACAGATAAATCGGTTTACATATATGACAACATTGACTGACGATGAGCTACGTCACTCGTCGTCACTTGACTCGCGATACATTGAAAACGGCGGTCATTTCAGCATTATTTTCATGTCCGCCACAGAAACTAAATAACATTTTGTGATTAACAACTAATTGCAGTAATGGCAAATAAAGAAGGATTAAAACATGTAACAAACAATTATTTGAAATCAGATTAGGCTTCTCTACAAAAAGTTATTCCGGAAGTCACGTCATATATTTTGAACTGTAAGAACGTGAGCAAATAAGTATCCACCTCAAAAAATTATACGTAGGTATGTATCGAAGATAAATTAATTTTGTATACTTGGTGGTAAGTAACATGTAATTTTTTATTGAAAATCGACCTCAACACGACACTTCAGATAAGTCTGAATCCGACTTCACTCGGCCGCCCTTTACTTGGACTTGGGAATTGGACTGTAAAGGAACACTTACCAATAAGCGTGCCAAGGAGGATAGCGCCGTCCCGCTCCGGCCTGTTGCCGTACTTGTCTACACAGCGCATCGTGCGGTGGATATCGTTAAGGTGCTTCATGGTGTAACCTCGCATCTCAATAGGTTCCTGGCAACTGAAAGAAAGGTGGTACATACATAACTGGACCCTTATTTTACTGAAAATGATATGGAGTGGACGACAGCACTGTGGCGAGTGCTCCTTTTAACAGCAACTTTTAAAATCCATGAATCAAATTGATGCTGATTAGAGATGATTGCCGATGATTCCTCCAAATGGATCGATCCATTTGGATGCATCATCGGCAATGATAATGATTTGACTACATTTATGGGTGCGCCACTTAGTTTCCTAAGGCAAACTTTCATAGCAATATTAGCGATGTATTCAGAAATAGACATTTATAACAGCGGTCAAAAAATATAGGTTACCACTAGTACCAGATAGTTCAACTAGCAAAGGCAAACAACAGGCAGTAATAGTGATTGTAACTTACACGAGCTTCTCCGACTCATTGGCCACCTGATGCTCGATGATGGGCACCAGATGGTCCACCATCCACTGGGTGGAGCAGTCGCAGAGGAACGGGTTCCCGGAGATGTCCAGCTTCTCCACCAGGTCCCAGCGGGAGAGAAGCCGGCGGTCGACCTCGGAGAGGTTGTTGGATACCAGGTACAGCTGGAGCAATCATCATTATTATGATATCAGTAAAACAACCACATTGAATGGAGAACAGAATGGAAGTAATTTATTCTTCTATAAGAATTCAAATGTAGCAGACAGTTATCAATGTTGTCATATAGGACTAAAAGTATATTCAAAGAGTTTGTACCTATATGTGTTGCCACTATAAAGGATTATATAGATAACAATCATCATCATCATCATATCAGCCGAAAGAGTGCCCCCCCAAAGAGTGCCACATATGTGAACTACATTACATCTTTGAGGCGTTCCATAAATCATCTGTGGTCTTCATCATCAGTTCCACTTAACCAAAATTGCGATTTCCGAGGGTATATACAAGAGCTATAATAGAAAATACGGAAATCACTATACGCGTGCCTATAAAGTTTGAGGGTTGCCCTCGATTTCCCTGGGATCCCATCATCAGAACCTAAATTGGTGACAGCGGAATCACCTCGGGAGTATACTCTTTCGAATAAAAAAATAATTTTGGAAATCGGTACACAATTGGCGGAGAAATCGGCGAACATACATAAAAAAAAACATTACATGTAAAGTTATTGCCAATACTCCCTAGCTCATATAGCTTTCAGCGTTAAAAAGATATCAGTTCGCAAGTAGCGCCAAGTTTCCAACACCAGACGGCTCAACTCTACCAGCCACGCTCTCCAAATTCTATATCTTTCCTCCCCTCTCTTTTCCTCCACTTTATTATTAGTGGTTCCAAGATATAAACGGAATCCGAAAAATAGGACCCTCAAACCCCCCGGCTCAAGGGCTACGGGGACTTTTGATATGTTCATCTCCTAACTAGTCCAAACAAAGTTATGAAGCCAAGCATTTCCCATCGTTGCCTGACCTCGTAGTATAATATTATTTAAGAATAATTTATTGTGAAGGATGGGGTTGATTGTACCAGGGGTCAGTTGTAACTGTATGGGATTAGTAATTGTTAAATAATTCAATATTTTAGTTGTATTGAGATGTTGTTATTGCTTGAAAGGTGTGTGCTATGAGCATCCTTAAGTGTTTTTATAATAAGTCGACATAATATTTTTAAAAAATGGAGAAAATTACGTTACGTTTAGTTCAACTAAAATTCTAGCTTTGTCTAGTCTAAATACGAGCTCTATAATTAAGACTGATGTAACGTAATAGACTGATTCGACTTAAGAAATTAACAACAAGTAAATTATTTAAGGTTTTATTTACCTTTGTTCTTCTAGTACAATTGACCCGTACTAGGGGTCAATTGTAACACAAGGACTTCATGAAGAAAAACTCAATTTGCTCCATTCTGATGCGATCAAATGAAAATTATTCTTTAGCCAATTAAACTAGAATGTTATATCCCTGGCGATTTTTACGTGGTAGCTTTAGATTCTAAATTATAGGTAATTATTTCTAAAGTGTTACCATTGCCCCCGGTCTACCCTACAACTGCATCTGTTAGACTATTTGCACGCGTGGCTTTTTCCGCAGAGAGCACGGATGGAGACACGGGATAAAACATATCTATGTCTACGAGTATGTCATTCTAAATCTCTATCCAACAAACTGTTATGCAGTTTGGCAGTGCATTTATTATATAACCATTTTATGTGTCCTTTCAAGAAATAAATAAATAAAATAAAAAATACACGTGAAAGATTTTTTTAAATTGGATAAGTTGTTCCAGAGATTCTTTCATTCGGTTTTAGCCTCAGAGCATAGAATACTAGAGAGAGGACAAGCCGCCGGCGGCCGTGTCGCAGCTGTATGCTCAATGGGCATACACTGCCATACTGTGCACGCGTGCATTCACAGAGAATATAGCGTTTTTTCCCAAAATGCCTGATATGATGCGCGTTTATTGTCAAATAAGCGTGTAGGTATACAAGAGTGTGTGTTTTAGATGTGTGCGTGCTTTGTCTTGTCAATTACTTGGGCGTTGTGTGGGTTTATGTACTTGCGACAGGCTCACTCTATACAAATCGGCCGCCATGTCCGATCTCCTTATATTCATACATCTGTGGTTTTAGCCCAATCACGCGATCTACAAACAACAAGCGTTTCTCTCAAACTAAACAGGGGTAGGTGACATTCTTATAGGTTATTATAAACGGACTTGGAATAAGATGGGGGAGGCCTTTGCCCAACAGTGGGATTCATTGTAATACAAAAAAAAAGAGAAGAAAAAACAACATTAACAAATAAATATACATATAAAAATAATAGCTACAAAATACTAACAAAGAAACATACATTGTATTACTAGGCTAATAAATAAATTATAAACGTTCTCAGGCTATAGCTTAGAACAATAACGCCTAGAATGATAGTTACATACGGCCGACACGCCAAGCGTGAGGCATAAAATGGATTCATGTAGTTGTGATCAACCGTATTCACACACGCAAATACGCACACAAACGCACCAAAAGTGTTCCACCGATCGGCGTACTACGCCATTTATGGCTGAGTTTTGGTGGCCTCACCGTTGCGCGTGAACTGCGTTTCTAGGCGTTATTATTCTAAGGACTATAGCTATAGGTTTTTATAGTTATCAAGAAAACCAGCATAGAGCTAAGTAGGTACTCTGTCGCATTTTTATGACATGTGATAGAAACCGCAATATGTGCTTCAACAGCCTCCCACATTCTGTTGTTCCGCGTGCAGCGAAGAAAAAAAATGACATATTTTACTCACATACGGAACAGAAAAACAAAGGAGACATTTATCACATGGCGGAGAATCCAGGTAAGAATTATGTAGACTAGTCTGAGAAGCAAAACCCGGATGACGGGAGCATGCTATGCGAACTTAGAACTTAATGCAAATCCAGTTTCTTATTGAAAATAGTTCCTTCTTGATAGATGGCGAACTCTCTGAAGCTCTAGCGATCGCTCATATTGTCATAAGACATCAGTAGCCTAGGGGTACAGGCGGCGGTAATTGGAGTCGATGAGCCGGGGTTCAAACCCTGCGATCGACGCACTTTTTGTATGTTTTGTACATTCAAAGAAAAGTTTTAAGTATCGCAGAAGAGATGGCGCCTGTATACGCAAGCATTAAATGCCTTCTCAATTTGGTCGAGTTGCCTGTCTATCTCAGTATGTATATTTTAGTCTTTGGACGGGTGAAATTATGTATTGACGTCTCAATAGTGCGAGGACACACATTTTATAAGTCGATGTCGATAAAAGACATTTTCACCTCGATTATGCGCAATATATAGAAGATATATGTATTACGCGGAATATATAGAAGATATATTCCGCGTAATCGGCTAGGTATCCAAGTACGTAGTTTCTTCTAGCGTGGCATGTCGGCTCGATAATGTTTATGAATTAATGATAGTAAATTAATTCCTCGTAATATAATTTCTAAGATTTACACTGATTGACTTGAGTCCAAAGAATATTATACTCATATATTATACTTATATTATATTATACAGCGGTTGTTTATAATTGCGATAAGCAAATATGATATGAAAGAGGTTTGTAAGCAAGCTATGTAAAAGTATCTATTTAGAACTGTCACTCTTATTTTACTATTACGATCATTCCCGTGAGTATGATAATATTGTATGAAATTAGTTGACTGAAATAATATATAATGTAGGTAAGCTTACCAGATACAGCCGGGGGTATTAATGTACGTACATAAATAAGGACATAAATATCTGTACAGGACTTTATTGTCAATGTCATAAAGGCGTGTACAGATATTTATGTAATTTTTTATGTACGTACGTATATTAATACCCCTGACGGTATAGGTACATGATGTAAATACTGTAACAACCTGGCTACACGCCAGTGTTATTTAGATAATCAGTTTGATCAATAAAAATCTGATTTAAAAATTGTTCGTATGGATGTCGATGTTTAATTAAAGACTAGGAAAAGTGCATTTTTGCTCCCGTCATCCGGGCTTTGCTGAGAAGCTGAGAAGCCATCCTAAGACTACTCCGTTTTTTCTGACTTTTCTAATCAAACACTTTATAAAGTTAATACCTACCTCTTTGACCAGTGGCCAATCGTAGCTCTCTCCAATATCATCAGCCCTCGCCAGCGCCTTTGGATCAATATCAGCTAGCTTGGGGTTATAACTGATGTGGAGTTTGCTGAGGGTCGTCATCCCTGCCAGTGCGCCAGCACCGATGTGCCGGAGCTCCGGCATGTTGCACATGTGAAGTTCCTGGAGCTTGCGTAGTTTTGGGAAGCCGCTGTGAAACAAAATAATTAATTTTCAAGAAGCTTTCATAGCCCTTGTAACGTTACTCGTAGGTACATATTTACATAAATAAACCTTAATCCTAGCTACTTACGTAATTAAAAATAACATATACAACTCATTACTTCACTACACACTAAAACACATGTTTAAACTATCCTAAATATAAGAACTCATCAACACGCTAAACTGTTTGAATATGTCGCCGGCTTCGATTGACGTTCGATCATTCCTAGCTTCATTCGCACATGAATGTGCGCGATCTGCGCGGGCGCTCGTCATCGCGCGAGGCCGCTCATTCATTAGCCAAAAGACATTGAGTAGAACGCACGTCACCTAGACTCGATCTCTGCTACGGTCCGCTGCACGGAACCGTATCCGGTGTTCTGGTGTCGTCCCTACGTGTTCCTCGTCGAAATAGTAATCACTGTGGTGTTTAAAGTGTTTAAAAGTGTACCCCAAATTGGGTAAGTGGTTATATTTTGTTCGCAAGTAGCTTAGAACCTTTAGTGCTGATTAATTGCTTAATTATATTAATTTGCTAGTAGTTCACAATTATTTTAACTGCAGATTACTTATATCGTATCTACATACCAGCTTGCTCATAACTAGCACTGATTAAAAGTTGCTGTTCATCGTGCGTGTCACTTTAATCCACCCGCAAATTTGAAATAAAAATATAGAATCATTTAATCTAACTGTTTATCAAATCAACTTCATTTAAATGTAATCTCCGCATATGAATTGTGAACATCCACGGCATCACAACTACCTAAGTGCTTTCCCACATGCCGTTGGTGCTTACAGGAATAAATGGACCGTTCCTATATAATGCCTTTTTTTGATGGCACGTTCCAGGGTCCAAGGTCCAGAGTGACATTTTATCGGCTGAATGTTTGCCGCCTGCCTGCGCTTGCTTCTGGACATTTGTGCAAGTTCGTGGAGCAGTTGTCGGGTTCGCTTTGAACTCAGCGCCGACAAGAAAATCCTCCGCCAACCTACCCGGCGCACTCAGGGGAGTACTTCGGCTGCAGGGAATCAACGGAATCCGATTCTAAGTGTATTAGATTAGATTAGATTAGATTTTTATTTATTTCAGACATTTTTTTTTTGTACATCCATATATTGTTAGTATAATTTTAACCTAGGTATATTAGTATTAGCCTCCATATTTACTTAGATCTAAATTTTGCGACCGATTTCATTTGACCGATCCAATGCGCCAACATAGGACAGTCGTATCTGTCGGCAATGACATTCAGAATGCTGTTGGAACTTTCCCTTACCCGGCTCAGCATCGAGACGATTTTCTTGCGTATAATCGCTTGAAAACCGTCCGTGTGGGCCTCAGCGAACATAAGTATTAGCCCGAACCTACGTATTTACTACACTTGTAGCTTTGCTGAGCTAGCTGGCAGAACTTTTAGTCACATATATTTTTTACTGACCGTTTTTGAGTCCTGAGTCAGAACGCTCAAGACGGGACAAGCGGCACCTGCGAGTCGGAAACGATAACGCAAAGCTGGCAGCGGTCAGTCTTTGGATGGGTGACCGCCTGTTTGAGTGGTTAATAAATGAGCGCTTCCGTGCTTTGGAAGGCACGCTAAGCAGTTGATCCCGGCTGCTGTCCATGACAGTAGTCGTTAAACCGAGTTAGATGACTTCGGGCGGCTTAAGAATCTCTAACAGTCGAGTTGCCCACTCACTTGACAAAGGGGGGACAACTGTCACTTGCGTCCGCAGGAGCTACCTATACACCACAACCCTTCACGTGTCCCCTGGGTGGTACTAAAAAGTGATAAACTCAAAGGCTAAACAATGTATGCCATACGATTAAATAAATTAATCTTGTTTAGGTTTGTGGGCAAGTATGTCATTCGTTAAAAACGTGACTGTAGAATTTGCTTAAAAACTTTATTCATCATTAAATCAGCCGAAAGACGTCCACTGTTAGACTTAGGCCTTACCCAAACAGTGCCACAATGACCGGTCCTGCGCCACCCGCATCCAGCGGACTCCCGCGACCTTTACCAGGTCATCAGTCCACCTTGTGGGGGCCTACCCACGCCGCGCCGCGCCGACGGCCATTGGTTCTACGTGCCCAACTGCCACTTATGTAAGTTTAGCGATTCGGATGCGTCATATTGCTGTCACATTACTCCGTCTAAGTACGAATTACAGTGTGACAGAAATATGACGCATGCCTTGTTCACTGTGAAAGCGCACTGGTGTGAACTTAGCTTAACATAATAACGATCATTTACTTTGGAAGACTCCAGCGACCTTTACCATGTCATCAGTCCTCATTGTGGGGGGTCCACTCAAGAACTCAAGAATCTTGAAGTAACTCGACGTCTTCTCGGCTTTTTAATTCCACGAATTGTAATAAAATAGAAGTAGATACTTACAGAGCGTCTTCCTTGGCCATATCCAGTTCCACAATGGGATTCTGGTTCAGGGTGATAAAATAGAAGTAGATACATACAGAGCGTCTTCCTTAGCCATATCCAGTTCCACAATGGGATTCTGGTTCAGGGTGATTAAATAGAAGTAGATACTTACAGAGCGTCTTCCTTGGCCATATCCAGTTCCACAATGGGATTCTGGTTCAGGGTGATAAAATAGAAGTAGATACATACAGAGCGTCTTCCTTGGCCATGTCCAGTTCCACAATGGGATTCTGGTTCAGAGTGATTAAATAGAAGTAGATACTTACAGAGCGTCTTCCTTGGCCATATCCAGTTCCACAATGGGATTCTGGTTCAGGTTCAAGTAGACGAGGTTCTTCGTCTCCTCTAACTCCTGTGGCACTGCCGTGAGCTGGTTGTCGCTGATATCCAGGTGTTCCAGGTAGCGCGGGGTATGGAGGAACTTGTCCGGGATCTCAGTCAGCTGACACGAGCGGAGGCGCAGTTCCTGGATGGAATTTGTTACTTGAAATCAAATCGAATACCTCTTTCTCAGGCAGCAAATGCCCACATCTATACATATAGTTAAATGCCTTTGTCCTAACTGACTCACTCACTCACTCACTCATCAACGCACAGCTGAAACTAATAATGTTAGAGAGTTGATTTTTGCACAGTAGGTTGTTTTTATAACAAAGGCTAGGGATAAGAAGGGATTTTTCAAATTTCACTTCTATGGGGGTAAAATAGGGGTGCTAAGTTTGTATGGGGGAACCTTCTTTTTTTGAGCTAGTGACTTCAACCTTGTATGAAGTAAGTGTTCGTTCGATCATGCGGGGGTCAAATCTTGCAGGTCAAATTTGACCAACTTCCCGAACTTCAATCGAGTTGAAACTTTGTACAATTATGTAACTCTAGAGTTGGACAAACCCGAACACTAAGGGTTTTGTTTTTTATTCTTAATGTTACATTTTATATAAATATTTTCATTTTTGATTATTTAATTAACTAATTATTATTTAATTAACTTAATACTAGCCAGATAGTTAAACTTAACTTTAAATGAATAAACGAAATTCTGAGTCTTGATATCTCTGTTTTATTTAAGTTTTCCCTTAGGTACTCGCGTTTCCCCCCACTTTCCCCTACTTAAAATAAAGTGGGGTCGTGACGGGCATAGTGTATGAAAGTTTGTACGGAACCCTCGGTGCGCGACAGACTCGCACTTGACCAGTTTTTTAATTTATTTATTTAATCAAGGTTTAACAACTAATGTTTACACCAGTGCTTAAAGTAGTTTACATGATAATGTGTTCGGGAGTAGCGTAACATTTACCTATTTAACTCCACGTGCGAAACTTGTGAAGATTACTAATCTAATCTAAAATTAACAGTAACTTAATTCTTATTTATAGTAGGTATTTATTACGATACGGATACGTGCTTATTAAGACAACTAGCTTTTGCCCGCGACTTCGTCCGCGTGAATTTTAGTATTAACTTCCATTTTTTATTTCATCCACTACCGTTAGGTAATAATTCCTAAGATAGCATTCAATGTCTGCAAAATATAGATAATTTACCTGTAGGGCAAGAGTCACCTATAACTGTTCTGCCGTTTTAAGGTGTCTGAGTACCTACTCAGACACCTTAATTGCAAACAGACGTTTGCAATTATATTATGATAATGAGTAGAGAGTGAAAAACTATACCCAATTATGGTTTTCAATACTTGTGTGAATGTTGCTCTTGTAAATAAGAGTCATGTACAATTTATTACTCTTCTTATAAACCATTCAATTTAGTTCAGTTTACATGTATCACTTTGAGGGCTGAATCACGAAAGTGACTACTTCCTAACCAAGTAACCACACCCACGAAGCCCGGTTTTTTTTATGAAACATGCACTTGCTGAATTCGTACTGCTGCGCTCCCTCTTCTTTCGAAATTGGAGCCCCGGCAGAATTTAGAAGCCTAGAGCTACTTCCCTCCTTCCAAGTAGCCACCTTGTAACAATTTGAATATCTCTCGCACGCACGCACCTCCTAATTCCAAATAATAAAAAGAAAAGCAGCCTTAAACAGCCAGCCTTAGACCTTAAATTTCAAAAGACTGCATAACTTCAGTGGCCTTAAGGGATAAATTGAGGAACCACAGAACGCCGTCCAAGACCGAACCCTGGCAGCGGCCTGAAGGTGGAACCTCCTCTGAAGGCCAAAAAGGCTCAGAAGTGGAACCTCATTACCTCCATCCCAGACATTTGATTTCAGACCGAAAGCGAACTTCAGAGGTCCACTCAAAATCCTGTTGTAACTTTTCACTTACCTAAAGTCCTTCAGCTTGTACGAATGGATCAATTGCATTTTAATTGTATGTCCTTTTTGCCTCCGTAGGTATATTGTTAATGACACTTATTGTACCCAGAAACTATTTTAGCTTTTTAATCGACTGCAAAATAAGGAAGACGTTCTCAAATTGGTTAAAAGTATTTTTTTTTAATATTTGTTACCTTAGAACTCCTTCATTTACGAACCGATTCGTACAATTATTTTTTCATTTGAAAGTATAGGCTCCAGATTGGTCCCATTGTTTTCAAAAAGCCCGTTGAATAATGTGATCCATGAGGAATTGAGAGAACTCCTCAATTTTATTGGGCATGCGTGTAATGATTTCGTTATTTTCGGTTGTAACTCATGTATTTACACTCGAAATCCACAAATTTGGTAAATTGAAACTGATGATGAAGACCACAGATGACTTATGGAACTCCTCATTAATGTAAAAAGTGCGTGTCACATATTCTGATATGATTCCGTTTAAGTAGCAACTAATGTAATGAAAAAGCTGATTCCGAGATCCTTGAGGAATCGACGGAATTCTTCAAATATTATCATCAGCCTACATATAGCGATTTGGGTTTTTTCGTTGATAATCAACGTATTTTTCTCGGAAAGCAATTCATGTGGTATAGTGGAAAGGAAATGTGGAAATGTTCATTTATGTGGCTTGGCGCAATACAGAATTGAAGTTGGTTAAAACTTTGCATTAGCAAATTATCTTGTATGTTATTGGGCATGTGAGCTAATCAGCTACATTCTAGTCTAGCATACATTGTTAGTTAATTTTAAATTTCAAACAGTTGCGTTGCCTCTTGCTTCAGAAAGAAACTGACTCTTATTTATTCGCTCGCTACCAAACCAATGTTTTCACAGACAACTGAACCTTTCTATCATAAAGTTTCAAAGCGCGTTATACTGTTTAAATTTATGTCCCACATATAATACAACTAATGCTTAAAATACCAATTTTCAAACTTGATAAATCGTTGATTCATGGCGTGACATTATTCCTGATGTGTTCGGAGTGCATCCAGTTTAGTTGACCCTTTAATGCATAACAACCATTGATATCTGTCGACGTTGTTATGCTGGTCAGTCAATGTTGACAACTTCTGAACTATCCAACCTGTTTCATCTGCTTCTTCAAACAACTATTACGGGCTGAGAGGTCAGAATATTTTGGTATATTGCCGCAAGCCCTCTATTTTTTTCTCACACAATTATCTACCTAATCGCTAGACCATTATTTCATGGAATGGCGTAAACATTCATATGGACTTAAGTCATTTTGGCTTTAAGGTATTGAAACGTTGACTTGTCTTTCATACGTCAAGTTCTGCATATAAGTCGAATTGCTTACGCTATTATACTGCTTATTGTTTGACACTTAAAACCGAAAATGGCGTGCCTTGAAGCAAAAATATTTCGTCTCTATACAAAGTTTAATTCCCTTTTTCGTCCCTAAATGGGATGAAATTTGACATAAATTATAGCTTATGTCTTATTCTGATATATAAGGTACATAACTGGAAATTTTTATAACGATTCGTCCAGTAGTTTTTGAGATTTATCATTATAATCTGTAATCGCCTCACCAACTATTTTTCATCCCATATTTTTCACGTTTTATCCCTACATTTCACAAATGTTGAATGGGGTTCTTTTTACTTTCTAGTCAAGTATATGCTTGCCAACTTTCAAGTCTTTAGCTCATGGATTAAAGGAGTTCCCATTCAACGATTAACCCCATTTTTTACCCCCTTTGAACCCTAATCTTTATGATTTTTATAGCCTATAGCCTGGCTGAAGATCCACTTAACCTTTTAGTAAAAGTTGTATATTAATCCATTCGCTCGTTTTCACGTGATGCCGTTACATATAAACAGACAGACAAACCGACAAACAGACAAAAATTCTAAAAACTGTTAAAGTGTGTTCTGTTATCGATTCTAAGACCCCTCAACTGATTTTTTGCCAATATCTTCAATGTACAGACTTTCGACCCTCTACAGCTTTATTATATGTATAGATTTGAAGTGTGTCGTTAATGAAGATTATAAAATAAAGTGTTCAGTGATTGATATAATGTTTCGTAGTAGATTTGGAGTTAAACCTTGCCTATGTATGATAACCGATATAAGATGTGGGAGGAATATATGGGTCATTCTTGAGAATTGTGTCTGCGGTTGAGTCTAATTACCGCGACGTTTTACTAACATTTTATATGGAGTCACGTCAATAAGACGCAGTCACAAATCTGAAGAATGACCCATATCCCTTCGCCTGATCAAGAATATAATAAGACAAAATCGAATATGACAGTTAATTACTAAGACAGGCGATGGGATAACCGTAGCCCACATTTTTATTTCTGGTTTAAAGGAATATCTCCGACTTTCGTAAATACATTTTTTACAAGGTGTTCAATATGGTTGTAACAGTATATAAAGTACGTATGAAGACACGCTAGTTCTTAGGGGCCTGGTAAAGGGTTAAAGACTAACATACATACAAAACAATTATAAAATTAAAATCTAATTACTGAGGCGACATAACAGCGTGGCTCCGTTGTGTCGTCAAGTCCGCTATAAAATTCGGTAGGTTGCCCCGGAACCGCCGAAACACGACACCCTTCGGCCAGAAGTCAGCACACGCGATGGTCTCCTGCAGCGGCCGCGGCACGCGCACCACAAACGAGCTGAAGTGCACGTAGTGGCGCGAACACAGCTGGAAAACCCTCAGCGAGTAGCCAGTCTTCTGGTGAATATACTCCACCATGTCAGTAGTCGTGGCGGAGTAATGCAGGCGCGACACGTACAGCGCCTTACTCGGTGTGGCAACCCGCAGACCAGAACCGACCGGCTCTGCTGTACCACACTGACTCTTTCGCGGCTTGCGCTTTCTTGACACCGATATAAAACCCTCCTTATCCACATTGGTGCGAGGGGCCTTCTCTTTTGGAGTAACAGTGTGATAAAAATGGTGTGACCACGAGTCTGCCCTCAAGGGCAGGCATTCAGAGTACACAAACGACGCTCGGACGTCTGCGCTTTACCGCTCGTACGTCTGGCGTCAGCTTGAAGGGCTTGCGATCGCTCGTGTACGAGTAGTCTGTGGATGACGGTGGCGGATTTGTCCAGCGATTTTTTGGTAGGTATGTGTGGCTCGAACTCCGGGCTTTATATGGAATAAGCTGACGCCTAACGACGCCATTTCGTAACTCTGGTGGGAGTGAAAGACGCTGATGCATTATGTACCTAATCAGTTTGCATGTATATCAGTTCAATGTTCTTTTATAATATTATAATATACTAGCTGTTGTCGTCTAAATGTTTGTTTAAGGAGTTAATTTTTAAAAACATTGAAATTAGTTTTGTAGTCTTTTAGTAAACAGTCATTAGACTGTTTACTAAACCCGAAGTTTGTTTACCGAAGTTACAAATCTCTTAGATACTTTCAAAATGTCTTGCTCTCTATACAATTTTAGAACTCCATTTGAACCCTCATAGCAAACAGTCTGAAATTGTAAGTTACCTTACTTTAAAATGTCTTGCTCTCTATACAAACTTCGAACCTTTAACCTTCATAGACGATGAATAAAAAAAACGCTGAAATAAGTTGTGTAGTCTATTAGCAAACAGTCTAAAATCGAAGTTACAAATCCATTACTTTAAACATTTTTGCTTTCCATACAAACTTTGAACACCCTTATAATCCCCTTCAGGGGATGAATTTCAAAAAACGCTGAAATGAGTTTTGCAGTCTTTTAACAAACAGGCTAAGATTGAAGTTACAAATCTCATACTTTAAAATTTTCTTGCTCTGCATACAAACTTTGAACCCCCTTTAACGGTTTTCAGGGAAAAATTTAAAAGAAAACACTCTAAGTTTTTTTATATTGTAATAAGTATTTTTTGTACAAACTATTAAGTCTCTAGCTCAAAAAAAGTGTTTCCCATACGAACCTTGCACCGCTTTTTAACCCCTTAAGGGGTGGAGATTTCCAAAACGCTGGCAGTACCTTTTTGTATTTTAATAAGTACCTAATCTTTCTACAAAGTTTTAAGTTTCTACCTAAAAAAAGTTAGTTACTGTCTTTTTCCGTAGAGCAGCCGTAAGGCTTGTGTTGTGGGTACTAGGCGATGATATATATAATAGATACATACATATAGATACTTAGATACACAAATAAATGCCCTAACCGGGATTCGAACCCGGGACCTCCAGCTTCGTAGGCAGAGTCACTACCCACTGGGCTACGGAGGCCGTTGAAAATGTTTTTCAAAACCGTATTTTTCCTGAAGTTAAGACAAAACCAAGGATCGTGGAGTGTTCGTATTTTAAATAAGCCTGCAATTGTCTATTTCCGTGCCTCGACAATAATTTGCAAATAAACGTGACACCTAATGCACACCATTGCACGTAGAACGTAGAACCGATGGCCGTTGGGGCGGAAAGGTTCTCGAGTGGCGACCACGTACCGGAATGCGCGGCGTGGGTTGGCCCCCCACAAGGCGGACTGATGACCTGGTAAAGGTCGCGGGAGTCCGCTGGATGCGGGTGGCGCAGGACCGGCCATTGTGGCACTCTTTGGGGGAGGCCTATGTCCAGCAGTAGACGTCTTTCGGCTGATATGATGATGATGATGAACGCACACAAACTCCTCGGGTTCACGTGCAGCGACGTGCTGACTGTTCTCTATAATTTCTAATCGTCAATTTTCAAAGAATCGATATTGACTTCACCATACCTTTAGCATCGGCAGACTCGATATAGCGATCAGCGTGACATGGTCAATGGTGGTCAGCGGATTTCCCGTGAGGTCCAGAGAGGTGAGTTCAGGGAGGTGCTCAAAGAGGTCCTGGTGCAGGGAGTGGAACTGGTTGTAAGCCAGGTTAAGGGTCCTCATGGAGGCGAGGGGCTCGTATTCTTCGGCGGAGAATTTACCCTGGAACATAAAAAAATTTTAATTTAAGGCCCCGCACGTGCATGGTCTTTTCTCCCTCTCACTAAGCATAAGCGTGAGCTAGATGGAAGTGCGTGTTCGAAAGCGCGGATATCATGTTTTTCGGAATATTTCAGAAAACGAGACGAAATTTAAGAAAGTAAGAAAATGAAGCCATTAATTGTTCATTACTTTATGAAGAAGATTATAAAATTTCACCTCTTTCTGATAAAAAATGGAGCAGTAAACTGGTTACAAGTGAAAAAATAGGGTTGATTTAAGATCTATTTTTCTCTACTTTCTTATGTTAAAATGGATTTTTACGAAAACTATGCCTCTTCTCATATCTTGCAGATTAGGATTTATACTTTCCGACACGAAAATTGTTACGATATAAGGTATAAACTGGTTACTAAACAACTAATTTTTACCAATATTTGTGATATTTGAGGCTGACAAGACCAAATTTGTTGAAATTGATATTATTTGAGCAGTTGTATATGAAAAACTATTTGTTCTAGTACATCAAAAAAAATATAAGTTAATATTCATCATACTTATTTCCAAGACCGTAGATGGACTCGAAACATAATTGGATAAAATCGGCTCGATAGAAAACAATTGCAAAGATTGGTCTTAAAATCATCTTAAACGGTTCTATGTCCTTATTTTTTTGACGTATGGGTCTGCAATTAAAAACACGAAGTCCACATATTCATACCTAAACCGTAGACGAGCCATATTTCACAAATAATCCACACTTTTTTTTATTTCAATATTTATTCATTATTTTCGTCTAAAACCTGGCCGCTCAAGTAACACTCGCTCTCACTTACTCCGATACAAATAGACAGTGTGCGCGTTTATGGTGTTGACAGCGCCTTAAGGCGACGTGAGCTCCGAAAACGGATTTTTAAAAAATCGTAGCTCTTGTTTGGATTATAACACGGCTGCCCTAAATTTAATTAGCAATCTTGAGGCCTTTCTCGAGGGAAATCAGCTATTCGAATTTTGAGTTTTTGACTTTCGCTCGATAGAAAAAAATCACGAACATAGGTCTAAAATACACTTAAAAAAATTCTAACAAATTATGCACAACAGCTAAACATATTACAATTGGTTCTTAAAATCGGAAATGTCATGTTTGAGAGAAATCAGCTATTACTTTTTTATTTATTAAAACGCACAAAGAAATACAATTAAAAAACATGATATCCGCGCTTCCAAACACGCACTTCCATCTCGCTCACGCTTATGCTCAGTGAGAGGGAGAGAAGACCACGAACCTACGTCCCCTTAAGTGCACGTTCGGCCAATTTTAAGTTTAGCGCTTTACGCAACCTACAGTCAACCAATTTGATTTCTAAGCCATTATAGAACCTTGCCGTTGAAAATGCTGTCAATACGGGTTACTAGGGTTATTGCGTGCGTCGCTATAATCAGTTAAAATGATAGGGTTATCGGTGGCCTAGGAATACCCAGGTGGACGATGGGAAAAATCGTATTCCCGTAGTCTACATAGGTGAACTAGGCAGGTAGACCACGGGCAACAGAGGATTGGTTTACCGAACAGTGCAAGACACACTTTTTGACATTCTTTTTTTTTGCAGACAATGCATGTCCCAAACTAGGCTTGAGCTCACGTAAAGGCCTAACAATGCAGAAAATATGATATTGTCGTGAATGGTTGATTCTTCTGGAGTGGCAAGCGTCGATAGGCAACCGTCATAGTATAGGTATATTTAAAAATCTTCGCTGACAGGGACCCGCGTAGCGGGCGCTTTCCGCTACTTAGCGGGAACACTACGGGATTGACGCTATGAAATTGTTGGCAATGTATACAACGTCCCCTAAGTACTACAAAAAACCGGCCAAGTGCGAGTCAGACTCGCGCACGAAGGGTTCCGTACCATTTTCTATAAAAATATTTATTTCATTCTGTTTTTAGTATTTGTTTTTATAGCGGCAACAGAAATACATCATCTGTGAAAGATTCAAGTGGAACTATCACGGTATCAGTGAGATACAGCCTGGTGACAGACAGACATACAGACAGACATACAGACAGACATACAGACAGACAGACAGACAGACAGACAGACAGACAGACAGACAGGCAGACAGACAGACAGACGGACAGCGGAGTCTTAGTAATAGGGTCCCGTTTTACTCTTTGAGTACGGAACCCTAAAAACCGGCCAAGTGCGAGTCGGACTCGCGCACGAAGGTTTCCGTATCATTATCTATAAAAAATCACGTTTGTTGTATGGAAGCCCCCTTAAATATAAAATTTATTCAGTGTTTTAGTATTTGTTGTTATAGCGGCAACAGAAATACATCATCTGTGAAAATTTCAACTGTGAACCTATTGCGGTTCATGAGATACAGCGGTGACAGACGGACAGACAGACAGACAGACAGCGGAGTCTTAGTAATAGGGTCCCGTTTTAACGGAACCCTAAAAATACACGCCCGTAAAAAAACTACAGATGGCGTTACCTCAAAAGCATGCGGACTCAACTTCGACGTCAGCTTATTGTGGCTCAGATCCAACACCCTCATCTCCTGCAGATCCCTAAAGCTGGCGTTGTCGATGTTTTCTATCTTGTTGTAGGACAGGTTCAGTTCTTCGATCGGGAGGTCGGCCATAGTTGAGATGTTGGTGAGCGCGTTGTCACTTAGATCTACGATTGTAGGTTTGATGTCCGTTATATCTGAAATAGGGTATTGTCGTTTTATAAATTCTCATACAGTCACCTCTAACAGTCGAGTTGCCCACTCACTTGACAAAGGGGGGACAACTGTCACTTGCGTCCGCAGGAGCTATACCTACCACAACCCTGCACGTGTCCCCTGGGTGGTACTAAACAGTGACAAAGTCAAAGGCCAAATAATGTATGCCATACGATTAAATAAATAAAATCTCATTTTCATCATCCGGCTTTGTAGGTTATCGCATAAATATTTATGGACCAAAAAAGAATAAACACTAAATGTACAATTTACCGGCAACCCCCACCACACTAGGCTAGGCCTGTATCGTGGGAGTTAGAAACATGCGCAATTACCTATATTATACAGCGGCTATATTGAAAAATTATTAGATATCATTAAGAAATTAAAATAAATATATTACTGAGCCTAGGGAACACTACTGCAATGTTCTGCCGCCAGAGGCAGCACCACCACTAATAGTAAACCAGTATAGTATAGGAATACAGGGATTCACACACGCATGCACAATTGTTTGTCAAATGAGTGACAAGGATGCTTGCATAGACAATACCGCAAGTGGGAACGAGATACAATGTCAACGCTGCTAGTGTCGCCACCTACGAAGAGCTTTGCGTAATGTTCCCTATGGTTTGTGTGGTTGAATACCACAGATGTATGAATATAAGGAGATCGGACATGGCGGCCGATTTGTATAGAGTGAGCCTGTCGCAAGTACATTAACCCACACAACGCCCAAGTAATTGACAAGACAAAGCACGCACACATCTAAAACACACACTCTTGTATACCTACACGCTTATTTGACAATAAACGCGCATCATATCAGGCATATTGGGAAAAAACGTAATATTCTCTGCGATCAGCACGCGTGCACAGTATGGCAGTGTATGCCCATTGAGCATACAGCAAAAAGTAGCCGAAAAAACCTCGCGTGATTTGTGCACGAGCCCTAAGTAGTTGACAATAGTTATTTGTTATACAAGGGTGCAAAGTTGTATTTTACCCGCGAGTGTGGAATAGGGAACATTACTGCCATGTTCTGCCGCCAGAGGCAGCACTACCACTAATAGTAAATCAGTATAGAAATATAGGGATTCACACACACATGCACAATTGATTGTCAAATGATTGACAAGGATGCTTGCATAGACAATACCGCAAGTGGGAACGAGATACAATGTCAACGCTGCTAGTGTCGCCACCTACGAAGAAGTAAAATACATTTGCACCCGTGTGGATAGATGAATTATCGAGAACATGGAATTGCATTTGTAGTGGTTGTACCGTTTGCAACAAAAGGAGAATAATTTTCTCTTAATTTTTCTTCACAATTCACCGACATTATTTGGTACTCTTTTTATGCTGATAGTACGAGAAAATAGAAAATTCAAATATACAATGCCTGTAAACATAAAATACTACTACATATGCAATTCCATGCTCTCGTTAATTTATCTATAACACAAAACTTTTCACCTCACTGTAGCGAGGAAAGTGCAACATGCAAAACAACTTTATTTAATTTAAATAATAAATTTGCAAACTTGTATAAAAAAATATAATAAATATTATATTTGAAGTTTGGTCAAGTGCGAGTAGGATTTTAGTTTTCCCATACATTTTGAGACCCAGCGCCTGATCAAGGCAACAAGCAATTCTGAAAAAAAAATTTGTATCGGAGCCCCCTTAAATATTTATTTTATTCTGTTTTTTAGTATTTGTTGTTATAGCGGTAGCGGTGGGTTTATTTCTGGCCCCGTAGCATGGATGGCGTTTATCACGCGATAAGTGATAGGATAAGCGCGTCGTCTCATTCTATCGAACGGTGTCAGCCAGGGACGGCAGCTCTATCCTATCACTTATCGCGTGATAAGGCCATCCATGCTATCCGTCCTGTAAAAATTTCACCTTTCAAACTATCACGGTTTCATGAGATACATGAGATACGCTCCAAGGTCAAATTACTTTGCCCACTAGTGGATAAAATGCGATTTCGCTCACTGGTTTTAAAGGAAAAAAGACGGCTTTCCGAGGCAGTGAGCGGAAAAAAACTTATTTAATTTTATACTTACTTCCCCATTCTTCTAAAGTGAAGAAAGTAGCCAAGTTCTGCTCCTTGCAGTTCACTTTTCCGTTCTTGCAGACGCACACCCGGCAGATTCCCGACTCCTTTGCTACTGCGTTGTCCTGTCCATCGTTTGTTTCATTTTTCACATCTAAAAATAATTGTTTTACTACTCCGCAATAGATGGCGCTTATAGCTGGCGAAGTTAAAGTTGTTCGAACTCGTTATCAGGTGTGTTTTAAGTAAGTACTCTGCCAGAGATGGCGCTATTAATATTTTTATGAAATTGTGAGAGATTTGAAAATCTTTTTCAGGAAGGGCTTCCCCCTTCCTTCTCTATTAAAAGTGTTTTTATTATTAATAACAAGTAAGTAATATATTACGTTGTACGTGTTACTAAGGTATGTGCACCTAATTGTTACTGCCAAATGTCACCGCTAGGTATAAGTACCAAGGTATTTACACAACATACCTACCTATGTGACCTATGTGATGGTATGTACCTAGATACTAACACTATATGTAGTGTTCTTTTGCTATTCTTTGCAAATTATTTCAGAGTGCAGCCGTAAAAATATGGAAGTCGGAGAAATCGTTCCATGAAGTTATACGACCTTTATGTCACGGATCTAAACATCACGTTAATCTTACAATTTCTGTTATAAATTACATATTTATTGTGGATTTATTTTTCCACCAATATGTAGGATAATTCAATACATTTCTAAGATTTTTCGATGCTTAAAAATTTGATTATTATTGATCAATACCACCATTTTAATCGAAATCGTATTTCTAATCAATGTATGACTTGGAAAGAATAATTGACCAGCATATAGGTCGCGGGAGTCCGCTGGATGCGGGTGGCGCAGGACCGGTTACTTTGGCACTCTTTGGGGGAGGCCTATGTCCAGCAGTGGACGTCTTTCGGCTGATATGATGATGATATAATTATCTACCATTTCTCTTTTTGCTACTGTCACAATCACAACCTATATGAACTTTTCAGATAGAAAGGAAAATAGGTAGGCACGGTCCGTGAACATTTAAAACAATCTTCGTGTCCATATGTCTCGCTCGCTGCTCGCTTGCTTACACGTTCTTATGACAAAATAATTAACAACTTCGAAAAACAGAAAAAACCCTGACATTTTCATTTCAAAGTTCAATAGGTATCTCAAAACGCCTAAACCGATGTTTTTTTAATGTAGGTAGCTAAGAACCACTTCGATCTCGTTAACCCTTCTTTGCATGATTTTTTATTTATTTTTGAAATAAATCACGATAATGTCAGTTGACCTCCACATTTCGGTAAAAATATAAAAAAAAAATATATGAGGTAAGTTTCACATGATATCTTTATTTTTTGATATGATGGAAATTTCCATCATTATGCAAACTCTGACCTTAAGCATATCACAAATACGTTCCATTTCAAGCTATACTGTTCTTGAAACATAAAAGTCTTAAAAGAAATATATGAATCTTCCGCAAAACTACCTTTAATTAACAGGACAATGTTATGATGGAAATTTCCATCAGCATGCAAAGAAGGGTTAACTTTCTGAAAACAAACCGCATTAAAATCGGTTCATTCGTTTAGGAGCTACGATGCCACAGACAGACAGACAGCCACGTCAAACTTATAACACCCCTCTTTTTGCGTCGGGGGTTAATACTATACGCTTTCACCCGAACTATATAATATGTACAAAAAAGAAAAGAGCTAAAAATATGTACGTATTTGTATATGATTCTATTATCTTACCTTGACAGCTCGCTCCAATCAGCAGAAACGCCAAAATGAGGCAGGATGCAAACCGACCCATTTTCTCTGAAAATATAAACTTAAGTAAATCATGTTTGGAACTAAAACTGAATCATCTAGGTTATCGATGTCGATAAGAATAATCAGCCGTATTATCTATACGTAGAAATACGTAGAACTACAACCATTTTAAATACTTTTCGGATCCTATGACGAGACTAGTATGTTACGCAAGATTTTCCGCTTAAGGCTTTAGCAAATTACAGCTTGCTACGACACGCTTCCGCAATGAACTTTTTTTTTATACAGCGACGGTGGCAAACAAGCTTACGGCCTGCCTGATGTTAAGCTAGTACCGTCGCCTATGGACACTTGTGACTCCAGAAGAATCACAAGCGCGTTGCCGACCCTTTATTCACATGAGGATTCGCTGTGTTGGCAGATATAGACATGCAGGTCCCTCACTCCCAATACAGCGCACCCTAGGGAGCTCTTGCGATCTTACTCACCACCAGGCCCCGTAGCATGGATGGCCTGGCCTTATCACGCGATAAGTGATAGGATAGAGGCGCCGTCCCTGGCTGACACCGTTCGATAGAATTAGACGACGCGCTTATCCTATCACTTATCGCGTGATAACGCCATCCATGCTACGGGGCCTGGAACACAACCCCACATGCTTCATAGCATGCATAGGTACATATAGCAACACTACAAAGCAGTGGTGCTATTATGGCTGCGGTCTTCTGTAAGGTGGAGATACTTCCCCAGTTGGGCTGCTCCACATACGAGCGAGATGACATTCCGCTGTGCCCTTACCTCTCTGACAATACGGTCAATACCTTACACTTAAGGTACTCTAGTATTACGAGCTATCATACAAAGCGAACGGACTATTTACGTCATGTTTGTCACGATTATCTACTTAAGTTGCCATGAACGATTTACTACGGCTATTGAACACAGTAGGTACCTAATGAAGATACTTTTAAAAACATAACTGATTTAAGGATGCACACAGTTCCGTGCCCGGGCCGACGCCGGATCATATCTTAACTGATATAACCCGATTATATAAATTGTTAATTGTTTCTGTTGTAGTATGACGTCATGATTACGTCTATTAAATATTGACATTCGGTTTCCTACTCAATTTTGACGGGTGTCACCATTTGCAGGACGGCGTGCGGGCGAACGTATGAAAAAAAAATGTAAAAGAGAGCACAGCCGAATATCATTTCGGAACTTATCCAAATTACAAAAAAAACCGGCTAAGTGCGAGTCGGACTCGCGCACGAAGGGTTCCGTATCTATAAAAACGGCAAAAAAATCATGTTTGTTGTATGGGAGCCCCCTTAAATATTTAGGTATTTTATTCTGTCTTTCAGTACCTATTTGTTGTTATAGCGGCAACAGAAATACATCATATGTGAAAGTTTCAACTGTCTAACTACTACAACTATCACGGTTCATCAGATACAGCCTGGTGACAGACGGACAGACGGACAGACACCGGAGTCTTAGTAATAGGGTCCCATTTCCCGTTTTACCCTTTGTGTAAGGAACCCTAAAAACCGCAGCCACCGCAGCGATAATAACGGCAGAACTTTCTCTGTAGGTATGTGGTGTCGTGTTCCTGTGGGTCGATCACGTAACTTTTCTTACGCGCGTCTGTAAGGTCTAAATGTCAATTTTATATGGAAAAATGACAGTTAGATTGTGATTTTACTGTCAGACGCGCGTACAATGCGTTACGTGATTGACCTACTGGTGTTGAGTATGGTAGCCAGAGCTCCAGAGGATGTGTACTGTTGAGAGTGAGATCACTAGCTGGGCGTTTAAAAGAAAAGTTTTTCAGTTTCGTATGACTTTAAATCTGGATAAAAATCGTTTTATTCTACTCAGAATTTGAAGCCCTTTCGATTTTAGTAGCAGAAAAAAAGTGTCCTAAGGTTTTTCGTTCCGGTACGTTACCGTCTTCATAGAAGTTTGTAGGACGGTAGCGTTATGGAAACAAAACTTGTATGAATAACGCGGGACACTTTTTTTTTCTCTCATTATAATCGAAAGGGCTTCGAATCAATAAAGGGTCAAACGCGGTTGTGATTCTTGTAGTATCCTCTATACATACGGTTTATCAAATGATATTCTCTCTCCTATCAAATGATATTCTCTCTCCTATCAAATGATATTCTCTCTCCTATAAAATGATATTGATAATTGAGAAATGAGCATGTTATCAGCTACTAGCGTAGTGCTAAGAAAAAAAATTGGTTTACTTTACTAAATGTTTATTAGATATGTACAGTCGTGCAATAATATGTATCGATTGAATCCTCTCATAAATATGCACCGCAACCTTAATCCGCTGATATAAGACCGAAAGGACATATTTATAAGTAAGTTGTACTGCACTCATAGTTTTACACTTGACTGTATTTCCACCACAAGAATGTAGCAATTAATAATTAAATTATGTTATCAATGCCACATAAGTACATGATTCTATGTATACGCAGACACAGGTCGACTCGAAATACCTACACATATTTATATATGTACGTTGTGTAGTGTAGTTTATTATCTTCTTATCAATGTACGTATTTATTATTGATTTACTTGTATCCATGCAGCATTGAAAACGTACGTAACTTCCTAAAAACAATACAAACACAATAACACTCTTACCTTCAATCTTACTTCAAAAATGCACACAAATACATGAAAAAATCACACAAACAGCAGAAAAAGCGTGTTTTGCACGTACAACCACTGAAGAGACTAACAAAATGGCGGGTACTATCTTATCAGCTTATCAGGGCATTATCAGGACAGGGCGATATCACTGGCGGCCGGCTAGAGGTAGCTCTGTCACAGAATAAGTTATAGTTGGCTCTGTATACTTGGTTTTTTTCTACGTTGCACTTGTTAGGGTAGAGCGTAGGTACAGTAGCCATCACATACATCGGAGCAAACAAGCACGTCACAAACATCGGAAATCACCTCTATTTTCAAGGCATTAGGGTGCATGTGCCGATATTTTTGAACACCTATAGTGTACCGATGTAGGTATGTGATGGCGACTGTACAGTGTTCTTTTATTGAGTTGTGCAGTAATATAGTACCTAGTACCTACTCACCTTTTTTTTTTTTTTTCGTGGATAAAACTTGCGAACCAGGTACCCAGCTCTCGGGGGAGGTCTGGGTTATGTGGTATTTCTACCCACTAAAAACTCCACGTCAACCGCCATCTGCGCTAAGTAATTCGGAGGACTCTAGGATCTCAGGTTGAACGCACTAGAGCCCTCCTCGCGCTTTGCCCCTGCTGGCTCGTTTTGGGCATCTTCGCCGCCTTCTCTGGGGTGGCCGAGTGCTGTGGCCCCCGCCACTAAAAGTCACTGGCGACCCCGTTGACCCCCTTAAGTCGCCTTTTACGACAGGCGGGGGAGACCGTAGACCTATTCTTGCCCGAGTCTACACGGGTTAGTACCTACTCACCTAGGCCGGTAGGTAACGGACGGACGATAAACAAAGGAAGTCTCAGATCGAGGGTATTCGTCACCCGGGCCGAAGAAGAAGGTAAGGGCGATAAATATGCTATCTGAGGCTTTATTTATTACTGCCCGTGGCGAGTACAACATTTAACGTCCCTTGGTCAGGAAATGAGATTTTCCTTATGCGTATGTGGCGATAATTGCTACTTTGCGGCCAGTTAAAGATTATTTGTATTGTATTTTATTACCTAAGCATCTAAAGATTCTACCTATATAGTAAACTTGTGATTATTTGAGTTGGCCGAATTGCATCAAAATTGGCCATTCAAAAATCAGCTCTACCGCCCAAGGTATAAGATCCCAATTACATTGACAGTTTTATTAAAATTCGGCCACTTTATATCATTTCAACTAACTACGTCGCGTCGCCTGCCTTTCAAGGTGCGCCCGATTCAAGTTATCTATAGACAAAGTCGTTTAAGATAAAATGGCATACATGATAATAGATACGATTCGTATAGAGATAGGATGTTTTGGTTTTGACTCAGCGCGGCAATGAGTAATTCAAATACAGTTCATTACCGATAAGAAATACTCAGAAATTAAGTAGGTATGTATGTTTCTACCTAGTAATTTATTTATCTCTATCCGTTTTAAGTAAACGACGGATTCAGTTTCACTTATGAGCTAAGTAGGGTATATGTACTAGCTAACTGCTTCGCCTGCGTATTCAAGGGCGGAAGGTGGTTCGATTGCCATACAAAACGTTATATGACATTCGCAGGATAACGGCGTGTTATTTTAAGAAACTTATGTAACAAACTTTCATCAATTAGCTTCCCATTTGCGCCAAATTCCCCCTTTCCTAGAATAAACTTGTTTAAACTAGATTAATTTGAGAAAAATGGTTTTCTCAAAATATCACGTCCCAAACCAATTTCTCAAATTAATCTAGTTTGTACAAGTTTATTCTAGGAAAGGGGGAATTTGGCGCAAATGGGAAGCCAATTTATGAAAGTTTGTTACATAAGTTTCTTAAAATATCACGCCGTTAGCCTGCGAATGTCAAATAACGTTTTGTATGGCAATCGAACCATCTTAGTTTCGTTGTTTGTAATTTTAGGGTAAAATTTAGTTTTATTGTGGCAGCACAATAGTATCTAGAAGATTGTTCTACTGTTGTGCTGGTCACACTATTTCCCCCACTCTTAACCGTTAATCGGCCTGTTAGCTTTCGAATCTCGCACAGAGAACAACCTTTTTTATCGCTGTCGCTAATTTAACCGAGTTTAAGGTCACCGCTAGCAATATTAACCGTGTTTAACATCAGTGAAGTGAGTTTGGAAGTTTCCGAAGTTTTTGGATGTAATCTGAGGTTGAGTAGCTGACACTGGAGGTAAGAGTTGAAGGTAAACTTGGTTCAGGTGAGCTGGAGACTTCAACCGACGGTGCTCTGCTTGCGACGCCAAAGATCTGTGTTCCACAGCTCCAACGGATCAGGTTAGACCAAAAAACCACTATTTACTGCTAACTTTAACGTCAGTCAAGCCTTTCCATTTCGTATTCACCAATATTCTTGTTTCACCCTAAACTTCCCATATTTCTCGTTTTTCATTTAAACTACAGTCCGCATTTATCGTTAACTTTAACACAGGGGTAAATGCCCCCCAGACGGTTGTGGTTTCCATCACAGTACATAGGTTCTTATAGGCAAAACAAAGTTTTTAAACTACTGGTGAAAAACTTGCGCAGAAGAACCCGCGGGTTATAGGATAGGTCATTTCGCCGGTTACGCGACCACCTTCGGTTAGCGACCACCTGAAGGACATGGTTTTTTCAATTGAAGATAACATCAATTCTATGGAGCCTGTTGAAACAGTTAGCCGTATGCATTATTTTTTGTAGTTATGGAATAGGAATTTACTAAAAAAACGAGAAAATATGCTTTCAGTTCACCAACTCAGCTAAGTGGTTGCTAACCGGCACATGAAATTAGCTGGTCGCTAACCGGCGAAATAACCCTACTTAGGTATTTTCGGTGCATCATGATTATATTCTACACTTAGCTTTTGCCCGTGAGTTCGTCTGCCTTTCATTTAAACTTAATTTTAAAGCTCTTTTATTTAGATAAAGTAGCAATCTGAAGTTCTAAGTCTAAAGTGTCAAGCTTTGGGGAAATAGTTATTAGTTAGGTACGACTACAATATGCATAGAGCCTTTGTAATTCAAAAGAGAGCCCTGAGAAGTGCGTATTCCACAAAGAACACTTCGTAAAATTAAAAATCCTGAAGGTTCCGTGATGTTTGTACATCTTGGGATGTACTGCGAACGCGCTTCGGTACAATTTAGCTGTCAATTTTCCTTATAAAAAGTGACATTTAGACCTACCCCACGTCCGTACAATGCGTTACGTGATCGACCTACGTTGCTTATATCTTATCTTATCTTATCCACACCTATCTGTCTTATCTAGGTGAGGGCCCTTTTGGATGCACTTCGACCCAGTGGGATCTTTTGTGCATTTGCCCTCTGCACAAAACGGATGATGTAGTTCACCGGGAGCACCTTGAGAATTCCTTTGGTTGCGGATAGCCGGTTACCAAAGTAATTCATTCTTTGTCTGGCAAGGGCATGACATTCACACAATAATCTTGTTGCTACTTACTGACCTAGTTAAGAGTCTCGACGAGAACGATACTATAGAAGAAAGGGAAATTCGCGAGAGTACAATATTTTATGAAATATTTAGCTGAACATTGACATATTTTTTAATACGTTTATTATCCGATAAGACAATTAAAATGTAAGAATTAAAAAACAAATTCAAACACATTTGTTATATGGTCATGGTCAATGAATAAATACAATACAAAACAATGTAATTGTTAAATTGTATAGGTTAGTAATAAATATTAATCGAATCTTAACGCGCCCAAAATAAAAAATACTAACAAAAAGCTCCTAATTAACGCTTTTCTCTCATAACTAAATCATGCTAAACCAAACCATATTTCACCAACAAAACAGGCTTAACAAGAGTCAAATCTGATACAGCCCCCTAATTTTAGATAGAATTACGGATTACTTTACAAAACCCTTCAAAACCATAAGGCATTTACTACAATATCAACACCAAATCAAACTACACCGTAACAAATATAAATTAAACTCAAAATAGCTGTACAAAATTCTGATTTTAGGCTGTTTTGTTTTTGAAGTTATGCATTGTTCGTTGTAGGGTTTAGTTCCGCTACTCGCCGCGTGGCGCGCGCGTGTCGCCACTCCAGTTACTTGTTCAGTCTATTGTTTAGATATCCTGTCATTTGATGTAGTATAAGACGCGTGAGTTTCTTGACGTTGTACGTAATTAAGTTTTTTTAAACGTTTTACGTCGGTAGGTATCCTATTAGAACGTTATTCTTAAAGGAAGTGGGCTTTTGTTTCTGTGGGCACTTAAATGCTTCAAGTTACCGGTCGTGTTAATTCTGTATCCGATATTTACTATTCCCTTAGCCGAGCATAGGGTCATTATGCCGGTTACGCGACCTTTGGTAAGCGACCACCTGAAGGACGTGGTTTTTACAAGCTTTATATTAACTTGCACTGTTCGTATATATGTAAATATGTAAGTAGCTACCTATGTAAGTATGTATGTAAGTTGTCCGTAAAAATTTGTAATCCGTTTTTCAGTCACTTCCCGTTATCCACTTGAGCTGAAATTTTGCATGCATAAGTATATCGAATGACAATGCAATATTATGATGATTTGGAGCTGGTCTGATGCTGGAGCTGGAAGGTGGCCATATGAACTCCGCAATAAAACGACACAACCCCATCGAGTTTGGGCTCGTTAGAATCGTCTCAATGAGTAGTTGATGATGGTATGCAGAAAAGTACAGTCGGCAATAAAAGCTTGTACCAAAAATGATTTTTTTGACAGAAACTTATTTCAATTGAAGATAACAATGTTATTCTACAGAACCTATTGAAACATTTAGCCGTACCTATGCATTATTGATTGTAGTTATAGAATTCCAAATAAAAGTATTTATTTACGATTTAACATTTGCATATTTAGCACAAATTGGCATTACATGAAATAAATGTTCAATATAAACTAGTATAATACAATAATACACACGTCAACTAGTCAACCCCGCTCGTTATCGCTTCCGGTGCAAAAGTGGCCATAATGCTTATGGTTATAGAATAGGAATTTACTAAAAAAACGATAAAATATGCGTTCAGTTCAACAACTCAGCTAAGTGGTCTCTAACCGGCGAAATTACAAGAATTTCAATCTGTACGTCATTGGCTTCGACGAACTTTTACAGAAATACTTAGTTATAACCAACCGAACCAACTCCACCATGGAACCGTGTCACAATTAACTGACGTATTAACGTCATATGATCGTGCGTATGTTCGTTAACTGCAACAAGGTTCTATGGTGGGTCATCATTCAGTTCGATAGTACCTACGAAATATCATTTGATAGGAGAACATCGTGAGGAAACCGGTCTAATCCCAAAACGGTCTAGTTTTCCTTTTGATTGGCAGGTCAGTCGGTTTCGTAAAATTAGTGCCTACGCCCAATTTGGGATTAGGTGCTAAAGCGGACCCGGGCTCCTTTATGAAAGGTACAACCGGGGAAAACACGGAGGATAGTGATTTTTCATCCCCTTTTCCATCATGTTAGCGCCGCTACGCCGTGAACGCTCTCGAATAGGGGTGTAGACACTAAATAAAACAATCAATAAAGTTGCATTTTCGCGAAAAAGGATTAAAAATGTAGTCACATTTAATTGAGAAAAAAGCAACGCAAAAGGTTTAATAATCACAAAGTTACATATATTATAAGCGTCCAAAAGTTTTAAGAAGGGGTATGTTCTGTCCATTTTCCGCAAAACGCACCTTCATATGAAACGATTGTCATTTACTATGACGCTAGAGGATCGTGACGTCACGACCCCGGAGCGTTTTCTCTCTCTAACAGGCAACATTGAAACGGTTGCAGCTTCGTAATTTTTTGAGATATTCATATTCATTTATTCATAATTGTCAATTTTACATGTCAGGAATTTATAAAAAAATAATAATAATAATATTAGCTTTACACAAAAAGTGTACTTACAAATAATATTTATTAGTTAAGATTGCAATAATAATTAAAAATATTCATACACTGTTTATAAATTCGTCGAAGCTATAGAATGTGTGCTCGAGAAGCCATTTTTTTAGTTTTCGTTTGAAAATCAGTAGTGACGGAGCCGACGTGATTGTCTCTGGCAACTTGTTATACACGGCTGGCCCCATCACGTGCGTCGCCTTCTCGGATTTGGCCAGTCGTCGCTTTACTGGGAGGATTTTATTGGGGTATCGCAGCATCCAGGATGAATCTGAGCGCTTTTTGTACTCGTCTAAGTGTGCGTAGGTATACGATGCGATTTGGAACACTACGATTGATGGCAGTGTCAATATGCCAAGTTCCTTGAAAAAAGGCCTCGTAGATGTTTCCTGGCTTACCTGCACCACAGATCGCACGGCCCTCTTTTGACATCTGAAGATACGTTGCCAGTCGGCGGCGCGCCCCCACATCTCCGCACCGTACTGTAGCAGTGCGTGAATAGTCGCGAAATAGCTCGCCCTTACAACGTGCCGCGGTACGACTCGCGCAAGACGGCGCAGTGCGAAACACGCACTACCCAGTCTAGCGCGCAGCTTGTCAACGTGGGTCTCCCAGGTTATTCCAATTGGAATTTCGTCATTAGGCATATTTTTTTGCCTTCTTTCTTTTTTAGTAATAATACATTTTGAGTTTACACCCCTATTATGTAATGTTTTAAGAAAACAGCTGTTTTACGCACCGCACCTACTTTGTAGCTACTTGCCCTAAGGTACGCCTTGCTTGCTTGCTTTTCCTTGCTTTGTTGCTTGTGGTGTTGTGTTCATGATGAGTATTAAGGTTGCCAGAGCTTCCGAGAGCTTGCTGTGCTGAGAGCGAGGCTTCCATCATCGAAAAGCTAATGGGATATAAATAAGTACCAAATGATAAATATTCCGTAGGTTATGTACTGTGGTTATGGTTATGACGCATTGGTTTTAGGACTGTTATGTTGTGTTAACATATATGTTTTTAATAATAAATAAATAAATGTAAGTTCCGTAAAACTCCTCAGTACGAGTTTGATACGTATTATGTACTTAGTTAGGTAGGTAGGCCTAAGCTTGTTGGCGCCCTGATGAGGTCCATTTTATTACTTGTCATTTTCTACGTTAAATAAATAATTCAAGTATCACCGAGTGAGAAAAATCAAGCATTATTCTATAACGATTAGATAAAAATCGGTTATTGTTTTCAAGTGTCATTCCAACCCTTCGATTACCCAGGTAAAAGCGCAATCGTGCTGTTTCATAATTAACCGCCCCGCCTGCTGTGTTGGCGCAACAGCGAGGCGGGACGTGTGTTATCAGACATCGGTAGCGCTTGAAGTGTTTAGTGTTTACGTTCGTGTGGGAAAATAATTAGTTGGGTACCTAGTTATTTTTTAACTCTATGTATAATATCTGCTGCAGATGTGTATCATTAAATGTTATTTTGTTACTTTTTTTTTCAGAACGAATTTTTGAGCCCTTTTCAGAGTGCTTGAACGCAATATTTTATTTATGCCATGTAGGTAGGTATTTTATTATACACAATTGCAGTTTTAAGCAAATATTTACATGTCGCATTCAATCAAAGTACAGAGGCGAACTTAAGGTTAAGGATTTTTGGAATAGTATATAGTGCCAATGTACTATTCCAACAATAATTTGTTGAGGCTAGAAAGTAGGTCGAAGGATAATACGGATGCTTTTGGCTGAGACATTATACACAGTGCTTTTCACGCCTACTGCGAGGAAATTGCAAATTGTTACCAATGAAAATTATAATACTAAATAAAAGAGCGCGTACCTATGCGGTCGCGTGACACCCTACCGATACCGCCTTTCCAACTGGACTACAAAACCATTGTTGGACAGTTTGGATTCATAGAAGGCCTGTTCGTGCGACGTCCAGCTTTGAAGCCTGAATTCTGACCATCGTTTGCCACATTTCCGAGCCCTCCGAGCAGTGGCGAGAAAATGATTTTAGGAAGTCTATTTCCATTAATAGTTTTTTTAATATCTACACATTCTTAAATAGTTGCGTATTAGTTTCATAATACTCGTATTGATGTGTGCAATAAATGTATTAGGTACAGTCAGCATCAAAAGTAGCTACGCAAACGAAGACGTCCAAAAGTCTTTATTAAAAGGGAATAAGAACTTTTGACATCTTCGATTGCGTAGCTACTTCTGATGCTGACTGTACATACCTATTTGTATTGTAAGTTCAAAAATACCTATCAAAACATTCGAGTAATCAATATTCTCATAGCGTTTTCAAATTCAATATAATTCGTCAAACAGCGACTGCCGCCGACGATGGGGTGCCTCCATTGATGTCTCTAATAAACTGAATTAAACTGCAGCTCAATTATTCGCGTCAGAACGTATTAGGCGACCCCTAGCGTAGCGGCGCTAGCGGCACAGAACAATATAATAGTATTACATAATAATATATATCTATTCGCGAACCAGTTGCGGGAAGCGAGGTTAACTGAAGGGTCCACGGAAAGAACATGTCTAGTCAAATTGTTTTTCAACCGACGAAAAAAACGGAGGAGGTTCTCAACGCGTATATTTTTTTTTTTTTTATGTATGGCGCATAACTTTTTACAGAGTAGTTCGATTATGATAATTATTTTTTTATTGGAAAGGGTATACCCCGAAGTTGGTCCCATATAAATTTGGAAAAAAAAAAACCAACCCTAAGGGTAGGAAACTAGGGGATGATTGATTTTTCGTCGGTTAAAACTTTGTTTTCAAAGTAAATTATTGAAAATTAGATTTTAATGTCAAGTAATAGTTTATCACGAGCTCAACATGTTGACATTAAAACCTCATTTTGAAAAATAAAGTGACTATCTAGACACAATTTTCTTTCCGTGGACCCTTCAACTAGGCAATGAGGACCGCGGCTTTGAGTGGTAATATGGCGAATTAGTTTGACAGATCATCGTCCTCCTAGCGTTATTCCCGGTTGTGCACTAAAAGAGCCCGGGGTCCCAAGATTTGGCGTAGGCACTTGTTTTACGAAAACGACTGCCATCTGACCTTCCACCTCAGAGGAAAAACTAGAACTTATTGGGATTAGACCGGTTTCCTCACGATGTTTTCCTTCACCGAAAAGTCGCTGTTAGTTAAACATCATATGATATTTAGTACATATGTTTTAGGTACGACCGTCCCGGGGTACGAACCCAACGACCTGCATATTAAAGTGTCGCGTGCCATTCCGCTCGGCTACCAGTGACTATCTACTAAATTAGTTTGACAGTTTTTTTTATATACTGGCAAACAAGCTTTTACAACCTTTCATTAGTTATCATAACAGGAGTGACGTCACCAGTCGCTGATCGGTGAATAAAAACACGTTCCGCTTCACATCAATAATCTTGACATTAGGTACTTCAAATGGTGGTTATTGTTTGAAATTAGTATAAACTAAAGTAAAAACGTTTCAGTAGCAATTATTTTATGTTTTTTCAACATTTTGAGCACAACATAATGGTTAATATTAAAGCTGCATCTTCCCTATTGACCGCCCACAGCAGATTTGATCTGGGCTGTCCATAGCATGGGTGATCTTCCGCGCAGTCGGGTAGTGTACCCTCCGCTCTGCCTATAGAGAAATCGAAAATAATTAAATTAAACTAGGAAAATTCAAATCATGTGTTACCTAATTGATACACTTAATTGATGACCTTTTTACAAATGCTCAACTATACAACAGTGTTCTTGTTTGCCACCGTTGTAGTATAAAATACCATTGTGTAGACGGGTACATGAAATTAAATAGTTTCAACAACAAAGCACCCTCTGAGGGAAGACAAATTAGGTTTGTGCCCAATTGGGCCCGTCGACACGTATTACAGCGCCCGTGGTCACAATAGGGCCAAATTGTTCGTGGGATCATTTGTTAGTTTTGATTTCGTAAACAGTTTTATTGTTACGAGTTGTTGTTCGCAATTAATATGATAATTGTTATTATTTTACTGGAAAAGCATTTATTTTCTAAAGTACGAGTATAATGGGTAATTAACATTTATCATATCAGCCGAAAGACGTCCACTGCTGGACATAAGCCTCCCCCAAAGAGTGCCAATGTGACCGGTCCTGCATGCGCCACCCGCATCCAACGGATTCCCGCGACCTTTACCAGGTCATCAGTCCACCTGGTGGGGGTCACTCACGCTGCGCCTTCCGGTATACGTGGTCGCCACTCAAAAACCTTTCCGCCCCAACGGCCATCGGTACTACGTGCATTAACTAAAATAAATTAAAAGTAAGTTAAATCTAAAAAAGGCCCTCGATGCTTTGTGTCGAGGATGCTGGCGGCATTTTTCAAAATTCGCTGAATCGCAATGATAATGCGTTGCGCGAGAAAGCCGCAAGCTTTTCGGTCACCAGATTTAGACTTAGATTTTTACGGCCGTATTTTTAAACGTGCTCCTTATCTGTCACTTAGACATTTGCGTTCGTAAGAAAGGGACAAAGCACGTTTTATTTACCAAAGGCATTTTAAGTTTTATGAATAAGGGGGTTAAGAGGCTCATACATTTCTGACACAAGTGGATCTGGGATGGCTACCACTCACGCTCAAATCAACAAAGGGCAATGATCATGTTACTCCTCTGAAATTGCAGGCGTCCATAGGCAACTGTGTCCGCTTACCAGGCGGACCTTAAGGCGCCGTAGGTTCATGGTCTTTTCTCCCTCTCACTGACACATTTTTATTTACATTTTTTGTGCGTTTAAATAAATAAAATAGGTAGGTAGTAATCACTTGAGTTCCCTCAAACATGATGTTGCCGATTTTTAGAAGCAATTTTAATATTTTTATTTGTTACGAATGTTCGTGATTTTTTTCTATTGAATTTTCGCTCAAGTCATGCTTAGTCATGTTTCGAATCACTGATCTCGCTGCAGAAAAGCCTCAAGATTACTATTCGTATTTTTTTGAAACCATATTATTATAAACAGACGCATTATATTGTTTCAAAAACTCTATTCGCTTAACTTCGCTGAACCTACGGCGCCTTAAGCACATTTCCCTACTACCATCGTAGCTAAACTAAAAGAATATAAATTGAAATACCACAATCGACATTACAAAAACTATAGCTAAGAACCATATCGACAGACAAGATTGAAAATAACAACGTGAATTACTCTAAAAACAAAGATTTAACCGACTTCAATAGCCACATCAACATTTCCACATTTATTTTCTAATTTACCACATGAACTGATTTCCGAGAGTAAATGCGTTGATTATTAGAGAAAAAATCCAAATCGCTGTATGTGGGCCGATAATGTTTGGGTCATTGTCAGATTTAGGTTCGCGTCTCTTCGGTGGACATTGCCAAAGTTAAGGGCTATAAAGCCTAATTTTTGGTTGTACTTTGAATCCGCATAATCGGTGTTTCCCCTTCTATAATTCTATGTGATAGAAACATATTATATGTAAACGTAAGCCCTTAACTATTGACCACCGGAAAGATGATTTTTGTTTTTGTGACTGACAATGACCCATTTGAGGACTTCCATCGATTCCTCAAGGATCTCAGACTCACCATTGGCACGTCATTGTTTGCTATTTCAACGCCATGATATCAGAATAGGTGACCTAAGTAGGTACTTTTATAGTTTGAAGTACATCATTGAGAAGTTCCACAAGCCATCTGTGGTCTTCATCATCACTTCCACTTCACCAATCTTATGTTATCCGGATGTAAATACACGAGTTACATACTTACAAATACCGAAATTACTACACGCGTTCCTAATATATTTGAGGAGTTCTCTAAATTCCGCATGGTACCCATCATCCAACTGGAGTTTTGAAAAAAAAAACGGCCAAGTGCGAGTCGGACTCGCCCATGAAGGGTTCCGTAAAATAAATTGCGGTTTACGATTTATGACGTATTAAAAAAAAACTAATTAATAGATCTCGTTCAAACCAATTTTCGGTGGCAGTTTGCATGGTATAATGTACATCATATTTTTTTTTTAGTTTAATCATTCTCTTATTTTAGAAGTTACAGGGGGGGGGGCACATTTTACCACTTTGGAAGTGTCTTTCGCGCAAACTATTCAGTTTAGGAAAAAACTATATTAGAAACTTCAATATTATTTTTGAATACCGATCCATAGATACCCCACAAGTATGGGATTGCTGAAAAAAAATTGAGTTTCAGTTCTAAGTATGGGGAACCCACAAAATTTCTTGTTTTTTTTCTTATTTTGTGTGAAAATCTTAATGCGGTGCACAGAATACATCTACTTACCAAGTTTCAATAGTATAGTTCTTATAGTTTCGGAAAAAAGTGGCTGTGACATACGGACGGACAGACAGACATGACGAATCCATAAGGGTGCCGTTTTTTGCCATTTGGCTACGGAACCCTAAAAATGGCACGCGTCCGACCACACAGTCGTATGGTTAGACTTGAATGCTATTGTTCTGAAGATAAGATCAGTCCAGTTCAGAAAATCTCAGCGGCCAAGTGCGAGTCGGACTCGCACATGAAGGTGAAATAAATTGCAGTTTACGATTTATGACGTATTAAAAAAAAACTACTTACCAGATCTCGTTCAAACCAATTTTCGGTGGAAGTTTGCATGGTAATGTACATCATATATTTTTTTGAGTTTTATCATTCTCTTATTTTAGAAGTTACAGGGGGGGGGGGGGGACACACATTTTATCACTTTGGAAGTGTCTCTCGCGCAAACTATTCAGTTTAGAAAAAAATGATGTTAGTATTTTTAATATCATTTTTGAAGACCTATCCAATGATACCCCACACGTATGGGTTTGATAAAAAATTTTTTTTTGAGTTTCAGTTTTGTGTATGGGGACCCCTAAAACTTAATGTTTTTTTTCGATTTTTGTGTAAAAATCTTAATGCGGTTCACAAAATACATCTACATACCAAGTTTCAACAGTATAGCTCTTATGGTTTCGGAAAAAAATGGCTGTGACATACGGACGGACAGACAGACGGACATGACGAATCTATAAGGGTTCCGTTCTTTGTCATTTGGCTACGGAACCCTAAAAAGAAATTGTTGTGTCCGAATTGGGCCCAGATACGACTAGTTGACCCTGGGGTGCGATTTAGGGGTTCCTAAGGCCACCTTCTGTATCCATCATTAAACCTCAGGGATGGGAAGTTGGTCACATTTGACCCGCACTACTAACGAACAAACTAAAGGCAATTTAATATAAGCTGTTGTTTGTATGGAACTGCCGTGTTGAGAGCTCTTTCACTAATGACTCCGTGTCTTATCAGCGTAGTGTCTCAATTCGCAGAGTGACTTAGCTGATTAAGCACCTTTTATGTGGAAATTGCACATTTCGATTGCTATTATTTAGAACCAAGCTTCAAAAATCAATACAATTTTATGCGTGTATTTATTTGGATTTTCGACTCGTGCATTATACCGGTGATAACTTATGGATGCCAAACTTGGGCACTTACAAAAAAGCACTACCAAAAACTTGCTACATGTCAAAACCACATGGAAAGGAGCGTGCTAAATATAAAACTTAAAGATAGAGTTAAATTATCCGTAATTAAAACCAAATCAAAGAGCAAAAGCATTGGTAAGATAGTGAAGCAACAAAAGTGGCGCTGGACAGGCCACATGATAAGGGGGCGTCCACAAATTATGTAACGCAAATTGGAGGGAGGGGGGGGGGTCCGGCCAAGCGTTACGGTCCTGTTACGTTGTGGGAGGGGGGTGTCAAGGTTTGCGTTACGTCACGCACGATTTTTTATAATAGTATACTTAAAACATATACAATATTTAAATATTGGTATAGGCACCAAACAAATGTTGTGAGATGGGCTGGTTGTTTGTCGGACGTATACAGGTTGAAGTGCGGAGTGAGACAGGGTGGGCTGACGTCTCCAAAGCTCTTCAACCTGTATATGAATCAACTGATCGAGGAGCTCAGTAACACCCCAGTGGGTTGTTCTATTGGTGGAAAAGTTATTAATAACATCAGCTACGCGGACGACATGGTGTTGCTGAGCCCTTGCATCAGTGCGTTGAGGAATTTGCTAGCCGTATGCGAGCGCTATGCTGCAGCCCAAGGCCTCAAGTACAACGCGACGAAAAGTGAGCTGTTGTTGTTCAAGGCGGGCAATAAAACTTATGATATTGTCCCGCCAGTTGTACTTGACGGCACGCCATTAAAAAGAGTCTCACAATTTAAGTACTTGGGGCACTGGCTAGTGGAGACGCTATGCGACGATCTCGACATAGAGAGAGAGCGCCGGGCCTTGGCGGTCCGTTGTAATATGCTGGCCCGTAGGTTCGCACGGTGTAGTGAGGGTGTCAAAGTTACCTTATTTAAGGCATTTTGTCAATCCTTCTACTCGTGTGCGCTGTGGGTTGGGTATACGCAGCGGGCCGTCAATGCCATAAGAGTGCAGTACAATAATGCGTTCAGGGTGCTGTTGGGTCTGCCCCGCTATTGCAGTGCGTCCGGCATGTTCGCGGCGGCGGGCGTGCCGGGATTCCACGCAATAATGCGCAGTAGGGTGGCATCACTCATGCGGAGGGTGCGGGGTAGTACCAACAGCATCCTACAATCGCTTGTTGAACGGGTGGACTGCCCGATAATGCGGTACTGGGACGAGGTTGCTCCGGTGCGTGCCCCCTCACGCCAATATTAGTTTTGCTAAGTTACTTGTTTTGTTACTAACACTAGTTTTTAAGTTAATATATTGTTACTAACAAATTATGGATGAATTAGTCCGAAATAAATGATTTTTAATTTAATTTAATTAATTAAAAAAAGTTTAGTTTTTCACATACCTAGTTTGCGGTTTCATTTCATTCACTCAAAATCAACTTCTGCAAATAAAGTCTCCGTTACGCGAGTTATCACTTGGCGTCAGGGAGAGCTATTGTGCCAGGTCGGTGTCACCTGCCGCGCTGGAGTGGGTGGCAGAAGATGAGAGATAGCCACAGAAGATGTGATTGCCGCCGAAGCCGATACCAATTGTGAGCGATTCTGATTCCGATTTACCCTTAATAGAATGTATTAAGAAATGGAACCGAAACCCGTTCATAGATGGTTAAATTTCTTGATTCCTTGAAACCACACTAATGTTTCATTTAAAAAATGCAGATTTATGATTAAAAAGTATCTAAAATACCACTTATCTTTGAATAACTGAATACTACCCTGAAGACTTGTTACGTAACGGAATTGAAGGGGGGGGGGGGGGGTCCCAGCTAAGCGTGACGGTCCTGTTACATGAGTGGAGGGGGGGGTTAAAAATTTAAGAATTTTGCGTTACGTAATTACGTAACGTAAGTAAGACAAAAATTAGGTAAATGGGCAAAAGAAATAGTTGAGTGGTACCCAAGAGGAAATAAAAGAAAAAGAGGAAGACCCATTCTAAGATGGTCAGATGACCTTAAAAGGATTGGTGGAGGAGTGTGGCTGCGGGACGCAAGGGATCGCGAGGCGTGGAAAGCTTTGGAGGAGGCCTATGTCGGAAGACAAGTTGAGGTTGTCGATGGAAATAGTTAGAAGTAGAAGTAAATAATAAGTAAAGTACGTAGTTTAAGTTTTCTTGTAAATTGTAAACCTCAGCAATAAAGGCTATTTTTATTTATTTTATTTTATTTATTTGGAATAAAGGAAAACAATTTAATGCAAAGGTTAGTAATGCTTTGTATTGGGGAAACGCCGCCTGCATCTTAAGAATCATTCCCGCCAATCAGTGACGGTGACGAAGTCAAAAATCATAGTTTTTTTTATGTGCGTGTAAAAACGTAGAACCCGTGGCCGTTGGGGCGGAAAGGTTCTCGAGTTGCGACCACGTACCTACTGGAAGGCGCAGCGTGGGTAGGCCCGCCACAAGGTGGACTGATGACCTGGTAAAGGTCGCGGGAGTCCGCCGGATGCGGGTGGCGCAGGACCGGTCATTGTGGCACTCTTTGGGAGAGGTCTAGTTCCAGCAGTGGACGTCTTTCGGCTGATATGATGATGATGAAAAACTTAGCTTTAATCATTAGAAATGAATTTGTAGATAACTTCACTCGCTACCTGTTTTAATACGATTGTGTAAATGTCTACTGATGAGCGGTGACAATTTTTCTGAATATAAAGTTTCCAAAATCTACGAAATAAAATATATTTTGCTATACGATATATTTTTTGTAAACAGTCATCATCCCCCTAGCGTTATTCCCGGTTGTGCCCTACGAGCTCGGGGTTCGCTTTGACACCTAATCCCAAGATTTGGCATAGGCACTAATTTTATGAAAGCGACCGCCATTGCCATCTGACCTTCCAACCCAGAGGGAAAACTAGAACTTATTGGGATTAGACCGGTTTTCTCACGATGTTTTCCTTCACTGAAAAGCTAACGGTAAATATTCCGTACATAAGTTCCGAAAAACTCATTGGTACGAGCCGGGATTCGAACCCACGACCGCCGCTTGACAGCCGCATGCCTGAACCACTAGGCTACCGTAGCTAGCTTTTTTGTAAACAGTAATGTATTAGTAGTTTATCTACCCAAATATCATAAACCCTCCATGATGCGTTCAAGAACCGCTAACCGCACATTATGACCACCATAAAAATAGACTGTTTTGTTAGAACAAATTTCTTATCTGTGAAAATGTTATTATTGCTAAATAATAACATCGATTTCGATAATATTATTTCATTCAAATTTCGAACGTCTCGGAAAAACAAAGAAATTTGATTTAACCTCTATTCTAATATCAGTCGAGATGACGTTTAGTTCGGAATTAATTGTCAATTTGCATACAAATTTGACAAATGTCGCACGTAAGTAAGATATCGAACGATATGATAGTCGGATCAGTTGGATGCGACTCTAGTTTGTCTATGAATTAAAAAAAAAACTATGACAGCTGCCAGAAAACAACGCCGCGATGCCGGTCATAATTTGCGGCTCCTGAATGCATCATGGAGGCTTATGATAATATGTGGATAGATAAAGTAGTGTATGTAACTGTACATAATTTAGGCATTATGTACAGTCACATAAACTACTATTATGTGACTGTACATAATGAAGGGCATTAAACACGAGTGTGGGTTTATGAAACTCGCCTTCGGCTCGTTTCATAATAACATCACACGGGTGTTTTAATGCCTAAGTAATTATGTACAGTTACATACACTTCTTTATCTATCCACATAATCATAAGCCTCCATGATGCATTCAGGAGCCGCAAATTATGACCGGCATCGCGGCGTTGTTTTCTGGCAGCTGTCATCGTTTTTTTTTAATTCAGAGACAAACTAGAGTCGGTTCCACCTGTCATGTCGTTCGATATCTTACTTACATTTAGATTGTACGCTCAGGATTTGCTTTCACTAGCTAAGGTTCGTCTTGATGATGACTGGTTTGTTGGATGCTCTCGATCTAGCCAGTTTAAAGGTATTCATTACGCTGAACTCCAGGATAGAATCCCGCCTGTTAGACCTTGGTTTTTTCGATAACGTGAGGCAAGCAAAAAAGTAACATCAACAATTTGTAGGCTGCGCATGGGTCATTCGTGTACTCTAGTTTTTTTGCACAAAATCCGAGTAAAAGATTCTTCTTTGTGTGAATGTGGATTGGATGAGGGTACTTTGTATCATAAAATATTCTTTTCGATTGTTCTAGACTTCTTTATATGATCTTCTTCCTCCCTATATTCCTCGCCCTGTTAACTCCATATGCTTACTACGTTTAGTTTTCACTTCATTCATCGCCATTTTATGTGAATTCATTAGTCTTAATAACATTAGATTGTAGTTACTTCATTTTATGTTGGCAACTTAACAGTAATATTATTAGCATTTTTTGTTCGGTGTTTTCTTATATAAAACCTTGCTACTGGCACAGAATAAGTAATAGTACTACGTACAGAAGGTTCTCTGTTAACAAATTCCCTGTTTAGGTACGCCAAACGTGCCTAAATGTGGCCATCCCTTTCTATCGCATGCAACGCGCTGCGACCCGTGCGAGCGTCTCGTACCAACGCGCGGCAACTACTAATGGACCGCCAATAATTGGCGGCCGGCCGCGGCCGGCATGTACTTGTAGCGGCGCGCCGGAATCACAGAGTGAACCGCCCCTGCTACTGGTCAGATTCCCCGATTTTATTTTTTTATTTTGCTACCTATATTATGTTAAACGTCAAGTCAAACCAGATGTCAAATCAAAACTGTCTTTGGCAAAGGCCCCTGAGGCTGCCACTTCACTTATAACTAACTAACTACGTGCGACTTTTGACAAATTGGTATGCAAATTGACAATTCATTTCGAACTAAACGTCATCTCGACTGATATTAGAATAGAGGTCAAATCAAATTTCTTTGATTTTCAGATGTTCCAAATTTGAATAAAATAATATTATCGAAAAATAATACTATCGGGTTGTGGGTAGAACTGCCCGAACAGATACTACGGGGTCCGCGTATTTGGACTGTTTTAATAGTGAAAAGTTAAAAGAATTTCTCCAGAGGCATTTTAAAGTTTGCAGTTTGATTGCCGGACTGTGCACAAGTGTTTTCCTATCAATATTCGGCAATCTGGTGCTTTGAAATGGAATCATTGGATTTGACGTAGCATTGTTTACCTTTGCACCAAGCTCTAAGTGAATGTGAAGATTCTGCGATATGGCGCGGCGTAAATAGTGACAAGTCCGACGGGAGGTCGTGCTATTCCGGATTAATGTTTGTGTGCAGGTTAATAATGTAATTACCATTACAAAGATTGATCCGGCCGATATAAAAAACTTGTTTACCCTGCATTCCGGCACTATACCGCCATCTAGGCGTTATTGGTTGAAAAAAACGAGCTGTCACCTCACACTGAACTTTTTCCTGCGTCCGGCCTGCGCAGGGGCGCGTATCGACGCCGACGCGCCATCTGCAGCTTTGGAGGGGAGTTGTCGAGCAAGCGGTTTGCTTGGTTTGGAGCGACGGCGAAACTACACCCCGTGGTTTTGCATTATTATAGTAGTTAGCTAGTCTAATGACCATTATTTTATGTTTGTGAGTAGTGGAAATTTATTTATATTTTAATTTTAACCTAAACATATATTTAGTGGTGTAATTTAGTTAAGCATCTGTTTTTGCAGTTAAACCTAGGTATTAGGTACAGGGATTTACAGACCACATTGTAGATTTATTTTTAATGGTAAATGTTGTATTTGTACGTCTATGAATGTTATTTTTATTGGCATTTTAGTTGTTTTTTTTTTATTTTGGTTTTTTTTTTGTAATAATGTAAATTTTAATGAACTCGCCATTTAATTTATTGATTCAATGTTTATGATTATTGTTATCATTTTTAATCCAAAAGTGTACTTTTAATGTTTTAGCAAATTTGTACTTAGGTACTACATATACCTACTACATTTGAATTTGGTTAGTGTGCTTTTACTAAAGGAATTTAGTTGTTGTTTTGTCCTATTTAAATTATCATAGACTAATTACTAGCAATTATTTAGCACAATGAGTTCCCTGTCGGAGTCGACGTGCCCTTACTGTCCAAACTCGGCGCGGTTATTTACATCGCGAGGCCTTAAAACGCACATAACACGAATGCACAAAGATGTTTCCAGTCCTTCTGCGTCGCAGCCCGTCGGCGGTGTCGCTGTGCACCCTGATGCCGCGCAACCGGCATTAAGCGTTCAAAGACACAGTTGCAACCTCGACCAACTTGCCTCATTAAGGGGGTCAGTGCGGGTTCTTCGGCACATTCCGAGGGGGGCGAGGAGTGTTGCAGCTAGGAGATTGTGCGACATTATCGAAAGTTGCATTGCCGTTAATGGGGTGGACGAGTGGTGTGCCCTCCTATCTTTTTCTTACAGGGCTCTGAGGACCCCTGAGGTGAGGGGTCCGGGATCTTTGACTGCGAAGGTCAAAGCAAACATAGAGGCCTTCTCGTACCTGTCGCCGGATGATGGTGCTGGGGCATCCCGGTCAACTTCTCTCAATAGGACGATTGAGGCCAAGGTCCACGAGGGAGATTTGAGAGGAGCTGTCCGGCTTCTAATGAGCGAGGACACAATCGCTCCGTCAGGCCCAGGCACTTTCGCAGCGTTGCAGTCTAAGCATCCGAGTCCGTCCCGTCCTCTCAGTTTCCCAACGGAGCTAGACCTTGACTGCCCTGCCTTGTCAGTCAAGGTGGAGGATGTATCTCTAGCAGTTAGTTCTTTCCACAGTGGGTCAGCAGCGGGGTTGGATGGAATCCGTCCGGCCCATTTAAAGGAGCTGACATCAGGCACGGCTGGCGACAGTGGAGTGCGTTTGATGGAAGCACTGACCAACCTGTGCAATTTTTTGCTTAGTGGGAAGTTGAACCCTCAGGTATGTCCGTATTTGTATGGGGCTACTCTTTGTGCTTTAAATAAGAAGGAAGGGGGACTGCGACCGATAGCCGTGGGGAGCACTTTCCGTCGACTCGTGGCCAAGCTTGGGTGTCGTGCGGTGAGAGGGGAGATGGCTTCTTATCTGCAGCCGCATCAGGTGGGTTTTGGGACGCAATTGGGGTGTGAAGCGGCGATACATGCTGTACGTGCTTTTGCATTGAAACCAGAGAATGCCGGCAGCGTCCTTATAAAACTCGACCTTAAAAACGCTTTTAACACAGTGGAGAGAGACGTATTGCTGGGGGAGGTTAGGGAGAAAATACCTGCGCTCTTTTCTTTTCTACACCAGGTTTATTCTTCACCCTCCAACCTGTTCTACGGAGCTGACCTTATTTTGTCACAAGTGGGGGCTCAGCAGGGGGATCCACTGGGTCCGCTCACTTTCAGCCTCGCAATCCAGAAGGTCATTACCGAGCTAAAGTCACCTCTTAACATCTGGTACCTTGATGATGGCATCATCGGGGGCAAGCCGGAAGAGTTGGAGCAAGACTTGCTCGTCCTACTGCCACGCCTGAAGGATATGGGGCTGGAAGTGAATACTTCCAAATGTGAGTTTTTCCCCTGTGGACCGCAGTCAGCTTCTCTCTTCTCTTTTTTCTCGGGTTTACTTCCCGGCCTCAAGGAACTGAGCGCTGATTCCTTTTGCCTACTTGGTGCCCCGATTTTTCCTTCCGCAGTTCCTGAGGCACTCAAAATTCGTAAGGATCTCCTCCTCCTCGCAGGCGAGCGTCTCAAGGGTTTGGCCCCGCACGTGGCCTTGGCTTTGATGCAAAAGTGTTTCGCGGTTCCCAAGATCACGTATCTGTTGCGCACGGCCCCGGTTTGGTTATTCCCTGCTGACATTGAGACCTTTGATTTTGCCATTAAGTCGACGATTGAGTCGGTGGTCAATGTGTCTCTGAATGATATTCAGTGGGCACAAGCAGGTTTACCCATCCGTCATGGGGGCATTGGGGTGCGGCGTGTGGGGGACGTTAGCCTGCCGGCTTTCTTGGCGTCGGCCCATGGGGTTGCTAATCTAGTTGCTGAGATTTTATCATTTGATGGCGACGTGGTAAGCATACCGTATGTGACCGACGCTGTGAGGCAGTGGTTGGCTGTCAACCCGGGGGCGTCCGTCCCGGAGAATCCAAGTCTCCAGCGCGCGTGGGATGACGTAGGGTGTAAGGCCATCTTAGACGGTCAGATTGGGAACGCTTCAGGTGTGGACCGCGCAAGGCTTCTGGCAGTGTCGCGGCCGGAGTCAGGGGCTTGGCTGCAGGCGTTACCCTCCCCTCAACTGGGCACGTTACTCGACGGTGACTCGTTGCGGGTGTCGGTCGCTCTCCGCTTGGGCTGCAATGTATGTCAACCACACGTATGCATATGCGGTTCCACGGTGGGAGTTGACGGTCATCATGCATTGAGTTGCCGGCGATGTGCCGGGAGGCATCCGCGTCACCACGCCTTGAACGACGTGGTCCAAAGGGCGCTCAGGTCAGCGGGTGTTCCGTCCAAGCTTGAGCCTCCGGGTCTTAGTCGCACGGATGGCAAGCGACCTGATGGCCTAACGTTGGTGCCGTGGGAGAGAGGACGTTGCTTGGTCTGGGACGCTACTTGCGTCAGCACCTTCGCCGCCTCTCATATCAGTCGCACTGTACGCGCGGCTGGAGCGGCAGCCGAGTCTCAGGCGGCGGTGAAGCGCCAAAAGTATGCTCCATTGGGCTCGGGGTATATTTTCGTCCCTTTTGCGGTGGAAACGGCGGGCTGCTGGGGTGCTGACGCGAAACAATTCGTGCGTGACATAGGCTGTCGACTCAGGCAAAAGGGAGAGGACCCCCGCTCCGAATCGTTTCTGGTGCAGAGACTGTCCATAGCCATCCAGCGGGGTAATGCCGTGAGCATTATGGGCACTTTTGCACCGGAAGCGATAACGAACGGGGTTAACTAGTTGTAGTGTAGTTGACGAGTGTGTTTATATTATATACTAGTTTTTTGTATTTTTAAATTTATGTTTTATTTATACCTATAGCTAGTATAGATATTATATTTGACATGTGTATTTATGACGATGTATGATTAATGCAAATAAATGATATGTTATCGAAATCGATGTTATTATTTAGCAATAATAACATATTCACAGATAAGAAATTTGTTCTAACAAAACAGTCTATTTTTATGGTGGTCATAATGTGCGGTTCTTGAACGCATCATGGAGGGTTTATGATATTTGGTTACATAAAATATTTTTCACGCATTTAATCCGATTAAAACCAGCGATATAGTACAGTCGGCAGAAAATGCCGACCATTCATCTGAGGATTCACTGTTTTGACAAAAATACACAAATGCATGTTTCTGGTTCGGTTGACAATAAATTAACTAATGTGCTCAATACAATAATGAACGAGCCGAAGTTGATGGCAACTCCTTCCTTACGGCGAAAAAAAGTGTTCTAAAAGGATTAAATAACACTTAATGACTAGCGGTTCTGTGAGTTTGAAAAATTCGAGAGATTGATTTATAATAAGTTTCTGTCAAAAATTTCATTTTGGTACAAGATTTTACTGCCGACTGTACTTTTCTGCATACCATCATCAAGGTAATCATTGAGACGATTCTAACGAGCCCAAACTCGATGGGGTTGTGTCGTTTTATTGCGGAGTTCCTATGGCCACCTTCCAGCTCCAGCATCAGATCAACTCCATGTCACCATAATATTGCATTGTCATGCGATATACATATGCTTGCAAAATTTCAGCTCAATTGGATAACGGGAAGTGACTGAAAAATGGATTTCAAATTTTGACGGACAACTTACATACGAACAGTGCAAGTTGATATAAAGCTTGTAATAAAAAAAAACAAACTGAATAAGGCGTATTAGTGAAGTGGCCAAGTTGAAGAATAGCAACTTTCGTAGGACTGACAAGGTTTATACCGACAAATAGTGCGTTGTTTTTTTTGTGCAACATGCGCATTGCCGACCCTTTAAGAATTTATATACTCCTTTTTTGAAGAACCCCCCGTTTCCCGTCAGTCAGCCAGTTTTTGGGACAACGGGACAGGTGGTTCCGAACTTGTTAAAAAAACACCTACATCGCAACTGTTTTATAAAATGTGAAAATGTGTCTGTGGACAGTAAGACAACTAACAAACTATGCGGACGTAGGCAGTCTGCAGAATATTGGAACAGTACCTACGCGTCAGCAGCCCGCTAAACCCGTCAAAAAATTTGGTTGCAAAAAAAGTGTTTTATAAAATCTAAAAAAATGCGTGCAAGTAGTTCATAGTACCTAAAACCAGACTAACATAGTCAGCCCAAAGTTTTATGGAACATACGCCGTCAGCAGTCAATAGAACGGCGGTGCGGCGCGGACGGATTTTCATTGCAGTGTGCATTATAGGCAGCACTAGTTTGTTTGGATATCTCGTATTGAAGTGCTTTGTTTCGTTTTAAATAAATCAGGATGCAACTTTACGAATACACAGGCTTCGTAAATATATAAGGAGGGTACCGTTAACAACTTCAATTTTATAAAAGTGTCTTTACAAGATGTTCTTTGCGAGATATTGGCTATTGCCCGGATACACTGTTTTTGTGCTACAAAAGTGCGATTTATGTGTGAGGAAGTTCCCCATAGCAAAATTCCGTAACGTAGGTTGGATGCCACAAATCCATGATAAGCATTAAGGGCAATTTTCCTATCAGTTATTTTTGTTAATCGCCATAAAACATACGGCAAACCTATTAATTTTTGAGCAGACTTTATCCACATGCAATTTCCATGTGCATCGCATCTATCATCAACCACAAAGCCCAGGAACGTAGTACTTTCACATTCCATTAAAGTCTGGTCATTATAAGCAATATTGAGTTCATGTTTTTTACCTCGTTGATTAATAAATTGTATATATTTTGTTTTCATTACATTCACTTGTAGATTGTTGTCTATTAACCATGTCATTACGTCAGCAATGGTATCGTTAATTACATTATTGAATTTTTGTGTGAATGTAACAGGAATTACAATAGATATGTCGTCGGCAAATAAGTACCTTATTATGTTGTATTAAGTAAGTCATTAATGTATATTAAGAAGAGCAATGGGCCTAGGATAGTACCTTGTGGTACTCCTACCCTATTGTATTTCGTGCCTGATCTATGTCTATTTTCCATTTCTCCATTGTCTATTCCTACTATTTCTACTGTTTGTCGACGATCTATAAGATAACTTTGAAGCTTTTGCAGACAAGTCCCCTCATGCCATATTTTTCACACTTTTGAAGTAGTTGATTATGATTTATGATGCCTCTCATGTAATTTTTTTCCCTTTTTCTTATGTACAATTAGCAGGCGTTACAAACACAGTCTTCAAGGGTTAAATTGGGAATGGATGAAAATTTTAGAAGTGCCTGATATTTTTTTTGGTGATAGGAATAACCTCATCTTCCTTAGCACCAGAAAACCTAATAATAAAGTTAGATAGGCTCACGGACACGGACACCAACTAGTTCCTTAAAAAACTTCGTATTAACACAGCACTTATAAACACCCGATTTGAACTGTAAATCCACGCAAAGTCGCGTGTATCCATTAGTAAATAAACGTTAACAAAACGACAAACGGCCCAAAGCGACCCCATAATCTGCGTCTTTTGATCCTTAAATACAGCCCTCCCATTGGTCGATAGTTCCAAGGGGTGAGAACGCCGGCCCCTGATTGGCGGGCGAGCGGGCGACCCCGCCCACCTACCGGATTAGGAGGGAGACGAATGCGGGCTTAAGGGATGAGAGGTTTTGATTGTTGGTAATTGATTTTATTTAAGTTTTTTTCTGTAAAAATTCCCATCGATTGCCTTTGTTTGTGGAAACCTGTCCAGCTACACTGAAAAAAATGTTAGGTTGGATTTACCAGATTCCGTGTAAATGTTACCAAAGTTAGCGGTTGATTTCGGTCCTATCACGAATTTTGGTTGATTTTACCAAACTAAATAAGTTGGTGTTGTACCAAATTGATTTGGTAGATTACACCTATCTTTTGTAGTAAATAGTAAAATTGTTTACCAAAGTACTTTAGTAACATTTCTCATCAAAGTACTTTAGTATATTTTTTACCAAAGTACTTTAGTAACGTTTTTCACCAAAGAACTTTAGTACATTTTTAAACAAAGTACTTTAGTAACCTTTTTATCAAAGTAGTTAAGTATAATTTTTTTCAATGTATATAGTTTGGTGTAATCTACCAAACGGATATTTTTCATTTTACCAAACATACTCGTCTTTTTTTACCAAATACCTTTGGCATGTTCTACTGTTACTATTTTTTGGTACAAATTAGTAGAAAATGCAAAAGTAATTTGGTAAAATCTACAACACAATTTGGTAGATATAGCACTTTCTATTGGTACAATGTATTAAATCATTTTGATTGAAAGAGCTGAACTTAACTTGTAAGTATAATATAATTTATTTGGTGAACTCTAACAAACAAAGTTAAGTTGTATTTACTAATCACGTTCGGTGTATTTTGTCAGCTTTAGTTTGGTAATAATTACCAGATTTATATTTTAGTTACTACTAAAGGTGTTTGATATATCTACCAGATATGTAACGCAGTTTTCATCAAAGTTACTCTAGTATCATCTATCAGATGGGATCGTGCTTAATATCGAAGATAATTTTGTATTATCTACTATAAGTGGATCGCAGATTTTATCAAATATAATTAAGTATTATCGATCATGTGTTTCGTATTTTTTCCTAAAATTGGTTTGGTAATATCTAACAGATTTGTACTGTGGTTTTTACCAAATGTTTACTAGTAATATCTACCAAGATTTTATCAGTGCTTGTTCTGCTAATTGTACCGGTCTTAGTTTAGTAAAACGTACCAAATAAGTAGTGTACAGTTTAATGGTGTTAGTTTGGTTATTTTATCAAACTAACACTAGTAAAATGTACACATCTTTTTAGGTAGATATCACCAAACACATTTTTGATTTCCAGAGTATAAATAGGGTGTGGTATCATTGAAAATTAGAAACTTGCGATATTGCTGACATGGTATGAGAATAAAATTATATTGCAGTTTAGATTTTCAAACTACGTAGTTTTCTATGTAGATTGAAGATTATTCGTAGCCACACCCTAAAAATATTGTAGATGAAAAAAAGCTAACAGGATCTCTAAAAAGTTATGTTTTAAGACCTTAAGACAAACACTTCAAAAATATGCAGGCTTATTGGTAACCAACGTATTTCTTTTTAGGGAGATATACTAAAGCTCATTTGCAATTAAAAAGGTCATGAAGGCTATCCGAAAATCAGCAGTTCCTAGAGAGTGAACATTTACAATTTGCCTTTTTTAAATAGATAACACTGTCAAAAGGAATAACGTCGAATTACCAGTAACCTTATTTCATATTATAAGGGCTATATAAAAACAGTGGTTTAAAGAAAAATAGTCCGAATTTTGGTACATGTAATAAAATTTATTTTACGAATCGATACAATAAACTGTAGATCACTTATTTTAAAATTATGTCAGTGACTCAGTAGGGTACAAAACCTTTCTTATAATAAAAGTCACAAGGCTGCCAGGTTGCGACCCACATTCTTTCTCTGCAGCTGACCGTACGTGAATCAAATTCCTTGGCTGTACATATCTTAACTTTAAGTTTACGAGATAGATACCCTGTTCACGGTATACGTAGTAAGTGTGAATCTTATAGGCTGAGTTACAAGTCATGATAAAATTTGCTGAGTAGTCTTATAGACTGGGCTCTCAGTGGAGTATCGTTTGCAAAAATAGCGCTACGTATTCTGACGTCTTTGTGTAGATTCCAGACATACAATCAACAGAATTCGCTGCCCCAATATTATAAGGTTCCATGTTGCAATTTTATCAACTTGAAATTTGAAGTTTATAATATTGGAGCAGTGAGATGTTGCCAACCATATTCTGCGTCCAGGCAGTGAAAAGTTTTGAAGCATACGTCCAGCGCTTTCAGGAATGAGTCGATTTTATAAAGGATGTCGTCATAAGCAACATAAGTCCTTTAGGGCATCGATGGTCGGTCCGACAGCAATGATGATGGGTTGGCACCGCAGTCCCTTAGCCATTTGGGGTTTTATCCGATATTCCAGCTGGGTGAGGACTTCGCTTTCGTTCTGGAAATTAAAATATATTGTTTACTTTTAACCGTATCCATACTAATCCTACTAATATTATAAATGCGAAAGTTTTGATGTATGGATGGATGTACGTTTCTTTTAATCTCAAAAACTACTGGACGAATTTTCATGAAACTTTCCAGTTATGTGCCTTACGAGTATATATCAGAATATGACAGGCTATAATTTATTTCAAATTGCGTACCATTTAGTATTAAAAATGCGAAAGTGTGTCTGTCTGTTTATCTGTCTGTCTGTTACCTCTTCACGCTTAACCCGCTGAGCTGAAGGAGATGAAATTTAGTAGGTATCGAGATAATTGAAGTCCCGAGGAAGGACATAGAAAGAAAGAAAGAAAGAAACATTTATTCGAGACAAACAACACACAGCGTTTGTCACGAAACGGTTCTATCTCAGCATAATGCTGGCATGGCTGCCAGCGCTGGTCTTCCGATAGAACCGATTAGGATAGTTTTATCCTGGAAATCATCCCCTAAGGAAGTAAAATGGGTGGTGAAAATTTGAATTGGAGTTTATATTAAATCCTTATGGCCGTTTGTATGGAAAGTCGTCATCACACAATAGTGTTAAAAATGAAATTATACCTTTGCATGAAGAATGAAACTGTTCATAGCTTCTTGAATGCTTGGCTATACGGTTTTTTTTGCCATCTGTATCTTTGTAGTGTAATCTCACACGTGGAACCATTTTATATCCAATTGCCGCGCAATAACAGAAGTCTATATCTGGAAAAAAAAAATATTTAGTTATGTATGATGCATATTTGTTTGCTTAATTAGATCAAACATTATGTTTATACAATATTGGTTATTTTATTTGGTGCCAACACCCTATTCAACACTAATTAAACATCAGAATAATGATAACCAATCACGTAAAAGTACATTATTGCAGAGGCAGGAAAAAAGCAATTCGTGGATAAGTAGAGTTTGACGGACGAAGCGTAGCTTAATCCGTCAGTAAATACGAACCCACGATTTGATATTTCCTCGACGTTTCGATTTTGTTGTGATATTCGTGATTTTTAAATAAATATTATGATAACCAACCTTCACTTGGATTTTCTTCGATCAATTTAATGTAGACAGGAGCAGCTTTAATCGTTTCCAAATGATTAAACGCTTTCTCTAAGAAGTTGGGCCATTTCTTGGATAGTAGGAGCTCTGTTCCTTTAAAGTTGGTTTCAAAATCCAATACAATCTGAAAAAAAAAACTATTTTAAGTATTTGACTTGATGTGCGAAATGCCTAGGTATCTTGTTCTTCATCCATCACGTTTTGCCGAGATGCAGGCTTTGGTCAGCCAAAAATAAATATTGAATAATAAGAAATTCAAGTATGTAAATTATTTATCAGGGGGTGTTACCATACATTAAAAAGCGGTCAAGAGTCAGACTCGTGGACTGAATTCCGGGATGAAAGTATCCTACGTCCTTTGCCGGGACTCAAGCTAAATATCTACATCCCAAATTTCATCTAAAAAAGAGCCCGTTCACGTACTGACTAGCGCCACTGGTAAATATTTGAAATTATTTAAATGTATGAATAAGTTTGATGTACTAGTTTTTACGTTGCTGGATTCGTCAATTTATCAGACAAACTAGAAAACAAGAGATATATGTAATTCATCAGTCTTTAAACTCATTATTTAATGTTCAGTTAGTTACATACAGACAAAATACAAACGCAACGATGGCCAACCAAACCGATTTGGTAACTTTTACTTAAATTCGTTTTGTAGATTAATCAAAGTAATTAGGTAGGTAATACGTATCCAATATTTCTAGGTCAATATCTAAGCTTGAGTTAAGATTCATATTAAACTATAAACACAAAATTATTATATTTAATCATTTATGTCAACTATAGGTTACCCTGTGTTTCAGGCAAAAAAGAACTAACAATGGAATAAGTACGTTATTCACATACAATATCATTAGTATTCACAATTAATTAGTAAGTTATCAGTGTTGCCAATTTAGCACTTTTAGTGTAATATCGTTTTAATGCTTACCTTCAAAACTTGTTATGGTAGATTGAGATAATCCCCATTCCTTCAAATATTCAGTCACCCCCACACTTAAGTCATCGTCGAGATCACTATCCATAGTTGGTTACACTTTGCAAACTAAATCCACCACGCACCAGCCGTAATGAAATGGCGCACCAAGAAAATTTCATTAAAACGCAAACAAAACAAAGTGACTATATACAATGAACTACCTCAACGCAATGAAGCCTGCCGCGCCGCGCGCGCATCGCAAGATGCTGTAGCCGGGGGAAGGGGCGCACCTCCGCAGGGCAGTCGGGGAGGGGAATAGTCACATCTCACTCTTATGTTTATAAATTGAGTAGGATGGAACTATGCATGCAACGGTATTGTTTTGTAAAATGTACCAGACGTTTACCTTGTTAAATTTACCAAACTCTTTGGTAATTTTAACAAGGTATAGGTCTGGTAGTGACTGCAGCGCTTTCTCAAAAGGTACGAGTAGATAGTTACCTAAGTACCTACTAAACGCCAAATGTTTCGTGTTAATGTTGTTGGAAAAAATAGACCAGGTAAGTACTTAATACTATTTTGTGTGGCGTGAAAGGTTGCAAAATAACAAAGCAATAGAATCTCATTCCTACGACCAACAAGTAAAGACAAAACGATTTATTACTCGATTATATACTGATAACTAGCGACCCGCCCCGGCTTCGCACGGGTTTAAACGTATAATACATGCATGAATTATACATATAAACCTTCCTCTTGAATCACTTTATCTATTGAAAAAAACGTAAGCGACTTTGTTGTATACTATGTAATGATTAGGTATTTAGGTACTTTACTAATTGTATATTTTAAGGCGTCAATTAATCAATGATAAAGTTAAAGGTACGGATGTACCTTTAACTTTATCATTTTAGCAGCAAAAGTAGCTACGTGGGTCAAAGTGCTAAAAATGACTTACACATGGCTCTAATGTCAAGAGGATACGGACTTTCTAGATAATTTCAAGCGTGTTATTTTGTGTTGCTACTTCTGCTGCTTACTGTACCTACATGTGTACACCATGTAGTATCTACTTACTAATTTTGTCAATGGCTTGGCCCGCGTGACAAACGTAAGTATATTGCTTATTTATGAAGACGTCCAAACAAACACCAAGGAAGGACCAACCAATGAACACACTTTCACATTCATACTATTAGTAAGGATAAGGAAGGATATTACTTACTCGTATTAAGGAAAAGCTACGAAAACTTTAACGTCGTTAAAGCCTAATTACTACATAGATAATCATTAAGTAAGTACCTACGCAACTTTACTTTTTTTGTCTGGGAATAGGTATGGCAATCAGTGGTATGGCTCTGAAAATTATTAATTTGGGTATAGGTTAGCTAGGTAGGTACCTACATACAACGTGAAAGGCGGCCTAGATTATTATTTAATTTTATTTAATACGCAGAGTTTATAAACATAATAACTAACATGGTCTCGCAAAACTGTCGGAACAGTTTGTCTGTGCGATTATAAACATCATAATAAGTACAGAGTTAATAATTTATTAATTACTAATTTGTAAATAGGTTTAGGTTAAATACATGTAACATACAATTGCATACAGTTACCTATGCCTTATGGGGTATGATACTTAAGTAATGTCGTTTTAATAATGATTGAAGCAAAACTAAGTCGTACGTAATTCTAATAATTGTGCTAACTACATTAACTATTATACCTATATACTAATAAAACCAAGAGTATATTTTATATACATGTATATAATTTAAATCGGTAGATAACCCGATTTACTTCATATTTACGTATTTACACAATATACCTAATAGGTACCTACTTATTCCATTAAGCGTAGTGTAGTCTGAGGAACTACCACGAAACGAAAACAAACTAGGTTCGTTTATCTCTCTCTTTGTTGCTCTAACTAGCAAGTGCATTAGTTATTATTATTATTTATTCAGAAAACCAACAGCGATACAAAGTACGTAACTTATACTATTATACACAGTAGTATGGCCAATTACAGGTTTACCTAGATAACTTGATATGTAAACAATTGAACGGAACAACATTTGTGAAAGAGAGATGATTTTTTAAATTAATTTTGAGTAATTGTTTTTTTTTGAAGATGAAAGCATAACCAAGCATGTTAATCTATATAAGTTACCGCAAATGAGAATATATTGCTGTAGTTTATCCTAATGACAATATTATTGTATAAATCCCATATTTAGAGTGAATCAAATAGATTTAGTAACTTAAGTACAATACTACAACATTTTTAAACATGATAAGAGGTGAGTTACCTATTTCTAATACTATTTATGCTGCTTATTCTTAACACTATTAATTACTAGCATTTTAAAAGATGCCTTTGAATATCTAAAGATATCTACGCTACTGAAATCCGCATTATATTTGTGTTAAGTATATTGTTCCGTGATATTTATTTTGTAAAACCTTGTTAAACTGCAATAATAAACCTTGTAACAATGTCACTAGAACTTAAACTGAAACATATACCTACAACCATGGGCTTTGCCTTCTTCGTACTCATCAGGGTTATTGAAAATGATCCGACTTTTCTTAATAAGTAACTATGTCGCCTGAAAGTACGGGGTAGTTGGCGGGGTTGGTATTTCTGATTTTTTGCAGACTTGTTTATGAAGTTGGCGCAATGAATAATACAAGTTGGTGATCTCGAGCGTCTAACGTCACTTTACCAAAAATCGAAAATACCGCGTAATCCCTAAATGACTCGTTTTTAGGGTTCCGTACTCAAAGAGTAAAACGGTGCCCTATTACTAAGACTCCGCTGTCCGTCTGTCTGTCTGTCACCAGGCTGTATCTCACTGATACCGTGATAGTTCCAGTTGAAATTTTCACAGATGATGTATTTTTGTTGCCGCTATAACAACAAATACTAAAAACAGAATAAAATAAATATGTTTATAGATAATGGTACGGAACCCTTCGTGCGCGAGTCCGACTTGCACTTGGCCAGTTTTTTGATAGTACCTAACCAAATTGTTGAGACGTGTTTGGTAAAATGTTAATTTTTTTTCGTTAATTTACACCAGAAACTCTGGTAGGGACTATATTTTGACCTCAACCTTTTCAGTTTTGTAAGTTCAACCACAGGGCCATGTTATATTTATCATATTTTTATCATAAAATCAACTGAACCAAAATCTTGACATTTGTTTGGTAAAAATGTACAATATCCTTTGTTAATTCACACCATGAACTCTGGTAGGGACTATATTTTGACCTTAACCATTTTAGTTTTGTAATTTCAACCACGAGGTCTTGTTATAGTTATCATATTTTAATTATTAAATAAACCAAATCAAATTGTAGAGATTTGTTTGATAAAATGTACAATATTCTTTGTTAATTAACAGCATGAACTCTGGTAGGGACTATATTTTGAGGTCAACCTTTTTAGTTTTGTAAGTTTAACCGCAAGATCTTGTTATAGTTAACATACTTTTATGATAAAATCAACCAAACCAAATTGTAGAGATTTGTTTGGTAAAACTTACAATATTCTTTATTAATATACACCATGAACTCTGGTAGGGACTATATTTTGGCCTCAACCTTTTTTAGTTTTGTAAGTTCAACCGCGATGTCTTGTTATATTTATCATATTTTTGTTATAAAATCTACCAAACCGAATTGTAGAGATTTGTTTAGTAAAATGTACAATATTCTTTGTTAATTAACACCATAAACTCTGGTGCGGACTATATTTTGGCCTCTACCTTTTTTAGTTTTGTAGGTTCAACCGCGATGTCTTGTTATATTTATCATATTTTTATTTATAAAATCTACCAAACCGATTTGTAGGGATTTGTTTGGTAAAATGTACAATATTCTTTGTTAATTAACACAATGAACTCTGGTAGTGACTATATTTTGACCTCAACCTTTTTTAGTTTTGTAAGTTCAACCGCGACGTCTTGTTATATTTATCATATTTTATTTATAAAATCTACCAAACCGATTTGTAGGGATTTGTTTGGTAAAATGTACAATATTCTTTGTTAATTAACACAATGAACTCTAGTAGTGACTATATTTTGACCTCAACCTTTTTTAGTTTTGTAAGTTCAACCGCGACGTCTTGTTATATTTATCATATTTTATTTATAAAATCTACCAAACCGACTTGTAGAGATTTGTTTGGTAAAACTTACAATATTCTTTATTAATATACACCATGAACTCTGGTAGGGACTATATTTTGACGTCAACCTTTTTGGTTTTGTAAGTTCAACCGCGAGGCCTTGTTATATTTATTATATTTTTATGATATAATCAACCAAACCAAATTAATGAGATTTGTTTTGTAAAATGTAAAATACTCTTTGTTGATTTACACCAGAAGTCTGGTAGCGACTTCAACCTTTTTAGTTTTGTAAGTCCAATAGCGAGGTTTTGTTATATTTATCTTAGTTTCCATGTAATTTAGCCAACATTAGCTAATTTGGTAAATCCAACAAACCATTTTTTTCAGTGTAGCACGTTACGTAAAACCTATTGTGCTAGAATCCCTCGTCTTCCGGTGTAAGAAAAAAATAAGACATGGACGACCCCCCTCCCCCAAAATCGTTTTACGTAATAAATGAATGGCGCCTATGCCTTTTTAGGGTTCCGGACCAAAAAGGTAAAAACGAAACCCTTATGGTGGTTCGACTCCATCCGTCCGTCCGTCTGTCTGTCTGTCTGTCTGTCTGTCTGTCTGTCTGTCACAAAGTTAAATATCGCAGGAACTACTAATGCTATCAATTTGAAATTTGCAATAATTGTAAACAAAGCTTATCCACGTGTATGGAAAATGAAAATTTAAATATATATTTTTAATTTCTATAAAAAAGGCCGCATAAGAAAAAAAATTAAGTCTAGTTAGTAGACCAAGTGGGGTATCATATGAAAGAGCTTGAATTGCACATCCCAAAACAGTTTTGTATGGAAGTATTCTGAAAGTAGGTACCTACCTTCTAGCAAATAAAAAATAATTATCGAAATTGGTTTAGTTGAAAACAAAATATCTCTGAAAAACCAACAAAAGGAAGAAATAGAAAAAAATCTTCTAAAGCCTGGTGAAAGTTTGTACGGAACCCTCGGTGCGCGATACAGACTCGCATCGCACTTGACCAGTTTTTTTTAATACCACTTCGGCAGCAAACATGCCCCGTAGCATGGATGGCCTATCACGCGATAAGTGACAAGATAGAGCATCCGTCCCTAGCTGACACCGTTCGATAGAACGAGACGACGCTCTTATCCTGTCACTTATCGCGTGATAAGGCTATCAATGCTACGGGGCCAGATGGTAAGTTGTTACCGTAGCCTATGGGCTCTTGCACATGCGCGTTGCCGACCCTAATTTGACATCAAAATATCAAGCTCGTGATTCTGAACAGTACTCTTAACACTGGGGCGAGCTTAAAGGATGACTCACGCTGGAACGGGCCCGGGCCGTTTTCTAAGAAAAACGTCAGTGTTTTCACGCGGCCGAGCCATACGCAAGCCCGCGGCCGGGCCGTGCCGACACCGAGCCGCTTCCGAGCATTGGCCGTGGCTCGTCCTGGCTTCGGTATGGCTCAGCCACGCAAAAACGTTGACGTTTTTCTTAGAAAACGGCCCGGGCCCGTTCCAGCGTGAGTCATCCTTTATGTGCTGCAGTATGAAGTTTTGCTGCAAACAACTGTCTACACGGTCGGTGCGGACCAAGGTCGCTCGGTCGGAGTGGCGTGTTGGCGACCGTCTCTAGCAGACACTTATGACATGGGCACTTTATGCCAAAGCAATATGGGTTAAATTTAAGTATTTATTTATCTATATAAGTATGTTTATCGTCGTCTAGGACCCATAGTATAAGCTTTGCTTAGTTTGGGACTAGGTAGATTTGTGTAAGATTGTCTACAAATAAAAAAATAAATATACTAAAAATGGAACTAAGAGGATTTTTATATTAGTAAATAAGTATCAGTTCATGTGCATGCACGGTTCATGTGAACGATATGTACAGATATTTACTATTATTATTAATATTTATTATTTGTTTAATTTAATTTAATGTAATGTCTTCTCGAATAATGTTCTGAAATAAAGATAATTTAATTTTTACATTCGTCCTTCCTGTGGGCTTCGCCAATGTTAAGGGCTATAAAGCCTAGTAATTTTTGATTGGACTATTAATCCGCATAAACGGCTTCTCCTATTATTTATGTCATTTAATCAGATGCATTGTTACGCCCGTGGCTATTAACCACCGTGGGTCGATCACGTAACCTTTCTTACGCGCGTCTGTAAGGTCTAAATGTCAATTTTATATGGAAAAATGACAGTTAGATTGTGATTTTACTGTCAGACGCGCGTACAATGCGTTACGTGATTGACCTACAGGAGTGGACTTTTGGGACTTTTTAGCCATAAATTATGAAATGACTCAATTTGGCTTACCTACTGATTGTATTTTTGTGGACATTTGATATTTAGCGACTGTTTTAGTTTTTTATTGGTACCTTGATGCCCTAAATAAACCAAAATAAATAAATAAAACAAATGATATTGGCGAGGATCAAGACTGGTTGCGTCTCTGGCCACTTAGCGTTCGGATCATCCAGCGAGTTATGTCTCGGCCTAACCCCACCGCCACCGTAGCTAAGGGTGTGGGCACGGCGCGCCGCCTAATGCATAATTTAAAGTTAAATCTGAAAACCTTAAAGCTAATAATCACCTAGGCTAGGTACCGTGTAGGCTCGGACAAGAATAGGTCTACGGTCTCCCCCGCCTGTCGTAGAAGGCGACTAAAGGGGGTCATCGGGGTCGCAGTGTTTGTGGCGGGGGCCGGGGCACTCACCTAAAAACCCCAGGGAAGGCGACCATCATCATCCTAGGACGAGCCAAATGTGGCGAGGCGCGAGGAGGGCTCCAGTGCGTTCAGTATGAGATCCTGGAGTCCTCCGCATGAGAGCGCAGGTGCCGGCCGCCGTGGAGTTTTTAGTGGATAGAAATACCACATAACCCAGTTAGCCCCCCATGATTGGGTACCTGGTTCGCAGGTTTTCTCCACGTACAAAAAAAAGCTATGGCTAATTCGTATGCGAATAAATAAATCTATTTAGTTAGTTGATGTTTTTTTTTAAAGATGGCTTTTACTCCTTGCTGTACGCAAGGTGGATTTGCCAATATCAGTTTAGCGGTATTGACTGTTGTTGACATATCGATACCTGCAGACTCAAAGGGCGTAACAGCCATTAAAACAACAGCCCTTTGAGTATGCAGATATCGATATTTACATTATTTACACACGAGGAGAACGTTCGGTAAAATGTTGACGGTCTTTGGGGGAAGGATCCGGAAACCTGAAACAAATAAAAATTATGGACATCACAGACAATCACATGACATTTACAAACGTTATGAAAAAAAGGCGGGAAAGTGGATGACAGAGTGTTATTCATGCCAACATGACGGATATAGAGGAAAAAAAAGTATATATATGTATATATGAAACTGTCGAATAGAATAGAAGTAGAAATTACATGCACAGTGAATAGAAAGATGGTTTAGTCTAATATTGTGAATTTGGATGTAGGTACTTCAAAAGGATGACAGTAATGGGAGAGTCCATAGAACAGAGAAGCGAATAGAAATTTATAGGACGTGGGATGTTTTTTCGCAATACGTTAGGGTTAATTAGTAAGGGTTGTCGCGTATTGTGTGATACTGACAGTGACAATGCCGATCGCGCAACTACATAATTATGTGCGAACGATAATGTCGCTGTCCGGCGCGTCTGGGCCAATTTGCATCTCGGAGGTGTGCGGGAACCGAGTTTAGCCGAAGTCGCAAGAAGGATACGCCTGATATAGGTCTAATCTATAAACAAAAATCCATACTTAATATTTATAACTGCAAAAGTGTGTCTGTCTGTCTGTTACGTCTTCAAGCCTAAACCGCTGGACCGATTAAAAATAAAAATTCAAAATTTGTAGAGTTTCGATATAAACGAGTTCCACGCGGACAGAGTCGCGGCCAGAAGCTAGTCGAATATAAATTATTATCCAGATATTTAAAGATTTCTTTGACCCAAAGGTTGTCGGGAAGAGATCGTCTCTTTAGTGATAAGACCGCATTGTTTGCCTCTACTTTTATGTTTTTATGTTATGTATTAGTTTCATGTATTAAGGTGTGCAATAAAGAGTAACTATTTGTAGGTATGTATGTATTTTATCATCATCATCATCATCATCATCATATCAGCCGAAAGACGTCCACTGCTGGACATATGCCTCCCACAGCAAAGAGTTCCAAAGTGACCGGTCCTGCGCCACCCGCATCCAGCGGACTCCCGCGACCTTTACCAGGTCATCAGTCCACCTTGTAGGAGGCCTACCAACGCCGCGTCTTCCGGTACGTGTACGCCACTCGAGAACCTTTCCGCCCCATAGGCCATCAGTTCTACGTGCAATGCACGGACAGAGGCTCATCCCCGGTTAACTTGTCACAAACCTATGTGCCCCGCCCACTGCCACTTAAGTTTATGTAATGTATAGTAAATAATAACTTACATAACAGCAGCATATTTACCGTTAGCTATCCGGTGAAGGAAAACATCGTGAGGAAACCTGTCTAATCCCAAAAAGGTCTAGTTTTCCCTCTAGGTGAGAAGGTCAGATAGAACGTTACTTTCATAAAACTAGTGCATATGCCAAATCTTGGGTTTAGGTTTTAAAACGGACCCCGGGCCCCTTTATGGCACAACCGGGAATAACAAACAGATAAAGCGTTCACCCTTATCATTGTGAAACGATCTCTTCCAGCCTACTTTGAAGCCTACTATACAAGACGAAGACGATGATTAAATGTGTATGAACAGGTATAAGTGTGAACGCCGGCTCACTCCACCATATTGGCATCTCGCAGGAATCTTTCCATTTGATTCGATTTGTCGGCAGCTGGATTCTTCCATTTGTTAGACGCACCCTTACACGCATAACCATACATCAGTCACACATGTTATTACATACGTAATAAGGTAGGCATATGTTATGTTAACCCTCAGCTTTATTCGTATTTACCCGACTGCCTCAGAAAGTATGTTTTTCGAGCGTATGTAGGTATGTATGTGAACACGAAAATTAAAATAACAATAGTGTAATGTGATGTTGAATATCTTTTCTATTCTATTCTATTATTTTTGTTAATTCTATTTCAAGGCTACATACAGTCCAAATGGCGTGATGAATTGTGACATATGAGGTGTCGTTGGATTCCTCATAATCATGTTGGCTACAAATATTTGATAAAAGCAGTGAAGTTTTTTGAAAAATCTTTTGATTTCACTTGTTTATAATTTTTACCTAACGGCTGTTTTACAGACTTTTAAGTCGAAATAATGGGTTTTATATGTATGATCATTTCATTAGGACGCTCTATTGTCTAAACCACATAATTGTTTACGTTGAGATAGGTAGGTAAGTAGGTATCGTTACACACGTCTAAGATTAGGGCAGGTTGAATATTCGTATTTTAATAAGCAGTTGGATTTCAAAGATCCATTATCTATTAAATACACGTCTAAAATTTTAATTGTAGGCTTAGGTAGGTACGCTTAGTAGGAAATGAAAGTATTTATTGAAAAAAAGAAACTGTGGCCCAATTTTTATAAACCCTTAATTTGTGAGTTTTTTTATCAAAATATTTCCATTTATACTGGTGTCCTTATAAAAAGTAAAATAACTACTATATTATATGTTCAAGCTACTAAATCAGCCCCTTCCGTAAGGAAGACGGTATCGGATATTGCGTAATACCAAACGGCATAAAACAAAACTCATATGTTCCATTTGAGGTTGTAAACGCCGTATCTTAACTAATATCAAAATTACTTCGGTTAATTCTCATGCTTAAATTAAATAATAATGAACTATGGTCCAAAAGTAAATTCATTCGTTTCTATCAATACCGATTTCGTATTAGGTAGTAATTTTATACGTCTTTATTAAAATGTGTGTTATTATATTGCCTGTCTTTATCGTAATCCATGAAAATAGTCCCACCTGAGCAAGTAATAAGAGAATTGATTTGGACCATAGTTGGGTGACCTAGACTATAGTTGTGTGGTTTTACGGTATGTTTTATAGCACTACAATTATGAAACGTAAAATACCTAACTTTTAGTAGCGGATCATACAAGCCCATTTCCCATATCGGCTTGCCTAGAATTTATTTTTAGGCAAGCCTATAGTTATATACTGTAAACTATTTCATTCTTTTTTTGTTTTGGGGTTGCGCATCGAAACTTTTCACGTGCCGCCACTGGTACCTTTAGATTTCCTGTAACCTAACTAGCATCGTGGTAAATAATGTAGTATTCACCATCAAAATAAAAGGAAATTTAAAAAAAACTCGGAAACAGCGGCGTTGCGTTACGTACTCTATATTAAACAGCGCAACAAAAAATCTCTTTTCGGTAGTCGGTTGAAATCGCAAAACGCGAACTAAGCACTAACCCCGACCAATAACAGCCCGGGGGTGGCCCCGGGGTAAGCGACTCCCTCAGTTATGCCTTAACCGCCGTCGCGCGTTGTCGTAATGGCAAAAACGGCAGTAATCACTTAATCATTATTTTAATCCCGTGTCCAATTTCTGTAACTGAATTTAATGCTGAAAATTCAAGTTGTGAAATAAACGCTTTGCGATATACTTTTGAGTTTTGCATTGGTGGTGGATATAGTGAAAAAGCTTTGTATTGTGAAATTTATTGACGACATTGGTGTTTTAAGAATTCTAATTAAATATACAGACATTTTGAAAAACTGTGACTATTGAAAACTAAAAGAAAACATTAAATATATATTGGTTTTACAGACAACAGTCACTTGTAATTTACATTTCAGGAAATTTATAAACACATTTATGTCAAGAATATTGTCAAAAAGTGTTTTTTTATTAATAAAAGCGTTTATTAAAACATCTCCTTAATTATCAGTTTGCCGCGTATCTAAAAACAATAAATCTCTCAGCAATTCCAAAAACATACAAAGTGTTGCAATACAATGTGAGTTAGAGATGCCTTAAAACAGAAGAAACGTCACAAACGTCAGCAAATTCAAAAACTCTTTAAAACCGAATCATGTAATAGAATCGCAAAAACCGAACTATGGACACCCGCAGCGACAGCCCTACGGACACCCACCGGCAAGACACCGGCAAGACCTCATTCCTCATCGAAGATATCTTGTATAGGGGTCAGATAAAGCCTCAAGAACGCCGCTTCGAGTATGAGAGGGAGCCGAAGCCCTATTTCCCAGTGCCGAGCGAAATACGACCCATGCCACGGGAAGGGTCGTATTTGCAGGTTGCCATGGGCGCGTTGGGGGCGTATCTGCACGCTCCTAATACTTATAAGACTGTCGAAGCACCTTACTTTCTATCACAAGGTAAAAGAGTGATTACTTAATCGTTTTTAAAAACTTCCAACCCTAATAGGGAACTTGCATGTTTTATTTTATTACGGAAATCAAAAGTATAACCCAGCATTAAAATAACTGTTGTATTAAAACTTTCTTATGATTTATTTTTCTGATGTTGTACGCATTTGAAATCTGCACGCGCCGGCACCCCCCGAAAACGCTCTACTTATATTAAACGGGTTTATGCTAAGACGTCACACCGTATATTCTCGGCGCGTTTACTATGGAGTAAGTCATTAATTTGCAATTGTCTCCACAAAATTAGCGTTTAAGTCTATACTAGTCATACAAAATATCATTTCTAATTCTTTTTTTTTGTGTAACTGTTATATTATTTTATCGAAAAACTTTCCATTTTTTTTCGTCGTTTTAACGTGAGATAAAACTAAAACAATTGTTTTTTTTTCTTTTGTATGATATCTCTACGTATATCCGCATCGATTGAGTACAATTTATTCGAAATTGAAGTCCTATGCAAGTTCCCCATTGCGTACATTTAAATTTACTTATGGTGACAAAATGCATTATGAGCGACCGCTACGGAATGGTGCGAGGAAGTTCAAATCCCGCTCTTGGCAAATCGTTTTCTCAAGGTTTACTTTAATTTAAAATTAGAGTTACTGTGTTCTATTAATTTCTACCTACGCGGCTACGTTAATTTCATTTCATTGCTCGAAATTGGCAAGGCGAGTTTACATATAATATAAGTACGGTGTGTTATGCTGTATGTTTCTCCAACAAACATAATGTGATACAAAAATGTGACTAACATTTTATCATATAGCAAGTAAAGGATGACTCACGCCACAACTCTCTGTCGGGCTTGGGTATGGCTCGGCCGCGAAAAATCGCCGTCGTTTTTCTGAGAAAACTCAAGTTAATCTTCAAAATTAACGACATGCGTGTTCCACGTGCATTACAGCTAATACACTCAAGAGCAAAAGTTTCAGGTCGGTGAAATACCGTCATATTTCCTAAAATAATGCAAGGTTGTACAGTTTTTTAATCCTATCATGATCTTTATTAAATTTTACATCTAAACTGCAAAAATAACAGTTGAAAAAATAACATTATCTACCAGGTTTAAATAGGAAAAAAAAACAGCGCTGACGGAGCGAGATATTGCAAAAATCGTAATTTTTGGAGGTTGATATTTTTATGATAGGACCCAGGAAATTGCTAATACATTCGGGTATTACGAAGAATAGTATATTATGTAAATAAGACTAGTGTAAAATATTTTAAAAAACCTATTGCGGTTATTTAATTTAGGGTGACCCGAAACTTTTGCTCTTGAGTGTACCTAGTTACTATTAATGCTCGATTAGGTACCGTCTAGTAACTAAACCGTAGCCACCATCACCATTGTTAAAGATGTTTCACAATACACGCAGTGTCGAGTCAGAGCCGTGCTCAAGTTTTTCTCGGGCCGACGCCGGCACATGTAGGCAGACTGAATAAGGCGGGCTTCGAGACCGCCTATAGTACATATAGATTGTTAACCGAGGGTTGAAAGCCACCCATTTAAGATGAGATATTTTGGCGCTCAAACGAAGTGAGTGTTTTGAGAAAAGTTTTTTCTGTCGGTCGTTGTTCGTTTCATTTGTCTAAATTTAAGAGTCCTACATTCCAAAATGGTCTGTTCAGCACTCAGCCAAGTCTGTTGGTCTGTTCGGAGGTTGGACGCCCCGACGTCACCTATACAACTACTAAAGCACAAAACCTAACTTCACTTACTTAACCTAGACTGCCTACTGGGTTCGAATCCCGGTAAGGGCATTTATTTGTGTGAAAGGCACAAATATTTGTTCCTGAGTCATGGATGTTTTCTATGTATTTAAGTATTTATTTATGTATATAAGTATGTTTGTCGTCGTCTAGTACCCATAGTACAGTCGCCATCACATACATAGGTACACTATAGGTGTTCAAAAATATTGGCACATGCACCCTAATGCCTTGAAAATAGAGGTGTGTTCCGATGTTTGTGACGTGCTTGTTTGCTCCGATGTATGTGATGGCGGCTGTACAAGCTTTGCTTTAGTTTGGGACTAGGTCGATTTGTGTAAGATTGTCCCCAAATATTTATTTATTTGTTATTTTTGTGATGGGGACAAAACGCACGCCTTAACATCTTCTGCACTATGTAGTGTATGATATGGGCACTTTATGTCAAAGTGGCTTAAATTAGAATGAAGAAAAATCTTTGACATGAAGTGCCCATGTACCTACACTATTGCAACGTCGAGGACTGACGTTAACCTTATTAGGATACAGATATCACCAAAATGAGAAATTAAGATACTTAGGCTATATCAGAACGGCAGAGAATATGTGGTTTTATCGTTAAAGCCCGATAACTATCAGACAATTTTTTGGTTCCGAAAATGGCGCAAATATTTCTACGTTGAATTTATATACCTAGGTATTGATTGTAAAATGTATTTTTACCAGGGGTGCCATACCACGCTCTGTTCACTCCGTCCGAGCTCTCGCTGTCAGCCCTGAAGCACTGCCGACGGCGGAAGGCGCGGACTGTATTCTCCGACCCGCAGCTAACTGGTGAGTCGGGGTGGCGTCACTGTTCATGCCATGAGTGCCAGCCCTGAAGCACTGCCGACGGCGGAAGGCGCAGACTGTATTCTCCGACCCGCAGCTAACTGGTGAAGCCATGAGTGCAAGTCCTAAATCACCCTTGCTTGCGGCCCGCGAGCCTCCCTGGCTGTTTTTGTATGTAACGGTCGTAGAATTCAAAATTTTGGAATAGCCTGCTAAAGGCACAAATAATAAAAAGTGCGGCCCGCGTAATTTTTGTTAGCTCATATGTGGCCCTTGGTTGCTAAAAGGTTGTTGTCGACCCCTGATTTAAGTCGACAAAATTGCTTCAAAGTAGTCCATTGCGGGTGGCGCAGGACCGGTCATTGTGGCACTATTTGGGGGAGGCTTATGTCCAGCAGTGGACGTCTTACGGCTGATATGATGATGATAATGAGTTCATTAAAAAAACACCTCTACCGTCCAAGATAAAAGATTAAAATTCCAATGACAGTTTTATGAAAAAGTCGGTCACATGAAATAATCTCAACTGTAACTACTCGTACCTTTATTTCTGAAGTTTCGATACGTTAAATAATCTCAACCAAATTTTACTACTAATTATTACTTAACCATACAGAGCCAGTTGTCCGAGATGCCCGTGCCGAGTCAGCATCGGAGTGTTGTTACAGTTCAACGGGCCGTGCCGGGCCGGGACCTAGCTGCTTCCGAGCCTCGGTTGTAGGTAGAGCGGCTGTCAAACGTTCGTGCAGTAGTTGAGCGCCCAAGCCGTGCCGTCACCGAGCTGCTTCCGAGCCCGGCCGCTGAAAACTGCCGTTATTTTTTTTCGAAAACGGCCCGGGCCGGACACTACCCGTCGTAGCGTGAGTCATCCTTTGTATGCCATTGTTGTCAGCAGGCCTGGAGAAACGGTTCGAAACGCAACGCTACCTGTCCACCCCGGAGCGCGTGGAGCTCGCCGGAGCCCTGAACCTGTCCGAGACGCAGGTCAAGACCTGGTTCCAGAACCGGCGTATGAAGCACAAGAAGCAGATGAGGAAACAGCAGCAGAGAGGTGAGTTTAGGTTCCCCAAGGGACACAGGTCTCTATAACCACATCAGAACCCATCAAAAGATAAATTTGTGATTCAAATCCATAAGGAGGATTATATACATACATGTACATAACTTAGACAAGACGCATGCTATACCACTAGAGGTAAGCTGTCTCTCACTGGGGCTCTTCAAAATAAGTTTCTGTCAAAAAAAAATTGGTCACCAATCAGATCACCTCGATGGTGCCATAATATTTAATTGTCATCCAAACTTTAGTAATGTGAGTAATACTCACAATTTCAGCTCAATCGAATAACGGCAAGTAACTGAAAAATTGATTGCAAATTTTGACGGACAACTTACATACTTATATACTTCTCGTACATAGGTATATTCCTCCACATCTATAGCCCGATCCCAGCATAAAAAGCATATAAAGCTTGTAAAATAGTAGTTTATGTGACTGTACATAATGAAGGGCATTAAACACGAGTGTCGGCGAGTTTCATAATAATCACACGAGTATTTTAATTCCTAATTATGTACAGTTACATACACTGCTTTATCTATCCACATATCATATCATAAGCCTCCATGATGCATGCAGGAGCCGCATATTAAGACCGGCATCGCGGCGTTGTTTTCTGGCAGCTGTCATAGTTTTTTTTTTAATTCAGAGACAAACTAGAGACAGCTCTTACTATCATATCGTTCGATATCTTACTTACGTACGACATTTGTCAAATTTGTATGCAACTTGACAATTCATTTCGAACTAAACGTCATCTCGACTGATATTAGAATAGTGGTCAAATCAAATTTCGTTGTTTTTCAGAGATGTTCAAAATTTAAATGAAATAATATTATCGAAATCGATATTATTATTTAGCAATAATAACATTTTCATAGATAAGGAATTAGTTCTAACAAAACAGTCTGTTTTTATGGTGGTCATAATGTGCGGTTCTTGAACGCATCATGGATGGTTTATGATATTTGGATAGATAAATAAATTTACTCAATATTTTTGTAACGGTTTCTAACGTGTACGTGGTACCGGGGCTTTCGCCTTGTAGCCATAACTGGCTACAAACAGATGCTTCGTGAAACGGGGTTTGGCAGCCAAAGTGTTAACACTTTCAGAACCAGGAGGCCGCTAAGTGGGCCCTCTGTTAGTGGGTGCTTTCCGCTACAAACGGGTTTTCACCTCACTAGCTCGGAAAGGCCTTTTTGTATGCTTGATATCTATTGAGAAAATCGCTTTTTATCCACATGTGAAGAAAGTAGACGTAGAACGTTAAAAGTACTATGACGTAGAACGTTAAATGTTTATTTTTGTTTTTAGGGTTCCATACTCAAAGAGTAAAACGGGACCCTATTACTAAGACTCCGCTGTCCGTCCGTCCGTCCGTCTGTCTGTCACCAGGCTGTATCTCACTGATACCGTGATAGTTCCAGCTGAAATTTTCACAGATGATGTATTTCTGTTGCCGCTATAACAACAAATACTAAAAACACAGAATAAAATAGTTTTTTATAGATAATGGTACGGAATCCGTCGTGCGCGAGTCCGACTCCCACTTGGCCGGTTTTTTGTATATTTTATGACATACTCATACTCATACTCATACTCATTTATTTATAATATTATAAAAATATTACACGTCACATATTATTCACAATTTCATATTATAAGCAATTCAATCTTATACCTATAATTATGTTTATACATAATAATATCATTCAATTATTAGTTTCATAAAATTTATTTAAATTATTATAAAAGGCATGTCCAATTAGCCATTTTTTTAATTTATTTTTGAAGGTGTTTTGTGCTTTCCTCCATCGTAATGTCTTCAGGTAGTTTATTATACACCTTGGGACCTATTACGTGCATTGTCTTGGAGGACTTAGTCAGTCGGTGACAAGACGAAAGAAGTAGCTCTTTATTGCCTAGACGGGTACCTACGTGTGGGTTTGTTTGTGTAAAAGGTGTGTTTTTGTGAGTGTACGTGCGCAGCAATGTTGAAAATGTGTTGTGAGGGTAGTGTGAGAATTTGGTTATCAATCATATTTCAGACATATTTTTGCTTACTTTTACTCATCAGACATATTTTTGCTTACTTTTTTTTTACTATTTTAAAACTTTTTTAACTTTTTTTAAAACTTTTTTTTAACTTATTTTACTTTTTTTTAACTTTTTTTTAACTTTTTTCTTTTTTTAAACTTTTTTTACTTTTTTTTATTTTTTTTTTATTTTTTTTATTTATTTTTTACTTTTTTTTTACTTGGTGGGTTCTTATTTTCCTCGCTGTAATGAGGTGAAAAGATTTCGAATACACGGGTGAAAAGTTGTTTTACGTCTCGTGTGTAAAATGCAACTTTCCCCCCTAGTATAACAAATAACTATTTCGAATGTTATCAGCTGCGTTATGTTACGAGCGTAGCACTGTGAGACAGTCGGCACTGAACACTTTCAGTGCCAGGAACCCGATAAGCGGGCGCTCTCCTTGTAGGTGCTTTTCTCTAATTATTTAGCAGGCAAACCACAGTATCGGCTACGAGGGTAGCTCGGAATGTGTGAAAGTGTTAACCTTTAACTGACGACGTGGGTTTCGAGTAACAATCAAGGCGTGGCGGCGTCTGACAGACGCAATATTTCAAATCAATTTAATAAAATCCTGTTGACTTGCGATTATAATCAAAGCTTTTAAAATAGCTGGATAATTATATCAGGTAATTAAAAATGGGATAAAAAACACTTAATAACTAATTAAATAATTGTGTTAATTAGAAGCAGTGTATGATTTTTGGGACCCAGTTTTCCATAACTTCAATCTTGCTAAAAATCATGTTTTTATTATGAGGTCACATATTTTCTTATACAAAATTTTCGGACTTGGTTCAGTCTTATTTTTTACGAAAATCATGAAGATATTATCAATGAACCATCTTACTATAGGCCAAGAAAATTAGAATTCTTCGAAGAATTAATTCCCATAAAGCTGGAAATCGTTTTAATACCTTCATTTGGCCCTAAATGCATGTAATCCGAGTTTGCACTATCCCAGGAGGTGTGCTAAACTTTTGGGAGCCCAATAACCGCGAAATCTTTGCTCTTTTTTCAGTTATTTGCATATAGCATGAAAACGGTACGTCGGACGGAAAATGTATTCATGCCAATATTAAAGAGGGTCAAATTCTGCGTCGAATGAATATCTAAAACTTCAAATTTAGTTCAGTGGTATAGTCGAAATCAAAGGTCTAATAAGGTAAGGAACTGGGAAAAGGGGTCTAGCAGGCTAAGCTAGTGAGTGGCCCCCGACGAGCGATTAGATGATTATTTCAGGGGGTGTACTGGCAGGTCCTAAGAACACTCCATGCTTAATATCAGTCCACGATCTTCTTTTGTTTTCGAGTAATTTAGGATAATATAAAAAAAACAGGTTGTCATTTAAAGTGTCATAATAGGTCAACTGTTTAAGATTGAGAAACTAAATAAAATCCTTAAACAGTTTACCTATTATGATACTTTAAATGCTAACCTGATTTTTTTTTATTATCCTAAATTACTCGAAAACAAAAGAAGATCGTGGACTGATATTAAGCATGGAGTGTTCTTAAGACGTGCCAGTACACCCCCAGAAAGAATCACCAAATCCCTCGCCGGGGGCTACTCTCACTAGCTTATCCTGCTAGACAACTTTTCTTAGTTCCTTACCTTATTAGACCTTTGATTTCGACCATACCACTGAACCAAATTTGAAGTTTTAGATATTCATTCGACGCAGAATTTGACCTTCTTGAATATTGTATCGAATTTAGTTTCCATCCGACGTACCGTTTTTGTGCTATATGCAAATAACTGAAAAAAGAGCAAAAATTTCGAGGTTATTGGGCTTCCAAAAGTTTAGCACACCTCCTGGGATGGTACAAACTCGGATTACATGCATTTATGACCAAATGAAGGTATTAAAACGATTTCCAGCCTTATGGGAATTAATCTCAAAACGTCTGTTTTGGATCTAATTTTCTTGGCCTACTAAGATTATAAGATGTTTCATCATATTAAATAGATGAAAAGCTTCTAACTTAAAACTAAAAAGAAACTGACATCACATGATTCAGGCATATTTTTTTTTACTAAACATATTTGTAGTCCCTAATTATATTAGCTTTCTACGTGTAGGTACTAATATTATGTAGCGAGCAGAACCTTATACCGACAGTAAGCCTAACTAGTTTTTTTCTTGATATTCTATTTTTTTTACAAGCTTTATATTAACTTGCACTGTTTGTATGTATGTAAATATGTAAGTATGTAAGTTGTCCGTCAAAATTTGCAATCCATTTTTCTGTCACTTCCGGTTATCCAATTGAGCTGAAATTTTGCAAGCATATGTATATCGCATGACAATGCAATATTATGATGACTTGGAGATGATCTGATGCTGGAGCTGGAAGGTGGCCATCATCATCATCATCATTTTCAGCCTGTAATCGCCCACTGCTGAGCATAAGCCTCTCTTCGCGTACGCCACTTATCCCGGTCCCGTGCTAGTCTATGGCCATAGGAACTCCGCAATAAAACGACACTACCCCATCGAGTTTGGGCTCGTTAGAATTGTCTTAATGAGTACTTGATGATGGTATGCAGAAAAGTACAGTCGGCAGTAAAAGCTTGTACCAAAAATGTTTTTTTTGACAGAAACTTATTTAGTCTTGGCTGCGGCTAGAGGACCCAAAAAAGGAAGCTAGAGGAAAGGATAGCGTCAGACACACTTCGCATACGCAAATATATTTTCGAAATAAAACAGGTGACGTCTGTGAGACGTATACCACGTCAGTTAAAGGTTAAATTAATGGCTACGCCTTCGCGTAGCATCGTAGCGAGCGTAGCATAGCATCGTAGCGAGCGTAGCGTAGCATTGTAGCGAGCGTAGCGTAGCTCGTAGCTAGCTACGATATTACCGTTTGCCGTAGACCCCAGAGTCCCTATATTGCAATTAATTCAAAATTCAAATTCAAAATTTTATTTATTCAGATAACATGATCCATTTTGTTAGTAAAACATTACAATTACAGTTATGTGTTAGTATTGGATTAGATACATTAAAATACATTAAGATACATTCAAAACTTAAATTCTAAATTCGATTTGACAGTTATAATCAAACTGAATTGTATTGGGCACCCAAAACAGCCGGCTATCATTTTAAGGAAGACATTGTTGCTGCCTCGCAGTCTGTTTAAGAGTGATGCTGCTTTCTTACGCTGGATGGCGTGAAAACCATCCGTGCGGGCTTCCGCAAACATCGCTGACGCGTCGCTGAAGCGTGGAAACCCCAATAGCGCTCTAAACCCATTGTTATATTGGACCCACAGAGCATTGTACGATTTTTGGCTTTATTTGACCCATAGGCTGGCCGCGTATATAGAAGTACAGTACGCTTTGAAAAGTGTTATCGTCCGAGCACTTGGCAAACCTACGAGTCAACATATTAGCTTTAACGGACAATGCTCTGCGTTCCCTCTCTATGTCCAAATTGTCCTTAAGGTCCTCTGTAACATAGTGCCCCAGGTACTTGAATTGTTTCACCATATTTAGCACTGTCTCGTTCAAGGTTACTGGTAGAACATTTTGAGGACACTTGTTACCGGCCTTAAAGACCATAAGTTCACTTTTGTTGCTATTGTATAGCAAGCCGTGCGCCTTAGAATAGGATTCACATATGCGGAGAAGCTGCCTTAGCGCACCCACAGAGGGAGCCAGCAGCACCATGTCATCCGCATAGCTGATATTGTTGACACTAATACCTCCAACGTGACAACCAGCATGCGTGCTACTTAGCTCCCCTATGAGCGCGTCAACATATAGGTTAAAGAGACTAGGAGACGTTAGCCCGCCTTGCCTCACTCCGCACCCATATGGTTCAGACAGCTCTCCAGCCCACTTTACCTGGTTCAGCTGATTGCCATACCAGAATCGGAAGACGTTAATAAGGTCTGGAGACACTCCTGCCCTCTCCAACTTCCCCCAGAGAATGTCATAAGAGACAAGGTCAAATGCCTTGAACAGATCCAAAAAGCATGCGTCTTCCTGTCCACATAATATCTGACAGAGTGCTTCAGAGTCAAAATAGCACACTCCGTTGAAAGGCCCGCTCTAAAGCCGAATTGGGCATCGTGCAACTGAAGGTATTTGTCTAGTTCAGTGTTAAGCACACTGTCAAATATTTTTGCCAGGATAGTCGCCAATGATATCGGCCTATAGTTGGATCCGTCCGAGACGTCTCCTGTTCGATTTTTGATAATTGGTACAACAATAGTTCGCAGCATCTCTGGAGGCAGATAAGAATGGCTTATACAAACATTGAATAGCAGACTCAAAACTCGTGGCAAATGAGGTCCGGCTTGCTGTAGGTGTTCAATGCTAAGCCCATCGTGTCCAGGAGACTTGCCTTTAGTCATTTTCCTTACAATTCTCGTGACCGCATCAGCTGACACACGCGGTGCAAACTGAGCACGATGTAGCTCAAAACTGAACGACGACGGTCCCAAGGGCGACTGCATTTTGAAAAGCCTTGAAAACATATTCGCCACCAGTCTTGGTTCCGCAGTACCATTGACACTTACAGGTAGACTAAGCCTGCCATTCAACTGATTAGTACGCTTCCAAAAGTTCTTAAAATCACCCTCAGTATGCTTTGAGGCTAAAATATCCATTTTAAGCTGCTCTTGATGATCTTGGCACCATCTAAGTCGATCTTTAAACATCTTCTTACTTTTAAACATATTTTCGTACACATAACCATTCTTCGGCCGGCCATAAGTATTCCATACATTAAACCAAAACGTAGCCTCATTATGGACCTCTGACACATGTTTATTCCAACCAACAATGCGTCGAGACTTGTGTTTTGTTCTAATACATGTTTCACTGGCGGCCCCGCTCAACGAAGTCACAATACTGTAGTATAACTCTAATAATTATCTACATTCTAATTTGATCAAACGACAAAAATACAATGATAATAAATGCCGGAGAGGGTTCAGGACGGGCGTTACCGTCGGGCATCGTTGGAGCGATGTTGGGAGAACGGGTATTGGACGACGTAAATCAATATGTACTTTATTGAAACACTTATGTAGACGTGGACAGTTCTGAGGTGGAAACAGCGTCCGTTCACTAGCGTGTTCAGCCAGAGAATGCCCATTCTTGCTCCAATTCCATCCTAGCGCACCAATAAATTGTAGCGTCTTCGACATAAATTATACAATTTTGCTTTCGAAATTCAAAAATTATAATCAAAGATACGAAATAATTAAGAAGATTATAAATCCATATATCCACATACAAACAAGTAAATTTTCCTGTTAATAATTTATGTTTCAATATCAAATTGGTAGGTAGGTATTTCTTCTGCACATTAACTATTATAGATTCCAGGTGATAGAACAAAAGTTTCTCACAACAATTACGCCATACTAACATGTTGTTCCGAATAGTTTGCCAACTTAGTTGCCAGGAATGCCGCCGGCAAGTTCCATTCAATTACCGCTTTAAGATCGTTCGGAAGTCTTAGAACAACAATGGAGTATATCTAGAAATGAAAAAACAAAATACTTAGAAATATCATAATTGAATTAGATAATTTACTTTAAAAACAAAGTTTTATTTGACTTCAATTCAGTACTTCGCCTTATTTGAAGAGTTCCCTCGTCCCCCATCATTTATTCAGGATGCCATCATCAGATCCTCACATGGGACTATCTGGAAACAATTCAACTTTAGCTTTTAATAATCCAATACCTTTAAAATATTATCAGTAAGTACTAATATTATATCATCTCGCATTGTATATCCGAGTACCTTCAATAGATTAATTTTAGTAAGTGATGTGGACAGTTGTTGTTAACTTACAAATATGAATTTTGTGTTAACATACGCTTGGCTTGTAAAAAATACTAATATATACACATACGATACCTTAATTTGACGACCACTTTAACCTAGTTGGTAGTGACACTGCCTACGAAGCAAGAGGTCCTGGGTTCGAATCCCGGTAAGGGCATTTATTTATGTGATGATCACAAATGAGGTATTTGTTTCTGAGTTATGGATGTTTTCTATTTATATATTTGTTCCTTAGGAGATTAAGACCTGAGCTGGAGGAAGGTAAAATAATCCCAGATCATCAATTTGGATTTCGAGAGGGCCACTCAACTGTAGAACAAGTCCACCGTGTTGTTTATAAAATCAGACAGTCTCTTGAGAAAAAAGAATATTGCTCGGCAGTATTTTTAGATGTCCAGCAGGCTTTTGATAAGGTTTGGCATAAAGGGTTACTATATAAATTAAAAACAATGCTTATTCCTAATTCCTTCTACATGATCCTAAAATCATATCTTGATGGAAGAAAATTCCAAGTAAAGTATGAAGAAGAAACATCAGACCTATATGAGATAGAGGCATCTGTACCACAGGGATCAGTCCTTGGACCAGTACTATACACCATGTATACAGCTGATCTTCCCAGAACTGAAGAGGTTGTAACAGCCACTTATGCAGATGACACCGCCTGTCTTGCAAGCGATATAGACCCGTTAAAGGCATCACAGAAACTTCAGGTCCAACTGAACAAGATAGACTTGTGGCTGCGGAAGTGGAGAATAAAGTCTAGTGCTACCAAATCAACTCATATAACCTTCACCCTTCGAAAAGGAGAGTGTGCTCCTGTATATATGGGGAATGAATCCTTGCCGAAAACAGACTGCGTGAAATACCTTGGCATGTCTTTGGGCAGACGACTAACATGGGCCAACCATATAAAAGCAAAAAGAACTGAGGCAAACATGAGGCTTAACAACCTGTCATGGCTTATCGGGCGTAAATCGCCACTCTCACTGCATAATACTTAAGCTCTTAGTATATAATGTAACTATAAAGCCCATATGGACATATGGTATTGAACTATGGGGTTCAGCTAGCAACTCAAATATAGAAATTTTACAAAGATTTCAAAACATAGCCTTGAGAACCATATCGCAAGCCGCTTGGTTTACCAGAAACAGCGAAATACATAAACATCTTGAGATGGAAACTGTCAAACAAGCACTTAACAACGCAAGCACAAGATACAATGAATCGAAGCAAAATGAATGACGACCGCTTTAGCCTAGTTGGTAGTGACCCTGCCTACGAAGCAAGAGGTCCTGGGTTCGAATCCCGGTAAGGGCATTTATTTGTGTGATGAGCACGAATATTTGTTCCTGAGTCATGGATGTTTTCTATGTATTTAAGTATTTATTTCTCTATATACGTATGTTTATCTTCGTCTAGTACCCATTGTACAAGCTTTGCTTAGTTTGGGTCGATTTGTGTAAGAATGTCCGCAAATATTTATTTATTTATTTATATTTATTATACAAGAACCGACTGCAAATGCATAGTAATTATCTAGCACAACAACTCCTGGATAGCTCGGAGACTGTCAACCGACTCAAGAGATGGCAAATATTGAACCTGGACCATCGAATGATGTTCACTGGAATATCAACCATCCAAACCTGTATTGAGAAAGAACACATCAGATTATGACTAAGGAGTCGATTGCTGAAAAACTGGAGAAAATATATATATATATATATATATATATATATATTTGAGTATATTTATTTATCTATATAAGTATGTTTATCTTCGTCTAGTACCCATAGTACAAGCTTTGCTTAGTTTGGGACTAGGTCAATTTGTGTAAGATACTCCGTAAATATTTAATTATTTATTTAAATATTGCTGTTAAGGCTCGACATTTCAAATTTTCGTAAACATTTGTTGTTTAGAAACCATTTTATACATTATGACGTAACAATTTTACCGTCAGAAAAAGATTATCATAATCAGCAAGATATGAGAAGTAACATAGTTTTCGTAGAAATCCTTTTTAAAATCTAAAGTTAACCCTATTATTTCAGTTGTAACCATTTTACTGCTCCATTTTTTATCAGAAAAAGATGAAATTTTATAATCTTCTTCATAAAGTAATGAACAACAAACTTTATTTTCCTACTTTCTTAAATTTCTTCTCGTTTTCTGAAATATTCTGAAAAACATGATATCCGCGCTTTTGAACACGCACTTCCATCTCGCTCACGCGTATGCTCAGTGAGAGGGAGAGAAGACCATGAACGTGCGCCCTTAATGTAATGTACTAGCTCTGTGGGCTGTGAAAATCGAAAGCCTGTCTTTTTTCAAAAATAATACATTACTTACCTAGGGCGGTTAAACAAAGAATGTCTCAGATCGCAGGTATTTGTCGCCCGAGCCGAAGGCAAGGGCGATAAATATGCGCTCTGAGGCTTTCTTTATTACCGCCCGTGGTGAGTACACAATTTTACGTCTCTATCTGGCCAGGAAGTGGGGTTTTCCGCACGCATAGCGTGCGGTAATTCCTACTTTATGGCCAGGTATGACGTAAAAAAAATTACAATGCACTTGCTCTGAATGTGCCCCTTTATATGGTTCAACATAAACACGGGAAGTGGTATATCGTCACGGCGTCGCCGGGCGGGACGTACCCGTGCGCGAATGGATTTCAGGCTAAAATTCCCGCATACTGTGCGATAATGAGATTTCGTGATAAACAAAATTTCACCTTTTATGCATATTTTTTTATTTCCTCGCATGATGCATTGTAAAATGTGCGGATAGGTAATTCCCAACTCGTGTCGATCATCACCACTCGTTGAGAATTACCTACTTTCCGCACTTGTATCATAAAAAACTATTATAAATTTGTTAAAACTGAATTGACAAAGTAAATCTATTGAGTTAATATAAATTTTAATATCTAAAAATATTTACAATTCACTTACATTAGAATTAAAGTATCAAACTATCAACTAACAAAAAGGACCGCCCCGGATCGTTGGTGGCCCAAAAGTTCCCATGACACTGGCAGCGTTGCCACGCTGGATGGCCAACGAAATCTGTTGAGCCAGGAACGACCCGGAACGAGGATCGCAGCCCCTATCCCTAAGCCGGCGACCCAAACTCCGCATGAAGTCTTTGGCCTCCGTACCCCACGGTCCCGCAGTCTCCACCGCCACTGGCACAAAGTCGTACATTGGCTCCAAGGCAGAGTACTTGGCATGTTTCATCCGAGCCGCCGACTCGGCGGCCGACGCCGCGGATCTGATGGTGTGGCTCAAATGGGACGGGGCAAACGTGCTATCTATTTAATTATTGAATCTGCCTAAAAAACTTCATGAGCATCTGTTGAAAAATGCGACCCGTAGGAGAGAAAAGCCGGACATGAAACGGAGAACTTTGTCCACTCCGCTCGCTCCTTCAAATATACCTGCCTAATTACTTCGATTCATTCATGGCACAACATTGGGAGTTTTCTTTTGATCTCCATAATAAATACCTTCCAATTTCATTGGCGTCGCCATCGCGATTATACCTAACGATTCCCTTGCGACGACTTAATTACTAAAATTATAATGAAGGCGGAGAATTAAGGTAATATCTCGAAACATCCCATAATGTGCCGGTTAATTGAGCGACCATTTTCATTATGAAGACTCCTCGTTGCGCGCTTTCAAAATGGCGTGTTTAAGACAAGTTGAGTACTTAACTAAAGATTTTGATTATATATTACATGTAATATAGAGACTATAATATATTCCCGTATTAGTTCAAACATACTAATGTTACTATATGGTTAATTAATAATTATTGCACTTACAACATTAGAATCGTATATAGATATTTTTTTATAAATTAAAGAAGAAAAATACTGCAACAAGAAAATGCTTCAGTGCAATAAATAAAAACCGGCGAAGTGCGAGTCGTAATCTCGCACGAAGGGTTCCGTACCATTATCTATAAAAACGGCAAACAAAATCACGTTTGTTGTATGGGAGCCCCCTTAAATATTTAATTTTATTCTGTTTTTAATCATCATCATATCAGCCGAAAGACGTCCACTGCTGGACAAAGGCCTCCCCCAAAGAGTTCCAAAGTGACCGGTCCTGCGCCACCCGTATCCAGCGGACTCCCGCGACCTTTACCAGGTCATCAGTCCACCTGTTTTTAATATTTGTTGTTATTAGCGGCAACAGAAATACATCATCTGTGAAAATGTCAACTGTCTAACTATCGCGGTTCATAAGATACAACCTGGTGGTCCGGACAGCGGAGAGTAATAGAGTCCCGTTTTACCCTTTGGGTACGGAACCCTAAAAACGCGATTCTAATTTCAACCTATAAAACAGTAAATCAACTATTACCAAATCGCGATTATAAATAATGCCTGCCAAGGCAGTTATTCAGCAATATCTTGAAAACCTTTAGACCAATCTTGTTTATAAATAATTTTCGGTAAAAGAATTTTATAAGTACTATGTCCATGTTTTTTAGGGTTCCGTACTCAAACAGTAAAACGGGACCCTATTACTAAGACTTCGCTGTCCGTCCGTCCGTCCGTCCGTCCGTCCGTCCGTCTGTCTGTCACCAGGCTGTATCTCAAGAACCGTGATAGCTAGAGAGATGAAATTTTCACAGATTATGTATTTCTGTTGCCGCTATAACAACAAATACTAAAAACAAAATATATATATTTTTAAGGGGGGCTCCCATACAACAAACGTGATTTTTTTATAGATAATGGTACGGAACCCTTCGTGCGCGAGTCCATCTTGCACCTGGCAGGTTTTTACATTTCTTAAATACACAGTTCGAAAATTAGAGGGGGAGATATATTTTTTGTGACTTCGGGGCGATTATCTCCGACTAAGTATATTAACTTATTTAAAAAAATTGCCGAGACACCTTATATCTATTTGAAAGGCCTATTGATTGACGTGGACTTACAATGTTTTATTTTTGACTTGATGTTAACAAATGTTAATATTGCAACCCTAAAAAATATTTTTGTAGTCATTTAATTACAGAACGGCTAACAAAACACACATATCCTCCAAATTGTATTCAAATACACCTTATAGTTTCCCGGTCGAAATAAAATCACGTGAGGGCAAACAGTTTTAACAAACTCTAAGAACTTGGCTACTTAATCAGTGTTTCTACAACATTACACAATATTTGGATCACTAAGTGACATATTAAGATGTTTAGTTTTTATTTTGAACAAATTTTAATTAAATTCTGGTATACATAATATAATGTTAAGTGTATAATATAGTGTTAGGATGCAGTGTAAAGTTACTTAATTTTTTTTTGTAAATGTTATTGCCGGATGGCGCAGCGTTGGTAGGCCTCCCACAAGGTGGACAAATGACCTGGTAAAGGTCGCGGGAGTCCGCTGGATGCGGGTGGCACAGGACCGGTCACTTTGGAACTCTTTGGGGGAGGCCTATGTCCAGCAGTGGACGTCTTTCGGCTGATATGATGATGATGATGGAATGTTATTGAACATAATTAACGACCACCATAATTAACATATTTGTATGCTAAAGATGTATAAATTTGCATGAAAATTTGCAACAACAGCTGAAAAGATGGAACAATTGTAAATAAGGTATGTAAAATAGGGTCGTTTCGCCGGTAACGCGACCACCTTCGGTTAGCGACCACTTGACGGACTAGGCTGCTTCAATTAAAGATATTAACATTTCTACAAACCCAACAGAAAAATAATTAGTTATTAACTATTCTTGAATAGTGTCAGAATAAGAATAAATACACTTTAAAACCCAAAGCTTAATCCACAGCAAGAAAAAATAACCTCAATTCACACATTTCACACATTGCTTCCGAAAAGTGTTGACGTGCAGTGAATCTGTAAAAAAAATAACGCGACAGTTGGCGCGAAAACTTTAGTTACGTCACTTAATTTTATTATTATGCTGAAATCAGTTAATTGATCGTTTAAATGATTTAGCTGTTGTAATAATTTCGTTGAGATTCGGCATATTTAAAAATAGATTTAAATAAAATGGGGTGGTCGCGTACCCAAATACATAATTACCAAAGAAGTCGGATAGCGACCACATCGTTTTCTTTTTCTTTTCTTATGGATTCTTATGCGGCACCCGCGATATTTAGCTTGGCTAGCAAATTGAGTCGGTATTTAAGCCGCGCCAATCTATGTTATGTCCATAGTATATATAATATAATAATAATATATAATTATATATTATATTATATAATAATAAATAATTTATATGAGATAATTATATTATAAATTCGAAAGTGTGTATGTCTGTCTGTCTGTTATCTCTTCACGCTTAAACCGATGGACCGATTTTGATGAAATTTGGTATGGAGATAGTTTGACTCCCGGGAAGAGACATACCTAGGATAATTTTTATCCCCGAAATAATCCCCTAAGGGGGTGAAAGTTTGTATAAAGCTACGATATAAACGATTTCCACGCGGACGGAGTCGTGGGTAGACGCTAGTGTAAGTAGAATATAATCTAAAAGTTAAATAAAAGCTTGTAAAAAGGTGGCATTTAGATACCTACTATGAATGACATGTGTGACTGTAATAGCAATATATATAAAAGCACTATGGTGTGAGCGAGATGGCGCGCTTTTTTCGATTCTATTCTTCATTGACACAGCCAATGTAAAGTAGATTTAGAAGAGTAACAATTTAGGGGTGTAGACACTAAATAAAATGACCTTTATAGGTCATAATTATTGATGAATTTTCTCGAAAAAGGATTAACAGTAACGTCAAATGGAGAAAAAAAAGAGCAGGGGATTAAGTAATCACAAAGTTATAGTATCCAAAGTTTTTAGAGGGGGTGTATTCTATCCCTTTTCCGCAAAACGCACCTTCATATGAAATGATTGTCATTTACTATGATGCTCGGGGATTGTGACGTCACGATCCACTAGCGTTTTATCTCTCTAACAAGCAATATTAAAACGGTTGTAGCTACGTAATTTTTGGAGATACGAGTATATGAATGGGATTTTCGTCACTTAGGCTTATTATTTTGAATTCTTTTTTTTGGAGTAATAATAAATGGTTAGTCTACACTCCTATTTGTAGTGGTATAAGGGCAGTTAGGTAGGTCAAACTTTGAGAGAAAGAGGTCAATCCTCGAATCCGACTCGTCTGGGTAGCGTTCGGGAAGCTACGCTATGGCACATCTTTTCGTCCAATATTCCGCAGTGTCTCAAGGCGAGTCTTTGACCAGTGTGTGTTGCCAGTGATGACGTATGGCACTGGAACGTGGTCACTTACTATGGGCCTCATAAGAAGGCTAAAAGTCACCCAAAGGGCAATGGAGAGGGCTATGCTGGGAGTTTTTATGCGTGATCGCATCAGAAATGAGGCTATCCGCAACATAACCAAGGTAAGTAACCAATATAGCCTTCCGAATCGCTAAAGTTAAGTGGCGGTGGGCGGGGCATATTGCACGTAGAATCGATAGCCGTTGGGGCGGAAAGGTTCTCGAATGGCGACCACGTACCGGGAGGCGCAGAGTGGATATACCCCCACAAGGTGGACTGATGACCTAGTAAAGATCGCAGGAATCCGCTGGATGCGGGTGGCGCAAAACCGGTCATTGTGGCACTCTTTGGGGGAGGCCTATGTCTAGCAGTGGACGTCTTTCGACTGATATGATGATGATGATGATTATAAATCGTTTTATTAACTACTTAAACACAATTTGCAAGAGTGGTCGCCAACTAGCTAACAGGTGGTCGCAAACCGACTAAAGCGGTCGCTATCTAGCGAATTCGCTATTTTGTAACCTTTTCTATATTTTTTCCTAATCTATGGATGAAAGTGCTATATTTTATTGTAGGTTTCAAAACTTGACTATACTCAGAGCCTTTACGAATACCATCTATTATGTGTGTAAATTGAATAGGTATATTTTTACTAATCTAAAGTGAGCAACTCGGCTAAGTGGTCGCTAACCGGCGAAACGACCCTAACCCTTTTTCTGAGAATAAATTATTACTTACTTACTAGTAGAGACATACGGATAGACGGACATGAAGAAACTATAAGGGTTCCGATTTTGGTAGGTATTTTGGCTACGGAACGCTAAAAATTACGTTTCACAAACTAGCACGGTTATATTACTCAATTAGGTAGGTGGTCGTTAACCGACGCAATAACCCTAGGTATTCGCGGGAGTACTAAGTTGCATCTCTTTTATTTATCTTTAAGTACTAAGAAAAGAGATGCGTCACGAGTATTTGAGCAAATTACTTCCGGTTTTACTCACATAAACTTAAAAAGTCGAGCAACTCTCTCATAATAATTGTTAAAAGCCAAGCGTTCTGCAAAACGCCCCGTAATTGCTACTACCAACCTCAAAGACGCCCAAATTGAATTATGAACAGCCGCTTTCGCGCCACAATTCAAGACGTTGCCTAACGAAGTTACTCCCAAGATGGCCGACTTGGTTGCCTAGCAACCGCTCCAACGTCTTCAACATGCAGCTGTTCGAATTATGAACTTGGGCGCTTGGGATAAAGTTTAAAATCCAATAACTGGCAGACTTGACGATGTCTTAGAATATGGCTGGGCGAATAACGATTTTAGGTGTATACGATAAAGTGGAAAATTTATCGGTCGGTAGGGAGGGGGGTATTTAAGGATGCTTATATGCTTGACCGTTTGACAAATGTTTTTTTTATTTATTGAACTCGAAAAAAATACTTAAAGCTTATAGTTACATATTTTACCTCGCCAACTGTATTCACAGTTTGTTGGCGAGTGATGCGCTCTCTCATTTTAATACATTTACAAATTATACCTACTTATTTAACATTAAGCTAAGTCATGCAAACTAACTAAATACCTATATGTGTATTAGTAGTCTATTATGTATTAATCCGTACACAATAGACCGCCAAGTACCCATTTCAAACCTACATTTAACAGTATCGATTGATTTTAATCCAACCTATACAGCAGTGCCTTTTTTAATCTATTTTTAAATACTTGTTTACTACTAAGTAACATTGTTATATTGTTGGACTTAACTGATTAAGAATATTAGGTAGGTACTATATGTTTGCGAGCTCTCTGGCCATAGTAATTCTTCGCATAGTATTCTACATATATTTTCCTGCTATTCTCTCTGAGGTTACGTAACGGTATTCTAATATTCTTAAATCTCTCAAGTCCATACTCGTCAATGGATATTAGATATTTAACTTTTTCATGTACTGGTAATATTTGAATTTTTTTATACAGCAATTTATAATTTTGTTTACAACTATTCTTCGTGTGTTTGTCAACTAATACGTTTTTTAATATTCTGATCTGGATGTTATATATTTTATCAAGATAAGTCTTAAAAGTACGTCTATAGGAGTTTAAGCCATAACTGATTAATGACTCAACTAATGAATGATATAAGGTGAACATTAATTTTCTATTAGCGATATTTTTTAAGCTTGTTAATTTTGACATAATTCCTCGTAGTTTCTTACATATTATATCTATGTGCATGCTCCAATTGAACTTAGTATCTATAGTTAATCCTAGATATTTATATTTATTTACGAATTCAATGCTACTACATTTACAATATTTTTGTTGACTATGCAAACAATCATATGTATGGCTTATTATGCTAACGTTTTCTTGTGGCTCCCGTAGATAAGGCGATTTTATTAACATGCATTTGGTTTTATACATATCAGGTGTGCTGGAACGTGCTTATGTGCTTGAATGTTTGGTACTACATGACCGTCAAACGGTTATGTAGTACCAGTTCCCATTTCATTCGGACACTTTACGCTCGAAGTTGTAGACGATTATACACCTATACCTAGGACAGACTGTCCAGTTAGGTAGATCTAACTTTGAGAAAGAGGTATATCGTCGAATCCGACTCGGCTCGGCTGGGCATCATTCGGGAAGCTACGGCACATCTTTTCGTCCAATATTCCGGAGTGTCTCAAGACGAGAGTCTTTGACCAGTGTGTGTTGCCAGTGATGACATATGGCGCGGAAACGTGGTCGCTTACTATGGGCCTCATAAGAAGGCTCAAAGTCACCCAAAGGGCAATGGAGAGGGCTATGCTGGGAGTTTCTCTGCGCGATCGCATCAGAAATGAGGCTATCCGCAGCAGAACCAAGGTAGCCGATATAGCCCTCCAAATCGCTAAACTTAACTAAGTGGCAGTGGGTGGGGCACATTGCTCGTAGAACCGATAGCCTTCGGGGCGGAAAGATTTCGAGTGGTGACCACGTACCGGAAGGCGCAGCGTGGGTAGGCCTCCCCACAAGGTGGACTGATGCCCTGGTAAAGGTCGCGGGAGTCCGCTGGATGCGGGTAGCGCAGGACTGGTCATTGTGGCACTCTCTGGGGGAGGCCTATGTCCAGCAGTGGACGTCTTTCGGCTGATATGATGATGATGGATGATGATGTGCTGGCTTTTCTCTAGCTAGGTAATATAGGTAGATTTGGAAGGGAACTGTTATTTATCAATCATAAATAATTAAGTGCTTACCTATTTATTTTGTCCGAAGGTAACGCAGCAGTGGACTTTACGAAACACACGCCACAGCAGACGGAATGTAGAAAGGTAAGCGATATAATTCTCTTAAATAAACATACATACATTAACATACCTAAACTCACGATTATTTTCCTAAAGGGGGCAGGCAGAACGCAGAAAACATGAGTCCTATGAGTAGGTACATTACTGCAGACTGTTACTACGCCTGCAAAGTGACCTTATTTTGTTTCAATATCAATTTGTGACAAAATTTGATGGTTTTTATTTATTTCATTGCGTGTGCAAAACAAATTGCAAGTCTCGCATTTGCCTAGTCTCGACTGGTCCGGCCTGTGCAGTAATATGCGGCTAGGTTCGATAAATGGGTTTGGATAAAACGGCTTTTTAATGCACTTGTTTTATAATACACTTTGACATAGATTTAACAGAGTAAAATAATTGAAATGTTTATTTTCTTCCCCCGTAGACAGACGACACTCGTCTGACACAGACGTCAGACTCCGAGAGCGAGCACAGCGACAGCGACATCGACATCGTCGGTGAGACCAACTACGCCCGCTACAGCACGTAGACGTATGTCTCTGAGGACAGACTCGTGTCTGACACAGACTTCAGATTCCAACTCAGCGACAGCGATATCGACATCGTCTGAGACCAACTACGCCCGTGACAGCACGTAGACGTATGTCTCTGAGGACAGACTCGTGTCTGACACAGACGTCAGATTCCAACTCAGCGACAGCAATATCGACATCGTCTGAGACCAACTACGCCCGCTACAGCACGTAGACGTATGTCTCTGAGGACAGACTCGTGTCTGACACAGACGTCAGATTCCAACTCAGCGACAGCGATATCGACATCGTCTGAGACCAACTACGCCCGTGACAGCACGTAGACGTATGTCTCTGAGGACAGACTCGTGTCTGACACAGACGTCAGATTCCAACTCAGCGACAGCGATATCGACATCGTCTGAGACCAACTACGCCCGTGACAGCACGTAGACGTATGTCTCTGAGGACAGACTCGTGTCTGACACAGACGTCAGATTCCAACTCAGCGACAGCGATATCGACATCGTCTGAGACCAACTACGCCCGTGACAGCACGTAGACGTATGTCTCTGAGGACAGACTCGTGTCTGACACAGACGTCAGATTCCAACTCAGCGACAGCGATATCGACATCGTCTGAGACCAACTACGCCCGTGACAGCACGTAGACGTATGTCTCTGAGGACAGACTCGTGTCTGACACAGACGTCAGATTCCAACTCAGCGACAGCGATATCGACATCGTCTGAGACCAACTACGCCCGTGACAGCACGTAGATGTATGTCTCTGAGGACAGACTCGTGTCTGACACAGACGTCAGATTCCAACTCAGCGACAGCGATATCGACATCGTCTGAGACCAACTACGCCCGTGACAGCACGTAGACGTATGTCTCTGAGGACAGACTCGTGTCTGACACAGACGTCAGATTCCAACTCAGCGACAGCGATATCGACATCGTCTGAGACCAACTACGCCCGTGACAGCACGTAGACGTATGTCTCTGAGGACAGACTCGTGTCTGACACAGACGTCAGATTCCAACTCAGCGACAGCGATATCGACATCGTCTGAGACCAACTACGCCCGTGACAGCACGTAGACGTATGTCTCTGAGGACAGACTCGTGTCTGACACAGACGTCAGATTCCAACTCAGCGACAGCGATATCGACATCGTCTGAGACCAACTACGCCCGTGACAGCACGTAGACGTATTTCTCTGAGGACAGACTCGTGTCTGACACAGACGTCAGATTCCAACTCAGCGACAGCGATATCGACATCGTCTGAGACCAACTACGCCCGTGACAGCACGTAGACGTATGTCTCTGAGGACAGACTCGTGTCTGACACAGACGTAAGATTCCAACTCAGCGACAGCGATATCGACATCGTCTGAGACCAACTACGCCCGTGACAGCACGTAGACGTATGTCTCTGAGGACAGACTGGTGACACATACGTCAGATTCCAACTCAGTGACAGCAACATCGTCTGAGACCAACTTCGCCCGCGACAGCACGTGAACATCTGTCTCCTGTGGACAGACACGCGTCTAACAGACGTCAGACGACAAAACACGGCGATAGCGGCATCGACCACGCCAAATCACACACACGACAGCCATAGACGTCTATGACATGAGTCAGAGCGCTAACGGGTGGTTTTCGGTACATATCGGACACTAGCTTCTGCCCGCGACTCCGTCCGCGTTAAACTTGATTATATCGTAGGGCCATAAAAACATTCACCTGTGTAAAAAAATGTTTAACCCCGTTAGGGGTGTTTTTTTCCAAAACGCAAAAATATTTTTTTTTTGATAAGGAATAATTTCATAAAGTTTTAATTTTGTACCTCAAAAAAAAAGTTTCCTACATTCAAACTTTGCACCCCTATTTCCAAAACCCTTAAATTCTGCGCATGATAGCGGACAGGGTTGACTGTGTCTACATGTCACACTGCGAGGGACTACACTCCCCTGTCAGTGTTGTTTTGTTTTAAATGTAAGTTTAGCTGTAACCCCCTAGTTTTGTAAATTCTACTAACAACATGTGTCCATGGTTACACGAAATAAAAATTTCATTCATTCATTCATTCATTGTAATAAGAATACACAAAATTACAAGTCTCTCACTTAAAATTTTACTCAATCCCCATACAAACTTTCAACCATATTTTTACTCCCTTGAGAGGGGAATTTTCAAAAATCCCTTCTTATTGGGTACTTACGTTATAAATAAAATAAAATAAAATTGTGAAAAAATCAGCTTTCTAGGCACAATGGTTTGGGCTGGGCGTTGATTTAAGTGAGTGAGTCAGTTAGTCAGTCAGGAATTTTACGTTTATATTATATCGACTAGCTTTTGCCCGCGACTTCGTCCGCGCGGAACTCGTTTATATCGTAACTTTCTCCCCCCTTTTCACCCACATAGGTGATGAATTTCCAGATAAAAACTATCTTTAGTAAGGATTCTTTGGGAAGGCCCCGGAATTCAAAGTATCTCTACACCAAATTTCATTTCAACCAAATTAAGCATGAAAAGTTAACAGACAGACAGAGTTACTTTCGCATTTGTAATATTAGTATGGATTGTATGAAGGAAAGGGTCATTATGGCTGAGTTGCATGATTTTATAGATTAGCTTACTCCGAACGCCTTTTTTTACAAAATAGACTCCGCCGCAAACTTGGTTTCTATGACCCGCCTCACCATAATAGATGCATGTAGGCTTTTTTCATTATTATTTTGCATATTTTCATTTCACACGGCCGTAAGGACCTTTTCTACTAAACCGTAGGACTAAATTAACTGACTTGTAATTTAAATATTTTATATTAAAAATAAAGATACGTCTAATATTTTTAAAAATAGCCATAATAAAACGTATTTTTTACCCCGTTTTAGAAAACATCTTCGAAACTACCGCCATAAGGTACCTTTACCCTTGGAATGGAACGTCACATACATATATTTACCTAAATAATGTTCCTATTCCCCAGGACTCCCAACTACCGCTATATACCGTAAATGGGTTCCATCCAATTTTTCACCCCCTATTTCACCTCCTTAGAGGATGATTTTCGGGATAAAAACTATCCGTTGTTATGAAAACGGGTAGTTTTTATCCCGAAAATCATGGAGAATGCTCCAGGACTCAAGCTATCTCTATACCAAATTTCATCTAAATGGGCTACATCCAAATTTTCACCCCCATTTCACCCCCTTAGGGGATGATTTCCGGAATAGAAACTATCATTTGTCCTTTTCCAGGACTCAAACTATCTTTCAACCAAATTTTATCAAAAAGTGTCACAAACAAATTTCCACCCCCAATTACACCCTCTTAGGGGATGATTTTCGGGATAAAACTATCCTATGTCCTTCCTTAACTATCGCTATACCGTAAATGGGTTCAATCCAAATTTTCATCCACCATTTCTCACCCCCTTATGTGTTCCCCTTATTTCCTCCTTTCATGTGTTCCGGAATAAAAGTTATTATGTTCTTTCCTTGGACTGAGACCTCTCTCTATACCAAATTTCATCTAAATGGGCTCTATCGAAATCTTCAACCCTCATTTCACCACCTCAGGAAATGATTTTTCGGGATTAAAACAATGCATTGTCCTTCCCTAGGACTCCTTCTATTTTTTTACCAAATTTTATCTGAATGGGTTTTATCCAAATTTTCACCCCCTATTTCATCCCTGAGGGGACGATTTTCGGGATTAAAACTATCCGTTGTCATACTCCGGGACTCAAACTATTGTTCAACCAAATTTCATCAAAATGGGTCACAAACAAATTTTCACCCCCAATTACACCCCCTTAGGGGATGATTTTCAAGAGTAAACTATCCTATGTCCTTCCCCAAGACTCCAACTCGCTATACCGTAAAACCCATTTATCCATCCAAATTTTCATACCCCATTTGACCCCCTTAGGAGATGATTTCTGGACTAACATTTATTTTAAGTCCTTCCCCAGGACTCTTAACTATCTCCATACCAAATTTTATCTAAATCGGTTCTATCCAATTTTTCACCTCTCATTTCACCCCCCACAGGAGATGACTTTTCAGGATAAAAACTATGCATTGTCCTTCCCTGCGACTCCTTCTATCTCTATACCAAATTTTAACTAAATGGGATTTATCCACATTTTCATCCCTATTTCATCCCCTTGGGGAATGAATTTCGGTATTCAAACTATCTATTGTCATTCTCCGGGACTCAAACTATATATATACCAAATTTGGTAAACGGAGTCCATCCAAAATTTCACCCCCCATTTCACCCCCTTAGGGGAAGATTTCCAGAATAAAAACTATCCAATGTCCTTCCCCAGAACTTAAACTACCTCTAAACCAAATTTTATCAAAATGGATTACATCCAAATTTTCACCCCTCCATTTTACCCACTAAAGGGAAGATTTTCGGGATAAAAACTATCCTTTGACCTTCCCTGGGACTCAAACTAATTATATACCAAATTTCATCCAAATCGGTGCAGCGGTTTAAGTAGCTCTATACAAATTTCCACCCCCCATTTCATCCCCTTAGTGGTTGATTTCCAGGATAAAAACTACCCTAAGTCCTTCCCCAGGACTCAAACTATCTCTACACCAAATTTCATCTTAATCAGTTCAGCCGTTTTCACGTGATGCGCGGTCACATAAACAGACAAACAGATAAACAGACAAACAGATAAACAGATAAACAGACAAAAATTCTAAAAACTGTTGGAACGTGTTCTGTTATCGATTTTAAGTATCCCTAGCCAATTTTTTTTCGAATATCTTCCATGTACAGACTTTCGACCCTCTTCAGCTTTATTATATGTATAGATAGATAGATAGATAGATTACGTAACACTTACGCCTACGCCGTAGCGTAGAGTTTCCCGCTACTTAGCGAAGAACCATGGGATCAGCTACGATTCTTGGCAGTGAATGTGTTCAAGCTGTTACGGACTACTGCGTAGCGCTACGCGCGTAGCGTGGCAGTGAATGTGTTCAAGCTGCTACGGACTACTGCGTAGCGCTACGCGCGTAGCGTGGCAGTGAATGTGTTCAAGCTGTTACGGACTACTGCGTAGCGCTACGCGCGTAGCGTGGCAGTGAATGTGTTCAAGCTGTTACGGACTACTGCGTAGCGCTACGCGCGTAGCGTGGCAGTGAATGTATTCAAGCTGCTACGGACTACTGCGTAGCGCTACGCGCGTAACGTTGCAGTGAATGTGTTCAAGTTGCTACGGACTACTGCGTAGCGCTACGCGCGTAGCGTGGCAGTGAATGTATTCAAGCTGCTACGGACTACTGCGTAGCGCTACGCGCGTAGCATGGCAGTGAATGTGTTCAAGCTGCTACGGACTACTGCGTAGCGCTACGCGCGTAGTGTGGCAGTGAATGTGTTCAAGCTGCTACGGACTACTGCGTAGCGCTACGCGCGTAGCGTAGCAGTGAATGTGTTCAAGCTGCTACGGACTACTGCGTAGCGCTACGCGCGTAGCGTGGCAGTGAATGCGTTGACGGACACCGATATTATCGGAAAGGCCATCTACGCCCATTATAGTAAATTATTAAAAACAATTATTAAATATACAAATAAATAAACCTGACTAAAACGTGGCCGATAAACGTCGAAAATCTCCAAGAAATGGGACGGATATTGAAAATGAAATTCAATATCTCAAGAGTCCGCAGTAAGCTCGGCCGAATTTCACCTTCCCATACAAACGGAGTTTTGTTCTCATTTTAAAACTAAGTGTTGGATTGTAATGAAACTTTGCATATACAATGGTCTGTGGAGGCCTTAAGAGTTCGCAGTAAGCTCGGCTGAAATCACCTTCCCATACAAACGGAGTTTCGTTCTCATTTTAAAACTATGGGTACGTGTTGGTTTGTAATGAAACTTTGCATATACAATAACATGAAGTATATCTAGGTCTGTAATTAGTTTGTATGGCTCCAGTTTATAAAACAAACAAAATACAGCCAAAACAAGTTTTGTATGAAAAACTTAAATTTGCTGTATTTTTTTTACTATGGTCTCTGAAGCTACATAAACTAATTACAGACCTGGACGGTACTTATCTTATTCTAAGTACAAAGTTTAAGAGCAAACTAGCTAGTCGTTTAAAATGAGAGCGTAACTACTTTTGTATGGAGAATCGAGCTTACTGCGAACTCTTAACCTTTGTTTAAAACTATTTCTGCATTTGGCGATGCGGAGTCGGTGTGGTATAGGTAAGTCAGCTGTTCGTATCACCCGTCAGCCAAGCCAGTACAGATTCTGTACAGCAGTGTTTTTCAACCTGTGGGTCGCGATCTCCAGGGGGGTCGTGAAGCTTCTTGAGGGGGTCCGCGACTACTTGAATTTTGTAAGTTAATACATGTAGGGATTTCATAATTGTAAAATATAATCTAAAAACAGCGCAGAGTGGGGGGTCGCGAAATATTTTCTTAGTGTCATAGCGCGACCCCCCGGTTGCGGCATGAAAAACACTGCTCTACAGGGCGCCTACATTGAGTGCTTCCCGACCTGAGTGGCGCAGAATGCGGTAACGGGGCGGTACCGTAAAATGGGTGAGTAGGGTTCGCGGGGAGAGGTGGGTTATGAATGGGGAGAGAAGGGTTGAAAGGGGGGTGAGATGGAATTTTAAGGCTACTGCTACAAAAATAATGTATTCCAATTTAAAATGGAGCTTTAGTAATACTCATAATAAAAAAAACGATCCAACAATCTTCCAAAATCACATTTGTATGAAAACCCATCTGACCCCAATTACGAGGGACTACGGGGTGAGGTGGGTTTTCCTGTTTATCGTCAAAGTTATGAAATGGAACTACCCAAAATAAAATAAAAACTAAATTACAAACGTCCGGAACACTTATTGTACATACACCATTCAGTTTGCATGTGTAAACATAAAATTTTATCTAGGTTTGAATGTCAGTTTTGAACCTACTTACCCCATTTTACGGTACGAATGCGGTGCTAATGTATGACACTACTGCGCATAGTACTGACAGTATACCGACGAATAATGAAATCAGCGACCCAAGTACTTACCGCATGGGTAACCTTTTCTGCCCCGCCAAAAGAGTACATATAGTAAATCGTCAATAATTAGTATTATCTGTATAAATTATGCCAAACTAATTATTATTCAAAAGTGGTGAATATAAAGGCAGGTAGGTAATTTTGTAATAATGACTGTTCAAGCGTGTCGTATCAGATGTCAGGAAGAAAGCTGAGAATAGGGACGAATGGAAATTGCTCCGCCGACAAGAGCCTGGCTCTTAAATTATGTGATGAGGACTGTTCAAATATTATGAACCGACATCGCGCATTGCAGAACTGCAAAACAAGACCGGTTATAAAAAATGTTGGTTGGTACTCTTCGTAATCTTAAGAACTTTAAATCGAGTCTTTTTAATTCTAGAACATGTGTAGAGTACAGAAAATAAGTGCATAAAAATAAAGATTGTGGTCATTCAGTGCAATAAGATGTACATAAAACAATGTGTTTTTTTTTGTGTACTAGTCATTCTTTGGGATAATGTTTGCTAATTTAGTCTCTATCGTGTAACACTTCCCACTAGGAATGTCATGATCATGATCGTTGCTGCTTATTTACAATTCTTAGAACACTGCCGACGGCAACTTTGCCCGCAACAATAAATACAGTCATGGCAATATTGCCAAGCAATTCTTCAAATGTAAATGTGATAAATGTGTATTTTATTTAATTCAATCACAAAGTTAACACATTAAACAGTTCGCGTTTTCTTATTACGACATTTCCCAAGCTTGACAACTTAACTATTGACAGTTGGAAACAACGGTTAGGGCGCATAACGTCCCACTCGCAGAATGTCCCTTTCGCGAAATGTCCCTTTCCTAAATGTCCCTTACGCAAAACGACCCTTCTGCAAAAGGTCCCGTTCGCAAAACGTCCCTTCACATAAATAAAGTCCCGTTCGCAAAACGTCCCTTTCGCAAAATTACCTGTTTGCAAAACGTTCCTTTCGCAAAATGTTCCTTTCGTAAAATGTGCCATCTCTTATCCCATAAGAAGACTCGTGGTCTATACTTAAATAATCTTTTTCCAGACGGGACATTTTGCGAAAGGGGCGTTATGCAGTAGGGACTTTCAGCGAAAGGGTCTTTCTCAAAAGGGACGTTTTGCGATAGGGGTGGGACCTTTTGAGAAAGGGACATTTTGCGAATGGGGTATTTTACATAAGGGACCATTTGCAGAGAAGACGTTTTGCGAATGGGACGTAGTTTTGGTGGAGGGACGTTTTGCGAGTGGGACGTTATGCACCCAAACCGAAACAACCTGATTGTATTACGTATAAGCGGTTGCGATCTTCACTCCAAAATATATCGCCTGTAACTTGTAATGTCAAATAAACACGTCATTTTGCACATGCATCCTTCGAGCAATACGGCCTTCCTAGGGGAAGGGAGTCACCTTAGTTAGGAATATTTTGAATATTACAGTCAAATAATTCTGCAATTTCTTGCGGGGCCGGGGTGGAAATTTGCACACAAATGCAAAAACAAAAAAACTGTAATGATGACACTAATACATCAAAAATGACACAATACACCGAAAAAATCTTGCACACCTTCATAAATGTTTGAGTACAAACCACGCCCACTTCGGCTTGTACTTTGACAGAGTTTAGGGGAAATAGTGTGAATGTCCCTTCCGTGTTGCTCGAAGCATGTATCAAATAAAAATGCCATTATAATTTTCTATAATTGTAATAAAATATTATTTTATAATGAGACATTGAATTTCTAGAATATTGACGATGATGTCTGGTTTTCCAACAATAGTTAAGTATATTAATAACTAGCATTAATTTATCAATTGTTACTGATATATAGGTGATGAAATCACGATGAGTCTATTATCTATATTAATAATTTTCAGTTTTCTATTTAGGCATCTACCTTATCACTTGCGCCCCACTAATACATATGTATATTTACCCGTGAAATGGATAAGGGACTGTTCCCAATACAATCGATATTCGAATGCGATGTTCCTTTATCGTTGGCAATATATACAGGCGTATAAGTATAAGCATGTTTGTAAGCTATGTCCATTAGGTATGTTATTTTTCTTTTTAAGTTATCATCATTTTTAATAAATACTGCTAAATCATCGTGATTGCATCGATACTCAATAATAATGTAAATATTAATCTACTGAGAGCTCAATAATAGATTAAAAGTAATATTATAATAATTTATTTAGTAATTTATAGTCCTAGAATAGTTAACGTTTGACAGAAGCAATGTAGTTACAAATAATACAATACGAGAATGGCAACTTTGCCTACACTTACCAAATGTATTATGCGTGGGGCTACAAAGTTCATTAATAGCAAAGTTGAATAAAATGTCTTCTATTTACCTACACGTAACTGTATCGTTGGCAAAGTTGTCAAACATTTTAGAGATATTACCGAAGATTTTTGGTCTTTAATATTAAGATGTTTTTCTAGTCATGTTGTTATTTTGTTTTAATGTGTAGTCAAAAATAGTCCAGTTTAAATTAAGAGAAACTCTGAATCTGATTGTATTTCCAAGGCCTATATCGCGTTTATAGCCATATTTTTTTGCATTCGCGAGTACCCGTTTTATTTCCGAACAAATGGCTCCGCTTTGGTGGTGTCAATAAGGTAGTGCCTTCCAAAACAACGCAATTTAGGAATCGTCCTTATTCACATTGACAAAGGGGGGCCTTTTCCTTGAGAACAATAGTTTCATATAATTGATCTAAGGTGATAAAAGCGGTCATAGATGGCTTCAAGTAATGCTACTATGAAGTCGTTATGTAGCCTCCACATTCCTAATTGATTAATGCCTTGATGCATAAGACAATTAGGATAGGATTATGGATACCACAATAATAAAGTCAAATTATTGTAGACAAGTTGCAAGTACGATTACCAATGTTTTTTTACATCAAGTTATTAGTCGCATCACTTATTGTGAAAACACATGTTTCATGGAAACTCGACCGATTAAAGTTTAAAAATAAAATTGCATTATTGTTTCCTTTCTCTATGTTTCCCAGAAATTCGAAGTAAACTTGTTAAAAGTTTGATTAAGAGGTGATATGCAACTTCGCCCCATTTGTTTCAACATTGCCAAGAGCATAATAATGTAATATTAAGACTCCGCAGTAAGCTCGATTCTCCATACAAACTTAGTTACGCTCTCATTTTAAAACGACTTCCTAGTTTGCTCTGAAACTTTGTACCTACTTAGAATAAGTGAAGTACCATCCAGGTCTGTAATTAGTTTATGTAGCTTCAGATACCATAGTAAAAAAATACAGCAAATTTTAATATTTCATACAAAACTTGTTTTTGCTGTATTTCGTTTGTTTTATAAACTGGGGCCACATAAACTAATTACAGAACTATATATACCTCATGTCATTGCACTATATGCAAAATTTCGTTACAAACCAACACGTACCCATAGTTTTAAAATGAGAACGAAACTCGGGCCCGCGATGTGTGTTTGAAGTGTAGTTTCAATGTTTTACAACTTGCGCGGGCCAGCGCCCGACGCGCGCCCGACCCGCGCCCGCGACCGGTGTGTGGAGGCCTTTAAAGTAAGCAGTTGATTGGATCAGTTTTTACAGTCAGTGCGATTTACCTAAGGGCCCGGCCACATATCTGCGGTGCAACGCAGCAGCCGCTAAGTTTTGCGGCGCGGCGCCGCTCCGCAGACATGTGGGCGAGCCCTACCTAATACGAGTATCAATAAAGTACACACCTACCTATACAATTTCAGCGCACCTAAGCCGAGTGATTTGACATTCAGATATATCATATATCCAATAAAACTAGTGGGTTTGTGAGATGTAGAACTGGTGAGTAAGAGGGGTAATCACGTAACGTTCCGAACCCGCGTTAGAACAATTTAACTGTAATTTTTCCATATCAAAAGTGATATAATATAGGTATAAAGATCTACCTGACGCGCGTACAATGCGTTACGTGGTCGCACGTATATAGATAGGTCGTCGACAGTAATTATTTTTTTTAATTTTTAAATATCCTAAAACTGAATTGACAAAAAAATCTTTATAATTACGTAGGTAGGGCAAACCTTGGCTAATCTGTGATATGAAGTTATTCGGTGATAGTTACTTAAAGGTCCAATAGCGGAGTTACTCGATATCTTTACGGCTTGTAATAATTTCCAGTACCTAGGTGGCGGCACTGTCATTCAACTTACCACAACTTACTTGCAGCAAGTATCCGAACGCATCCGTCAAAATTAAGAAAAAAAAACGAAAAAAAAACTCAAAAAACGTAACTATCCTATACTAATAAACGAGCAATATTTGTATATCGTTGGGTGACAAGCTAAAGTCACTACCAAAACTGTCACTGCTCTTCAAAACCTCGTATCTCGGTACGTAGTCGATATCGAGATACGACCTTTGATTAAAGTAGGTATTTGTTACTTATTGAGTTTTGCTTGCCACCCGACGAATATATATTTGCATTCACGTTCTCGGAAACGGCTCTAACGATTTCGATGAAGTTTGGAATACGGGGGTCGACGGGGGCGAGAAATCGATCTAGGTAGGTCTCATGTCCGGGAAAATTCGTTTTCTCCGTATTTTCTCAATTTTTTATTCGGGCAGAGCTCGGTCGCCCAGGGACTCACCGATTAGCCAAGATTTGCGAGTTGGTGGTTGGTGGTGGTGGTTGGTTTACAAGAATCGGTTGACAAATGCGACCTGTAGATGAGAACTGCACAACCGGGCAGCCAGAGAGCGGGACTTCCGGACATATGAAAGAAATTTGACCCAAGCTGAAACGGGGAACTTCGTTCGCTTCGCTCGCTCGTTCTATAAACAGGATAGATCTGTTAGATTATAGTTTTGTAAGTTTGATAGGTAATATTAAGGGGGTAAAATCCGAAATCACAGGTTCGATATCAAAAATTCTTTTTCACTTCTCACGCTCGAAAAGTGTGTCATATTAAGCTTAGCTAAGGGCTAAGGTAGTAGGTACATTTAGCCCTTAGGGAAAGTATTTATACATATTTCTGATTAACTAAAACACTTCGCCGTATTAAACCCACCAATCACATTTGCTATCAACTAACCAGAAAACAGCAGCAGTTCATCTCCAAAAAGATATGGGAAAGTGAAAAAAAAACAAACGGCCGAGCGCGGCGGACAGATCAGCTGCTGATATTAAAATTGACCAATCAGGAAACAGAATATTTCAAACATTAGGCGTTTTTATTCCCTAATTCACAATAATTAAAAAAATAAACACCTCTGACCGTCTATAGCCGCTTCCAAACGTTCAAGCGTGGTTTACTGCATACATGCACAGAATAAGTAATAGTACAAGGCGGGGTAGACTGATGTCTATCTCGCTTTATCTAATGCCCCGCATGCTGTCCGCCGCCGCGCTCAGCCATATGGTTTTGTTTCTTATTTTTTTTTCATTTTCCCATATTTTTTTGGAGATGAACTCCACTTTATAGGCAAGTGCGTCCCTGGGACGCGCCGGGGATCGGCCGTTCGGACGCGCTTATAGACGGCCAATGGCGTTTATTCGTGGTGTCAATATTTTGTATGTGTCAAAGCAGTTTTAATAAACATGCCGCCAATTGAACAATATTTTCGCCTAGGTATTTATTATGATTATGGATGGATAATCTTTGTTTTTACTATTTTCTCGCAGTCGAAGTGAAAAGTAGAGTATATAAGTCCGGTCTTAAAACCATAGTACCACTCGAAAAAATTATCTCTTCATCTCGTGGTAATATGGCTTATTTTAGATCCTTAAGTGTCATACAATCTACTATTACATATGCATAGCCATGGAGTGGGTGCCACGCGATGGGCGGCGATGACGTGGCAAGCCCAGATGGAGATGGCCGGACGACCTGCAGGTCGATCACGTAATGGTCGTGCACACTTGGAGGTATTTGCCCAAATGCTCGTGTTGCATCTTCTTCCTTCCTACGGTAAATGAAAGAGAGAAAACGACGCAACGCGAACACGAACCCCCAAGGGTGGTGAGGGTGAGACAATAACGCATTGTACGCACGTTAGGTAGATCTAAATGTCAAATTTTATATGGAAAAATGACAGTTGGATTGTCGTAACGCGAGTTCGGAACGTAACGTGATTACCCCTCTGGACGCATTGGCCAGAGATTGCTCAAAGCCGGGACGAGTGGAAGTCGAGAGGGGAGACCTTTGCCCTGAACTGAAAAAAAAAGTGTGGAATGATCTTTCTGGATGGCCATGGGCTATGTTTTAGTCCGCGGATTTTCCCGTGTTTTTGGTAATACGCGGGCGAAACCGCGTCGGCAGCTAGTACCCAATATAATTTCATAATTCCTGTATGGATAGGTACTTAATGGCCTTAAACGTTGCAAGAATTAGCTTTAAAGGTTAATCTTCGCCGGGGGACGGGTTGACATTCTATTCAGACTGTCACCCCTTTAATAAGCTGCAATTGGAGGGTTAAGTAGCCATTACTAATTTTAGAAGTTAAGAAAAAGCCAAGAAAATGGCTAGTTTTTAACATTTTGATATCCTAGAACAATATATTTCTTTGATATTCCGTTAAAGAATTGCAAATAGAGTAACCCTATTAATCGAGTTAACTTGGTTTGCCACTAACCAATACGAAAACCCAAAAAAAACCCTATCTCAATAGGCGTAACTTATAGCTACCACATCCGATATGCTTAATAACAATAGGGTAACCCTAACCCTATCATAAGGTACCTAACCCAAATTAATAGGGTTACCAAATCGCTAGGATTAAGCCTAAAAAGGGGTTTTCCGGTCCTTGGCTCATAGTTACAAATACCTTAAAGACTTACATACCTACAATACAATAGGTACTATCGCTCTCATAAGTTGCTGAACACTTAAGTACCTTGTCGTTTTACTCGTTTGACTACTTCATATGGCAGTTTAATCAGAATTTAATGTGATACGGCCCAAAGGTGTTAAGCCATTTGTGAGGCTGACCCTGCAATGGGGAATGGATGAAAATTTTAGAAATGCCTGATTTTTATTTTGGTGTTAGGAATAACCTTCCTTAACACAAGAAAAAAAATGCAAACTTTTCAGGTGCGTCAATTATTTTTGAAAAATATAAACAGTTTCCTCACTTACGTTTTAGGTTTAGGACGGCGAATGAGGCATTTTCCTTGATTCGTCTTATATTACAAAAAATATCTTAAAAATCCGTGGTAAACTGACACTGGCAACGATATTGACAGCTGCAGCAGCTATATTTGTCATTGCCAGGGTCAGATATTCAAAGTATTTTTTGTAATATGAGACGGATCAAAGAAAATGTCTCATTCGCCGTCCTAACCCCAAAACGTAAGTGAAGAAAATGTTTATATTTTTCAAAAATTATTGACACCGCTGAAAAATCTGCAACTTTTTTCTGGTGCTAAAGAAGGTTATTCCTATCACCAAAAAAAAATCAGGCATTTCTAAAATTTTCATCCATTCCCCAATAAAAAATTAAAAACTTATTATTTAGACGACGAATCAGTTTTTTACAAGCTTTATATTAACATGCACTATTCGTATGTATAATAAGTTGTCCGTCAAAATTTGCAATCCATTTTTCAGTCACTTCCCTTTATCCGAATGAGCTGAAATTTTGCATGCATATGTATATCGCATGACAATGCAATATTATGATGACTTGGAGCTGATCTGATGCTGGAGCTGGAAGGTGGCCATAGGAACTCCGCAATAAAACGACACAACCCCACCGAGTTTGGGCTCGTTAGAATCGTCTCAATGAGTAGTTGATGATGGTGTGCAGAGAAGTACAGTCGGCAATAAAAACTTGTAGCAAAAATTTAATTTTTGACAGAAACTAATTAAGTTTGGGGTTGCTGGGGCGATGCTCTCCAAGAACCCCAATTTAAAATACTTATTTGTACTCTCGAAACAATTGAAATAAAATTTTTTTCAAGTAGGTCAGTACTGATTCGGTACAATTTTGGTTCAATTTTTTCACATAGGTAAGTACCTAGGTACTCTAAAATCCCGAAATCGAAAGTGGGGTTGCCTGGGTGCATGACATATCTAATCTTAATTGTACAAACATTATCTTAACGAATAAAGGCGGAATAAATACGGGACATTCTCTACCCGTCAACCATATAATATGATAATTATTGTTATATCTGCTTTTTCCTAAAAATGACAGATGCTTAAGTCCCTAATAAATAACAAAGCACTTCAAAACAATCTAAACCAACGTAAAACCCTCCACGAACCTGTAATAAACTTTAGATTATCACATAATTAGATAAAATGAAAAGGTCAGGCTAATATCACCTTTTGAGCGTGTACCCTAAACCTGCTAACTTCTCAGACCCAAAAGGTAATATCTAACTAGAAAAGTCTATTTAGTTTCAACCTTTTATATCTATAAAGCAACAAAGTGGATCAAAGAGCGTTTTGGCTTGCAATAACGACGAATTAAAATCGAACTAACGTACAAAAACACTCAAAAATTAAATAAAACAATATCCAACCCTATCCCTTTGAGATAAGGTCGCCGATTGCGCGATGTTAGTTTTAGAGGCGTAAATGTTAAAGTGGTGTTTTAGACAATAGGCGGCCATATTGAATTGTCGCGGAATGAAGGGGCTCAAATACAACTCTTTTAATTTTGGAACAGAAGCTCCAATATTGTAGTGATTTGATTATGGGGGATGGGTTTATGCAATATGTTGCATTAGAGAGGACCAGTCAAAACGAAAACACATTCAAATGTCAGGTCTACTGTACCACGAGGTTGGCAAACAAGCATAATGGTAAATGTAACCCCCTTTTTTTTTTTTCGTGGAGAAAACCTGCGAACCAGGTACCCAGCTCTCGGGGGAGGTCTGGGTTATGTGGTATTTCTACCCACTAAAAACTCCACGTCAACCGCCATCGGCGCTAAGTAATTCGGAGGACTCTAGGATCTCAGGTTGAACGCACTAGAGGCCTCTTCGCGCTTTGCCCCTGCTGCCTCGTTCTGGGCATCTTCGCCACCTTCTCTGGGGTGGCCGAGTGCTGTGGCCCCCGCCACAAAAAATCACTGGCGACCCCGTTGACCCCCTTAAGTCGCCTTTTACGACATGCGGGGGAGACCGTAGACCTATTCTTGCTCGAGTCTACACGGGTTAAATGTACCCCCTAGCCTATGAACGCTTGCGATTCCAATGGCGCAGCGCAATAGACGACCCTTAGCTAGCTAGAGACAATTGCAGGTCCGTCAACACACCGCTCTGGCAGCCTGGGAGCTCTGGCGACCTTACTTATCACCATGAACGCAACACTACATACCGATATAGCATAACTGGGTCAATCAACTTTGTCTTGTTGTTATTCTGTCCCGGTAAGCCAAGAGACAACAGTAACAGACTTTCTTAGAAAAAATAATATAAACTGGACTCCTATCGTGCTAAGGATATGCGCCACCATGGAATGGGTTTACCAATATGACAAAAACACGTGTTTAGTGGATTTAAACAACATAAAATAATAGTTTTATAGAGTGACCCAGGAGACGTAACCATGGCAACGAGCAACAAGAAATAGTTGATTGACCCAACAACAACTTAAAACGTATCTAAGAACCATCTCGATCACGTCAGCTTTCGGATAAAATAAACCGCATTCAAATCGGTCCATTCGTTTAAGAGCTACGATGCCACATACACACCATACAACGATAAGTATGAAAAAAAAGATACGGGCGTTTGTGCGGCATAACTCTCAAGGGAATCAAAATTTATAATGTACTTTCCGTTGCCCTAGAACTATGAAATTCGGCAAGTAATATCGTCTTATACTACCTTCAAGTACCTACAGGGAAAATCTGAAATCTATACACACACAAACACACAGACACTTCAAACTTACAACACCTCTCATTTCCGTCGGGGGTTCAAATAACGTAACCTATAAGAATGAAATAACAGTATTTACGATACAAGTGCAGAAAATAGGAAATTCGCAACGAGTGGTGATAAATTAAAACACGACCGAAGGGAGTGTTTTAAATAGACACGAGTTGCGAATTACCTATTCGCACGTGTATCGTACAACGTTTTACAGTAAGTACATATGGCTCTTTAAAGTTTCGACATATGCACGGAAAGTGCTCTTTTCCGCACAGGTGCAGAAAAGTAGCACCATGTGTACTGTAAACTTCTTTTTTTTACGAGAACGATATTCATAATTCATAATTAATTTATTGTTTGCAAAATATTCCTTTATTATGCCTTGATCTCACGTATCTACCGAGGAAACGGGCGAGACAGTGCTACTCGGGGCGTATAACATAGCGAGTGACTCACCGAGTACTCGGCCGAGAGCACTGTATCGTCCGTTTGCTTGGTACGTGTGATCAAGGCATTAGCAATGCCCCTATTTGCGTAGTTTTGAATGCCCCTTATAGCGGAATAAAAAAGGAATATTGTTCCAGTAACCACAGAATAAGTAAGAATAAGAATAAGAATAATTTATTACTTAACAAGCACATGATTACAGATTATACAGACATTATCCGTGGGGTTCCAAACTAGGCTGATCTTGGGACCCACTGAGTCGGTTAACAAATCTCTTCAGACACACGTCTCAAGAAGCACGACATGAAAGTAACAAAGTAAAAATTTAAACATTTCATATAATATGAGCGCTGCTAACTTATCAATGGGAACACAAATTCATCATTAATAAGAACAAAAATTATGCTGTTTTAGTAGTACAAAGAGAGTTTGTGTATGAGAGTGTGTGAGTGTGTGCGCGTGTGTAAGTGTGCGTGAGAGGGAGTGTTTACGTGTGTTAAGTGTTTGTTACGAGTGTATGTTGAATTGTTAGGTACCTATTGAAAAAAACAACCTTAGATGCAGGGACGTAAAATCTCTTCCGTATCACTATACGAGAGTTCAGCAAACCATTTCCTTAGAGTGGACTTAACTTTGCGTATGGTGCACTTTTTTATGTCACAGACTTTACAGACAGTAAGTAATAGTACTACATACAGAAGGTTCTCTGTTAACAAATTCCCTGTTTAGGTACGCCAAACGTGCCTAAATGTGGCCATCCCGTTCTATCGCATGCAACGCGCTGCGACCCGTGCGAGCGTCCTGTACCAACACGTGGCAGCCACCGAATAGAGCCCTTCGAAGGGGCGACCGGCATGTACTTGTAGCGATAAACACAAATCGCGAGTGAGCCGCGCCTGCAGTAACTTATCATGGACTTTCGCAAAGTAACGCCCGAGTCAATCTTTTTTTTTCTTTTTATTGCAAGTAGTTAGTAGTGTTATTATGGAAACAAAGAATTGATCTTCGGGCTAACCATATGGTATAGGATATAGGTATTAATTATATATCGTGGCCCCGCGTGGTTTCTTTGTAATGTGCGAGCGGTGACGTTTATAATTTTGTTTCGAAACGCATTAACTTTTAGCGAAGCGATCATAGCCCAGCGGCGCCTGAGAATCGGAAACGATAACGCAGGTCAACCAAAGATGGCAGCGGTCAGTCTTTGGATGCATCGCCTGTTTGAGTGGTTAGTGGCTACTATAAATGAGCGGTTCCGTGCTTTGGAAGGCACGCTAAGCAGTTGATCCCGGATGATGTATATGACAGTAGTCGTTAAGCAGAGTTAGAGGCCTTCGGGCGGCTTAAGAACCTCTAACAGTCGAGTTGTCCACTCACTTGACAAAGGGGGGACAACTGTCACTTGCGTCCGCAGGAGCTACCTACCACAACCCTGCACGTGTCCACTGGGTGGTACTAAAAAGTGACAAACTCAAAGGCCAAATAATGTATGCCATACGATTAAATAAATAAGTTTTAGCGGGCTGAAGCCGAAAACAACATCGCTCTAAGATGTGCGTTGTTTTTTTTGTTTCAACGTAGTTTTGTTTTACATTTGTATCTCTATCGGCTCTCTCTATCTCTGTGTATTACAAATATTTTATTTATAACTTTATCTGTTTGAGGTGAGTAATGAGAATGAGAATGAGATATTTATTGATAAAATTATACATAATTTTACATGTCATACATTTTACATGGATTATATTAAACTATAGGTTAGTTTAGGTTATGTAAGGGTTAGTTCATTTTATTTTATATTAATTTTAGTATACGTTGGTCAGTTCTATAAATTAATTTAAGTTAGTATTTTAATTTAATAAAATTACTACAACTCTTATTTCATCATTTAACAATTTTAACATTCGAATTTCATAATATTATTGTCTTATTAGTCAGTATTCCTCAACATAAATTCATTTATATCGTAACATGCTAGGTCAATTAACATTTCTTTGAGTTTTTTACAGAATATATAAGCTAGATATAATAAAGAGTATTTGTATTGTATTCGTTGTATCTTAGTTGGTGCCGATTGCATAAACCCATCCAGCCTTTTACGCAGCGCGTTTGATCCTTCGGCGGCTTCGGCCTATCTTGCACTAAACAGGTGCCAACCTAACCGTGTTAGAGTCGCCCTGTCATGTTGGCATTACCCCCTATTATACCGTATGGGTTCATTCTTCTCTAGTTATCAAGTACTATACAAGCTTTTATTTTAATTACGAGTATTACATGCTTTTATTAACTGTTCGTGTGTAAGTTGTTCCTCAATATTTGCAGAGGATTTTCATATGACAGATACTTATCTTCTTCCTTGTTATTTATAATAAATCAACTACGGTACTTAGAGAACTTCAGCTAATAGGTACGTAAAAAGCTTAAATCGATACCTAAGTAGTATAGTATTAAAAGATATCTGACGTTATCTAATATGAATGCGTTATATTTATATATAATGTTAGGTAGGAACCTAATGTAGGTAAGAAAATAAATGTGCCTTAGCGATTTAGCGAACTATTCATCAGCATATAAACCCCTAAGGTTTCCGCTAGTGAAAAAAATACCATAATGAAGAAGGTATACAATACTTGTGTAAGTTCGATGAAAACGCAATTTTTTGGCGCCACCGAGCTGATCTGATGATGAAGACAGGATAAGATAAGATAAGATAATTGTTATTGTCAGAACTGTGTATAGGGATGTGTGTGGGGGGAGAGGAGGTGGCCACAGCAACTCACAAGATAAACCCGTAGTGTTTGGACTTAGTTGATGATCGTGCAAAAAAGTACAGTCGGCAATTCTAGTTCCCCTCGTTCCCTTCCTGCTAAGGTCCGCCACCATATGCGGTTCGTCTCTAAAGCGTGCGGTCATGGGTCGTGTGGTCCGCAAGTTGTATTAAATGTATTACAGCAAATTCAATGATTTAAATAAAAAGCTGTGCTAGCTTTCACTATTATTTTTATAGCTATTGAATTCTTTTCAACTTACAATCCATGATTAATTTAATGCCAATTCATTGATTGTGTGTAATCTTGGTTTAGCCAGGGAGAAGTCAAATACTATTTTTGTAATGTATTGTGTGTTAGTCTAATACTATTCATTAATACTGTGTTTTAATGGTAAGTTAACAAAGTGAAGGAATATCAATATAATCAGTAAGTAATTCAATCACTATTTATTTATTTATTTATTTATTGTTTATTTATTTCAGGCCAGGAGCCCATAAAGTTGTTAGTACAGTACATCACTAAACTATGTTAGTATGAATTATTACATTAGAAATTGTATTATATATTAAATGATATTAAATAAAATTGAATTAAATTTATATTTATATGCCAAGCATTATCTGCCTCCACTTATTATAAATGGAGCAGTCAAATTTATTTGACAACATTATCAGGATGCTGTTGCTGCTGCTCCGAGCTCGCCAGAGCAGGGAGGCCACTTTCTTGCGGATGATCGCGTGGAACCCATCCGTGCGCTCCTCCGCAAACATTCCTGACGCGCTACAAAAGCGGGGCAGCTGCATCAACATCCTAAAAATGTTGTTGTATTGGACTCGCAGCGCACTGACAGCCTTACGAGTATATTTCACCCACAGACTGCTCGCATAAAATGATTGGCAAAAGGCTTTGAAAAGTGCCACCTTAACTGGTTTCGAGCACCGAGCAAATCTGCGAGCAATCATGTTCCCCCTAACTGCCAGTGCCCTGCGCTCCCTTTCTATATCACCGTCGTCATTGAGGTCTTCAGTAACTATGTGACCCAAGTATTTAAACTTTGTCACTACCCGAAGAGACGTGCCATCTAGCCTAATAGGCGGAACATTTATCGGCTTCTCTTTGCCACTCTTAAAAACAAGTATTTCACTTTTACTACAGTTGTAGCTAAGCCCGTGTTCTGTCGCATATGCTTCACAAATAGCCACCAGTTTCCTGATTGACCCCACTGACGGCCCCAGCAACACCATATCATCAGCATAGCTGATATTGTTCACACATGTGTTATCAATATGACAGCCTGTATGTGTGTTGCTGAGCTCGACGATGAGATCATTAACATAAGCGTTGAAAAGCAGCGGAGACGTCAGCCCCCCCTGCCTCACCCCGCATTCCATGCCATACGAGTCTGACAGTGCCGCACCCCATCTCACCTGGTTCCTTTGACTGCCATACCAGTAGCGCAAAATTGAGATACATTCAGCCGGTACACCCGCACTTCCTAATTTGTCCCACAATTTCCCATACAAGACAGTGTCAAATGCTTTTGACAAGTCAAGGAAGCACGCGTACACCGGCGAATTCCTCTCCGTGTAGTATTTGACAGCTCCTTTGAGACATAGTATTGCCGTTTCTGTGGACAGCCCAGCTCGGAAACCGAACTGGGCATCGTGCAGTTGTATATGTCTAGTAAGTATGTCATTAAGTATGTCACGGATCCACCAGGTGGCTTGATCACTGTATTACGACCAGTGCTGCGTTACAAACAGTAAGACGTGTGTGGGTCAAACAAGATGTTATGTGGTCTGATCATCTACCTCTATGTATACAGTGTGATCTATTTAGAGTTAAGCCGAAGTTAGATTACCATACTAAATCAATCAATACAGTCGTCTGGGGCGAGAGAAAATCAGACCAAATAGATATTATGTACCAATCATTGTGTAATGAAGAGTTGAGGGAACTCGATTTTCCTCCCGAACTTGTCCATTGTTCAAGTAGTTTTTGTACTTGTGACGAACATAGGAAATTACTACGAAACATGTATAATAGGGTTATTACTGTCTTGTCGGGCGCGGCCAGCGCGTGTTATGCACAGAGACGAGCAAGGAGAAGAGGCGGGTACATATCGGGCTGGAATAAATATGTCGCTCGGTATCACAGGGAGGCCCGGTTGCATTTTATTACCTGGGTTCAAGCTGGGAAACCCCCGTGTGGCCCAGTGTACATCAATATGTGTCAAAGTAGAAAAGTTTTTAAGCGTAAAATAAAATGGTGTCAAGATAGACAGGAACAGTTACAAATGGATGGATATGTTTGTTTCATTTGAATTCCACCTTCCGCGACTTCGTATGCACTCTCAAGTCGATGATATTTGCTCCTTAATCGAATAAAGCAGCCAATTGCGCTTACATATATATGTATATTATAAACTATAATATAATATAATATAATATACATATATATATACAAGCTTTTGCCCGCGACTTCGTCCGCGTGAACTTTAGTATTAACTTCCATTTTTTATTTCATCCACTACCGTTAGGTAATAATTCCTAAGATAGCATTCAATGTCTGCAAAATATAGATAATTTACCTGTAGGGCAAGAGTCACCTATAACTGTTCTGTCTGAGTACCTACTCAGACACCTTAATTGCAAACGTTAAGTAATTGTTAGGTAATAATCATGAAAAATTACAGACGTTTGCAATTAGCTACTTCCCTCCTTCCAAGTAGCCACCTTGTATATATATATGTATTATTTAATTATATATATATTATATTATGTTATATACGTCTTATTTTGCCCTGCCATATGCAGGGTCCATGTAGTTCCAATTTTTACCATACCAGCTGTAAATAATATACTTATGTATTTAACATGGAGTGCAATAAATAAATAAAATACTTAATTAATGTGTACCTACCTAACCTAACCTAACCTACCTATGTATTTTCACATGGACATTATTTCAAATTAAACGACGGTCCGAATGGGAGATATATTTTGTATTTTTATTCGCTTGTTATTGTGTATTTGACTTTGTTGAAATTGTGTTAATATTACCTATTACCTATTTTTGATGATCATGATATAAATTATTGTTAAATTATTATTATTACATGTGTGTGTGCGAATTTATACTGTACTGTAATTTCTTATCATGAAATGAATTATCTTATTTTATGTTAGTTGTACACTGCCGCCTTCTTAACGGTGTCAGATCATCTCGTTGGAGCCCAGGGTAGGGTATGTACCAACGAGTCGTTGGTACCCTACCCTGGGCTCGTCTACCATTAATTTGGCCTAAAATGATTTTCTTCTCCATGTCATGCTTTGTTGACCGCAGAATATGTCCGAAGAAACTGCCGCTCATAGCATTATATCCCGAAAGAGTTAACTTGAGACTCGAGCGCGTACTAACATCAATTACGAACGAGGTCTCAAGTTAATTCTTGCGGGATAATTATAATGAAACTTATAACTAAAAGATTGTATGCGATTTCGTTTCAATACTCACCTTGCCTGAGGAAAAGCAACTAAACTCGAATGGGGACCAACATAAAAGGGGTGTTATGGGAACAGTTTAGGCATGTTTTGATTATCCGATTGTTTGATAATTGACATTTATTGGGCAAGTGGGGTGAAATTGAGTTGCAAACTTAATAATCGTCTGTGTTTGTGTGAGTGATTGATTTGATTAAGTTAGAGAGAATACAGCGTGTATTTTTAATAATACCTCAAATTGTAACCAGAGGTGTTAGGGCTATGAACCGATATTGCAGCAAGAGTTTTTATCTTTACTACTAACTTTTAATTTCCTTATAAAATAATTCAGCACGCAATGTATTACAATGCACTACATTTATCTTACTGATGGATGTGACGTTACAACTGTCACAAGTAACCCGCTTCTTCCATGTGTCAAATGAGTGTAAGCATTACATTGCTGCTCGATAAATTATCAAAAATTAATTAGGCTTTGGTAGTTAAGATTAACTTACAATTTTCTTATAATATCGGTTCATAGTACTAAAAGCTACATATGGTTAAAATTTGTGGTAATATTAAACATACAGGCTGTAGTTGAAATGGCACAAGACCGGAGTTAGTTCAATTGCGACGTACATAACAATAAAGATAGTGATTGACAACAGGTAGGTGGTTGACATCATTCTTACATTAGGTGACAATAACTATACAAAAACCGGCCAAGTGCGAGTTGGACTCGCGCACGAAGGGTTCCGTACCATTATCTATAAAAACGGCAAAAAAATCACGTTTGTTGTATGGGAGCCCCCCTTAAAAAAATATTTTAAGACCACGTTATTCGAAATCGACCTATTTTACATTCAATAATAAACAATGAAATACTGAATTTTTTGATGGGATATCGGGTGCAGTTATTTTGACGTCTCGTGTGTTGCAACACTCGGTACGCTCAGGATTCTATTTTTGAACCACTTCCTTCGCTCAGGATTCTATTTTCGAACCATAGATTATTAGAACAATTAGCTACGGTAGCCTAGTGGTTCAGGCATACTCGTACGGCTGTCAAGCGGCGGTCGTGGGTTCGAATCCCGGCTCGTACCAATGAGTTATTCGGAACTTATGTACGGAATATTTACCGTTAGCTTTTCGGTGAAGGAAAACATCGTGAGGAAACCGGTCTAATCCCAATAAGGTCTAGTTTTCCCTCTGGGTTGGAAGGTCAGATGGTTGCTTTCGTAAAAAGTAGTGCCTGTGCCAAATCTTGGGATGAGGTGTTAAAGCGGACCTCGGGCTCCTTTAGGGGCACAACCATTGATTTAGTATATGTAACTAGATACACAATCAGCCGAAAAAAAAGGCCGTCCAAAAGAACCGGCTGATGGAATTGGCCGGCTCTTTTGCGTTTAGTCTGGTTTCGACCGTGAGACTTGATTGGTTGTCAGATATGTCTAAATGTTCAGTCAAAAACTGCGTAAATACTTTACAACAAAAAAACAAGAAAAAAAAATGGGGTTTATTTATTTAAGAGAGTTCTCTTGATAACGTAAAGAAATTTGTGTAAACTCGTTGTAATTTAATAGTTTTAAAAATGTTTTAAATAATTCGTTTCGTTACTTCAAATGACATACGTTGCCGAACATAAATCTAAGAAGTCGGTATTAGATACTTTTTTTATGACGTCGTTACCTACATACTTTCATTGTAAGATTTCCAAGAAATCCTCAGCGAAGTGCAAAATGGGCTGCAGTCATAGCACGCGACAGTCGAGACAATTTATTTAAACCAAACGACTTTAAAATAAAAAGCGAAGTGAATCATCATTATGTTACACTCATCTGAGAGCTATAAATTTGCTACACGACATAAAATAAATGTATAGATCTTTAAGGACACGCCCGTTTAGCGGACATGATTGTAACACCGAAAATAAAAACACTAAAAAACTATCTATTCGCGTGTCGTTTGTTCGACTCATTTTCCTGCTTCAGATATAGGTATCGTCGGGTGACAAGCAAAAGACACGACCAAAACTGTCACTGCTCTTCAAAACCTCGTATCTCGGTACGTAGTCGATATCGAGATATGAACTTTGATTTAAGTAGGTATTTGTTAGTTAGTGAGTTTTGCTGGTCACCCGACGATATATACGACAAGAAATGGATTGAACAGCCAACTAAAACTGCCACACCTGTCATGAACGTTAGTCCATTTATTTCCATTACATATTTTAATTTAAATTCTCTCCAATAATATGTCAGGCAAAAGGCAAAATAGCATTAAGTCCGCAGTAAGCTCGGCCGAATTTCACCTTCCCATACAAACGAAGTTTCGTTCTCATTTTAAAACTGTGTTGGATTGTAACGAAACTTTGCATATACAATGACATGCGGTATATCTAGGTCTGTGATTAGTTTATATGGCTACAGTTTATAAAACTAACAAAATACAGCTAAAACAAATTTGTATGAAAAACTTAAATTTGCTATATGTTTTTTACTATGGTAACTGAAGCTACATAAACTAATTACAGACCTGGATGGTACTTAACTTATTCTAAGTACAAAGTGTCAGAGCAAACTAGCTAGTCGTTTGAAAATGAGAGCGTACAGTAGACGGCAAACTTCGTGCGCAAATGACCTTGCCTGCGCAAAGGCGAATTGTACGTGCAAGCTGCCCCCCCACTTCCCCTCATTTGCGCATGAAGTTTGCCGTCTACTGTAACTACGTTTGTATAATCCAATATCCACACATCATTTCGAAATTTGAAACTGTTTATTCCCCACTTGTAAAATAAAGAAACCCCTACTGTTAAATACCTACATAAAATATTGTTAAAATAATTTTATAACGTGCAGATGAGTCACATTATGATAAAATCTCAATAAACCAAAAAGTATTTTATCTGTTGATGTTGATTTGCTAATATAGTGCTTAAATTCAATAAAACTGAGTTTTTTTTTTTTATGAAACATATATATAGGTTATAAGTTAAGTCTATTAGCATCTACTGAAATATAGCTAGATTTGTCATTTTGGGGCACATTTCTTGACATTTTTGTTCGGCATTGTGAGTCTATTTACTTTATGTTACGTCAATGTTGTAACTATAGTAAAATTAAATAACTTATAACTATTAATTCGAACTTTATCATTTTCGTTAGTAACATCTGCTTTAGACGGAAATGGTTTTTAGGGACCTCAAAGAGTAAAACCGTCTGTCTGTCTGTCTGTCCGTCTGTCACCAGGCTGTATCTCATGAAACGTGATGGTTAGACAGTTGAAATTTTCACACATAATGTAGGTATTTCTGTTGCCGCTATAACAACAAATACTAAAAACAGAATGAAATAAATATTTAAAAAAAATTGATTTTTTTTCCATGGAACAAACGTGATTTTTTTGCCGTTTTTACAGATAGTGGTACTTACGGAACCCTTCGTACGCGAGTCTGATACGCACTTGGCAGGTTTTTTGATTATTTTTGGTTGTTTGTATGTATAGGTAGGTATGTTCCGGCGTCGATCCAAGCTCGGCACTACGAAAAAAAAAAATGAAAATGAAAATGAAAATTTATTTGAGAAAAAATCATGTCACAAAATGATAACAAGGTTGGGGCTTCCTACGCCTACGAGTACTATAAAATCATCATTAGACAGGTAACGATGACTGAAGCATTTCTTGGGCACTTCCTTTGGTGTCGCACTGTCCCGTCACGTCGCGTCGCCTTCACAACTAGAAGGATCCTGTCAACTGGAGTGCGCAGGAGTTTGGAGCGCGCGAAACACGGCACGAGCCAGGGTTGTCAACGCAAGGAATATAGATATTCACTGAATATTGAAGATCTTCACTACATAGTATAGAATAAAGTTGCTTCCCGCTGTCTGTCTGTCTGTCCCTATGTATGCTTAGATCTGTAAGCTATATTACTGGGCGACTATCTAGAAAGAAATAAAACATAAAGACACAGAATATAGACTCATTTTATTACCTACTTTGAACCACTTTCAGATTTACATATCAGCTCAGATGTTCTTATTTAATTTAAATGTGTACATATTTGCCAATAAAATAATTATAATTAAATAATATATTGAAGCGATAAAGAATCAGAACGATACCACACAATGGCTTCGAACAGAAAGTACCGAGGTACTTCTTGCTTCGATGGCGTCAGGAACAGAAAAGAGAGCGTAGCCTCGAGCTGGCGCCTTTTATCAGCTCTGGGAACCGCCCCCCATCGGGAGTCGGGTAAGTAACTGGAACTTCGGCAGGCGGCAGATGGCGCCACGGGCTGCTTTGTGACGTAGCGCTGTGGTGCTTGTAGCCGCGTTCGATGCCGGCGTAAAGTTTTCTTCGGCGCATCGATAGGTGTCGCCAACAGATCTTTAAAACTACGCAACGGATATACAGTGTGTCTCTGACTTTGGGGCTTTAAATTCAAATGTCGATTATGCTCCTGACATAGAACTACATTTGTTCTACAACTTTTCAAAAATACGTTATTTTTGTATTTTCTTTATTCCATACAAATTAATAAAAAAATCAATGTACATCATCCATTAGTTAGTTTTCATACTTGTCAGTGTCATGGATGTCTAATAATGAGGCCGTGTTTGCAATACATTGATAGTACAGTTAAAGTTCAAACACTACCAAATTATAGAAATGATAGTTATTTTACAAAGTTGCGGAACAAAAGTGGTTCAGTTTCAGGACCATAATCGATATTTGCATTTAAAGCCCCAACGTCAGAGACACAGCAGTGTATAGATAGATAATAATTTAAAATAATTTATTGATAAAACATAATGTGCATCAGTATTTAATAGACTAGGAGCTTTAATATTAGAGGCAAATAACAAGTGCCTGAACTAGGCTGCCTGTATATAATACATGCATGTATTATATACATATAAACCCGTGCGAAGCCGGGGCGAGTCGCTAGTACATGTATACAATATGAAAATGAAGCCTAATTTTGTCTCCCTTTAAAAACTTAGATTTTCCCTCAAATAGGTATTTAATTAGTTGTTTTTCATTATATTCATTAACAGAAATATAATGCCAGCAATTGTCTGATCATCATCATCATCGTCATATCAGCCGAAAGACGTCCACTGCTGGACATAGGCCTCCCCCAAAGAGTCCCACAATGGCCGGTCCTGTGCCGCCCGCATCCAGTGGATTGTCCGATAAAAAAACAATAATTAAGTACATAGACTATGTTAAACCTTATAGACACCTCTGTGAACCTGAGGCAATGTTATCTTATCTACGTAGGTACTATCGACAAAAACCTGGAACCTTGTTACAATTAACTGACCTATTAAGAACAACGCCTAGCTGAACAACTTTTGAAATCTCAAATTTTTGACGCAATGTTTCTGTTGCGCTGTTGTGGGCGGCGGGAGCTGTCTATGCGATAAGGACAACTGCAGCTCGAACTAAAATTCCCACGCAAAAAAACTCAAAAATCGAGGTTTTTCTCTCGACTATTTCCTCCTCCAAAACGCAACTAATCATCATAAAATTTTGAAAACTGCAAGAGGAAGAAATATTCTACGCCGCTATGTATAGATTTTTTGGATATTTGTTGTTATATTTGTATACTGCATTTCTTTTTTGCAGCCATTACAATTAAACCTTTTATGCGATTTTTGAGGCGCTGTAAGTTACTTTAAAATTAAAAGATCCAAAAAAGCGAAACATAGCGGCATAGATATTGATGATATTGACCTTATTTGAAAAAAAAACATTGCTCTAGGTTCAAGAACCAGGGAGGAAACAGTCGCGAGCGTTTGTATGGGAAAATCGCAGATAGGCATTCCTGTTTTGTCAATTTTCGACCCTATGCTATATCTACGTAGCTGTTATGCATTTTTACCCACAAGTTTAGTCTTAATAAATCAAGTATAGAATCCAGACGCGTTTGCTTTAAAAATCACCTGCAATCCAAAGTGAACCTTATTATCTAAAGAACTTACTATCTATTATCTTAACGTCATATGATCGTGCGTATGTTCGTTAATTGTAACAAGGTTCTATGGTGGGTCATTATTTAGTTGGTTCGATAATACATCATTTTACGTATCCAGTCAAGGTGGACCTGCGATCTAGTAAAGGTTTGTTTTCTATTTTTGGGCGAAAGCAAACAAGCACACGGCCTGGCGGTAAGCTTACACTATGTAGATGTAGCCTATGGACGCTTGCAACTCTAGAAGAATCACAAGGGAGTTGTCAATTTTATTGGTATAAATCTTTTCTTTATAGATTTAGATTTATTTATTACACAATACAGACTTCATTATATATTACATTCATGTCAATTTAAAAGAATCCCTAATGTGGTCGTCTATACATTTGATTAATAAAATATAACAGAATTATAAAAACAAGACAAATGAGGCAAAATCATAAAATACATTAAAATTGCATGTGTAAAATGTCACATAGATAGAGATTCTATTTTGACAACTATCGTCGTGGACATTTTTCTGTGTAGGTATTTAATCATTTATTTATCGAACGAGTTTGCGAAGCTTCTATGCTTCAGCTTGGGCCGAAAATCGTTCGTATGTCCAGTTGTCCGGATGCCCCGCTGTCCGCTGTCCACTGTCCGCTGTCCGCATTTCTCAACCGATTCTTGTGAAATTTTGTGAGCGTTAGTTATATAGTTTTGTTATAACCGATAGTGCCAACCCTACCAGCGTGTCACCTGTCACCATCCACATCCCAGCGCATTGTTTACAAAACGTAACAAAGTAAATGGGTACCAAACTTTATTACTGTCACGCTACGGTCCAATTTAGAACAACACCGATTTCCACTCTAGCTAAGACATTCGATCGCTGTAACTGTATCATCTATTACGTAAGGTTTAAAATCGTTTAGCCACGGTTAAACATGTTTGATCCTTGAAAACAAAAGAAGCTAAGCTGACAACATCAACTCATTCAATTTTGAACCTAAATAATTTCAACCGAAGGTAGAATTTAGATTGCAAGTCGATATAAACTTAAGGAAAGTTGAGGAGAGGAAACCTAGATGAGGGTATGGAAGTTCAAGTAATGCTTGACTTAAATGAGGAAAAAACGAAAATTATTTAAAAAAGTGAGGTATACCTACCTACGGCATAATAGGCTGGGCGCAAACGTTAGGTTTCCGCGTACGGTTTCCGGATTCGGTTTTCGACTTAATAGCGCTCGCAGGCGTTTACAGAACAATATCGCTCTGTACGTCGAAAACTGAATGCAGAAAGCCAAACGTTTGCACCCAGCCATAATGTCATCTGGCTCATATTTGAAGTAGTCCAACTGGGAAAGTACGTCCACTTTACAGAAGACCGCAGCCATAATGTTCATGCATTTTATTCCATCCCCGCCGCTTGAGAGACGCTGGAGAGACCTAATCAGAAAATTAACCGAGTCCACCTTGGTCCAATGCGAAAGCACGACCGTTAGCGGCTAAATTGAAGGAAATTGATGCACACCCACTTTGATGTCACTTGATGCATTATAACTCCAAGTTCCACACCTGTACAACCACCACCACTCTGCCAAGAGAACCCGACTTAGAAGAAGTATTACTACCCCATTGTTCCTATAATAAGTATTACTACCCCATTGTTTTCTGGAAGAGATCGCTTTTTAGCGATAAGAACGCATGTTAATTGTAGTTCCCTTTTATGTACTTGTATGGTAAGAAATAAGGAATATTCGTATTATATTGTAACTAGCTTTTGCCCGCGGCTTCGCTCGCGTTAAGAAGTATATCAATTACAGTTTCTGCGGCTTTACTTTTGGCGTGTGTAAAAAATTAGGGCTTACAAAACTTCTTTGTACACAATATTCTTAACTAATCTGTCATTAGGCGCTAAAACTATCAAGCTACTGGGTGAACTTACTCGTGAGCATGCAACATAAAACTGCCCATGAGAGAAGCAATGTTCTCTCAAGTCAATTCCCGCAAATTTGAGAGTTTGCCCCTGAGACTTGTTTATTGTCATGGCAAAGCAAACTTTTAGGGGAAACTGTAATCGTTTAAATTCGAACGGGATGTCATTAGGTATTAATGGGATACAGTTTCCCCTTTCGCACATCCAGTTAAAATAGTGGCTTCCACTATATTGCTATGTAACGCTTTCACTTGCAGTCTCGTACCGTTGCAAAGTCTTGGTGGTTTTAAATTTCGTAACAACATAATAACGCAGAATAAGCTTATGATAAGGCAAACCTGGCGGTTTCAGTGAATTTAGAAATTCTACAGGATAATTAGTAGCGTCATCTGTATTGACCACAGTATCAATTGAAGTATAGACCTTTTCTTCGCCCTCAAACGACATGAGCAAGATATCGTTGATAGCCGCTGCTTGGTCGTTCTTTGGAGTAAGTATGGCACGTTCACATAACCATTCAATAGGCTTGTCATGAATACGAATAATGTCTGGATAAACTTTTGATAATAATTCTTGAACCGTAGTTACAACTGTGCACAATTCTTCCGGGATGGTTATCATTCCATCAAATGATGGAAAATCACCATTACCGATTTTAAGAAGGAGATCTGAAAATCTACCAGCATACTCATCCCCGCCCAAATGTGCTCTCATATTTTTAGAGAGTTTAAGAATATTAACCTGGGGCCACAAATTAGATTGCTTAATGCACGACTTTACTTCGTCAGCTCTGGTTCCTTTTGGCACCACTGGTAGAGTCTGCCTAAAGTCTCCAGTCAGCAAAACTGTTACACCACCCATTAATTTTGTATTACCCCTTATATCCCTTAGAGATCTGTTTAAGGCTTCAATACCACCTTTATGAGCCATCGTTATTTCGTCCCACACGATTATTTTTGTACTTTTTAAAACTTCAGCAAAATTACTTTGTTTGGAGATGTTGCAAATGGGAGTCTCAGCAGTAATTAAATTGAGTGGTAACTTAAATGTAGCATGAGCAGTTCGACCACCTTCGAGCAATGTAGCTGCTATGCCAGATGACGCCACAGCCAAGGCAATGCCGTGAGTACTTCTTACTTTCGCCAAAAGTAAATTAATTAGGAAGGTTTTACCAGTTCCACCTGGAGCATCTAGAAAGAATATTCGACCTTCGTTTTCATCTACACTTGTAATAATTTTATTGTAAACTTTCTGTTGCTCGTCATTCAAAGACGCTTCATTTTTTCTTACAGCGTCCTCTAAGGCTACTAAATCGTAACTGGTCTCCTTCAGGTACTCTCTATTTCCAAATTGTATTGACATGTTTGGCTGAGGTAATCCATACTCTTTAAGAGGTCGGCCGCCTAATGATAAAACGGCATCCTCTAATACCGACAGGCATTTGTTCAATATCAAATCTGATAAGTGCTCTACAGTCACATCACCTTCCCTTTCCAGCTGTTTTTTAAAATCCTCAGAAAGGCATTCTTTGAATTTTTCCCAAAGACATGGGGGGTCGGAAACCTGGCAGAACACTAAAATGATTGTAAAAAGCTCCCGAATCCTGTGCGGGGTTTGACAAAGTGCTGCCTCTTCCAGTGCTGCGTGCAAATGCTGATCATCTTCAAGTAAACCTAGAGCCTTGCATGCGAGTGACCATCTACAGTTTTCAACGCTTCAAATGAAATTGGACCCCGGATCTCATGTAGAAGCATTCGAAGGTGGTAGCATTCTGTATTATTTGGATGAACCGTATAAACCCTACCCAGAACGTGTTCTTTTTTGACGCCTGACCATCCTTCAACGTTCATTCCTCTCTTCCTTCTCTGGAACTCTTGCTTGTTCCAAACGTAATACGCAGGGACTTCTGAGTACAACAATGTTTTTGCAAAATCATCCCTATTACAAAGATCAAAAAAGGAAAGGAGTGTAGTTTTAGGGGGACTACTCAATTTGTCGCTCAAGTTCTGCTCATTAAAATAAATTCTCTGACCATTCTCTAAATGGACAGCAAGTTGCACTACATGAGGGAAATGCCCATGTATAGGGCATTCAAGGATTCGCCACACTGCTTCAGCTGAACTTATATATCTACCACTTGCGTAGGTTGTAACTTCGTCCTTTTCATTCTCTAAAGTAAACGTAGCCTGATCTGAACCTTTATTAACATATTTGCAGACGTATTTAATTGATTTCACTGAATTACAGTACTCTACATTCACTTGAGCATTACATGTTCTTAACAGCACTGGATTATAAGGAACCACCCAACGATTATCTACTTCTACACCCTTGATATGGACGGAGAATCCACCGTCATCTGGAGAACGTCTCCTGTACTGCGGATAACCATCATTACCCGTTAGAGTTTCCTTAATAAGAGCCTTGGGATAACGTTTGCTGCACGAATTATTTTTCATACACGGAGAATTTTGGTTAAAACTTCCACAGGGGCCATGTATCATATTAGATTTAACAATTTCGTGAAGCTCAGGATCACGATTGGGGTTAGGTATTTCAGCACAAATAACATTGTCAATTTGATCCGGAGTGATACGATGTTGAAGCCATAAAAGAATGTGAATATGTGGAAGGCCACGCTTTTGCCATTCTGTTGAGTACATATAGCATCTTACTTCACCGTATATTTTCCCTTTTATCAACAAATTCATGATCTTCTTCACCTTTAATCGAAAGACACGCGAAACTATATCGTATCGATCATAAGATTTTTGACCTGAAAGCAAGTGATCACTTATGTCGCTCCAACGTGGATTACATGTAAAAGTAATAAAAAGGTCGGGACGACCGTAATGTCTAACGTATGTCATGGCGTCCTGTGTTTTTTCATGCATGTATCTTGGTCCACCAGTAAAAGATGACGGAAGTACTACCATTTGTCCCAGCTGATTTGCTTCTGTATCTTGCCGTCCTATTGCATCCTTCAAATGAATGTAATTATCTGCGCGCAATTTGGCTTGATTGTATCTTATGTAGTTTAGTCTTTCAGTTTCTATTTTGGCGTATTCATCTACCAAATATTGACTAAAAAGGGCGCGATATTTAACCAAAAAGTTATCTTCTCCTTCTCTGACCATTATTCTGTATGAATAAAAACCTACAGCAGAGACGTTTTTATTCAAGGGCAACTTAGTTGTGGGATCGCATTGTGGTATGTTGATTGAATAGCCATCATCTCCCCAGCAGAACATCAACGGGTACTGCAGTGCGTCGTAAGCTCGATGTATCTCACTGATACGCTGAAGTGAGTTATTTCGACTTTCGAGGATGATGTCTCTTCGATCAAACTGCTGATCCACTAATACAACAGCCACTTCATTTACCGTTGGTGCATTATATCTACCTCTGTGTTCCCTTTGTGGTTTTTTATCTGCATGTATTACAACTTTGAATGACTCTGAAGGTGATATTTTATCAATGGCACTTTTTAGATCTTTTATGTATGGGTTTACCTCATGTAACATAAGCTGCAGTTGCTTGATTAAATTTGGTTTCAAATTAGGAAATTTAGAACATCGTATATTAGCTTCTCTATCATCTTCACCGACGAAATAAATTTGCAGGAACTGTGCGTCCTGCCCAGGTTCTGGTAATATACCTCCAATTAAATGATAGACCAGACCTTGAACTTTAAAAGTTGGTAAAAACCGCCTTCCTTTATCTGTTTTCCACCAAATGAAGTCATTTGAAAACAGGCGTTATATTTTCGGATATTATCCATGAAGTGCACGTGATTTGGGTGTAGATCATTAACCGAACTGTAAAGTGGTTCAGGCAGTTGTTTTAATGGTTCAAGTTGCACCTTACCAGCGCTACAACACATGCCAGGCGTCTCATCTTTCCACTTCAAGGCGTTACACCACTGGCACTTGTATGTCATAGAACCTAAGGCTACACTGCTGTCAGTTTCATATGCAATATCTGGATCATATGCCAAACCCGAAAGCAACTTGCTTTTCCATACACGCTGAATTGTGTTTTCTCTATACCGTGACTGACTCACTCTATGCACCTCGGTATTCGTGGCCTGGTATAGTGCAGCAGATTGCCTGTGCTTTTCAGGGTTTGCTGCCTGGTAAATAGCGGCAGCTTGCCTGTGCTTTTCAGGGTTTGCGGCCTGTTAAATAGCGGCAGCTTGCCTGTGCTTTTCAGGGTTTGCAGCCTGGTAGGTAGCGGCAGCTTGCCTGTGCTTGTCAGGGTTTGCTGCCTGGTAGGTAGTGGCAGCACGTCTGTGCTTTTCAGGGTTTGCAGCCTGGTAGGTAGCGACAGCTTGCCTGTGCACATCAGGGTTATTTTTTTGGTATTCAGACACAGCTTTGCGGTGGGATTCAGGTAACATCTGTCTATATTTTTTTTGTGCCTTTTTTATTTGATTATTTCGTGTGTAATTAGTATATCTTGCCCTACGTTTATTTTTCTTTTTTTCAATGAATGTCACAGACTCAGATTGGGATAATGAACATCCTGTTAAAATTTCACCATAACTTAATGAAGATACAATAGGTGAACGTTCACGCTCTAAAACAGGTACCTCCTTACAACCCTTATCAACTTTAAGTTGTGAAGGCGTGTAAATTTCATAATCACGTTCTTCGACAGCTACCTCTATACGACGCCGAGTAATTTTTTGTGCTGCTATTGGGAGATACGCATCAAAATGCCCACTGGACAAATCTTGGCTGAATCGTAATCGGACAGTCATTAGATCCAGATTCCGTATATTTAAGACCGTTTCTATAAACTTCAAACTTAAATGGAAATATTAATCCTGCTGCTACTAACTCACAAAGCCCGCCATAAGTAGCATTTTTGATCATATCATCAAAATATTCGTTAGATGATGAATAATTATCACCATTTCTGTCGTGGGTCATAATTGAAAACTTGCTCCAGTCATTAACCACATATCTGACAATTTCTGAACGCACCTTCATCGCTTTATCTTGTGTTCCGTACATTAAATAAGAAAGAGCACGAAACAAACAGGCACCGTCACCAACAATAGGGACGACTGTACATTCTACAACTTCTCCATTAACGGTAAGATATTCTTTAGCCATTTTACAAACGTCGAACCAACAAAACCTAAACTTATTTAAACTAAACACGAAAACAAAAACAAATGCCAAGTACAAACCCGAGTCTATAACCAAAACCAAAACTCCTAAACCGAAACACGTAACAAACCAAAATGCCAAGTACAAAGCCGAGTCAATGATAAGATGTTCTAAACAAAATCAAAACAACTAAACCGAAACACAAAGCAAATGTAATCCAACAGAACATCCAAATAATCCAACAGAACAGGCAAATCCGTCAAAGATAATTCGCTAGAAACGTACAGGTATAGTATATTCTACAGGAAAAAGCGGCCACTTCTCATCGGGTATATATACCTCAGTTAAAACACAACGATAGCGCGTTCTATAATTACCACTAACGCCATCTATTGACAACGTTTAGAACTAAAACCTGAATAAACAAACTACTGGACCGATCGGGCTGAAATTTAGCATGCAGAGAGCCACTATGATATAGGCATCCGCTAAGAAAGGATTTTGATAAATTCCACTCCTAAGGGGATAAAACAGGGGATGAAAGTTTGTATGAAACTTACGTAAATTCATTTGATCATAGTAGCTCCAATCTTCAACTTCAGTTCGATCAATCGAGAATTGACAGAGATCCGCTAAGAAAGGATTTTGATAAATTCCACCCCTAAGGGGATAAAATAGGGGATGAAAGTTTGTATGAAACTTACGAAAATTCTCGATTGATCGAACTGAAATTGAAGATTGGAGCTACTATGATCAAATGAATTTACGTAAGTTTCATACAAACTTTCATCCCCTATTTTATCCCCTTAGGAGTGGAATTTATCAAAATCCTTTCTTAGCGGATGCCTACATCATAGTGGCTATCAGCATGCCAAATTTCAGCCCGATCGGTCCAGTAGTTTGGGCTGTGCGTTGATAGATCAGTCAGTCAATCAGTCAATCAGTCAGTCACCTTTGCGTTTTATATATATAGACTAGCTTTTGCCCGCGGCTTCGCTCGCGTTAAGAAGTATATCAATTACAGTTTCTGCGGCTTTACTTTTGGCGTGTGTAAAAAATTAGGGCTTACAAAACTTCTTTGTACACAATATTCTTAACTAATCTGTCATTAGGCGCTAAAACTATCAAGCTACTGGGTGAACTTACTCGTGAGCATGCAACATAAAACTGCCCATGAGAGAAGCAATGTTCTCTCAAGTCAATTCCCGCAAATTTGAGAGTTTGCCCCTGAGACTTGTTTATTGTCATGGCAAAGCAAACTTTTAGGGGAAACTGTAATCGTTTAAATTCGAACGGGATGTCATTAGGTATTAATGGGATACAGTTTCCCCTTTCGCACATCCAGTTAAAATAGTGGCTTCCACTATATTGCTATGTAACGCTTTCACTTGCAGTCTCGTACCGTTGCAAAGTCTTGGTGGTTTTAAATTTCGTAACAACATAATTGGAGTGCCCACACGCAGAATAAGCTTATGATAAGGCAAACCTGGCGGTTTCAGTGAATTTAGAAATTCTACAGGATAATTAGTAGCGTCATCCGTATTGACCACAGTATCAATTGAAGTATAGACCTTTTCTTCGCCCTCAAACGACATGAGCAAGATATCGTTGATAGCCGCTGCTTGGTCGTTCTTTGGAGTAAGTATGGCACGTTCACATAACCATTCAATAGGCTTGTCATGAATACGAATAATGTCTGGATAAACTTTTGATAATAATTCTTGAACCGTAGTTACAACTGTGCACAATTCTTCCGGGATGGTTATCATTCCATCAAATGATGGAAAATCACCATTACCGATTTTAAGAAGGAGATCTGAAAATCTACCAGCATACTCATCCCCGCCCAAATGTGCTCTCATATTTTTAGAGAGTTTAAGAATATTAACCTGGGGCCACAAATTAGATTGCTTAATGCACGACTTTACTTCGTCAGCTCTGGTTCCTTTTGGCACCACTGGTAGAGTCTGCCTAAAGTCTCCAGTCAGCAAAACTGTTACACCACCCATTAATTTTGTATTACCCCTTATATCCCTTAGAGATCTGTTTAAGGCTTCAATACCACCTTTATGAGCCATCGTTATTTCGTCCCACACGATTATTTTTGTACTTTTTAAAACTTCAGCAAAATTACTTTGTTTGGAGATGTTGCAAATGGGAGTCTCAGCAGTAATTAAATTGAGTGGTAACTTAAATGTAGCATGAGCAGTTCGACCACCTTCGAGCAATGTAGCTGCTATGCCAGATGACGCCACAGCCAAGGCAATGCCGTGAGTACTTCTTACTTTCGCCAAAAGTAAATTAATTAGGAAGGTTTTACCAGTTCCACCTGGAGCATCTAGAAAGAATATTCGACCTTCGTTTTCATCTACACTTGTAATAATTTTATTGTAAACTTTCTGTTGCTCGTCATTCAAAGACGCTTCATTTTTTCTTACAGCGTCCTCTAAGGCTACTAAATCGTAACTGGTCTCCTTCAGGTACTCTCTATTTCCAAATTGTATTGACATGTTTGGCTGAGGTAATCCATACTCTTTAAGAGGTCGGCCGCCTAATGATAAAACGGCATCCTCTAATACCGACAGGCATTTGTTCAATATCAAATCTGATAAGTGCTCTACAGTCACATCACCTTCCCTTTCCAGCTGTTTTTTAAAATCCTCAGAAAGGCATTCTTTGAATTTTTCCCAAAGACATGGGGGGTCGGAAACCTGGCAGAACACTAAAATGATTGTAAAAAGCTCCCGAATCCTGTGCGGGGTTTGACAAAGTGCTGCCTCTTCCAGTGCTGCGTGCAAATGCTGATCATCTTCAAGTAAACCTAGAGCCTTGCATGCGAGTGACCATCTACAGTTTTCAACGCTTCAAATGAAATTGGACCCCGGATCTCATGTAGAAGCATTCGAAGGTGGTAGCATTCTGTATTATTTGGATGAACCGTATAAACCCTACCCAGAACGTGTTCTTTTTTGACGCCTGACCATCCTTCAACGTTCATTCCTCTCTTCCTTCTCTGGAACTCTTGCTTGTTCCAAACGTAATACGCAGGGACTTCTGAGTACAACAATGTTTTTGCAAAATCATCCCTATTACAAAGATCAAAAAAGGAAAGGAGTGTAGTTTTAGGGGGACTACTCAATTTGTCGCTCAAGTTCTGCTCATTAAAATAAATTCTCTGACCATTCTCTAAATGGACAGCAAGTTGCACTACATGAGGGAAATGCCCATGTATAGGGCATTCAAGGATTCGCCACACTGCTTCAGCTGAACTTATATATCTACCACTTGCGTAGGTTGTAACTTCGTCCTTTTCATTCTCTAAAGTAAACGTAGCCTGATCTGAACCTTTATTAACATATTTGCAGACGTATTTAATTGATTTCACTGAATTACAGTACTCTACATTCACTTGAGCATTACATGTTCTTAACAGCACTGGATTATAAGGAACCACCCAACGATTATCTACTTCTACACCCTTGATATGGACGGAGAATCCACCGTCATCTGGAGAACGTCTCCTGTACTGCGGATAACCATCATTACCCGTTAGAGTTTCCTTAATAAGAGCCTTGGGATAACGTTTGCTGCACGAATTATTTTTCATACACGGAGAATTTTGGTTAAAACTTCCACAGGGGCCATGTATCATATTAGATTTAACAATTTCGTGAAGCTCAGGATCACGATTGGGGTTAGGTATTTCAGCACAAATAACATTGTCAATTTGATCCGGAGTGATACGATGTTGAAGCCATAAAAGAATGTGAATATGTGGAAGGCCACGCTTTTGCCATTCTGTTGAGTACATATAGCATCTTACTTCACCGAATATTTTCCCTTTTATCAACAAATTCATGATCTTCTTCACCTTTAATCGAAAGACACGCGAAACTATATCGTATCGATCATAAGATTTTTGACCTGAAAGCAAGTGATCACTTATGTCGCTCCAACGTGGATTACATGTAAAAGTAATAAAAAGGTCGGGACGACCGTAATGTCTAACGTATGTCATGGCGTCCTGTGTTTTTTCATGCATGTATCTTGGTCCACCAGTAAAAGATGACGGAAGTACTACCATTTGTCCCAGCTGATTTGCTTCTGTATCTTGCCGTCCTATTGCATCCTTCAAATGAATGTAATTATCTGCGCGCAATTTGGCTTGATTGTATCTTATGTAGTTTAGTCTTTCAGTTTCTATTTTGGCGTATTCATCTACCAAATATTGACTAAAAAGGGCGCGATATTTAACCAAAAAGTTATCTTCTCCTTCTCTGACCATTATTCTGTATGAATAAAAACCTACAGCAGAGACGTTTTTATTCAAGGGCAACTTAGTTGTGGGATCGCATTGTGGTATGTTGATTGAATAGCCATCATCTCCCCAGCAGAACATCAACGGGTACTGCAGTGCGTCGTAAGCTCGATGTATCTCACTGATACGCTGAAGTGAGTTATTTCGACTTTCGAGGATGATGTCTCTTCGATCAAACTGCTGATCCACTAATACAACAGCCACTTCATTTACCGTTGGTGCATTATATCTACCTCTGTGTTCCCTTTGTGGTTTTTTATCTGCATGTATTACAACTTTGAATGACTCTGAAGGTGATATTTTATCAATGGCACTTTTTAGATCTTTTATGTATGGGTTTACCTCATGTAACATAAGCTGCAGTTGCTTGATTAAATTTGGTTTCAAATTAGGAAATTTAGAACATCGTATATTAGCTTCTCTATCATCTTCACCGACGAAATAAATTTGCAGGAACTGTGCGTCCTGCCCAGGTTCTGGTAATATACCTCCAATTAAATGATAGACCAGACCTTGAACTTTAAAAGTTGGTAAAAACCGCCTTCCTTTATCTGTTTTCCACCAAATGAAGTCATTTGAAAACAGGCGTTATATTTTCGGATATTATCCATGAAGTGCACGTGATTTGGGTGTAGATCATTAACCGAACTGTAAAGTGGTTCAGGCAGTTGTTTTAATGGTTCAAGTTGCACCTTACCAGCGCTACAACACATGCCAGGCGTCTCATCTTTCCACTTCAAGGCGTTACACCACTGGCACTTGTATGTCATAGAACCTAAGGCTACACTGCTGTCAGTTTCATATGCAATATCTGGATCATATGCCAAACCCGAAAGCAACTTGCTTTTCCATACACGCTGAATTGTGTTTTCTCTATACCGTGACTGACTCACTCTATGCACCTCGGTATTCGTGGCCTGGTATAGTGCAGCAGATTGCCTGTGCTTTTCAGGGTTTGCTGCCTGGTAAATAGCGGCAGCTTGCCTGTGCTTTTCAGGGTTTGCGGCCTGTTAAATAGCGGCAGCTTGCCTGTGCTTTTCAGGGTTTGCAGCCTGGTAGGTAGCGGCAGCTTGCCTGTGCTTGTCAGGGTTTGCTGCCTGGTAGGTAGTGGCAGCACGTCTGTGCTTTTCAGGGTTTGCAGCCTGGTAGGTAGCGACAGCTTGCCTGTGCACATCAGGGTTATTTTTTTGGTATTCAGACACAGCTTTGCGGTGGGATTCAGGTAACATCTGTCTATATTTTTTTTGTGCCTTTTTTATTTGATTATTTCGTGTGTAATTAGTATATCTTGCCCTACGTTTATTTTTCTTTTTTTCAATGAATGTCACAGACTCAGATTGGGATAATGAACATCCTGTTAAAATTTCATCATAACTTAATGAAGATACAATAGGTGAACGTTCACGCTCTAAAACAGGTACCTCCTTACAACCCTTATCAACTTTAAGTTGTGAAGGCGTGTAAATTTCATAATCACGTTCTTCGACAGCTACCTCTATACGACGCCGAGTAATTTTTTGTGCTGCTATTGGGAGATACGCATCAAAATGCCCACTGGACAAATCTTGGCTGAATCGTAATCGGACAGTCATTAGATCCAGATTCCGTATATTTAAGACCGTTTCTATAAACTTCAAACTTAAATGGAAATATTAATCCTGCTGCTACTAACTCACAAAGCCCGCCATAAGTAGCATTTTTGATCATATCATCAAAATATTCGTTAGATGATGAATAATTATCACCATTTCTGTCGTGGGTCATAATTGAAAACTTGCTCCAGTCATTAACCACATATCTGACAATTTCTGAACGCACCTTCATCGCTTTATCTTGTGTTCCGTACATTAAATAAGAAAGAGCACGAAACAAACAGGCACCGTCACCAACAATAGGGACGACTGTACATTCTACAACTTCTCCATTAACGGTAAGATATTCTTTAGCCATTTTACAAACGTCGAACCAACAAAACCTAAACTTATTTAAACTAAACACGAAAACAAAAACAAATGCCAAGTACAAACCCGAGTCTATAACCAAAACCAAAACTCCTAAACCGAAACACGTAACAAACCAAAATGCCAAGTACAAAGCCGAGTCAATGATAAGATGTTCTAAACAAAATCAAAACAACTAAACCGAAACACAAAGCAAATGTAATCCAACAGAACATCCAAATAATCCAACAGAACAGGCAAATCCGTCAAAGATAATTCGCTAGAAACGTACAGGTATAGTATATTCTACAGGAAAAAGCGGCCACTTCTCATCGGGTATATATACCTCAGTTAAAACACAACGATAGCGCGTTCTATAATTACCACTAACGCCATCTATTGACAACGTTTAGAACTAAAACCTGAATAAACAAACTACTGGACCGATCGGGCTGAAATTTAGCATGCAGAGAGCCACTATGATATAGGCATCCGCTAAGAAAGGATTTTGATAAATTCCACTCCTAAGGGGATAAAACAGGGGATGAAAGTTTGTATGAAACTTACGTAAATTCATTTGATCATAGTAGCTCCAATCTTCAACTTCAGTTCGATCAATCGAGAATTGACAGAGATCCGCTAAGAAAGGATTTTGATAAATTCCACCCCTAAGGGGATAAAATAGGGGATGAAAGTTTGTATGAAACTTACGAAAATTCTCGATTGATCGAACTGAAATTGAAGATTGGAGCTACTATGATCAAATGAATTTACGTAAGTTTCATACAAACTTTCATCCCCTATTTTATCCCCTTAGGAGTGGAATTTATCAAAATCCTTTCTTAGCGGATGCCTACATCATAGTGGCTATCAGCATGCCAAATTTCAGCCCGATCGGTCCAGTAGTTTGGGCTGTGCGTTGATAGATCAGTCAGTCAATCAGTCAATCAGTCAGTCACCTTTGCGTTTTATATATATAGATATTAACGCAACCGCGTTGTCAAATACGTGATTTCTTCAATGATTGGGCTATTGTAACAAGAGCCTAAGTAGGTAGTAATAGGGCGGTAACGTCAGTAACAAGTCCGTTGGGAGCGCCATCTCGTGGTGAGTAGGATAAGCTCGCTTAATTGACGTAAAGTACCCTTCTCGACGACGTACCCTATGCAAGCTTTTATTTAACGTGCTCTGTTCGTATGTAGGTAAGTATTTAATTAAATATGTACGAGTAAGTAGTATGTAAGTTGTTAAAAGCACTCAAGGTAGGCCTGTTACTCAGTTCAGCAACAGCAGTAGACAACGCAACCTCATATAACTCAGTTGTGACAAATAAAAAAGTGGAAATAAAAACTAGTAAGGGTATAGACACTAAATAAAATAATCAATAATGTTGTGTTTTTGTCGCAAAAGGATTAAAAATGTAGTCAAATGGAGAAAAACGCTAAAGGTTAATAAGCACAAACTTTTAAGTGTGCAAAGTTTGAATAGGCGGTACGTTCTGTCCCTTTTCTGCAAAACGCACCCTCATATGAAACGATTGTCATTTACTATGTATGACACTAGTGGATCGTGACGTCACGGTCCCCCAGCGTTTTCTCTCTCTAACAAGCAACATTAGAACGGTTGTATCTTCGTAATTTTTTGAGATATTTGCATGGGATTTTCGTCATCAGGCATATTTTTAGGGTTCCGTAGCCAAATGGCAAAAAACGGAACCCTTATAGATTCGTCATGTATGTCTGTCTGTCTGTCTCTCTGTCCGTTCGTATGTCACAGCCACTTTTTTCCGAAACTATAAGAGCTATACTGTTGAAACTTGGTAAGTAGATGTATTCTGTAAACCACATTAAATTTTGGGAGTACTACTTTGGGAGTTCCCCATACTCAGAACTGAAACTAAAAAAAAAATTGTTCATCAAACCAATACGTGTGGGGTATCTATGGGTAGGTCTTCAAAAATGGTATTGAGGTTTCTAATATCATTTTTTTCTAAACTGAATAGTTTGCGCGAGAGACACTTCCAAAGTGGTAAAATGTGTGCCCCCCTGTAACTTCTAAAATAAGAGAATGATAAAACTAAAAAAAATATATGATGTACAATTACCATGCAAACTTCTACCGAAAATTGGTTTGAGCGAGATCTAGTATGCAGTTTTTTTTTAATACGTCATAAATCGTAAACTGCAATTTATTTTACGGAACCCTTCATGTGCGAGTCCGACTCGCACTTGGCCGCTATTTTGCCTTCATTCTTTTGAAGTTATAATATTTTTTTAGTCTACATCCTTCTTATATCTCTCTCAGTCACACACATTGAGATTTTTATACGTTCATCTGGCTCGGTTTTGGTACTAGGTATATTATTGCCGCGTCGAGTCTGGTTCGTTAGAGATAAAAAGCGAATCTGGCTTAAAATTTTAAAACATTCCCCCCAAAAATCAAAAACTAACCTAAACATCTTAGGTTTATTTTCAAACTGACGGATAAACGGAGACGCGACACTATTCGAAGATAATTGGGCTTACACTAACTAGCCAGCATATATTGAGCCTTCACATCTTTCTACTCACCAACGTTCTCTGACTAGCCAAACAAACCTCACAGAAATTACGCTCGAAACGCGAATGAACCTAGTACGAGCTTGAGCCTATTTTCGCTTGGATAGTTAAGCGCTTAGGGGAGGTCCGGTTAAAATAGCCGCTAGAACAAAGGGTGAAGCGGTGTCGAATTACGTGTAAGGGAGTTTTTTACGGCAATTATTGTACAATTATTTTTGGTTTACGCTAGATTTGACCGAGGGCTTTTATGTTGTGTGACAGACGTTTTTTTACTGTTCAATTTTGAGGAATAATTATGAGGATTCGGTTTGCAGAGATAATTGAGGGTAATAATTGCTCTGCACAAGATAATTCATTATGTTTAATCATTTGAGAGAGGATTCGGAAGTTGTTATTGGATTGACTGTATTATTAACAAGTAAATAGATATAGACGTACCGGAAGGCGCGTCGTGGGTAGGCCCCCCACAAGGTGGACTGATGACCTGGTAAAGGTCGCGGGAGTCCGCTGGATGCGGGTGGCGCAGGATCGGCTATTGTGGCTCTTTGGGGGAGGCCTATGTCCAGCAGTGGACGTCTTTCGGCTGATATGATGAGATATAGACACCTACTTTCCTGTTTCTTTTCTTTAACATGTAGGTAGGTACTTAATATTTGTAATGTTATGAATTAGGTACCTAGTGAAAGTAGGTACGAGTATATTTGGTATGTCATATTTCGTGTAAGCATAGCAGGAAAGATTTTTCTTGAATCGATTTGCGCAGTTTTAGTATGAGAATCATTCGAATAATTACACTGTTCAAGACCGTAAACAAACGTATCTACTGTTGGTAGTAAAATGATTCGAATGTTACTCCGTTAGCACCACCTTGTGTCGAGTAGTAGAACTATACGGCACCCTCGTGCGGTGTTTAGTACAATTAAGTCTCATAGGTGGCGCATGAAAAAGTAAATTTGAGTTGTTTTGACATATTTGTTTCTAATATTCTTGCTGAACCGAGTCCAAATCTCCCGTCCAAACCACATAGGCAAGAGGCCTGGGATACAATAGCCTGCGTCGCCACCTTACAAACATTAACAGAGCCTTTAACAGCCAGGGACCGGGCCAGGCTGTTAACTGTGACCAAGCCAGAATCCGGTTACTGGCTCCATGCATAGGTATCCCTCACCCAACACTGGAATATTCCAATTATTGTCCCAGACACTCAACGCATAGCCGTCGGTCTCCGGCTGGGAGCTGGGATCTGCACAGGTCACAACTGTGTTTCTTGTGGGGCTCCAGTGGACCGACTCGGCCACCATGGGCCTCTCCTGCTCCTCGGGCGCCGGCCGCCTGTCCCGCCACGCCGCTCTCACCGACATTCTCAGAAGGGCGCTCGTCAGTGCCAACGTTCCCGCTGCTCTGGAGCCCCAGATTGTGCGGAGTGATGGCAAGCGCCCTGACAGAATGTCGTTATTACCCTGGAGGGCCGTGGGCTGGTGTGGGACGCCACCTGTACAGACAGCCTGGCGGCGTCCTACCTACCAGCGACTACCAAACGTGCGGGGGCGGCGGCAGACGCCCGGGGACGCCTCAAGGTCTCAATATACAGCTGTCTTGGCGCCCAATATCTTCCGGCGTCGAGACACTTAGGTCCTTGGGGTAAGGGTGCGCTGGAGCTCCACAGGGAGCTCAGCCAAAAGTTGAGACAGGCAACAGGCTACCCTCGCGCCGGCAGCTTTCTCGCGCAAGCAATCTCAATCGCAGGACGCATTTCTCAACCGATCCTCCTCAAATTTGGTGAGCAGGTTCGGTAATTATATAGATATTTTTTGTCGACACATTTTCGTAATTAAAAAAAATTATGTTATTTTTTTTAAGTCAGTCATGTGAGTTCTACATCAGAGCCACTAGTCTTTAATTGAAGAATAGGTATAAAATAACTTTTCACCCGTGTATAACACAAATCTTTTCACCTCACTACAGCGAGGAAAATAAGAAAAAAGGTAAAAAAAAGGAAAAAAAAGTTAAAAAAAATTAAAAAAAAAGAAAAAAAAGTTAAAAAACAATATTAAACTAAAATTTGAAAAAGAAGAGTTTTGAAAAAGTTTTAAAAAAGTTAAAAAAAATGTCATAAAATATACAAAAAACCAAAAATAAACATTTATCGTTCTACGTCATAGTACTTTTAACGTTCTACGTCTACTTTCTTCGCATGTGGATAAAAAGCGATTTTCTCAATAGATATCAAACATACAAAAAGGCCTTTCCGAGCAAGTGAGGTGAAAACCTAGTTTTTCAGGTGGTCGCTAGTTAACTGCAGTTGGTCACGTGACGGGCATACACTCGGCGTCAAAAGTATCGCACCTTTCCTAAAATTAGTTTCAAGCTATTATTTTATTACTCCTAAGATACTTACTGTATCCTGTCGATATTAGTATCATTTGAAAGGTAATAAAACCCCCAAGTATTTAGCTTTCAAATGATACTAATATCGACAGGGTACAGTACAGTAAGTACTTTAGGAGGAATAATCGCTAGAAATTAATTTTAGGAAAGGTGCGATACTTTTGTCGCCGAGTGTAAGTCACCCACAACTCAAACACATGCCGTTTGCTTACGAGTGATTAGCGAATAGGCGTGAGCGTTTTGATTATCGCCTGGCAGGCCGCCGCACGCGTCACATTCTGTATACACCGTGAAATTTTAGTGGTTGTTTTCCCGCAACGAAATGATTTTGCTATCGATATACAGTCGATGTGTAATCTTTTTTTTAATAATGTTAAAAAATACCCGATTTATAAATGTGTCGAACGAAACTCGAAAGTGACCTAACACCAGTAGTAGCACTGCAGTAGTACCTACCTTGAAGTTTTAGTGCGCTACTATTGTTTTTCGCTTATTCGAGTTTAGGTTAATTTTTGGAAATATTTTTTTTGGAAAACAGTTTATTTATAAGTTTGTCTATCATAAATTATTCATAATTCGAAAGTACTACCGATAGCAAATCGCCCTGCCACGGGAAAACAACCACTAAAATTTCACGGTGTATAAGCAAGAGCTCTTGGCCCTCATAGGTTGAATGAAACCATAACCTTTAAGCTGTGATGTTATCCCATACGTTGCAAAATGGCATTGAAATTGAGTATTTTTTTTTGTCAGATAGGTATAGTTTAATTTCTTTTGTTTCAAAAAGTGGCTGAAACAAAACACATAGATCTATGCTAATTGTAATGATTTAAATCCCTCTTAGGCACTGGTCCCACCGCCGGCTACAGACTATAACCTATCGGCTATTACTCGCCCAAGAAACGAACAAAAGATAATAGCTCAAGTGTAAATCAATTTATAGTTCATCGCCGGCGGTGTGAACTGCCAGCTATAAACTATAAATATATAACTCTCTCTTTTATTTACACGGGAGCGATTATCTTTTGTTCGTTTCTTGAGCTAGAAAATAGCCGATAGTTCATAGCTTACTCGCTCGCGGTGGGACCAGTGCCTTATACTCGATTTACACGTATGAAGTCGTGAAGTAGATAATTAAGAAAATTTTACCTTAATATTAAGTGGATAAATACGTGTAAACAATATGTTACAACTAAATTGATTGTTTACACGCATTACGTCACTTAATATAAACTAAAAATTGTATCTTTTATTTAAATATGTACCCGATACCAATAAATATTACATTTCTATGTACTTGTTTTCTTTTATTTCTACAGCTCTTGTCAGAGTTATTCCTACCCGTTACCACCAATTTTTACCGGCGGTAACAGCTGCGATTTTTTTCCTATCTTTTACCATTAAAGTACTGTATATTAATTCATATACATAGGAACAAAAGCAATAAACAAATTGGAAATAAAAAATTAAACTAAATTAAAACTACTCAAACAACCCACCCCGCGCCACCCCCGGTGCAAAGGTGCCCATCACGCTCGCCGCATTGCCGCGTTGGATTGCGATGGACAACCTTTGCAATAAGAATGACCCGGAGCGGGGGTCGAGGCCTCTTTCCCGCAGGCGGCGCCCCACCTCCCTAAGGAAAGACTTTCCCTCCGAGCACCAGCATCCCGTGGTCTCAGCGGCAAGAGGGACAAATAAGTAGTGTGAGAGCACTGCGTATTTGTCCCTCTTACGTGCAGCCGCCCACTCAGCAGCAGCTCCTGCCACTCGTATCGTGCGGCCCAGGTGGGATGCTGCAAACGTGCTGACGCATGTTGCGTCCCACAATAGGCATTTACCTTTTTGCCAGGGTACTAAAGTGAGGCCGTCAGGTCTCTTTCCGTCGGACCGACTGAGGAAAAGTGTATTTAATTACTTAACAACTTAATACGTGTAAATGGAGCATAAGAGAAAATGTCCTTTCAGTCAAGCAGTTAAATATTCCCATATGTACAAATACCTAAACCAATATTCGTAGATCCTCAAATGTAAAAAATACAATCTTATAAGGATTTCAGCATCAAAATAAAACACAAAAATAAGAGAAATTATATATATTTCAATATATTTCTTCACAACATTAATCGCACGGCACCACCTACGCTATATATTCGTACAAATACCAACACAAACAAAATCATATTCTAAATCACAATGTCACCAAACTCACACAAACAACCGTCTAATCAATATTTACATGAACCTAAAACCTTGCTTTTATAAGACCAATAAATGAAGGGTCCGCGGAAAGCAAATATCTAAGTCACTTTTTCAAAATGGGATTTTAACGTCAAAATGTTGAGCTCGTTATGAACTATCACGTGACCTTAAAGAAAGAATTTTGAAAAAAAAAATGAAACTAGGCATGTTCTTTCCGTGGACCCTTCAAATTATAAAGACTAACGGCCGTAAAGTGAGTATTTAATAGCCGTTCTTGGCACTGTGGGCACGACAACACATTTAGGTGTTCTTGGCGTCCAAAGAGTTAATATCAGACTTCGTTATTGGCCCACGGTATGACAGGTACCATATTACAATCTTTATATTTTACTAGTCTACGATTTCAAAGAGACGAGGCAACAGAAAATAATACTATTTCAATTATGCCACCCTAAAAGAAAAACAGAAACCCGTTATCATGTTAAACTGTATGTTTGCAAGTTTGAAGTTATTCTAGCGAGCGAAAAGGAACTTTATACTATACAACTCGAGAGCCGGAATCACTTTGCCTTTGACGGTAGAAATAATTTGTAAGTGGCTGTAGTCTAGAAATGCACGCATGGCGTCCTTTTCTATGTGTACTAGGTTCGAGTAGGATAGCACGTGTGCCTCGCCCCAAAAAGCAAAATTAGATTCATGAAACTATTTAAAATTGTACGGTAGTGGCCACTGCGTTTGATATAATATTATTTCACCTAATGTAACGTTTCACATAATTTAATTGCTATAATGCGATCATTGCTATAGTCTCGACACAAGCGATTTTTATAACAATCCCAATAACTTATCATAATGTTATGAGAAACATTACATTAGGGTTTTAAATAAATATCACGCACCCAAATATCAATAAATAAATATAAATATATTTTTACAAAATAAGCGTAAACTAAGGCGTTATATGCGATGAATTTTAGACGAGTCATACATAAAGCGACTATACAACTCTTTCTGGAAAGGTCTCTATGTATGAGCCTCATAAAAATCATTAAAATAAATGTACAAAACTACAAAATATTGACTGGAGATTAGCAAGAATTGATTTATATCTAGAATACTAAAAACAACTGTAATTTTCGCTTCAAATAAATATCAAATTGCCTTTTTTATGTCGGTAAAATGTTAGACATGTAACAGTTTTCTGCACATGTGGAGTTTTTAGGAAGAGAAAACGATGACACCCATTTCATTCATAAAATGACTGTAACCTTCAACAATTTGTTATTTGAACATGCTAAAAACTGCGTATCTGAATCTTAAACATAAAAAAGGAATTAAGGGCTAAAGAATCAATTACAAAAATATTACTTGCACCTTGTTTTTTTTACGATCGAAAATGACAATTTAAAAAATATAATTGTAATAAGTAACACCCTAGATAATCTAGTGAACTAGACTTCTAGAGGGTCAAATCGAAATGTTTAACGATTTTTCAGTTAAACTATTAATTCTCAGATGAACTAACTTGAAACCTAAACTACTAAAGTATAGACTCAAGATTTAAATTAAAAAGATACGTCACAGTTTACTTTTAAAACAACGTATCTCAATTAGGCCGTTTGGACAGGCGGGGCGGCGCCCGCGTTAAAAAACGCGCATACACAAATATATGGCGTTGCCTAGGAGTATTTATGTACAGGCCTGAACGTTTTCAAACCCGCCTGACAGCCCGCGCCCCGCGTCGCTTGTCTTACGCACTGCCTTATAATAAAGCCTCAATTTATGACACGAAATTCAAACTCGTTTAGATCAGCCTCAGAAATTTAGTTAAATTTAATTCGATTTTTAATCTTACGCCGAAATACTACCACGACTATACCATTGAGAATTTTTAAAATTCTAATTTCTTGGCAATGACTTCTGAATTATTTTTAGCATAAGTATACAAAGTTGATGCTCTCCGCTAAAGATTCTTTTTTACACCATGTCAGTGGCACCAGGCCTGCGGCCAGTTTGATAGTAGAGCGGTTACCGAAGCCTACGGACACCTGCTACTCCAGGGGACTTATACTTTCAAGGTATTCATTTAGAAGTTTTTGCGGCACCGAAGCTCTAATATTACAACTTAGATAACCGTTGAATTATAATCTCTTCAAAATCATCTGGTTTTTAGTGTTGCATATTTTTATCACATTTTTCTATGTATTTTTTGGTAAGCCATTTTTTAATACAATAAAGAAGTCATTGCAATTATAATTTTGCCTCTTTTTCCTAATCATTAGTGCCTCGTACAATACTATGTTATAATATAAAATGCGTTTCGCATAATTTTGTTTCACATAATATTCTCGACTGACTTTACGTTAGATTATAAGAAGGCTTTAAGTTATTTATCCAACTTATAGTGATGTTTTTTACTAAGATAAATTGCCAAAGTGAAACAATGATTCACTGAATTATAGCTATAAGCATGGGGGTAATATGATTTAATTCGTTCCATTATGTTCGTCATAGTTTTAGTGTACCAAATCAATTAATAATTGGAAAAACATCTCGTTAGACTGTGTAATAATAAACTAGTTTATTAGATAGATTGTTATGATTATTCTGCCCCAACATAAATATTTTTGCTAAATACTTAATTTAAATGTGATACATATATTTGCTTCCTCGTTATTATTTGCAGTAAATAGCAACCATCCTTCGTTAAATCATAAAATAACTACGTACCTACTCTAAAGTTGGTGTCATTTTAAATTTCAAAACCCTACTAAAATTATTTATACCTAAATTACATATTAATACATATTGCCATATATTAACTTATGTATACACTTCAGGGTTTGGTATTTCTGTAGACTTCACTTTACGACAACGTAGCGGTATTTGTCGAGACAGAATAAGAGCACTATATATAGAGAACGGGACCCTATTACTAAGACTCCGCTGTCCTTCCGTCCGTCCGTCCGTCTGTCTGTCACCAGGCTGTATCTCACTGATACCGTGATAGTTCCAGTTGAAATTTTCACAGATGATGTATTTCTATTACCGCTATAACAACAAATACTAAAAACACAATAAAATAAATATTTTTATTGATAATGGTACGGAACCCTTCGTGCGTGAGTCCGACTCGCACTTGGCCGATTTTTTCTTTTTATATCATGTGCAGCAGCGTTCACTGTAATGTTTATCATAATGTCACAGTTCGTTAACTACATATTCCTTGATTGAGAATCGGTAGCATCAACTATTCTGAGTAAGAATAACCATAAAAGGTGGGATCCTGAAAAATAAGGTCGATTACAGTTTTTTTAAACGCTCGATTACAATAACTATCCAAAAGAATCTTTAACCAATTACGACTCTAATTGCAATTAACGACGTCGGGATGTACATAGCAATACGCATAAATCCTGGTAAGTACGTACCAAAGCATGTTAAAAAGATATAAGCTTGAACGCTAATATTATATTTAGGAACTGTTAATTAACTTTACTCTTTTATCGAGCTCGCACTATACCGTACCTCAGGGGACGCTAATCTCCATAACCAGCGAAAATTCATCGTAGAAGTAAAGGCTCGTGAAGTATACAGAAAGACCGCATCTATACAACACACCGGGGCTACACCGACCGGACTGCCGTGCGGTCGGTGCAGACCCGAACAAAGGGACTAGTATAATTCAATACATTATAATTACATTACGTACTTAAATGCACAACTTTTTAATACCAGAATGTGTAATTTGTTCGCAGTACTGAGATCACATTTGTATGGATATTGTACTATTTATAGGATCCAAAGGACACGACTTGTTTGAGCGCTGGGCTGCGGAATGCTGTACAGCGTGTATATTTAATACACTCAAGAGCAAAAGTTTCGGGTCGATGAAATACCGTCATATTTCCTAAAATAGTGCAAGGTTGTATAGTTTTTTAACCCTGTCGTGATCTTTATTAAATTTTTCATCTAATCTGCAGAAATAGCAGTAAAAAAAAAACACGTTACCAGGTTTAAATCGGACTCGTAAAAACCCATGAAAAAAACAACGTTAACGGAGCGAGATATCGCAAATATCGTCATTTTTGGATGTTGATATTTTTATGATAGGATCCCGGAAATTGCTTGCCCATTTAGGTATTACGAAGAATAGTTTATTATGTCAATAAGACTAGTGTAAAATATAAAAAAAATCCTATTGCGGTTATTTAATTTAGGGTGACCCGAAACTTTTGCTCTTGAGTGTATAACCGCAATTTGTAGTCATACGTAGATTTTAGTGTTATAATCTGATATTTATAACAATTATTAATTTAGTGTTAACTGTCATGGTGTAATTAATTTTTGATTTTTTTTTGAGAAGTAATGTACGGCCTACACTCATTTGACACATGGAAGGAGCTGGTCACTTGTGACAGTTGTGATGTCACATCAGTAAGACAAATTAGTGATCCATTGCGTGCTGAATTATTTTATATGGAAAAAAAGTTCGCTTTTAATTTATCGATAAATATATTAATAAGTGCCTATTCTATAACCCCCTAACGTTTGCGGTTATATCAAATATACACGCTGTATTAGGGCGAATACCCAGAAGATGTGTATCATATATTTGACACAAATAGTGGATATTCTCCCGTATCATTAACTCTTTGGAGTTAAGTAGTTCTGTCTTACAACTCACAATTTAATTACAATTTAGGAGCTTCTCGATGGACCGAAAATCATTTGATTTAAAACAACGGTTCGCCAAATGTCTAATTTCACGTAATGCTTTTTTTGCAGATACAGTTAAGTTTTTAATCTTTATAGAACTCGTTAAATTGGCGGCAAATCCAATCCAATTGTCGGTTCTGTAGCGAGTTATAAGGCAATCAATGCAAATAAGCTTGAAAAATTCTGACTGCAGAGTCAAGTCACTTTTTGAGATCACCAAAAAAGAAAAAAAAATTATAGTTCCCATTATTTTGACATATATTTGTACTAAAGTTTCAGGCAATATTTTTTGTAGTGATGGGTTTTATTATGTAGTATAGTTTACCAAAAAATCTAATTAATCGCAAAGACCGAATTCAAGAAATAAATTAAAAAGTGAAAAAAAAAACCGCCATATTACGAAAACTGACAAGTGTACATGGCTCTTCTTTGGGGAACAGACCTTTGCCTACAAGGAGTATCTAAAAATGTTACTACATGTTCTAACGCATACACATTTACGAATATCGCACTTTTAGGCCAAAGAGTGTGTGCAGGACGGCATAGAATAAACCCGCTATAAACATAAAATTGTCAGTCGCGACCTAACTTGTAATAATCTAGCTTATAAACCTTCTTATAACATAGGCATTGCGCTACTATTGCCTTATGTCATCGGCACCTGAAATAAAGAATAATAGGCCTCACATTTCATTCCTACATAGTAAAAAAGGGTAATATACCGCTGGTTTCCTAAATAACGAGTGGATAACACTAAGTTTCCACTAAGAAATATAGACAGACTAAAGGAAACCTAGAGATCCTACTCGCGCGCCAGTCAGGCAACGACTGATGGGCGAGCGAGGGGGGAAACCCGGTATTTATACCTCAGGTGGGGGACGAGGTACGTATATACGGGCGGACACGGAATTCCCGCGTTTCAGATGCATTTTTACGCCGAACGAGCAGGATCTCGTGTAATAATGTATTATAAATAGCATAGAAATAGGTATAAGCACTGTAAATAATGTATTAGAGTAAGATTGAACTATAATAAATGAACATGTCATTTCGCGCCAAAATTTCCCGCGCAAATCGCTTTCCCGCCAAATATACGGGGCGAAGGGGCGTCCGGCCGAGGTAACTTAATAGTATAAATTGGGCGGCCAGGCCCCATGAAATTCAGTACCTACAGTAGCAGCGAAGTGACATTACTTGAAAAAGTAAACAAGCCTTTCAATTCAGAACCCCGACCCGACCAAGTTCCTGCTAAGCCGTAACGACCAACGCCGAAGGTGCAGGATTTCTCTTCAATTCTACCCAGCCCAGAGCCAGTCATAGGTGCGTCTCGCACATGCTGGTCCTTCGAAAACCGGATTCTACATAGAGGATGCCCCTTACAAGATCGAAAGCAGGAAAACGCACGTTCGGTCAACTTATCGCAGCGAACATCAGAGAAGCCATGCTGGAAGAAGCAACCACGTCCACGTCGGGAACTGCTACTACTCAAGAAGGTTCGAGGCCCTCGCAGGAAACCCCACAGACAAGCACTCCTGCGACGCCGGCGCCTCGTCCAGACCCACAGCCGAGGTCACCCATAGGGCAGCATCATGATGCCGCGCAGTCACAAACACTGCCTCATGAAACCCCACAGTCAACGCTGCCACCCATAGTCCCGCTGCTGCAGGAGAGCCTACACCCTGCAGCAACACTGCGGCAGGAAACCCCACAGTCAAGCCAGCATCCTGCCGCACGGCCGCCGTCAAAATCAGTGAGAACAACGTCGAGTCATCGCGTCCGCCGTCTCGCACAAGCGCGAGAAGAAGCCCTCCGAATCAAATTGGAGCTCGCGCAAGCGCGCATAGCCGCCATAGAAGCCGAAGACAGCGACGATGACACCGGCACAATATCTACAGTCCAACAAGAACGCCGCATAGATGAATGGCTCGAGACCAGCCAGAGACATGTCCTCGCCATCTCCAATGCACCTTACATCGAAGAACCCGAGCCTGCAACCCCACAGTACGCCGAGCAGGCTCGGGAGAGGAGCCCCGCCGAGGGCGCGGGACAGGGCGCCGCTGCCGTGCGCCCCGCCGTCCCCGCCCCTCCCCCCGCCGGGGGAACCCACGCTCCCGTTTTCGCCCCAACGCCGCCGCGCCCACGCGAAACAGACGCATATCCGCCGCCGTTAATGTATTCACAAGCGAATACGCAAGAAGATAGCGCCATAGTACTGAAGAATCAACAAAGTGTGAACCTGAGTGAGCTCGCCTCTGCCATCGCCATCGCCGCGCGTGCCGGCCCGAGAGAGTCATCACGCTATCACGCCGAGTTGCCGCCATTCAGCGGCTCGCATCAAGACTGGCTATCATTTAAAGCCGCCTACAACGGAACCACCGCAAATTATAGTGAAGTGGATAATATAGCAAGATTAAGAAGATGCCTCAAAGGGAGGGCCAAAGAAGCCGTCGAGAGCCTCCTCATTTACAACGCTCGCGCAGACGAAGTAATGAGAAGCCTAGAAGCCCGCTTCGGCCGCCCAGACGCCATTGCCCTCGCCGAGCTCGAGCGTTTACGCGCCCTACCGCGCCTTAACGACGGGCCGCTCGACATCTGTGTCTTCGCCAGCCGTGTAGCCAACGTCATAGCCACACTCAAGGCTCTTGACCGCGCTCACTATCTACACAGCCCGGAGACGACACGGGCAATGATGGAGAAATTTACGCCCGCCCTACGCTACAGATGGTTCGACTACGCGAATACGCAGAAAAACGACGAGCCTGAGCTAATAAAGATATCAGCCTTCCTGCAACGCGAGGCGGACTACTGCGCGCTCTACGCGCAGCCCGAGAACGTCGACGGTGCAAATCCTCATCCTGCAAAGAGGACACACCGAGCCTTCGCGACCACAGACAAGCCTTCACCTAAGTGCGCCGCCTGCAACAACACCGGTCACCCAATAGATAAATGCACTAAGTTTATCGAAAAAGCCGTTGAAGACCGGTGGAAACTAGCCAAAGATCAACGGCTATGTTTCCGATGCCTGCGCTACAAGAACAGGATGCACTCATGCAAGCGCACGAAGTGCGAGCGAGACGGCTGCGAATACTTCCACCACAACTTGCTACATTATCAACGAATCGAAGAAAGAAACGAGGCCGTCACATCGACACGCGCCTCCCGAGAAGCGAGAGCTTATCTAAAAATTATCCCGGTCACAGTCTCTGGACCGGCGGGAGCCGTCGAGACCTACGCCCTCCTCGACGACGGCTCCACGATAACACTTGTACAAGAAGAGCTCGCGAACGACTTAGGCCTGGACGGCCCGACAGTGCCGCTACAAATAGAAGCTATAACGAAAGAAAAAATCGACGCATCGAGATCACGCCGTGTTACGCTCAGCATCCGCGGCACCGACCAACCTTATAGGGTCGGTGCGCATACCATAGACGATCTGAGCCTATCACCACAGTCCGTTAAGAAGGAGGATCTCCGCGAGTGCGCACACTTATGCGACATAGAAGATAGCCTGCGGTACGAGTCAGCGAGACCTAGAGTGTTAATCGGACAAGATAACTGGCATTTACTCGTCAGTAATGAAACACGCCGCGGCCAGCGGCATCAGCCAGCGGCATCCCTAACGCCGCTAGGCTGGGTGCTACACGGTGCACACACACGCATCACAGGCAAACAAGTACATGCGACGCATCGCTTGACCACTATTGAAGAAGCCGAGAAAAATGAAGATTTGAATTTACAACTCAGTGAATATTTCGCGCTCGAAAACCTACTTATCGAGCCGAAGTTACCCCAGTCAAGCCCGGAAGAGCGGGCGCGTATCATGCTAGCCCAGTCAATAACGACTACAGCCGACGGCCATTATGAAGCACCGCTATTATGGAAACAACCCGACAGCCGCTTGCCTGACAACTACGAAAATACACTGAGAAGACTTCATAACATAGAAAAGAAACTCGACAAAAATAAAGAGCTTAAAAGCAAATATAGTGAAGAAATGGACGCCCTTGTCTCGAAGGGCTACGCCGAGCCTGCGCCGCCCACCAAGTCATCAAGAGTGTGGTACCTCCCCCATTTCCCGGTGCTGAATCCTAGCAAGCCCGGGAAAGTCCGAATTGTCCACGACGCCGCCGCGCCTACAAGGGGCGTGTCGCTCAATGACCGCCTACTGACAGGCCCGGCCCTCCTACAGTCGCTGCCAGGCGTCCTTATGCGCTTCCGGCAACACCCAGTCGCCGTGGGGGCGGATATTAAAGAAATGTTCATGCAAGTGAAAGTCAAGTCTGAAGACAGAGACGCCCTGCGCTATCTATGGCGGGGCGACCGGCGGGGCGACGACGCGCCGCAAGAATATCGCATGACTTCACTCATTTTTGGCGCTACTTGTTCACCGTCAATAGCAATATATGTGAAGAACGTCAACGCCCAGAAACACGAAGAAACGCATCCAGAGGCCGTCAAAGCAATAATAAGACATCACTACGTCGATGACTACCTACACAGCTTCAAAACGGAAGAAGACGCGATTCGAGTGTCAAGTGATGTACGCGATATACATAGAGAGGCCCATTACGAACTACGCCAATGGACCTCTAACTCCACGCGGGTCCTCCGAGCCCTCACTTCGGAGGACGCCACGTCCGCGCCCGTCGAACTGAATAAAAGCGAAATGAAAAATGAACGAATCCTGGGACAAATATGGAAACCCGCGAGCGACGAACTCGCCTTCAACTTGGACCTCAGCCGCCTACCTCCCGGAGCCCTGGACGACATCGAGCCTACCAAAAGGCAAATATTGAAAATAACAATGTCGATCTTCGACCCTCTCGGGCTAGCGGCGCCGGTAACCATCATAGCAAAGAAAATCCTACAAGAGGTGTGGCGGCGCGGAACTGGCTGGGATGACAAGCTGGATGCAGACTTAGCGCGCCAATGGACGGAGTGGACGCTGCACCTAAGGGCATTGCGAGACCTCGCGATTCCGCGCGCCTACCCCTACTACGGCGACGCCCTCGAAACCGACGCCGCGCAACGCGGTATCAGCTGGCGCTTCATACCGGCGGGAGCCCCATTTATGGGCGGGGCATGGGAGAGGATGGTACGAGCCGTCAAGAGAGCCCTACACGCCGTGCTCAACGAGCGCCGCCCCAGCGAGGAGACCCTGACTACTCTGCTCGCCGAGGCCGAATATACAGTGAACAGCCGCCCCCTCACTCACGTGGCGGTTGATCCTGACGAGCCAGAAGCCATCACGCCGAACCACTTCCTCCTCGGTGGCTCAGCCCGGGCCCCCAACCCCGGGACATTCGACGACACCGCACTCATCGGCCGCGCGACTTGGCGGACGAGCCAACGCCTGGCCGAGCACTTCTGGGCCCGCTGGCTCCGGGAGTACCTGCCCTCACTCCAGTACCGGCGGGAGCCCTACGGTCATGGGCGGCCTATCAACGTCGGCGACATCGTGCTAGTGGCCGACGGGAATCTGCCTCGCAACACATGGCCACGAGGCCGGGTTACCGCTATATACCCGGGCCCCGACGGCGTGACAAGAGCAGTGGACGTGACCACCAAGGGCGGAGTCTTCAGAAGACCGACCAAGAAGCTGGTGATCCTGCCGACGGAGCCTGAGAACCTGCACGCAAAAGAAGATCCAACGTTCACCCGAACGATGGTCGGCGGGAGAGATGTGCAGGACGGCATAGAATAAACCCGCTATAAACATAAAATTGTCAGTCGCGACCTAACTTGTAATAATCTAGCTTATAAACCTTCTTATAACATAGGCATTGCGCTACTATTGCCTTATGTCATCGGCACCTGAAATAAAGAATAATAGGCCTCACATTTCATTCCTACATAGTAAAAAAGGGTAATATACCGCTGGTTTCCTAAATAACGAGTGGATAACACTAAGTTTCCACTAAGAAATATAGACAGACTAAAGGAAACCTAGAGATCCTACTCGCGCGCCAGTCAGGCAACGACTGATGGGCGAGCGAGGGGGGAAACCCGGTATTTATACCTCAGGTGGGGGACGAGGTACGTATATACGGGCGGACACGGAATTCCCGCGTTTCAGATGCATTTTTACGCCGAACGAGCAGGATCTCGTGTAATAATGTATTATAAATAGCATAGAAATAGGTATAAGCACTGTAAATAATGTATTAGAGTAAGATTGAACTATAATAAATGAACATGTCATTTCGCGCCAAAATTTCCCGCGCAAATCGCTTTCCCGCCAAATATACGGGGCGAAGGGGCGTCCGGCCGAGGTAACTTAATAGTATAAATTGGGCGGCCAGGCCCCATGAAATTCAGTACCTACAGTAGCAGCGAAGTGACATTACTTGAAAAAGTAAACAAGCCTTTCAATTCAGAACCCCGACCCGACCAAGTTCCTGCTAAGCCGTAACGACCAACGCCGAAGGTGCAGGATTTCTCTTCAATTCTACCCAGCCCAGAGCCAGTCATAGGTGCGTCTCGCACAGAGTGATCTCGAAAAGTGACTTGACTCTGCAGTCAGAATTTTCACATACGCAGAAATCCCGAAATCGAAAGTGGGGTTGCCGGGGAGCATGACATGATTTTTTGACATAATATAAGTTTTCTTCTTTCGTTGGCTACATGGAGCAACTCAAAAAGAGAGTTGATGTTGGGTCATATCGTGAGGTCAAAGAGATTGTGTGGGATCGGAGTAGATGGAGGGCCTACTTTGAGCTACACCGACAAGAGCCTAGCTCTTAAGTAAGAGAAGAAGATAAGGTTTCGCCTAAATCACGTTTGATATAATACCTGTATAAATAAAAAATAAAAAAGTTATTATATCAAACATTATGCGAAAGTTTATATCAGGTAAAATAATATTATGTCAAACTTTAGACATAGATTCATAGTTTCTTATAAAACAGGTAGAATTTTAGGCGAATCTTTGTGCCAGTTTACGATCGAATATTTCACCTACATTATCATCAAATGTTAAGGTCGATTTTTCATGATTAAACATGTTTTTTTAGTATAACGCTCTAAACAAGAGTTCTAGAAAAAAAAATAGAAAATAATGGGTGTATAAATAATTATAGATTAGATATAAGCTATCGCGTAGATAGTTTTAGTCGTTTTTTATAAGAAAAACACTATTTATAACTAGATTGGCTCATGTAGACAAAATCATTAGGTAATACAAAATCAGACTGTCATGTCGCATAAAAATATCAAAATTATAAACATAACACAATATCTCAGTTTTTCATTACACTTAAATGCTTATTAGTTCACTATTAAATAATATTTACATATACTTGCGATAATACAATAATTAGTAATTCATAATTTTGTACAATGTTTACACATTTTTGTTCCATAATTTGGTTGACATCATCTATTCTTGTCTTTTACAAGTACACCTCTATCGCTGCCTCTTTCTCCCATTGTAATAACGTCATAGTACCAGTCCCTTTAACTTCCAAAAACAGAAATCCAGAAGGAATTATTACGGTATCAAAAAAGGGACATATAAGGTAAACTTACGAGTGCTCGACGCTGTACTATAGTCCCCCGCGGCTATGAAGTCAATCCTGAGACATGCCTCTAGGCTTGAATATGTAATTTTTTCCTATGGTTGACATTGTCATTATTCAGAAACTTCATAGTTGCGCAATGTGTCAGGATTGACTTCATAGCCGCGGGGGACTGTAGTATATAGCACGGGCACTCTATGTCAAAGTGACATAATGGCTTAAATTCAAATGAAGAAAAATCCTCTTAGTTCGAATTTAACCCATATTGCTTTGACATAAAGTGCCCACGCCATATTAGTACAGCGTCGAGCACTCGGACGTTTACCTTATTATAAAAAAATATCATATTAAAGTTTCGCATAATGTTGTTTTGTTATGATACAATCACAGAGGCAACCTTAGGTGAAAAACATGTTTTACCAAACAGTAACATTAGGAAAAAGTATTTTTTAACAAACATTACGCACGCAATATCAGTGTGTACGAGTATTACACGAGGTAAGTTTGCCAATTCGAAGATACCTCACCTACCCGTTATAGGCTAACAATTATATTATGTTCGTCGTTATTTAGGTATTATATGTCTATAAGCGTCATATTACTACTGTTGGGCTATGAAGCCTCAAAGAGACCGTTAATTTTAGTATGTCGCTAGAGATTATATGGCATCTCTTTCCTTGCGCTGTACTGATCTATTTTACAAGCTTTTTATTAAATTGCAATGTATGTAACTCTAACTAACTATGTATGTTAGAATGTAACTATATGTTCGGGTGGAATATTGCAACTCAATTTTGAAGCAGATATCTTCAACCGATTGAGCTGAAATTTTCGGTTAACGTATAGTTTGGATGACAATTCACCATCGAGCTGATCTGATGATGGAGACAGAAAGTGGCCAATTCACGACTTTACCGACGTAACCCTGTTGAGTTTGGGCTCCTTAGAATCGTCTCAAAGAGTAGTTGATGACGGTATACAAAAAATAATAGTTAGCAGTTAGCTTGTACCATAATTTTTTTTGACAGAAACTTATGTTTATAGGTAATCGTCGTCATATAATAATAGGATACGAAACTAAGTCATGTTGAATCCGTCCATCCTTGTCTGTTGCTAGTGTTTATAGCGGTGTCTCTTTCTTCAACTATAAAGCGTTGGTTTTGACTGCTGTATTGGCCTATTCTATGGGTGTGTAATGTTTAATATTAAAACAATTTCTATAATTTCATTTTCCATATAAACGATTATCATAAGTTCAACTTGTATAAGTGATTAAGTTGCATAAAAACAAATTGTATTATATTATAACACTTAGCATACTTTCATAAAACATAATGATCAGTTTTCATAATATTCCAAATAAACGTTATACCAAAAGTTGTTATGTTATATGAGTTTTATATGATTAGAGCATTATGCTTACTAAAGTTATGATAATAGTTTTTATGGTAATCGTTGATTATGTGTTTGGAACGTATGTTACATGAAATTATACAAAAAGTTTTTATGACGATTGAACTCCCCTATTTTATGTTTATAAACGCCACATTAGTTTATTACTATTGGGCTACGCAACAACGTCATTGTTAACCTTAACTCGTCCATTGTAATGAGTGTGGAATTGTTGAAGATGTTGTAGAGTGTGTCCGGAGGGGTAATCACGTAACGTTCCGAACGCGCGTCGGTACAATTTAACTGTCAATTTTCCATATAAAAAGTGACATTCAGACCTGCCCGACTTTCGTACAATGCGTTATGTGATCGACCTGCTGAGCGAGGCTGTGAGAGCAACTTGGTTCCACACGAAACTGTTAAGGCGGAATCAGACGGTACATTTTTCGTTCATTTTTGTGTTTCATTCCTCACCTTTCACCCGAAGTGACACGTCTGATCATGAAGTGAACCAAAAGTGCCGAATGAATTGACTAGTGAACCGATCTAACAATGTTAGATATTTTCATTCGGCATCTTTCACTCGCACTCCGAATGACCGAAAAATGAACGGTCTAAACACGGAAAGAACGTTCACTCGGAGTCGGCCATTTTGTTTGACAGTTGTGTAGCGGTTTTTAAATGGAATGACCAAACTACGCTGCTATTTTTGGAGAATTTCAAGAACTATCAGTGCCTATGGAACCACAAATTAGACGAATATAAAGATAGAACTATACGGGCGAATTCTATGAAGTCCCTTATAATTTCTTCTCGCAATCCATGGTCGCACCCACCATCGTCGACGATTTTTTCGTTTTTTTTTCTGTCAAAATCTTGATTAAATGATCACAAATTACGCTTATTCCAAGACGCACGACTTTATTCGATGACATATTGACGAATAAGAATAGTGAATGTTCATTTATATGTCATTTTACCTGAGTTGTGTGAACATTGAGTGAAAGAAAAAAGAATCAATCACCCGAGGGAACATTCATCCGAGTGAACCGTCTGATTCCGCCTTAACGGAAATAGCGTTTAAATCTAGAACATAAGTTTCTTTTTTTTTTGTAGATATTTTGTTGCCCTTACGGGGCGGTATGTTCGCCTGGCGATAAGCCCCTTTTCATCGATAAATAAAAGAAATAAAAAACTTTTCATCCTTGTCTGTCGCTAGTGTAGTGTTTATAGCGGTGTCTCCTTCCTCCACTGGAAGGCGTTAGTCTTGACGGCCGGGTTGCTGGAGCTGGCGCTGGCGGCGAGCGCGACGCCGGTGCGACGAATGTTCGCCGCGGCGCTGTCTGTCAACGAACATTCCAAATTCAAGTAAGTAAGTGTTTTATTTGTAAACATAGGTAATTACAGTGGTTGTTTTTTTTTTACAGTCATTGCCAATAGGCGTACAAAAACATTGAGCTTAATACTAAATAAGTACCTTATACCTACTATCAAGCATACAAAATTCAGGTGCCTTTGTACAAATTATAATTATATAGTAAGGTCAGCAATGGAAGTTAAACAATCTGTGATAAAAAAGTTATATGATGAATGTATTAGTGCATCTCCGGTCTTAAGACTGTCAATCAAATAAAGGGAACTTGCATCTGTTTATTTTATTACGAAAATCAAAATTATAATCCAGCATTAAAACAACTGTAGCATTAAAACTGTCTTATGATTTATTTTTCTGAGTTTACATGCATTTGAAATCTGCACGCGCCCGCACCCCCCGAAAACGCTATATATTACACGGGCTTATGCTATGACGTCACAGCATATATTCTCGGCGCGTTTACTATGGATTAAGTCATTAATTTGCAATTATCTCCACAAAATTTGCGTTTAAGTCTATACTTGACCGCAGTTATTTGACGCCGGCGACGAGGGGCGATAAATATGCGACCTGAGGCTTGCTTTATTACGTCTTTACGTCTCTCCCTGGCTAGGAAGTGGGATTTTCCGCACGCGTAGTGTGCGGTAATTGTTACTTTATAGCCAGGTATGACGTAAAGTAATAAGTAATCCGCTAATGTTAAAATAAAATGAGCATGAGAGTCCCTAAGAACGTAGGATATATTTTTACCCAGAAATCGCCACCCAATAGGACGGAGAAGAGCGTATGTATGCGAGTTGAGTTGTATGTAGTGCGATTAACTAGCTTAAAACACATGGAGCCGCGGGCACAGCTAGTTTAAAATTCATTTTCTCAAACATGCAATAAAATGTCGTCATTACGTGCGTATAACAGCCTTCAAAGTATCATATTTCGGGCGGATCAACTCGAGAGAACTGTAAAGGAATTTCATACAATATTGAAGGCCTAGGCCGGGAAGTAATTTTATTAAATTTTTATTCCACCATTTGTGGCACAGCATCACGGCATTCAGCCATGAAAATTTGTTTGATTTTTTTATTTATTTATTTCATAGCATGTTTGAGAAAAGCACTATACATGCCTGGCCGTGAAAAGGGCTTGCTGGCTTCGTATCACTATCCGGCTACTCACCCGGCAAGCCCTTCTTTCCCGGCGTCTGCAGTAATGTACTATTTCTCAAACATGCAATGAAATATTCTCTTTACGTTCCTTATAATAGACTCGGAAGTATCCTTTTTCGGGCGCAGCATCTCGAGGCGGCCTGAAATGGGATTTCATACAACCTTTCAGGCCTAGGCCTGCAAAGTAACTTTTTAATTTTCATTCCACTATTTGTGGCACAGCATCACGGCATTCAGCCATGAAAATTAGTTTGATTTGAGGATTTTTATTTATTTATTTCATTGCATGTTTGAGAAAAGCACTATACATGCCTCGGTGTGAAAAGGGATTCCCGGCCTCTGATGTAATGTACTATTTTTAGAAGTGATTACTCACCGAGACCGTTCCTAACGTTGGCGACGAGCCGCATCGCCGGGTTGGTCACTATGCCATTCCTCTTTCCTTTGCTGCGAACAAATTATACAATCATTATCATCATCATAATCTAATAGGGGTGTGACTTGAGATTTTTTTACAAGCTTTCTATTAAATTGCATTGTATGTATGTATGTATGTATACCTATCTATAGTTGTACAGGTGTCTTGCAACTCAATTTTGAAACGGATATCTTTAACCGATTGAGCTGAAATTTTGGGTAAAGGTATAGTTTAGATGACAATTCAATATTATGGTACCATCGAGCTGATCTGATGATGGAGACAGAAGGTGGACATCGGAATTAAGTACTCAACCGACGTAACTTCGTCGAGTTTGGGCTCGTTAGAATCGTCTGAATTAGTAGTTGATGACGGTATACAGAAAAGTACAGTCGGCAATAAAAGCTTGTACCAAAAATTTAATTTTTGTCAGAAACTTATTACGATGCCATTCGAACCAATTTTTGGAGAGCAACGACAATTAAAGAACAAATACCCAAAAAAAATAGTCAAAGGTTGACCTCGCTGGCGGCAGCCGAAACGCTTCACACTAATTGATACAAAAGTATGACGTCACAGCATAATGTGACGTCATACTTTTATGTCAACGATTAATACAAATAGCATACTAGTTGTTCTAATGATTGTATGGAAAATGATGTAAATTGCTGTTTTGGTCGAAATCATGACGCATGAGCAGCGTCAAGCTGCGGTGTGGTCACTCCTTTAGATTTTAGAATAAACACGGCACATCAACAAAAAAAGTGTGTTGTGTTTCGTATAACTCTTTTCCGCCTAACGTTATTCTTCACCTAATGGACCGCTAGATAAAAATCATATCATCATAATAGTAGTTTATGTGACTGTACGTAATGAAGTGCAGGGCGAGTTTCATAATAACATCACACGAGTGTTTTAATGCCTAATTATGTACAGTTACATACACTGCCTTATCTATCCACATATCATAAGCCTCCATGATGCATTCAGGAGCCGCATATTATGACCGGCATCGCGGCGTTGTTTTCTGGCAGCTGTCATAGTTCTTTTTTAATTCAGAGACAAACTAGAGTCGGATCCAACTATCATATCGTTCGAAAGACGTCCACTGCTGGACATAGACCTCCCCCAAAGAGTGCCAAAGTGACCAGTCCTGCGCCACCCGCATCCAGCGGACTCCCGCGACCTTTACCAGGTCATCAGTCCACCTTGTGGGGGGCCTACCAACGCTGCGCCTACTAACTACCTTTATACAAAATTTTATCAAAATGGGTTGTATAGTTGTATGCAAATTGACAATTCATTTCGAACTAAACGTCATCTCGACTGATATTAGAATAGAGGTTTAATCAAATTTCTTTGTTTTTGAGACGTTCGGATTTTGAATGAAATAATATTATCTAAATCGATGTTATTATTTAGCAATATTTACACAGATAAGAAATTAGTTCTAACATAACAGTCTATTTTTATGATGGTCATAATGTGCGGTTCTTGAACGCATCATGGAGGTTTTATGATATTTGGATAGATAAGAATTATTCAACCTGATGAATGACTCACTATTTTTGCAGTTAGCACTTACAATATATCAATAATTGTAGCGAAACATTAGGTCAAAGAACCTTATACCAAACAAACACCGTAATTATAATAACTAATTTCACAGTTACCCAACAACATCTACTGTTAGTTATCACACCACACTCTGTTAATATGTTGTTAGTAAATTTATAAGCCAATTGACGTTTATACTGTAACATAGATAATCTATAGAATATATTAAACTAAAACTATTGTATAGTTAGTCATATACTAATATGTGAATATAACCAATCACCAAATAAACCTCGTTGTTTGGAGCTATTAGTCGTTATTTTTACAGATTTGTCTCAGAAACAGACAAAGGTAACTTTTAGTAAAACTACAGAAAATCGACGCCCAGACATTGTATCTCCTTATTAATTAGTCCAAAAGGTTATATATCTGAAACCATTTTTACTCTACTGTTACGACCTACAGTCAGCATCAAAAACTGTACTTTTTTACAAGCTTTTATTTAGTTTCACCTGTCCCGTTGTCTGTCTGTCTGTCTGTGTATGTGTGTATTTGTCTTGCAAGTTAAATTTGACCCACTTCCCGGTATCTGATTGAACTGAAATTTTGCAAGCATATGTATATCGCATGACAATGCAATATTATGATGACTTGGAGCTGATCTGATGCTGGAGCTGGAAGGTGGCCATAGGAACTCCGCAATAAAACGACACAACCCCATCGAGTTTGGGCTCGTTAGAATCGTCTCAATGAGTACTTGATGATGGTATGCAGAAAAGTACAGGCGGCAGTAAAATCTTGTACCAAAAATGAAATTTTTGACAGAAACTTATTTAATAAGTCAATGGTTTCATAGCCCGCAAATTTGAACACACTATACAATTGGAGAAACAGCTAGGGGTCGTAATAACTTGCCAATCAATAATTTTAATGTATACAAGGGTATGTAAGCCAGCTTAATATATTCTATAGCTTTATTTAATGAGAGGAACAAAATGATAATTTAGTAAAATTATAGTTAGTAAGCGATATAAACGGATTGAAGTTATAATAACCTTATTTATAAAAGAAACCATAATCCCAATTTATATAAAAGTTATCCTAAAAATATCTTTGCTAAGATAATACAGCGAGAGGTAGCCATAATTTGCGAAAGATTTTTATGTTGCCATATGATCAGGGATCGGATCTAGGATGCAATTTCCCGGGGTTTAAGTCCGTAATATTAAGATGGATATGACTTACAATCCCGCGACTTTTTTTGTTACCACCTTTACAAAAAGGTAAATAACTTTTAATTTTAATAAAATTTACAGAAAATGTAAAAACAACAAAAATGTTTACAGTACCTACTGCATAGAATAGAATAACTGAACGTAACTTGTATGTCTTATCTTTTATGTATTTTTATTATTCTTGTATGTTTACCAGGGTATACAAGTAAAAGTAATAATTTTTATTAGTTATTAACTTATTAGTATCACCATTTTGTTAATCTTATCACCAGGGCTCGAACTTTTGTGCCAATGACGTTGCACTACACCGCACATAAAATGCCTTCTAACAGTATATTCGTAAACAATTACCACTTATCAACCTCTTTTATTAAATGAAATGGCCACTTGAAATGAGCAGTATATAATGTCTTGACTGTTATTGTAATTCAAATCGAGCCCTGCTTATCACATTCTCAACATATTGAAAATAATAATAATTACAGTTATAAATACCCATTATTAGACAATTCTAGTCTTCTTTAAGTGTGCAAATATTAAGTGACGTATTTTTTAATTTACAATAGCCCATTTCCCAAACTCTCGGGAAATCCGAGACACATCCACGATAACCATAACGTTTGAGGTCGTTCACCCCAAATTGCATCCTAGATCCGATCACTGCATATGATATGTAAATCGGTCTATATGTCACCGTTAGATTGTGAAAACCGTCAGTTTATAATCTTACCCGTTATATTGTAAAATTTCGGAATATTGTGAACTGCCAAAATAATTCATAATTATACGCATTCATTTTCGTTACTTTATAAACTAACAATGTCATATCGTCAAATTGTGAACTGAATCAAATTAGCCTGATTCGGAACGCAACCTGTGCGCTGTTTGGTTGAGCGAATTATTCCACTTGCATCAGTTTCCACTTACGTCAGAACATGATTGGTTTTTATTGTTATTCAGACATTTTATACCATTTATTTCGGAATCCCGTAGTGTCGACGGAGCCCCGCTGCGCGGGGCTCCTATTTCTGGGCGCTTTGCACTTCGGCCAACTGAAGATACCTAACTGACCTAACCCACCTAGTCTTTGTGTACGTTCCGTAGCAAGCCGATTTAATCTCAGTTCACAATTTGACGATTCGACATTGATAGTTATCTTACCTTATCTTATCTAGGTGAGGGCCCTTTCGGATGCACTTCGACCCAGTGGGATCTTTTGTGCATTTGCCCTCTCCTTTATACCTGCTCCCAGGCTTGCTCCATCATTTCCACAAAGCGGATGATGCAGTTCGCCGGGAGCACCTTGAATTCCTTTGGTTGCGGGTAACCGTTACCAAAGTAGTTCATTCTTTGTCTGGCAAGGGCATGACATTCACACAATAAGTGTTCCATAGTCTCATCCTCCTCGCCACACATTCTACAGTCTAAACTATCAGATAGTCCCATCTTGGCCAAGAGATCCTTGACCCCGAAGTGACCAGTGAACACCCCAGATATAATTCTGAGTTGCTTCCTACTGGATTTCCAGAGTTTTCTGGTCCAGCCCGAGTCCACTCCTTCTATGAAGAGCTTAGAGTGCCTTAAGCCAGCCTCATTCCTCCACTCGTGTTGGTGTTTGGTTTTGGCGTAGGCTTTAAAGGCCGATATTATGGTCCCCTGCGAGAGTCCCACAAATGGTTCTGGCCCTACAAAGTGATTTGTAGAGCCCCCTCTTGCAAGCTCATCTGCTCTTTCGTTGCCGATGAAGCCCTTGTGCCCTGGTATCCAAACTAGTTGCACCTTATTGTGCCTTCCAAGTCTGTTAAGTGCTTGGACGCCATTGTAAATTAGTCTAGAGTCCACTTTCGGCGCCGTAAGCGCTTTAAGGTCCGCTTGACTGTCACTGAGTATATAGATAGTCCGCCCTTTGGTTCGCCTGTCTATATTCTCCTGTACACAAGCAATTATGGCGTATGTCTCCGCTTGGAAGACAGTTGCCAAACTACCCATGCTTACACTACTACTATAGTCATTTGCATAAATGCCTGCTCCCGTACCGGATCCCATTTTTGATCCGTCCGTGTACCATATATTGTCTTCGATACCAGACTTTGCTGGTTCTAGACCTTCGGCCCACTCAGCCCTGGTTGGAACTTTTGTTGTGTAGTTCCTGTGGAATACATACTTGGGTAGCATTTTGTCGCTTCCCATGTTTGTTATTCTGTCTAAGAAACCATCAGTCTCCATGTTTGTGTGCTTAGTCTTCGGCTTGCTATCGCTCCACAGTCCAAGAGTTCTTAATCTGTAGAGCGATTTGCGTGCCTCTGACTTAATCACCATGTGAAGTGGCGGTAGGTCCAGTAGGACTTCTAGCGCCGCTGTAGGCGTGGTACGAAACGCCCCTGTTATAGCCATGCATGCCGTTCTCTGCACCTTTCTCAGGGCCTCTCTGCATGTGCTCATTAAAGTCCTTGGCCACCATACCAGGCTACCGTACAGTATTATGGGTCTTACCATCATGGTGTAGATCCACTTCAGTACCTTGGGGTTCAGTCCCCATGTTTTGCCATACGCTGATCTACACATTCCAAATACCCTCAGGGCCTTTGTAATGGTGAGATCTGTATGCTTCTTCCAGTTCAGTTCCTTATCCAGTGTGACACCTAGATATTTCACGTCATTGGACAGTTCTAGTACCCTTCCGTACAGCTTTAACTGCTGTATTCCGCGAAGGGTCCTTTTCCTAGTAAAGGGTATTACTACAGTTTTGCCTGGATTAATGGATAATTGGTGACAGTCGCACCATCTCTCCACTTCCCTCAGTGCCTTGTTCATGATTTCTGATACCGTACTTGGGAATTTCCCATTAACCAGTATCACTAAATCATCAGCATATCCTACCGTGTGGATGGGACCTTTATTGAGTTCTATCAAGAGTGAGTTCACCACCAAACTCCATAGAGTTGGTGAAAGTACCCCACCTTGTGTACATCCCTTTGTGGCCTGATAGTTAGGGTGACATTGATAGTTTCTAAACTAACGAAAAATAATGCGTTAAATTGTGATCGGTTTTGACAGTTCACAATTTTTCGTCAGTTTATAATATCGCGAGTAAGATTATAAACTGACGGTGTTCACAGTCTAACGGTGACATATATAACTATTAAACTATTCGTTCACACTACACTTTGAAAAAAAGAGACCTTATTAATTCATCATCATCATTATATCAGCCGAAAGACGTCCACTGTTGGACATAGGCCTCCCCCAATTAGTGTCAAAGTGATCGGTCCTGTGCCACCCGCATCTAGCGGACTCACGCTTAATCATTAACGTTCATCAAACCTATAAAAGTTAAATTGCCTTTTAAAATACCTAGTTGATTTTCTATTCAAAACCTTATGCCCATACTTTTTAAGTGCAAATCCCAAAATTGTGCCTCAAAACTTAACCTCATGGCATATTTTTAACCCCTCTACAAGTAGATGAAAGTGTTTATGACCTGACCATAGATGAGTGGATGATACCTTGATACCACAGTTAAAGTATTACACTAGTATTTCGACTGCATAACACGTCCGAATTTTACTAATTAATACAAATTGATATGACTAATGCAAATATGTAGAGGCAAACACGAAGAGTATTCAACAAATAATCGCGAGTTAATTGATTGGTAGGAATTAATTACCAGTATTAGTTTTCATTAAATTTGGCTTCACGTCATTTGACAGTTAGAATACTCTTGGTTAATATTGGTCCTACAAACAAATTACAGTAAAATAACGACCCATATTAATAAACTTTATGTCAATGACAAAGAAGATTCAATTTAGCGTATAAGCTGGACCAACAACTGGGCCATATTACGGAAACTTGTACACTCGAATATTTTTTTTAATATTGGTAAAATCGTGTTTTTTTTCGGTTTTTCGTTCCATCTTAGTATGCAAACGGTAACAGAATGGAATAAAAAATCTTGGGACACTTTTTTTTCTCATATAACATTCGAAAGTGCTTTCGATTCTGAGTAGAAAAAACCCGATTTTATCAAAATTTAAAAAAAATCGAGTGTACAATGTAAAACTTTCCGTAAAATGGCCCAACTACATTTTGAAGAATATCGAAGTGAACGTTTCTACGTAGTCAAAATACTAGCAATAACACTAACCGCGCCGTTACAGTATAAACCTTGCTCGCTCACTCACGTTTTCTTAAATATGCGCCCTCTCGCTCGCCCCAGACTCCCAACTATCCTGTTGTACGCCTGCCGACTCTTCGACGCTGCACCACTAAGACAAACTATATACTTTGACGAAATTGAATCGAACTCATGAATGCCCTATTGTTCTGAGCTTATAAATGGACATTGTTCACGAGCCAAACTTTGCAAAAAGAATGTTAGCACCACGTAAAGTGTACATTGAATAATGAACTCTATCTTCTTTTACAATAGATTCCAAATTAGCTTCGAGATAAAAACAACACACACAGTGGCATATGGCTGGCTTCGCTGGAAGCGGTTTTATTTTATATTTTAGCCCATTTTAAATAAGACGATAGAGTTCATTTTACAATGAACTTTTTTATGCGGCGCTAACCTTTTTCTTGCAAAAAATGGCACGCGTCCGACCACACAGTCGTATTGTTAGACTTGAATGCTTATTGTTCTAAAGATAAGAAGATCAGTCCAGTTGAGAAAATCTCAACTATACTATAACTTTCGTCCCTAGTTTGAAAATATTCCCTTACCACACTAGTATATTGTGATTCGCTTGTAATTCTTCTGGAATCGCAAGCGTCCATAGGCTTCGATGTCTGCTTACGAGGCAGACTGTATGCTTGGTTACAACGTCATAGTGTAAAAAAATATTGCTACAATAAAATAAAACTTTTGCTTCAAAAAGATTCGGTTAAAATTCAGATAGCCTCAGTTCAACTAAATTTGTTTCACCTAATGTAAAGTTTCAACTAATGTTTCTTTTGACTAAATGCGCTTTTTCCTAATAAGGTAACCGTTCAATAACTGGCCACTTCATACTAAAAATCAACTCTACTAACCGATATAATTATAACTAAGTGATATAATTCGTTTTAGTATACGGTTTTAATTACTGGCCACCCTTCTATCACTGGCCACGTTATACTAAATTGAATTCTATTATAGGTGAATAGAGTTCATTGTTAGTCTGAGGTGGCCAGTTATGGAAAGGTGGCCACTTACTGGCGATTTATACCATATAGTGAACATTTTTATAATTACATCGCTGAGGGTATAGATTAGACTAGTTTTATAATGATCCAAAAAATATGCTGTTCAAAGAAAACATTGTCAATTCAAATAAAAAACATTAGGTAAGTGAAACATTTCATTAGGTCAAACATTTATTAGGTCTAAACGTTGCTGGGAAAAAAGGTTGCTGCTATTATGCTAGACAACAAAAGCAGAAACATATAGTAAATTACACCGACACAATATACACAAGCAATAGTTTAAAAACACTTAAATATTATCAGTATAAAGCAACCACGATCAGGGACTGATTTCTGTTACGGTTATATCGGTATTCCATTGCGGTACCGTTAATTCGTAAAGGTTATGCGCGCCGCGCGAACATAACGGTACCGTAATCGTTTTGAAATAACGGTTAGCGGTATCAGTTTTAAATGATACCGAAACCTTTATAATACCGGTATTATAAAGGTTATCGAGAAAAGTAAGCGAACTGACATTCTAAAGAGGAAGCATTGGCTACTAAACATTTAAAGACAAAACGGCAGTGCCGCTGCCGGCGGTTTGGCAACAACGCCAGGCCAAAGTCGATATATCGGTACCTTTAAAAAGCGGTTACGGTACCGGAAAAAATTAAGGTACCTTTATATTTCGATATCGAAATATAAAGGTTCCACTACCGAAACCGCTATTTGACAACCGATATGACGTCATACCGTTAAAATAGAATACCGGTATTTTTCGGTTATGCAGTCCCCGACCACGGATACTCGTATTTTTATAGGATAATTTTATTCGTGATTAAAATCGGCAATGAAAACTCTCTCTTCCATTGCCAGCTTGCTCACCTGTCTCGCTCGTGCGGCTTGTTGTCCCGCCCCAGTATGATGCGCATGTGTGTGTCGCGGTTGAAGTGTGTGTCTGTGTGTGTCGGCTGCGCTGCCAGACTCGTCGGTTGGGAACCTGTAAAGATGACTTTATTAGTAAACTACTTATAAGAATGAATGAATGATTTTTTTTATTTCGTGTAACCATGGACACATGTTGTTAGTAGAATTTACAAAACTAGGGGGTTAGTAGTTACAGCTAAACTTACATTTAAAACAAAACAACACTGACAGGGGAGTGTAGTCCCTTGCAGTGCGACATGTAGACACAGTCAACCCTGTCCGCTATCATGCGCAGAATGCTGTTGGGACTGCGGCGCACCCTGCGCACCAGGGATGCTGCGCGCGCGCATGCTCCACGCGCGCCGCCACGAACATCCCTGACGCGCTACAGAAACGACGCAGTCCCATCAACACCCGGAACGCATTATTATACTGGACCCTATAGCTTGACCACAACCGCTGTGTCGCTCTTGTGGTATGCGCGGGGAGGCGGGGTGCGGGCAGGGAAGATCATGAACTACAAGAGATTCATACTGTTCGCATACCTCAGGAGCGGCACAGCGGTCGTAGTCAAGCTATAGCAGCAGGCGCGGCTTCGCCCGCGTATTGTGACGAACCCAGGCAAACCCGCGGGATAAAATATAATCAGAAAGTCCATGCTAGACACAGTTGAAGTAGCTTCTCAATTCGGGTGAATACGGTGAAATCTAGTTTTCCCTCTTGGTTGGAAGGTCAGACAGCAGTCGCTTTCGTAAAACTAGTGTCTGCGACAAATCTGGAGATTAGGAGCCAAGGTTAGACTCCTTTCCCTACAGGAGCCTAGGGTCCGCATTGGCTACACAACGCAACAACACACACACACACAAGCGAGAAAAACACTGGCGGTATTTCCTCACTGAACTCCAATGCTGATGCGTTGCACGAGAAAACTGCCAGCTCTTCGATTACCAGTTATGATGATACTACTGCTGAAATTACTGTCGATTCTGTAAATTCCTATAATTAAGGAGCTAAAACCAATAGTTAAATTCAAAATTGAAACGCAGAAGCCTAAAAACCACTATCTTGAAGTAACTAACAAAGTTGAGGAAAGCCTCGTTTTCGACCATGGTTTTCTACTATGTCGCTGAACCGAATACTATATATGTATTGGTACTCATTAGACTTTCATTTTCTAGTGTGTAACTTTTCGCTAGGATGCACCGTATAGAAGCTACGAGTGAGAAACCAAAAAAAATCTTAAAATTTCGAGGATTTGTGGCTACCAAAAGTTGTCCCAAGATATCTCGTGTAACCATTTTTGATATTTGATCAGTTGTATTTAAAAAAAAATCTTCTACACCACCACTTGCATCGTACCCCGGGGTGCTTTGAATCTCTACGGACTGGCCTACAGGGACACCGTGTATAATATACCTTGTGTGGGTTGCGTAGGGCTGCATATATAATATACCTTGTGTGGGTTGCGTAGGGCTGCATATATAATATACCCTTGTGTGGGTTGCGTAGGGCTGCATATATAATATACCTTGTGTGGGTTGTGTAGGGCTGCATATATAATATACCTTGTGTGGGTTGCGTAGGGCTGCATATATAATATACCTTGTGTGGGTTGCGTAGGGCTGCATATATAATATACCTTGTGTGGGTTGCGTAGGGCTGCATATATAATATACCTTGTGTGGGTTGCGTAGGGCTGCATATATAATATACCTTGTGTGGGTTGCGTAGGGCTGCATATATAATATACCTTGTGTGGGTTGCGTAGGGCTGCATATATAATATACCTTGTGTGGGTTGCGTAGGGCTGCATATATAATATACCTTGTGTGGGTTGTGTAGGGCTGCATATATAATATACCTTGTGTGGGTTGCCTAGGGCTGCATATATAATATACCTTGTGTGGGTTGCGTAGGGCTGCATATATAATATACCTTGTGTGGGTTGCGTAGGGCTGCATATATAATATACCTTGTGTGAGTTGCGTAGGGCTGCATATATAATATACCTTGTGTGGGTTGCGTAGGGCTACATATATACAAACAAACAAACAAACAAACAACGTTTATTAAAGTAATACGTGTACATATTTATGCTTACATTTTAATATTAGTACAAGAAGGTAACTAAGTATGAGCCAAGTAAGCTTCAACTGATCCCCGTACTAGTGTGAACTGTATAACGGTGGATCAGGATTCACTTTCCTTAACTATTAATACCCATAAAAACATATATATTTAAATGGTAGCAAACTTGTTAAATGTGGGTACATTTACAAAAGATTGGTGAACAATAGCCTAGCAACGACTCCTAAGCGAGCGCTGTGTCGAGTCGAGAAGTAAACAAGTAGTATATTTAAAAACTTAACATAATTTTACACTGTAATAACGTATCGGGGTTTAAATAATGTTGTACAACCGTAGTAATATAGTTTATATATGGATGCGTGTGTGTGAGTATGCGTGTGTATGTATGCGCGTGTGTGTGTGTATATGTGTGTGATGTGCGTGTGTGTGTATGTTTATGTATGTGCGTGTGTGTGTTACACCATGTGTTTAAGTAGTTGTTCAGTATTTTCATAACTCAAGTTCTGTATGTACTGTTCCACCGTTTTTTTGCAGGAATGCAGATTAAGTGACCGTAGGTGAATTTGTTTGCTTAGTTTGTTGTATAACGTTGGGCCAAGTACACTTATGAATTTTTTTGAAAACGTAGTTTTGTGAGTCGGAATATAATATTATGTCGCAGGGTAATTAGGAATGCATTTGTGTTGTCTTAGTAATAATAACTTAATAAATAGTTGCCTAACCGTGAGTACCATGGTTTCACGGTAAAGTAAGTGTGTAGGAAATCTAAATTTATTGAATGTCATAACCTTAAGTACCGACCTTTGAGCTCTCTCTAGTGTAATCATCAATGTTTTAGAGGCACCTCCCCAGGCTGTGATACAATAGGAAGTTACCGACTGACATAGTGCATAGTACATTGATAATAACAGTTTTTTGTCGCACACGTGTCTGAGTTTTTTGAAGACATATATCAATTTTCTTACTTTTGACGTTAGATTTAAAATGTGTTCGCGCCAACAGAGATTTTTATCAAGTAGGACACCTAGGTACCTAATAGAAGCAGTTTCGGCTATATATGGACACGTGCATACATTATCACTCTGGCAGTTATGCAATTTAATTGATATGTTTCTATGCAGTGTCTGTGGGGTATTCCTCAAGCAAAATGCCATAAATTTAGTTTTTGCCAAATTTAGCGTAAGGAGATTGCTGGAAAGCCACGCATTTATGTGATTAAATTCAGTTTGTGCTTGATTAGCGACCTCCTCCCATGAATCCCCGTAAGACAATAAAACAGTGTCATCAGCAAAAGCTATAATATCGGCGTGTGAGTTAGTTATGCGACACAGATCATCAATATAAATAAGAAACAGGGTAGGCCCCAAGACACTACCCTGAGGCACACCATACTCAACTTCACTCTCCGTACTATACAAATCGCCAACTCTTACTGATTGTTTCCTTTTATTTAAGTAGCTAGTGAAAAGTTGTAACGGTAGGCCACGTATACCTATGCTTTCCATCTTGGTAATTAGTATAGGGACAGAGACTGTATCGAACGCTTTTTTAAGGTCCAGGAAAATACCCAGTACTTTTTTATTCCGATCCAATTTATCAACAATATAATTAGTTACATGTAGAACTGCATCTTCCGTACATTTACGTTCTCTAAAGCCATATTGATTACTGCTTATAAGATTGTATTTTTCAAGGTATACCTTTAATCTTTTGTTAATAATTTTTTCAAATACTTTGGCTATGTTCGGTAATAAGGATATTGGTCTGTAATTTGAGATACAGTCTCTGTCTCCAGCTTTAAAAATAGGAATTATGACTGCTCTTTTAAGTGCATCAGGAAATACTCCAGTTTGGAAGCTCGTGTTACATATGATAGATATGGGCAATGCTAGTGTATCAGCAGCTAGTTTCAAAAAGGCTGAAGATATACCATCCCAACTAGTAGTATAGCTATTTTTTAGTTTATGTATAGTATGTTTGACTTCTAGCTCATCAGTTTCTAGTAATATCATAGAGTGCACAGGTGTTGCGATTGGTGCATTGTTTTTGATAATGTGATTTCCTGATGAGTTAGATTTATTTATGATCTCGCTAGCCAAGTCACTTCCAACACCTGTAAAGTACTCATTGGCATAATTTGCAGATTCTTGTGGAGACGATTTTATTGTAATCACATCATTTTGGGTATCCGTATTGGACTTAAGATTGCATACGTTTTTAATCAGAGCCCATTGTTTTCTGAGATTATTTCTGTGTTCGTTTATTTGGGACGCATGATAAGCTCGTTTGAGTTTTTTAAGGATATTATTACATGTATTGCGATATCTTTTGTATGTAATGGTGAGTATTACATTACTAGTGTCTTTTCTTAGCTTTTGGTGTAGATTATCTCGGTTTCTCATACATCTAATTAGACCGGGGGTGATCCATGGCTTGATATTTTGTTTTCTACGTGACCTTTTTATATAACGTGTGTGCTTTTCCATAGATTTGACGACTAGATGTATGAATAGATTTGTTATATAATTGGCATCTAATGCCGCCAAAATACTGATCCAGTCCATCTGTTTTAGTTCGGAGATCACTGCATGATAGTCAGTTTTTCTGTACGTACGTGATTGGCTTGCCTTATGTTTGGGAATCTTTGTAAAAGATACAATTACTGGAGAATGATCCGTAGTGGATGTATCACATACTATTGTGATATTAGGGAGAATGGTCTTTATCATGCAATGATCAAGGCAATTGTTGCCCCTGGTAGGAAGTGTATGTGATGGTAGAAGTCCATGAGAAGCTAACATGTCAAGATAGTCTGACGATCTGGTATCCAAGGCATCATTTTTTATGTTTATATTCACATCACCTAGCATAATAATGTTTGTATACTGTTTCAGATTAGATAAAACTGCATCTAATGATGTAATAAAGTTGTCTGTATTTCTAAACGAAGGCGGCCTGTATATTGAAACAAACGCATATTCCTTACCGATCGTTGATACAAGGCAATTTGACTCCTGACATTCTAATGGTTCGATAGTATTTATATGAAGACCATCCTTGCAGAATATAACTATACCGTCATTTTGGTTGATGTAACGTGTTGTGTATACAGAATTATATCCAGGTAATGTCGGTATAGATACATCCTCGTGAAGCCAGCATTCAGTTAGTATAATAATGTCAAAATCCACATCAAATCTAGTGATCAAAACTTGCAAGTCATTGAAATTGTGGTTAATACTTCTGATGTTCTGAGTTAATATTTTAGTTTGCGGATTTAAGTCAGTGAAAATACTTCTACAATCCTCAGGATTGCTGATTGCCACAGAGTTGCCAGTGCTGACACTATGATCAATATCGGTCAGCAAATCTTGAATGTCATCCATTATCTAAACATTTAGTTTTAATAGTTAGAATATAGACATCCCAGTGGCAACTGAATCCGTAACCGCATAGGTCAGGATTGAACGAGTAATTGGTGTAACATAGTTGTATTATGAGTGTAGTGTGTGTTTTAATTAGATAATTAAATGAGTAGAGAATGTGTGAAGTGCTTAAGTGTGAGTTTATTGTATCGTGTGCACTGTTAATTAATGTTCTTATAATAATAAAGAACAACTTACAAAGTGAGTCTAAAAATAGTCACTGATTCCTTTTAATTCCTTTCAAATCTTCAATTTGTTTGACTGTCTTGATCCAAATAGTTGCCGAGCTATCAGTTTTCTTGACAAACACTTTGCCTTGCCCTGTCCAGCAATACTTGTAATCATAGTTTTTGCGCAGGTCACGTGCGAAGTAGTACAGTTTACGGGCTACAGGTGATAAGGATTCTGAGATGTAGACCAGTTTCTTTTCCCCTGCTATTTCAAGGTTCAGCGTGTTAAACTTATCCTCCTTGTGCATGATATTGTATGCCTTTAATGCTTGCAGCACTGACTTACTATGATGTGTGGTCTGATATTCAACAACAATTAATTTATTATTTCCATTTCTGATTTGTTTTATATTTTTTATATAATCAGGCGCGAATGGTATCTGTAGAGCGCTGTGAATCTTTGAAGTAATATTGGTTAGATTCCCATCTTCCGTTTCACCAATGTTTCTAATCTCTAGTGTTGAAATACGCTGTGCCCTCTGCATGTCCTCCATTTGGTTCTCAAGTTGTTCTATTTTCAGAATCGCTTCATTGTGCTCTATAGATATTTGGTCAACTTTCTTTTCCAAATTATCATAAAGCAAGGTGGTGTGCTCCAAAATTTTCTCTATGTTAGCATTGGTTTTGATTATTTGCTTGTTTTGTGATCTCAATTCTTCAATGGCTTCATTAAACTTTGAATTTTGGGCATTCCTGTCCTCCTTTAGGCTATTCATCATAATTTTTATTTCATCTCGTAGGGACGCCACATCTTCCATGTCACTGTGTTGCTTTTTTTTCCTTCCTGGTGCAAGTGAAGGAGCGCCTTTTCTGGTCGACAATTCTGGCTCCGACTCATATTTTTCTTCATTTGCCGAGTGTGCCATGTTTGATGTTATTATTTTGCATATACTATGCCGAAGCGCACCGATGCAGGCGAGCTGATAAGCGGCCGAAGCGATGACAGAAAAAGTAGTCCAGCGAAGACGGAACCTGTTTCTTGCGTAGTAAAGTAGGTTTTTGTTTGAGCGTTAATTTAAATTTATTAAGTGAGTAGAATAATAACAGGGCACAGACTACTCGCTAGGAGCGATGAGCGGTGAATAATATAATATACCTTGTGTGGGTTGCGTAGGGCTGCATATATAATATACCTTGTGTGGGTTGCGTAGGGCTGCATATATAATATACCTTGTGTGGGTTGCGTAGGGCTGCATATATAATATACCTTGTGTGGGTTGCGTAGGGCTGCATATATAATATACCTTGTGTGGGTTGCGTAGGGCTGCATATATCGCTAACAGGGCTGCGCGGCGGCGACGCGTACAGCGGGCTCATGTTGTCCCTGTCGCACGCGTAGCCGTGCCGCTCGTCGCGCCGTCTGTCTCGCTCGCACGAGTAGTTCCGTATGTCGGCGTCTCGCTCGTTCGCTGCATAACTTCTATAATAAAAATATAATATGTTGGTCAATTTGTAGTAGTTAACACTTTATTACACAAAACAAGTACACAATTAAAAACATTTGCACAAAAATAAATAAATAAATACTTGGGGACAATCTTACACAAATCGACCTGGTCCCAAACTAAGCAAAGCTTGTACTATGGGTACTAGACGACGATATACATACTTATATAGAGAAATAAATAATTAAATACATAGAAAACATCCATGACTCAGAAACAAATATTCGTGCTCATTACACAAATAAATGCCCTTACTGGGATTCGAAAACAAAGGGATCGGCTACTAGCGCTGCGATCCTTGGAAGTAAATGTGGTAAGGAATTTCTTTCTGCTAACCTTCTGCCAGTCAAAAATTGATACGGCAGAGAACATATTGTTATTATTATCTCAAACATGCAATGAAATATTGACGTTACGTTCTTTATAATAGGCAGCGAAGTATCACGTTTCTGGCCCCGTAGCATGGATGGCCTTATCACGCGATAAGTGACAGGATAGAGCATCCGTCCCTGGCTGACACCGTTCGATAGAATGAGACGACGCGCTTATCCTATCACTTATCGCGTGATAACATCCATGCTACGGGGCCTGGTCAAGTAATGAAATTTCATGCAAAATTGGAGGCCTAAGCTGGTGAAATCCATCCATAGTGGTAAATTAGTTATTTGTGTCTCAAGGGAGCAAAATGATGTATTTACGGCGACAGCAGTACATTGAATCCAGAGTGAAGAATTCTGAGCTGAGCGAGGGATTCTAAGTTAGAATCCTGAGCGTAACGAAGTATTCAAGCGTTAACGCCCGTGACGAAAATAATTTTGCTCCTGAGTGACACATACAACTATTCACACCGACTATGAGAATAAAGAATGAAAAAAGATTATAAAAAATATATGTTCGTATTTAATCGATTACGATGGAATTACAATCGAGTATTTTATTAAGATCTGTGTTCAATTGGCACATTGCATAAATGCTACAAGCCAATGAATAAATAAATAAATAAAGCGGCCAAGTGCGAGTCAGACTCGCACATGAAGGGTTCCGTGAAATAAATTGCGGTTTATGATTTATGACGTATTAAAAAAAAACTACTTACTAGATCTCGTTCAAACCAATTTTCGGTGGAAGTTTGCATGGTAATGTACATTATATATTTTTTTTAGTTTTATCATATCATTCTCTTATTTTAGAAGTTACAGGGGGTGGGGGACACATTTTACCACTTTGGAAGTGTCTCTCGCGCAAACTATTCAGTTTAGAAAAAAATGATGTTAGAAACCTCAATATCATTTTTGAAGACCTATCCATAGATACCCCACACGTATGGGTTAGATGAAAAAAAATTTTTTGAGTTTCAGTTCTGAGTATGGGGAACCCCAAAATTTATTCTTTTTTTTATATTTTTGTGTGAAAATCTTAATGCGGTTTACAGAATACATCAACTTACTAAGTTTCAACAGTATAGCTCTTATAATTTCGGAAAAAAGTGGCTGTCAGTGACATACGGACGGACAGACAGACAGACATGACGAATCTATAAGGGTTCCGTTTTTTGCCATATGGCTAAGGAACCCTAAAAAAGTAGCTTGAACAGAAAAGTTGCATTTCACTCCGTCTCCTCGTTGACCAAGACTTACTTTTCTGAATGAGAGGTGTGAAATAGTTATTTACGATACAAGTGCAGAAAATAGGAAATCCGCAACGAGTGGTGATAGATTAAAACACGACCGAAGGGAGGGTCCGCACGTGCGGAAAAGTAGCACCATGTGTACTGTAATAGTCCATTATTTACCTAGGGCGGTGAAACAAAGAATGTCTCAGAACGCAGGTATTTGACGCCCGAGTCGAAGGCAGGGGCGATAAATATGCGATCTGAGGCTTTCTTTACTACCGCCCGTGGTAAGTACACAGTTTTACGACTGAAAAGCTTTAATAACGGCTTATCATGGCTTAGTAGGGTCAATTTAAGATATGGAGTATTTTTTTGGGGATATTCTACATGTACAGGTAATATCTTTAAAGCCCAAAAAAAGTGTATTAGAGCTATGCTGAACTTAAAGTCTAATGAAAGCTGTGTCCCTGCATTTAAATCTTTAAAATTATTAACTTTTCCATCATTATATATTTAAGAGTTAGCATTATTTGTAAAACGTAACATGCACTTATTTGTACCAGCGTCTCAAGGGCGACTGCGGCCTCCGCGGTCACAACACATGTACAAACTCCGTTGTCCATCAAGGAAAACCGCTCTTTTAAGTAAGAGCGTAATAAATATGGCCCCTCTTATTTATAATAAATTACCTAATGACATATTACAATTAAATTCTAAATTATTCAAGAAAAAAATAATAGATTTGTTGTTAAAAAAATGTTATTATTCTGCAAAAGATTTTCTTAATGATAAGAGTGTTTTGACCTAAATTTGTTATTTATAAATTTCTGTTATATTATTAATTAATTATTGTAATTGTAATTCCGTAATAATAATGTTTAAATTTAAGTATTTCGTAATTGCCAGGTGCGCCCGTATTTTAAATGTTTAACACCATACAGCAATTATAATATGCATGCTATAAATATTTGTACACCTACACTAGTGGGTAAAACATAGAGAACAATTTGTTATATAATATACCAGCTTAAATGTACCTATGTTTCACAAATAACATTTCTGATTTCTGATTTCTGATTTACGTCTCTCCCTGGCCAGGAAGGAGGATCTTCTGCCCACGTAGTGTGCGGTAAATCCAAATTACGGCCTGGGGTGACGTAAAAACAATTACCTGAGTTTAGAGTCCTTTTCTACGGCTTGATTTTCGGGTATAACTTTCTCTCTCTCTTTTTCCCGCCTGCTGCGGCCGCAGCGGGCGACCTGCTGCGCGAAGGAGAGCGATAGATTCGCTCGGTTCGGCTGTAAAAGAATATGTAAATGTTACACTTTACTCGTATTGTGAACGCGATGAAAATCGACGCTCATGTCGTCTCTTTTAGACATGCTAAGATGATCCAAGTGTGAAAGAGATGGCTTTACGAACTTTTCATTTAAATATTATTTCGTCACCTGCGGATCAAGTTCCCCGGTAATCTTTCAATGCAGTTAAATTTAAAACTAAAATAATGTCTGCATACATTACTTACCTAGGGCAGTAATACAAATAATGTCTCAGATCGCAGGTAAAGCTTGTCCCAGAATAAATGTCGTTTATTAATTTCCCTTAAAATATGATAAATTAAAAGAAACTACCTTATTTTTTGGACGTATTGTTATTATAAAGGCCTTTAATACACAAAATTATAATTTAATTTTTTACAAAGTTTTATTCATCCAGAAATTTCTTAGTTTACGTTTCACCCCTGCCATCAAGACTTGTACATCTGAATTTGTGATTAGTTTCGAAGCTTCGTTCCACTTTCGCTTGAAATTATCAACTGAAGTTGCATTACTTTTATGTTTTAAGAGTTTTTGTTTCACGTTAGCCCAATATTTTTCAATGGGCCGCAACTAGTGTTGTGGATAACGCTCATTTTGAGGCTTAAAGACTCGAACCCTAAAGACTCCCGAGGCTTAAAGACTCAAGTGACGAAAAGTCAATAATCTGCATTCATATACGTAAAATAAACCAACACGGTTTTTAAACAGCATCGAGTCTTTAAGGCTCGAGTCTATAAGCCTCGAAATGAGCGTTATCCACAACACTAGCCGCAACTCAGGGCAATTGGGAGGATTAAGGGTTTTATCCACATATTCAATGTTATTGGTCTGATACCATTCTATAGCTTTCTTTGTGTAGTGGCACGTGGCCAAATCAGGCCAAAACAGAACAGGCTTCTTGTGCTGTTTTATAAACGGTAACAGTCGTTTTTTCAGACACTCGTTCAGTTATATGTCGCCATTAACAGTACCCTTAGCAAAATATGGGGTACTGCGTTTGCCACATGAACAAATGGCCTGCCATACGAGAACTTTCTTGGCAAATTTATCAGTTTTGATAACCTTGTACATATCATCGATAGTTTTTCTGTCGGTCCCAGAATAAAAATGATGCCCAGGTAGTGACTTAAAGTCCAATTTGCAGTATGTTTCGTCGTCAATAACAATACAGTAATTTTTTTTGGTTATTTTTGAATATAATTTTCGTGATCTGGTTTTTGATTCCGTTTGCTGCTTGGCATTTCTATTAGGTACTTTAGTTTGTTTAAAACTCTTTATGTGACTATTTTTCTTCACTCGTTGTATTGTCGATTTAGTTGTTTTACATTTTTTTGCCAAATCTCTTACAGAGCGGGTTGGCTTTCTTTGCAAAGCAGCTATGACTTTCTTCTCAATTTTTTTATCTACAAACCCAGAGGGGGTTTGCAGATCGACCACTTCCAGGCTGTCGCCGGATTCCACCAGTTTCCCTGAATCGTTTAAGCACCCTTTGAACGGTTCTTATAGATGTATTTAGCTCCAAGGCTACTTTTTTCGTTGAATTGTCTCTATATTGCACGTATTTGTACAATATATTTTCATGTAGCTTTTCTTGGGCAGATGACATCTTTGAAAATGTCTTTAATTTTAAGTTTTTTTTTATGTAATATTTATTAATGAAGGCCAGTATCTTACAAACGACAGTATTTTCAACATTTTCAATAATTATTTATTTATTTTTCAACGTTTCAACTGTGTAAACGACAATTTATTCTGGGACAAGCTTTATTTCATACTGCTATAGTAATAAAGACGTGTTGCGATATATTTGGCTACCTTGGCTGCTAATAACTATCTGATGCTGACTGTACAGTCGCCATGACATCGGTACACTATAGGTGTTCAAAAATATCGGCACATGCACCCTAATGCCTTGAAAATACAATAATTACAAAAGACAGAAAAATCTATGTTTCAGAATACAAGCGCACCAATCAAAAATTGACGACATTGACAACTTACAGATTTGCGAGTAAGTAATTTATTAGTGGAGGGCGAGGGGGCGTGGCCCCGTGTGGCTAACTAGATTTTTTTCAACCAATCACAGAGAAGAATTCTTGTGACGCGTGACCAACTAGATTTGCTTTAACCAATCAGATCACAGACAAGCTCATAACTCCCCAGGGAGGCTATAGCTGCTTTACAGCGTGTATTTTTAATATTACCTCAAATTATAACCAGACGTAGGTGTTAGGGATATAACCGATTTGCAAAAAAAAATTCTTAACCTACCAATTTTTTTTTCCTTATAAAATAATTCAGCACGCAATGTCTTACTGACGTGACGTCACAAAAGTTATGTTAATTTTTCCAATTGTCAAAGGAGTGTACGCAATACATTGCTACTTCATACATTTTCAAAAATTAGTTATATTTTGTTAGTTAAGTCTAACTTAAAATTTTCGTGCAATATCGGTTCATAGCCCTATCACCTACATCTGGTCACAATTTGAGGTAATAATATTAAAATACAGGCTGTATACACCTGCCTATAATACACCCTTTACGAGCAAGTGTGATGAAAACCATCTAACTGCGACATGTGTATGCATATGAGCACAGATGTATGAATATAAGGAGATCGGACATGCCGGCCGATTTGTATTGAGTACGCCTGTCGCAAGTACATTAACCCACACAAAGCCTAAGTAATTGACAAGACAAAGCACGCACACATCTAAAACACACACACTTGTATACCTACCTACGCGCTTATTGGACAATACACACGCATCATATCAGGCATTTTGGGAAAAAACGTAATATTCTCTGGTCGCAGCACGCGTGCACAGTATGGCAGTGTATGCCCATTGAGCATACAGCTGCGACACGGCCGCCGGCGGCTTGTCCTCTCTCTAGTATTGTATGGTCTGAGCATATGAGTTACCTTCTCGTGGTGTGTTATGTCGGGCGGCGGGTCGTGGTCGCCGGCGGAGGACTTGGTCGAGTTGCTGTGCACGCTGCGCCGCTTGTATTCCGGCGAGTCTTCTGCAATAATAAGTTTTACGTCATACCTGGCCATAAAGTAGGAATTACCGCACGCATTGCATGCGGAAATCCCACTTCTTGGCCAGGGAGAGACGTAAAATGTTGTACTCACCACGGGCGGTAATAAAAAAAGCCTCAGATCGCATATTTATCGCCCTTGCCTTCGGCTCGGGCGTCAAATACCTGCGATCTGAGACATTCTTTGTTTAACCGCCCCAGGTAAGTAATGTACTATTTCTAAAACATGCTCGGAAATGTATGCGTTAATATCACGAAATGAAGACATGACGTTTCTTGTTAAAGGCTCCCTACATTTCTTTTTGGCCTTACGCCTTTTTTTACGCAACTTTTTAAATTTGCTTACTGATATTAAACTGACAAAGGAAAAATTACATACTGCCAACCACCACTAGACTTATTAAGCTTACTTTCGTTATAAAAAAAAACAAAATCTATGGTACTACGGTTAAACATGGCGCTCGAACGGCTTGTTCAAACGGCATGTTTAAAAAATAAAAAAGGCGGCAAGACAATTGTTTAATTGATTACCTTGTATTTACTTTTATTTTAATATTTCCTCACATCGTTTGACAAAAGCACTATATAATCCTCGGCCGGAACAGAGATTGCTGGACTCGTTGTACACCAAACTCGTCCAGCAATCCCTTACTTCACAGCATCTGCAGTAATGTACTATTTTGACATGATAACGTCTTATAAATCGATGAACACCGGCATCACGCACGAAAAAGTATGACTCATTATCCCGTTCCGCCTGAGCCGAACGTTCGGCTTTATGACGTTATCACGTAAAATTATCGTCCGTAAACCGTAACAATGCTGTAACATTAATTTTAAATTTATATTTTAAGACTCCGAATCGCTTAAGTTTAGTGGCAGTGGGCGGGGGCACATTGCACTTAGAACCGATGGCCGTTGGGGCGGAAAGGTTCTCGAGTGGCGGCCACGTACCGGCGTGGCGCGGCGTTGGTAGGCGCCTCACAAGGTGGACTGATGACCTGGTAAAGGTCGCGGGAGTCCGCTGGTTGCGGGTGGCGCAGGACCGGTCACTTTGGCACTCTTTGGAGGAGGCCTATGTCCAGCAGTGGACGTCTTTCGGCTGATATGATGATGATGAATAAATGTAGAGTCAACAACGCTATTTATTTTATTTCATCGTATGACATACATTATTTGGCCTTTGAGTTTGTCACTTTTTAGTACCACCCAGGGGACACGTGCAGGGTTGTGGTAGGTAGCTCCTGCGGACTCCTCGAGCTGAAGGGTGTGTCGGGTGTTCGGGCACGCCCCTTACAATCTTAATCTAGATACTCCTCCCATCCCGCGACGGGTCTCACATGGGGACAGCTGCTGGCGGAGTCGCGGAAGTGTGCGTGAGCGTTCCCGTGGCTCCGCCATAAAGCAGTGCGCAGAGCACCGTGGGGTTTTAGACGGTAGTCCGGGCGGTTCCCGCGAATCCGTCATACCCGTCCTGGTTCCCCAGCCAGGCGGGATGTGTAAATGCATTTCCGCACGAAAAAAAAAAAAAAAAAAAACCGATAGCTCCTGCGGACGCAAGTGACAATTGTCCCCCCTTTGTCAAGTGAGTGGGCAACTCGACTGTTAGAGGTTCTTAAGCCACCCGAAGGCTAACTCGGTTTAACGACTACTGTCATAGACAGCAGCCGGGATCAACTACGTAGCGTGCCTTCCAAAGCACGGAAGCGCTCATTTATAGTAACCACTCAAGCAGGCGGTCACCCATCCAAGGCCCGCCAGACCGCTGTCATCTTTGGTTTACCTGCGTTATCGTTTCCGATTCGCAGGCGCCGCTGGGCTATGAACGCTTCTAATAACGCTATTAAATAGATACTCACTGGAGTTGTGTTCGGGCGCCGCGTGTGTGGTCGTGGCCCGTTCTAGAAGCCGGCTGATGTGCGCGTGGCCCGCGCGCCACGCCACCGTCGCGGGGGTGCGCCCTGCAGGCAACAACACATTATACTCACTGGAGTTGTGTTCGGGCGCCGCGTGTGTGGTCGTGGCCCGTTCTAGAAGCCGGCTGATGTGCGCGTGGCCCGCGCGCCACGCCACCGTCGCGGGGGTGCGCCCTGCAGGCAACAACACATTATACTCACTGGAGTTGTGTTCGGGCGCCGCGTGTGTGGTCGTGGCCCGTTCTAGAAGCCGGCTGATGTGCGCGTGGCCCGCGCGCCACGCCACCGTCGCGGGGGTGCGCCCTGCAGGCAACAACACATTATACTCACTGGAGTTGTGTTCGGGCGCCGCGTGTGTGGTCGTGGCCCGTTCTAGAAGCCGGCTGATGTGCGCGTGGCCCGCGCGCCACGCCACCGTCGCGGGGGTGCGCCCTGCAGGCAACAACACATTATACTCACTGGAGTTGTGTTCGGGCGCCGCGTGTGTGGTCGTGGCCCGTTCTAGAAGCCGGCTGATGTGCGCGTGGCCCGCGCGCCACGCCACCGTCGCGGGGGTGCGCCCTGCAGGCAACAACACATTATACTCACTGGAGTTGTGTTCGGGCGCCGCGTGTGTGGTCGTGGCCCGTTCTAGAAGCCGGCTGATGTGCGCGTGGCCCGCGCGCCACGCCACCGTCGCGGGGATGCGCCCTGCAGGCAACAACACATTATACTCACTGGAGTTGTGTTCGGGCGCCGCGTGTGTGGTCGTGGCCCGTTCTAGAAGCCGGCTGATGTGCGCGTGGCCCGCGCGCCACGCCACCGTCGCGGGGGTGCGCCCTGCAGGCAACAACACATTATACTCACTGGAGTTGTGTTCGGGCGCCGCGTGTGTGGTCGTGGCCCGTTCTAGAAGCCGGCTGATGTGCGCGTGGCCCGCGCGCCACGCCACCGTCGCGGGGGTGCGCCCTGCAGGCAACAACACATTATACTCACTGGAGTTGTGTTCGGGCGCCGCGTGTGTGGTCGTGGCCCGTTCTAGAAGCCGGCTGATGTGCGCGTGGCCCGCGCGCCACGCCACCGTCGCGGGGGTGCGCCCTGCAGGCAACAACACATTATACTCACTGGAGTTGTGTTCGGGCGCCGCGTGTGTGGTCGTGGCCCGTTCTAGAAGCCGGCTGATGTGCGCGTGGCCCGCGCGCCACGCCACCGTCGCGGGGGTGCGCCCTGCAGGCAACAACACATTATACTCACTGGAGTTGTGTTCGGGCGCCGCGTGTGTGGTCGTGGCCCGTTCTAGAAGCCGGCTGATGTGCGCGTGGCCCGCGCGCCACGCCACCGTCGCGGGGGTGCGCCCTGCAGGCAACAACACATTATACTCACTGGAGTTGTGTTCGGGCGCCGCGTGTGTGGTCGTGGCCCGTTCTAGAAGCCGGCTGATGTGCGCGTGGCCCGCGCGCCACGCCACCGTCGCGGGGGTGCGCCCTGCAGGCAACAACACATTATACTCACTGGAGTTGTGTTCGGGCGCCGCGTGTGTGGTCGTGGCCCGTTCTAGAAGCCGGCTGATGTGCGCGTGGCCCGCGCGCCACGCCACCGTCGCGGGGGTGCGCCCTGCAGGCAACAACACATTATACTCACTGGAGTTGTGTTCGGGCGCCGCGTGTGTGGTCGTGGCCCGTTCTAGAAGCCGGCTGATGTGCGCGTGGCCCGCGCGCCACGCCACCGTCGCGGGGGTGCGCCCTGCAGGCAACAACACATTATACTCACTGGAGTTGTGTTCGGGCGCCGCGTGTGTGGTCGTGGCCCGTTCTAGAAGCCGGCTGATGTGCGCGTGGCCCGCGCGCCACGCCACCGTCGCGGGGGTGCGCCCTGCAGGCAACAACACATTATTATGTGGGAGCCAATAATGTACGGCCCGATAATACGCGTCCACTTTTTGTGAACTCGAATTATTGGGTCGTGCATTATCAGGGCGGACAAAAATGGCTTTCGGTTATTACCCGGACCAAGTTTGCTGCCTGTCAAAAGCGAACTCTGCCTTAGGTCGGTTAGGTTAGGGTTCACTTGTATCCCCCAGCCCGGAAATAGCCACCCCGCGAAGCGGGGTGGCGTCGACCCGCTGGAGACATTTTAATGGAAGCCAATTATTGGGCTGTACATTATCAGGTCGTACAAAATTGGCTTCCAATTATTGCCCCGTACCGAATTTGCTCAGGGTGATAATGCACGGCCCAATAATGTACGGCCCGATAATATTGGGCTGTACTTTATCATGGCTGTACATTAACCGGCACCACTAGCTAACTACCAGTGGCAGCGTGTGAAAAATGTCGATGGGCAACCCGGAACATAAAAGTTATGAAAGAGGTAAGAGTATAGTAGAGGCTTGCCTAATAAGAAATTTTAAGCAAGCCGGTGGGAATCGGGTTGTATGGGCGCTCCGCCACTGCTAACTACTAACTTAATGCATTGTAAAATGTTGTGATACACGTACGGTAGGGAATTTCCAACTCGTGTCGATTAAAAACACTCCCTAACGGTCGTGTTTTTGGTCATCGCCACTCGTTGGGAATTACCAACTTTCCGCACTTGTATCATAATAGTACATTATGATACAAGTGTGCTATGTTGGTCATTACACTCGAGTCGGTTTTTAAGCCTGAGCCGAAGGCGAAGGCTTAATGGAGACGAGAAGTGTAATGACCAATGCTCACGTGTTTCATACGACGTTTTTCAACACATTTGCGAGGAAAAAAATAAAATAAAAAATGAAAATCTTAAAAGATATGTAATGAAAAGGCACTAGTGCGATAATGTAATGTAAAAGTCACGGCATGGGTAATATTCTGCATTATTTTGCTAATATTTAAAAAGATATGTAATGAAAAGGCACTAGTGCGATAATGTAATGTAAAAGGCACGGCATGGGTAATATTCTGCATTATCAGTGTAAATACGCTGCAATAAGACCTACTTTACGAGCAGGTGTGTTGAAAAATTCATAAACTAACAAACTGTGGAATAACATGATTTTTAGCAAAGAAAAATAAAAAATCCATAATATGAAACTGATAAGTAGGTTAACTCTAAAATAGTAGTTTATGTGACTGTACATAATGAAGGGCAGGAAACACGAGTGTGGGTTTATGAAACGAGCCGAAGGCGAGTTTCATAATAACATCACACCGCTTATAACAACAAATACTAAAAAACAAAATATAATAAATATTTAAGGGGCTCCCATACAGAAAAACTTTTCAAAATTGCTTGTTGCCTTCATCAGGTAAATAAATAAAAATAAAAAAGCCTTTATTTCCAAATTACCTATTTTTTACATAAGTTATCTTCTGTGTTTGTTAGTAAGTTTCTTATAGGTATGTTGTGTTAGTGTTATATTGCTTACTAATTTTTATTTTATTTAATTTGGACCCCTCTTTGGGTGTAGGCCTCCTCCAACTCACTCCATTTTTGCCGGTCTTCCGCTTTGTTTAGCCAGTCTTTCCCTGTGATTTCTTTGATATCGTCTAGCCATCGTTTATATGGCTTTCCCACCTTCCTTTTGCCAATAGGGCCTCTCCATTTCGTTGCCAATATTGTCCATCTATTGTCTTTGTACCGTGCGATATGTCCTGCCCATCGCCATTTCAATTTGAGGGCTTGAGTTAGTGCGTCTTGTAACTTTGTTTTTTCTCTTATAGACATACTCTTTATTTTTTGAATCTTTTTTATGTTGAGCATGCTCCATTCCATGGCTCTTTGGGTGGTTCTTATCTTTCTCTTTATTTTGTCTGTAAAGGTCCATGTTTGACATCCATATAGCAGGCTCGGTAGAAGGCATGTATCTGCCACTATCTTTTTTAGGTTTAAGCTGTATTTGCCTTTCATGATTTCTTGTAGTGACCAGAATTTCCTCCAGGTTATGTTGGCTCTCCTTTCTACCTCTTCTTCGTTGTTTGTTTTTATGAAGGACAGTTGCTTTCCCAGATATATATATTGGTCTACGTAGTCTATGTTGGTGCCGTTGATATTTATTTGTATCTGTTTGCTGTTTGTCATTATTTTGGTTTTATTTGTGTTCATTTGTAAGCCTGCTTTGTTGCTTTCATCGTCTAGTTGTTTTATAAGCTCTCTTAGTTCTGTTGCAGTTTCGGCTACTATGACTATGTCGTCTGCAAATCTCAAGTGGTTTATGTGTTGACCCTCCAGGTAAATGCCTTTTGATTCCCATTTGAGATTTCGAAATATGATTTCCAGGACAGCAATAAAGATCTTGGGTGATAGTGGATCTCCTTGTCGGACCCCTCTCTCTATCCTTATTTGTTTCCCTCTTGCTTCCAGCTTGACTCGGCTAGTGCTTTTCGCGTATATATTCTTTATAATATTTATGTATTTTTGATCCACCCTGAGTTTTTTCAATGCATTCCAGATTGCGCTGTGACTGATGCTATCAAATGCCTTGCTTGCTTTATAATCTATAAAGGCAACATATAAGTTTCTATTGAACTCTTTATACTTCTCTATTATCTGTTCTAGTGCTTGTATGTGGTCAGTGGTGCTGAAACCTGTCCTGAAGCCAGCCTGCTCTCTTGGTTGTGAGTCGTCAATTGTTTTGGATATTCGTCTTAACATTATTGAGGAGAACAGTTTGTAGATGCTCGCCAGTAAGCTGATTGGCCTATAGTTACCGATATCTAAGCAATTGCCTTTCTTGTACAGCAATATTATATCGGATGTACACCATTGCTCTGGTATGGTTTCGGAATTAAGTACCATATTGAATAGATGTGTTAGATGTTGAAGCAGAATTGGTGCACCTAGTTTTAGAGCTTCATTTGTTATCCCATCTGGACCTGGGCTTTTTTCAGTTTTCAGCTGTTTTATGTGCTCATACACTTCTTTTTCTTCGATCTGCTTTACTGGCAAATTTACATTATTCGTAATGGGTGTTTCCTCTTGTATGTGGTTGTAGTCTTTCCTTCTGTAGCGTTCTTCATAAAAGTTTGTGGCATGGTTTATTACATCTTTCCTTGTTTTTGTTTCTTCTTTGCCTTGTCCAAGTTTTTGTATCCAAGATTTGTTTAGATTAAGTTCTTTTAAAGCTCTTTTTGTACTTCTGTGTTTCTTTAGGTTCCTTGTTATTACTTCCGTCCTGTGATTCCTGTAGTCTATTCTTGTAGATTTCTTTGTTTCCTTGAACAGCAGGGTAAGTTCTTTCTTCATGTCTTGATCTTTGTCTTTCTTAAACATTAGTTCTGTGCGTTGTTTTATTAGTTGTTTTGTATTGTCGCTAAAGATATTATTTATTTTTGTGCCGTCAGTCTGAGTCTTCTGTGTTGCGCTGTCTATTATTGACTTTTCTATTTTGTTGTAGTAATCTTGAATACTTGTATCTTCTATTTTGTTTCCTAGTTTTGTCTCTAAGCATCTGATATATCTATGTATTTCCTCTTCTGTCTTAAGGCTTTTAAGCGAGGGATGGAAGTTCTTTCGACTCTTTTTTGGATGTTTCAGGTTAAATGTTGCTCTCAGAAGTCGGTGGTCTGATGGAAATGGTACATTATTCAGGACTTCGAAATTAGTGATATGTGCTGGTTGGTTTGTCATTATGAAATCAATTTCATTCCTAGTGTTTTGATCAGGTGATATCCAGGTCCATCTTCTGTTCAATCTTTTGTTATAAAAAGTATTCATTATGGAGAGTTTATTTGCTAGTGCATAGTCTATGAGTCTTCCTCCTCGTTTGTTTCGGTCCCCGTAGCCATACTTGCCCATAATTAGATTTTCTTCCTTCTTAGGGTAGCCTATTTTTGCGTTAAAATCTCCCATGATGATTATTTTGTCGCCAGCTAGAGAGTGAGCTTTGTCTATGTGGTTGTAGAATTTTTGGATTTCATCGTCGCTTGATTTTTCTGTGGGTGCGTATACCTGAATTATCGAAAGTTCTGCCCCTTCTATGCTCAACATTGAAGTAGTGCTACTCTTTCTGAGAGTCCTATGAAATTAGTAATTTGGTTTTTCAGATTATTTTTAATTAGAAACCCCACCCCGTTCAATCCTTTGGTTTCTCCATAGTAGCAGAAGATATAGTTTTCGTACTCTTCTATACTGCTGCCCGTTCTTCTGACTTCACTCAATCCTACTATGTCATGGTTTATTTTCTCAAGTGCGTTGTTTAACTCTATATATCTTTCTATTGATGCTAGAGATCGTACATTATAGGTGCAGATTCTCAAATTCGTTGGAGGGTTGCGGTCATTTTTCCCCACGGCGACCGCTATCCGGCTTGGGGTATTTTCTTTTTGATTTTTCTTATTATACTGAGTGGTCCGGTTGGCATTTAATTGCTAGTATTTTCTTGCCTTCTGTGTTTCTTCGGTCTTTGAGAGTGAGTTAGATCGATTCCTCATCATGTCGAATGCATTAGCCCTGTTTGTTTTGCCATCTATGGTGGCTTGTTGCTTCTTTGGTTGGCTTTCCTGCTCTGGTGATCCTGAAGGCATCCTTTTCCTGTTGTCTTTTTCACTGTTCCCTGATTTCACTACCAGCTTATCGTAATTTATATAAGCTATGTTCCCCTTCTCCCTTTCTTCCTGTACTTTCACTTGCAGATCCTTTCTCTTGTTTTGGATCTCTCTGGGGTAATCTTCACTTGCGTATATTTCGCTAAATTGTTTCTTCGCTTTCATAATCTCTCTTTTCTTTATCTCTCTAACAAATGAAACTCTGACCGGCCTTCCCTTTGTCTTGTTTTCCACGTTTATCCTACCAACCCTGTGTATTTTGTTGATCTCGCTGAATGGAAGCTCTATTTTTAACTCAGTTTGCACTATTTCTTTAACTTTATTAAATAACTCCTCCGTTGAGCTTTCATCTTCCTGTATGCCAAAAAGTATTATGTTGTTTTCTTTCTCCTTTTTTTCGAAATTACATATTTTTTCTTCTAATTCCGTTATCTTGGACGAGAGTTTCTTATTTTCTTCTATAAACGGCGATAACTTTTCATCTAAAGTCTTTGTGATAGATGAGTGTAGTTCTTGTTTTAGATCTTGCGATTGTTGCGTGAGTTGATTATTCATTTCAATTTTCAAGCTGTCAAATAATTGTTGCAGTGACGGATTCATTTTTCGTGTATCTGAACGTTGATGGATTTCGCGTTTGGCAGCACTGTCAGTGATGACACTTCTTTTTGTCTGTGGTGTTTTGACAGTTATCTTATAACCTCAAAAGTGCAGTTATAACCCTTGCACTTGATTTTCACCTTATTTCTTCGTTTCTGGTGAAACACTTATGATGAATGTTCGCACTGCCGCCCGTTCGGTGGGACACAATCGGATTTTTAGGTGGCCCTGACAGTTAAATATTTTATTTCCACTAAATAGCACTGAGCAAACGTTTCACGTAGTTACTGTTTGACAACCGGAACCGGAAACCCTTCATCAGGTGCTTGGTCTCAAAATGTATGCGAAAACTAAAATCCGACTCGCACTTGACCAAAAAAAATATATAGTTATTTGTTATATTTTTTTATACAAGGGTGTAAATGTATTATTTAAATTAAATAAAGTTGTTTTGCATGTTGCACTTTCCTCGCCACAGTGAGGTGAAAAGTTTTGTGTTACACACGGGTGCAAATGTAGGTATATTACTTCTCGTGTGTTGAAACACTCGCTACGCTCAGGGTTCTATTTTAGAACCACTCGCTTCGCTCGTGGTTCAACTATAGGATTCTTTCGCTTGCTCGTATTTCAATTCCACACTCGCGGATAAAATACAACTTTGCACCCTTGTATCACAAATAACTATTAATTGCTTGCTAAATAAAATTCTGCAACTTGGGAATCACACAACGTTACTGTATTTACAAATTTTTGCATACCTGTGTAAGTGTGATTGCCAAGTCACAAAATTTTATTTAGCATGCAAATAAAGATAAATACGAATGCCTGACTTGGCTCTACGAAATATCTCACCACTTTTTACCGTGGAAGAGTTCCAAGACTTGGCCTATTTTTTACATGATTTTTTTTATGGGATCACATTTCTTTTTGTAGGTATCAACTTTGTATGGAAATGTTATTTTACCAACCGCAAATAACGTTTGTATAGTTTTGAGGGAAGCAAGTGCAAAAGTAACTTTGGAATCGCATGTATTTGTATAGGATTACAATCTTACTTATGCAGTGTGTATATATCTATGAATCGTGACGGAAACTGCAATATTTTTAGGTTTTTTATGAATGGATAGGCTAACTGGGATATAGGGATAACTAATTACGTAAAACAATTGGAGCTTGTAGGTCTGCTAGAAGTACCTTAGAATTACGATGATCATTATAAGTGAGTCAGTGAGTATGTCATTCCTAAACTAAAAGTTCAAATTGAATGTTATTGAGAATATATGTAAGCCATATAAGAATAAGAATAAATTTATTTCAAAAACATACAATATAACCAACATACAATATCCAGCAGGCCCCGAACTAACCCATTATATGTTACTACATAGCAAGTTATATGTTACTGAAAATTCTGTGTGAGGTTTAGGTAGACACCCTTAAATAAGGTTTATGGATTACATTTTATGTGGGATTTAAAAAAATAACAAAATTTATGGGATGTATAAACATTTATTCTACATTTAATGTAACAATTGTTCAAAATGCCCGCCCCGCTCTCCGCGACCTGATTAAGCGTAATTGCAATGTCTTTGTTTTGGCCGCTCGTTAAGGAATTTGTGATTGCGTGAGGCACATGATCATTTTTATTATTAAAAGGCAATGAGATACACAATCGTTATTGATAAAAATAACATGAGGTAATATGGGCATAATTTTGAGTAAATCGAGTAACTATCAAGAATTAGAGCAAAAAATAGCAAAAAACACACAAATTTCTTAAGGAATTTTTTTTTTTTTTGTGTTTAAGGTATTTTATCGCATTATTTCTGATTTTATTATTACAAGTAGCCCTTTGCGTTTATAATTCCGTTTATTTTGAATCAATAGAGACCGTAGGAGGCAAGATATATCTTGATTTTTTCGTGTGAGGTCTTCTGCAGACAATGATATTTTTTTTTAAATGATAAAAAAAAATATTGGTGTTAAATAACTTTAATAATTTTTTCTGTTGATAATAATGTATTCAGTTTCAACCCTATTCGTTTGTGCACTTTATCCAGGGACACTGTATAGAAATGGGTCAATCAACTTTTTCTTGTTGTTTCTGTCCCGGTAAGCCAAGAGACAACAGTAACAAACTTTCTTAGAAAAAATACTATAAACTGGACTCCTATCATGCTAAGGAGATGCCCCACCATGGAATGGGTTTACCAATATGACAAAAACAGGTGTTTAGTGGATTTAAACCCCATAAAATAATAGTTTTAAAGGGTGACCCAGGAGACGTAACCATGGCAACGAGCAACAAGAAATAGTTGATTGACCCAATATTACACAATCAGCAGGAAAAAATGGCAAGTCAAAACTACTGCCAAATCGACTTGGGCAGTACTTTGGCTATTAGTCTTGTTCTGACCACAGACAGTAGGCCAGTCCGTAGAGGTTCAAAGTACCCCGGGGTATGTTACAAGTGGTGGTGTAAAAGATTTTTTTTTAAATATTGTTTACATCGATACAACCGAGCAAATATCAGAATGGTTACACGAGATATCTTGGGACAACTTTTGGCAGCCACAAATTTGGAAAATTTGGTTTCTCACTCGCAGCTTCTATACGGTGCATCCTAGAGAAAAGTTACACACTAGGGAATTAAAGGACATGAAATTATGCGTCTAATGAGTACCAATACATATTAATTCAGTTCAGCGACATAGTAGAAAACCATGGTCGAAAACGAGGCTATAAATATTTTGAAACGTTAGTTTGCAAATTTGACACTTGACACTTTTTTTTGCATGAATGTTTAAGGTAAAAAATAGCGATGTTAGCATGTACCTGAATACAGCTGTCAATGTCATAATGGGACAGTTTATAACAACATTTTATGCGGGATTGTGTATCTTTAATATATTTTTGTGTATCTTTAATATATTTTTGTGTATCTTTAATATATTTTCATCACACTTGCTCGTAAAGGGTGTATTATAGGCAAGTTTAAACAGGGTGTAGCCTGTAATAGGAGCAAATATTCAAAAAGACGCTTCCTTAGAGCATTTGCAGTAACCCCTTGTGTCCCATTCATTTAATTTTTTTTTGGATTCGGAGATATTTTGATCTAAAGTTATGACCTCGAAGTAATGTATCTTGGCACCAAGACATCATAGCACAGCAGTCAATGCGGATTTTGAGGTAACATCACGTAACGAGTCATAATAATTTTTGCATTTCGGTTTCCAAAAGATATTTTTGTGATTATTATTATTTTTTCTTTTGTTTTAGTTTCTTTAAAATAAAAAGTTACTTATAGCACCCCAGAAGAGTAAAAAAATACAACAAAAGTTATTTTAAAGAAAAAAAAATTCAAAAAATATTTTTTTTTTTTTCACTTTTAACCATGTGAGAATAATTGTTCACAAACTTAATAATCTACCGTTTAATTTTTTGCTCCTATTACAGGCCACACCCTGTAGAGCAGCTATACCCTATTTACCTCCCGCGGGAGTTATGAGCTTGTGTGTGATCTGATTGGTTAAAAACAAATCAAACAAATTGGTTGGCAAATCTAGTTGGCCGCGCGTCACAAGAATTCTTCTCTATGATTGGTTGAAAAAATCGAGCTGGCCATGCGGCGCCACGCCCCCTCGCCTGAAATCTGTAAGTGAAGTTGTCAATTTCGTCAATTTTTGAGTGGTGCGGTTGTAGGAAACTTAGATTTTTCTGTCTTTTGTAGTTATTTATTTCCTCGCAAATGTGATGAAAAACATTGTGTGTATCACGGGCAGTAAAGGGATTACAAACTCGACTCATTAAAAGCCCTCCGCCTTTGGCGTCGGGCTTCTAATAGACTCTCGTCTCCCCTTCTTACGGCCCTTAATGCACAATGTACTATAGACGTGCCTGTACAATTTTGAATGAAAACGCCCTAGTGCAGGGGTCGGCAAACTTTTAGCAACCATAGGGCCTACAATTTTTGGAGAGCTCTACCTCGGTAAGTATTTAATATGACGGAGCTGGTTCTGGTCACAAAATGTAGCAATTTTGGAATACTTTTAACTGGATATAGGAGCTAAAAAAATACGCGGGCCGCACTTGTTAATTATTTGTAACTTTAGCAGGCAATTCCAGCATTCTGAATTCAACAACCTTTACATACAGAACAGCCAGAGAGGCTCGCGGGCCGCAAGCGGGGCCCGCGGGCCGCCTGTTGCCGACAGCCGCCCTATAGTCCCCCGCGGCTATGAAGTCAATCCTGAGACATGCCTCTAGGGTTGAACATGTAATTTTTTCCTATGGTTGACATTGTCATTATTCAGAAACTTCATAGTAGCGCAATGTGTCAGGATTGACTTCATGGCCGCGGAGGACTGTAGTGTATGGTGGGTATCTTACCGCAGTGGTCAGCCTGCAGAGGGTCCGCCCCGTGCTGCAACAGCCACAGCACGCACTCTTCATGGCCCTCCTGAGCTGCGATGCCTGGGTGATAATAAAACATTACTGCATAGGCCGGGAAAATAGGGATTGCCGGTCAAGTAGGTATACGAGGCTCGCATTCCCTTTTCACGTCAACATATGTACAGAGGCTCTACAAGTTTTATCGATAAAGTTTAGTTTACTTAAGTTGATTTTTAGTTTTTTTCAATTTGTATGGCAACGCGAACAGCACCTCTGGTGGCAACTGTAAGGAACTACGCGTTGCCATACAAATCGAAACAAAACGCAAACGCGTTCGAAAACATATATGTATCGGTAAAACTTATACTAGAGCTACTGGTAAATTGCTTTCGAGACGTTTTTGCATTTGTAATTTAAATTTCATTCTACAGTCAGAAAAAAGAGGTTCGTCACATTTTGAAGAAGATAATATATTGACAGTTAAAAGTCTGTGAATGTCAAATAAATAATAATTATATTTATTCTTGTGGTTTCCAATATTTCTTGTTACAAATTATAATTAACTAACACAAATGATTCATCGAATGAAAGTGAGGATGAGAATGAGTGTGAAATGTCTGGAGTTGAAGAATATTAGAATTAAATGTTATGTTTAATATTAATATTATTTACTTTTTTAATATGTTTTAATATTATTAGTTCCGTTGATGTACCTGACTATAAAAATTATAAAAAAATATACAAAAGTATTGGTTTATTTCTTTATGTGCTGACCCGTACACACACCTACAAATGCAAAAACGTCTCGAAAGTAATTTACCTATAGGAGTGCTATTCCCAAAGTTGCAATGAGATTCATGAAACAATTGTATGGCTGAACACCACGAGAATCACAAATTAATATTGAAACAAATGAAAGTCTCTTTGCAGGCCTAACCTTTCAATTTTGTATAAAGTTCTATTACGCCGCACCCAAAACGTGGTATTAGATTAGATTATTTATTTCATGATAAAAAATTGCATCACAAATTCGCATACATGTCAAAAGAATAAGATTTTTTATAACGATCGTCAAAAATAAAGATATCATATTAAATGAATACAATGTCAACAAATGTACACATTAACAAGTAAATAGAAAAATAAGACAAAATCAAAAGAACAAATATGTCAACTACTAGGTATCGTCATTGAATTTACAATAATAATCTATTTCGCAGCCATCTAAGTATAATCTGGGAGGTCGCAAACCGGCATAATAAATTAGGTAGTCGCTAACCAGCACAATTGACAACATTTCATAATATTTTGCCCTTAGTTCGATTAGCTCATTGTATTCTACTCGAAAAGAGGAACACGCTGGTAGTTTTATATTTACAGTATTATATATGTTCAATTTAAAAAAAAAATTAAAATGCATTCATAGCTAATCTAATTCTACTGCAGAATAGGCACCTTGCTTTAGTACCGTTTCAACGAAAACGTTTAAAAAGTTTGAATGTAATTTTCGGGTGGGTTACATTGACGCCATCTTGACAACGTTTGTTTTTAATTTGGTATATGTAAACAAGACTAAAGCAAGGTGCCCATTCTGCAGTAGAATTGGATTTGCTATGAGTGCATTGATAAAAATTCGTTAAAATTTAAACATAAATAATACTGGAAATATAAAACTACCAGCGTGTTCCTATTTTCGAGTAGAATACAAGGAGCTAGTCAAATCATGGACTTAGAGTTATAGGCCAGTCATATTTGACTAGAAAAATCGCTAAAATCGCAAGCTAACGGCTAGTTCTGTTTTTTTAATATGTTGTTAGGACCACTACCAGTAATTTATATCCAAGTTTGCAGCTTCGAAAGACCTGTGCTAACATTGTGGCACTCGAAAAACCACGAAATTTTCGCACTTTTTTTGGTATTGTCAACATAAATCCAAAACAGTGCGGTTTTTTTTATAATATCTAAAAGTTTTTTTAAGAATTCTAAAATCGCTACATTTTGTGATCAGAACCAGCTCTGTATGTTAAATACTTACCGAGATACAGCTCTTCAAATTTTTTTTTGTTAAGCCATCTTTAAATCGTTATAAGTTATAAATCCTAAACAGTTATTTTATCTAAAAAAATATTAAGGAAACCTATTAATGATTTTGAAACACCTATTCAACGATACTCAACATATCATAGTTCGTCGACTTTTTTTTTTTTTTTTTTTTTATGACGTCTGGTGGCCGCCATTTTGAATTTGGATTACTGTTATGTCTTCAGTGACACTCGCAAGATTAAAATTAATCAATTGATGTATGATTCATTAAAATGGACCCACGCGTTTGATCTCTAGAGTGCCACAAAGGAACAAACAAACATACATAAGTACATAGACTGGTACTTTTGGCACTCTAGAGATCAAACGTGTAAGTCGATTTTAATGAATCATACATCAATCGATTTGTTTTGATTTTGCAGGTGTCAATAAAGAAATAACAATAATCAAAATTCAAAATGGCGGCCACCAGGCGCAATATTAGAAAAAAAAAAAAAGTTTGCGAACTATGTCATGTTGGGTATCGTTGAATAGGTATTTTAAAATGATTATTAGGTTTGCTTGATATTTTTTTGGATAAAGTAACTGTTTAGGATTTATAACGATTTAAAGTTGGCTTAACAACAAATTTTTGGAGAGCTCTATCTCGGTAAGTATTTAATATGACAGAGCTGGTTCTGGTCACAAAATGTAGCAATTTTAGAATACTTTAAAAAACTCATAGACATTATTTAAAAAAAACGCACAGTTTAGGATTTATGTTGACAATACCAAAAAACAGGCCAAGTGCGAGTTGGACTCGTGCACGAAGGGTTCCGTACCATTATCTATAAAAACGGCAAAAATCACGTTTGTTGTATGGGAGCCCCCCTCAAAAAAATATTTTATTTTGTTTTTAGTATTTGTTGTTATAGCGGCAACAGCCCAACTAGCACACAAGCTGCTTGTACAGGCATTGTACAGCCTGGGAGTTGCATAGGAGTCGTTCAAGCGCTGTACAATTTTCCTTAAGATGTACAGTAGCATATTTAATTTCCTTAAGATGAACAGTAGCATATTTAAAAACCCTTTAACAACTAGGTGGTATAGTAGCAGTTTAGTAGCAAAAAAAGTTACTTATAGTGATACAAGAGCATGCAATAGCATCGCTAGGCAGCCATAAGAAGTACAATGAGTAGATGGAGGCGCTTGTACAACCGTGAGATGTAAAAGAGTAATTTAGTAGGTAAAGGTGTTTAAAAGGATTTACACGTAGCTTTCATAGTGCTTAAAGGCGTAAGAAGGCATTTTGTAGAGCCTTAAGTTCTTTAATGGATTTTTTTACGGCTGTTGTATTTCTAATCTATAATAGATTTGTATAGCTTAAGTGTAATATGTGAGAATTATATGGCTACTGTACGGTAAATAGTTGTATAAGGAATGATACGAAACCTTTTATACAGCTGTAGGGGGTTGCAGAATAGTGTAATAGCACCTTAAGTATTTTAATAGAATTTACTAGCGCTCTTGTAACTATACATCTACAACGGACGGACATAACTTTATACTAGAGCTCTAAACGCTATATTAGAGATTAATACAGCGGAATTGTGATGTTAAACTGTATAATGAAAGGTACATGCTGGTGTGCGACCAAAACAGTTGAATATAGCACTCCTATACCACAACTTTATAATCTAGAAGTCCACAACAGCAAACACTATCGCCTTTGTACGGCCCAAGCCTGTAGAACAGATGTAACCAACTATGAGAGCTGCTTGATCGAGACGCCATTACAGTATTCGGTAAACGTATTTTTTTTAGGTTATTACAATATTTTGAGAATCGTATTTATGCATAATTCGTAACTTTTGGCGTAATTGAAGTCACTATTTCTTACCCGTGACCCTAATTTAATTATTTATATCCTTTAAAGTCTTATTTAAGTTAAAATACAATTTCATAACTAACATATCAATATAATTTTTGCCTTAAAAACTGAATAATTTGAGGACGCGTGAGAATTTTGACGATAACATACATATATATTGACAGCAAACTGGTACTCGCACTGATATTTCACGTACACAAATAAATAAAGCAATGTTAGACTTAGCTTTTTACTTATTTTGATAATCCATTTTTGTATCCTCACCACCTGTCACTGTACGATTGTGTATATTTAGTTTACGCCACAGTAACACTACTATATTATTAATTTACAGCTTTGGTATTTAATATAACGATACAAGAGCGCCGAAATAAGGCGAAGGCGATATAATGGCGCTACAATAGCTTCTTATAGATCTCATGGCGCTAACCATCGCTTTTGTACCATCTCTGTAGATCCTAAGAACACCTTTACGACCACTGTAGACCAATTGTAGCGCTATTAAATGAAAACGAGTATGAGTATAGGCTGCATAACGGGCCCTTTTAGCGCTATAAGAGCTCTATATCCTCTTATAGCACTACTATGCGACTACTGATGGAGCCGAGGCCGTTATGAAACTCCCTTATACAGCTACTGTGCAGCTTCTTATAGCGCTTGTGTGCTAGTTGGGAGATATACGTAATCTGTGAAAATTTCAACTGTCTAGCTACGAGTATCACGGTTCTTGAGATACAGCCTGGTGACAGACAGACGGACGGACGGACGGACGGACGGACAGCGAAGTCTTAGTAATAGGGTCCCGTTTTACTCTTTGAGTACGGAACCCTAAAAAAGTGCGAATATTTCGTGGTTTTTCGAGTGCCACAAAGATAGCACAGGTCTTTCAAAGCTGCAAACTTGGATATACATTACTGGTAGTGGTCCTAACAACATATTATAAAAACAGAACTAGCCGTTAGCTTGCGATTTTACATGTCAAATATGAATATTATGAAATGTTGTCAATTGCCCTAGTGGTTACCTAGCGGAGTGGCGCCCTGCGTGCACACGGCGGAGGTGTCAGCGCCGTGCCCCAACAAGGCGGCCAGCACCGCGCCGCGACCGCGCCACGCGGCCGCGTGCAGCGCGGTCCGGCCGCAGCGGTCACGCCCGTCCACGTCGGCACCGCCTGGACCTAGTGGTTACCTAGCGGACTGGCGCCCTGCGTGCACACGGCGGAGGTGTCAGCGCCGTGCCCCAACAAGGCGGCCAGCACCGCGCCGCGACCGCGCCACGCGGCCGCGTGCAGCGCGGTCCGGCCGCAGCGGTCACGCCCGTCCACGTCGGCACCGCCTGGACCTAGTGGTTACCTAGCGGAGTGGCGCCCTGCGTGCACACGGCGGAGGTGTCAGCGCCGTGCCCCAACAAGGCGGCCAGCACCGCGCCGCGACCGCGCCACGCGGCCGCGTGCAGCGCGGTCCGGCCGCAGCGGTCACGCCCGTCCACGTCGGCACCGCCTGGACCTAGTGGTTACCTAGCGGACTGGCGCCCTGCGTGCACACGGCGGAGGTGTCAGCGCCGTGCCCCAACAAGGCGGCCAGCACCGCGCCGCGACCGCGCCACGCGGCCGCGTGCAGCGCGGTCCGGCCGCAGCGGTCACGCCCGTCCACGTCGGCACCGCCTGGACCTAGTGGTTACCTAGCGGACTGGCGCCCTGCGTGCACACGGCGGAGGTGTCAGCGCCGTGCCCCAACAAGGCGGCCAGCACCGCGCCGCGACCGCGCCACGCGGCCGCGTGCAGCGCGGTCCGGCCGCAGCGGTCACGCCCGTCCACGTCGGCACCGCCTGGACCTAGTGGTTACCTAGCGGACTGGCGCCCTGCGTGCACACGGCGGAGGTGTCAGCGCCGTGCCCCAACAAGGCGGCCAGCACCGCGCCGCGACCGCGCCACGCGGCCGCGTGCAGCGCGGTCCGGCCGCAGCGGTCACGCCCGTCCACGTCGGCACCGCCTGGACCTAGTGGTTACCTAGCGGACTGGCGCCCTGCGTGCACACGGCGGAGGTGTCAGCGCCGTGCCCCAACAAGGCGGCCAGCACCGCGCCGCGACCGCGCCACGCGGCCGCGTGCAGCGCGGTCCGGCCGCAGCGGTCACGCCCGTCCACGTCGGCACCGCCTGGACCTAGTGGTTACCTAGCGGACTGGCGCCCTGCGTGCACACGGCGGAGGTGTCAGCGCCGTGCCCCAACAAGGCGGCCAGCACCGCGCCGCGACCGCGCCACGCGGCCGCGTGCAGCGCGGTCCGGCCGCAGCGGTCACGCCCGTCCACGTCGGCACCGCCTGGACCTAGTGGTTACCTAGCGGACTGGCGCCCTGCGTGCACACGGCGGAGGTGTCAGCGCCGTGCCCCAACAAGGCGGCCAGCACCGCGCCGCGACCGCGCCACGCGGCCGCGTGCAGCGCGGTCCGGCCGCAGCGGTCACGCCCGTCCACGTCGGCACCGCCTGGACCTAGTGGTTACCTAGCGGAGTGGCGCCCTGCGTGCACACGGCGGAGGTGTCAGCGCCGTGCCCCAACAAGGCGGCCAGCACCGCGCCGCGACCGCGCCACGCGGCCGCGTGCAGCGCGGTCCGGCCGCAGCGGTCACGCCCGTCCACGTCGGCACCGCCTGGACCAAAACATCACCTGTCACTTACTATTACCACAGTCTAACTACATACAGTCTGCAAGCTCGGGGCTGCGAGGGCCAACGATGGGGGGTACGCGGGGAAGCGGAGGACGAGGAAATTATAACTATACTACTAACTATACTGAAGCGGTATCGGTAAGGTTTAGGTGTTTTTTTATAATGTCACTTAAATTGTGTTCCAAATTGATATCTGAGGGCTCGAGAGGTATTTTAATATAAATCCGATGGAAAATAAAAAAAGGACGCCATCTTGAAGTTCTATAAATACGGTCCCATTTCGTTCAAAATCGACATCTAAGGGTCCGAGGGGTCCAAGCTTGGATTTTTCAAAAAGGGCCGCCGCCGAGGTATAGGTGTTTTTTTATAATGTCACTTAAATTGTGTTCCAAATTGATATCTGAGGGCTCGAGAGGTCTTTTAATATAAATCCGATGGAAAATAAAAAAGGACGCCATCTTGAAGTTCTATAAATACGGTCCCATTTCGTTCAAAATCGACATCTAAGGGTCAGAGGGGTCCAAGCTTGGATTTTTCAAAAAGGGCCGCCGCCGAGGTTTCTAAGGGTTCTTAACAAGAAGTCGAGCTTGAATTAAAAAAAAGGGCCGCCATCTTGAAATTCTTTAAATAAGGTCCGATCTCGTTCAAAATCGATATCTGAAGGCCTCATACCTATATCTATTTTGAATGAAATCGGGCCGTATTTAAAGAATTTCAAGATGGCGGCCACTTTTTGTAAATATAACCTCGGATTTGTTTATAAAGCCCCTCTGAACCTTGGATAACGATTATGAAAACGAAAAAAATAATGCCTCCTTTTCTAAACATATATTTCTATTTAAAGATCTGAGTGACTGAGAGTGTTTATAAAATAACTACATGTTACCTACTTACGAAATGCTTGAATATTAATCAGGTAATTATAAATAAATTAATATCTCTCCAAACATATTTTGACAACCCTGGCTCTTGAACGGTTACCCTAAGCGGGTGCGTAGATTCGTAAGATGAATGAAGCTTGCCTACTGGTTGTAGTTCTTTATACTGTGTTTATTCTATATGTTTAATACCACTTACTGGACTTTTTTCATGAGAAGGAATGAGGGATTCTTGCACACAATTGTCACTAGATGGCAGCAAACTGGCGAGAGGCCTTTTGTTGATAGCAAGTTTTGAAATCAACCAGTGACGTTATGAATACTGTTAACTTACCGACTTTTATGAGTAGATTCACCATGTCAACGTGCCCTTGCCACGCCGACACGTGAAGCGGCGTGCGGCCCTGCAACAATACAATTTAATTTAAAGAATGTTACACCTCATCCTGAGGCCGCTGTTACTAAGGTCTAACGATAAATATACCATGGTTCAAATACATTGAGGTATACTGTACGCCGGTCGGCGTCTAGTGCGTCGGCTTCGGCGCCGCGCGTGTATAGCGCCAGGACCGTGTCGAAGTGGCCTTCGAGAGCTGCCAGTCTGGGGAACAATAGTATACCTCGAGGTCGGTGGCGGTGGCGCGGGCGCCGCACTGCTCGAGCAGGAAGCGAGCCATGGCGAGCCGGTTGTCGAGCGCCAGCACGTACAGGGCGCTGCGCCGGTCGGCGTCTAGTGCGTCAGCGTCGGCGCCGCGCGTGTATAGCGCCAGGACCGTGTCGAAGTGGCCTTCGAGAGCTGCCAGTCTGGGGAACAATAGTATACCTCGAGGTCGGTGGCGGTGGCGCGGGCGCCGCACTGCTCGAGCAGGAAGCGCGCCATGGCGAGCCGGTTGTCGAGCGCCAGCACGTACAGGGCGCTGCGCCGGTCGGCGTCTAGTGCGTCAGCGTCGGCGCCGCGCGTGTATAGCGCCAGGACCGTGTCGAAGTGGCCTTCGAGAGCTGCCAGTCTGGGGAACAATAGTATACCTCGAGGTCGGTGGCGGTGGCGCGGGCGCCGCACTGCTCGAGCAGGAAGCGCGCCATGGCGAGCCGGTTGTCGAGCGCCAGCACGTACAGGGCGCTGCGCCGGTCGGCGTCTAGTGCGTCAGCGTCGGCGCCGCGCGTGTATAGCGCCAGGACCGTGTCGAAGTGGCCTTCGAGAGCTGCCAGTCTGGGGAACAATAGTATACCTCGAGGTCGGTGGCGGTGGCGCGGGCGCCGCACTGCTCGAGCAGGAAGCGCGCCATGGCGAGCCGGTTGTCGAGCGCCAGCACGTACAGGGCGCTGCGCCGGTCGGCGTCTAGTGCGTCAGCGTCGGCGCCGCGCGTGTATAGCGCCAGGACCGTGTCGAAGTGGCCTTCGAGAGCTGCCAGTCTGGGGAACAATAGTATACCTCGAGGTCGGTAGCGGTGGCGCGGGCGCCGCACTGCTCGAGCAGGAAGCGCGCCATGGCGAGCCGGTTGTCGAGCGCCAGCACGTACAGGGCGCTGCGCCGGTCGGCGTCTAGTGCGTCAGCGTCGGCGCCGCGCGTGTATAGCGCCAGGACCGTGTCGAAGTGGCCTTCGAGAGCTGCCAGTCTGGGGAACAATAGTATACCTCGAGGTCGGTGGCGGTGGCGCGGGCGCCGCACTGCTCGAGCAGGAAGCGCGCCATGGCGAGCCGGTTGTCGAGCGCCAGCACGTACAGGGCGCTGCGCCGGTCGGCGTCTAGTGCGTCAGCGTCGGCGCCGCGCGTGTATAGCGCCAGGACCGTGTCGAAGTGGCCTTCGAGAGCTGCCAGTCTGGGGAACAATAGTATACCTCGAGGTCGGTGGCGGTGGCGCGGGCGCCGCACTGCTCGAGCAGGAAGCGCGCCATGGCGAGCCGGTTGTCGAGCGCCAGCACGTACAGGGCGCTGCGCCGGTCGGCGTCTAGTGCGTCAGCGTCGGCGCCGCGCGTGTATAGCGCCAGGACCGTGTCGAAGTGGCCTTCGAGAGCTGCCAGTCTGGGGAACAATAGTATACCTCGAGGTCGGTGGCGGTGGCGCGGGCGCCGCACTGCTCGAGCAGGAAGCGCGCCATGGCGAGCCGGTTGTCGAGCGCCAGCACGTACAGGGCGCTGCGCCGGTCGGCGTCTAGTGCGTCAGCGTCGGCGCCGCGCGTGTATAGCGCCAGGACCGTGTCGAAGTGGCCTTCGAGAGCTGCCAGTCTGGGGAACAATAGTATACCTCGAGGTCGGTGGCGGTGGCGCGGGCGCCGCACTGCTCGAGCAGGAAGCGCGCCATGGCGAGCCGGTTGTCGAGCGCCAGCACGTACAGGGCGCTGCGCCGGTCGGCGTCTAGTGCGTCAGCGTCGGCGCCGCGCGTGTATAGCGCCAGGACCGTGTCGAAGTGGCCTTCGAGAGCTGCCAGTCTGGGGAACAATAGTATACCTCGAGGTCGGTGGCGGTGGCGCGGGCGCCGCACTGCTCGAGCAGGAAGCGCGCCATGGCGAGCCGGTTGTCGAGCGCCAGCACGTACAGGGCGCTGCGCCGGTCGGCGTCTAGTGCGTCAGCGTCGGCGCCGCGCGTGTATAGCGCCAGGACCGTGTCGAAGTGGCCTTCGAGAGCTGCCAGTCTGGGGAACAATAGTATACCTCGAGGTCGGTGGCGGTGGCGCGGGCGCCGCACTGCTCGAGCAGGAAGCGAGCCATGGCGAGCCGGTTGTCGAGCGCCAGCACGTACAGGGCGCTGCGCCGGTCGGCGTCTAGTGCGTCAGCGTCGGCGCCGCGCGTGTATAGCGCCAGGACCGTGTCGAAGTGGCTTTCGAGAGCTGCCAGTCTGGGGAACAATAGTATACCTCGAGGTCGGTGGCGGTGGCGCGGGCGCCGCACTGCTCGAGCAGGAAGCGCGCCATGGCGAGCCGGTTGTCGAGCGCCAGCACGTACAGGGCGCTGCGCCGGTCGGCGTCTAGTGCGTCGGCGTCGGCGCCGCGCGTGTATAGCGCCAGGACCGTGTCGAAGTGGCTTTCGAGAGCTGCCAGTCTGGGGAACAATAGTATACCTCGAGGTCGGTGGCGGTGGCGCGGGCGCCGCACTGCTCGAGCAGGAAGCGCGCCATGGCGAGCCGGTTGTCGAGCGCCAGCACGTACAGGGCGCTGCGCCGGTCGGCGTCTAGTGCGTCGGCGTCGGCGCCGCGCGTGTATAGCGCCAGGACCGTGTCGAAGTGGCCTTCGAGAGCTGCCAGTCTGGGGAACAATAGTATACCTCGAGGTCGGTGGCGGTGGCGCGGGCGCCGCACTGCTCGAGCAGGAAGCGCGCCATGGCGAGCCGGTTGTCGAGCGCCAGCACGTACAGGGCGCTGCGCCGGTCGGCGTCTAGTGCGTCGGCGTCGGCGCCGCGCGTGTATAGCGCCAGGACCGTGTCGAAGTGGCCTTCGAGAGCTGCCAGTCTGGGGAACAATAGTATACCTCGAGGTCGGTGGCGGTGGCGCGGGCGCCGCACTGCTCGAGCAGGAAGCGCGCCATGGCGAGCCGGTTGTCGAGCGCCAGCACGTACAGGGCGCTGCGCCGGTCGGCGTCTAGTGCGTCGGCGTCGGCGCCGCGCGTGTATAGCGCCAGGACCGTGTCGAAGTGGCCTTCGAGAGCTGCCAGTCTGGGGAACAATAGTATACCTCGAGGTCGGTGGCGGTGGCGCGGGCGCCGCACTGCTCGAGCAGGAAGCGCGCCATGGCGAGCCGGTTGTCGAGCGCCAGCACGTACAGGGCGCTGCGCCGGTCGGCGTCTAGTGCGTCGGCGTCGGCGCCGCGCGTGTATAGCGCCAGGACCGTGTCGAAGTGGCCTTCGAGAGCTGCCAGTCTGGGGAACAATAGTATACCTCGAGGTCGGTGGCGGTGGCGCGGGCGCCGCACTGCTCGAGCAGGAAGCGCGCCATGGCGAGCCGGTTGTCGAGCGCCAGCACGTACAGGGCGCTGCGCCGGTCGGCGTCTAGTGCGTCGGCGTCGGCGCCGCGCGTGTATAGCGCCAGGACCGTGTCGAAGTGGCCTTCGAGAGCTGCCAGTCTGGATAAGAAAAAAAAACTGTCAAAATGTCACACTTCGTATAGAAAGATGTTTTTAAGATATGGTCATAAGCAACTTATTTTTTAGATAAACGCCAAGAGAGAGAGAGAGAAAAGTAGTTCACCTCAGCGCAGTTTTCCCGTCATGGGCGTGCTGGTCGCCCGGCGCTGCCCAGTCGTCTATGAGCACTTCCACTAGTCCCGTGTGTCCTTCTTGAGCCGCCAACATCAGGGCTCCCTTGCCGTCGTTGTCAGCCTCGTCCACTTTGGCGCCCGCTTCCAATAGGGCTTCGCATACTTCTATGTGACCTATAGCACAGAATAAGTAATAGTAGGTACTACGTACAGAAGGTCTGTTAGGCTGTTAGGCTCTGTTAACTAATTCCCTGTTTAGGTACGCCAAACGTGCCTAAATGTGGCCATCCCTTTCTATCGCATGCAACGCGCTGCCACCCGTGCGAGAAACTACTAATGGGCCGGCATGTACTTAAAGTGGCGCGACAGAATCACAGAGTGAACCACCCCTGCCTATAGGCAAATATATACTAGGTCATCGAAAGGACTTAAAATTCTCCAACCTTCCATTATTCCCTGTATTTTAATATAGTCTGTCCGAATTTTCGGTTCGGAATTTTTCAGCCCAGCTAGAATTAATATGTGTGTGGGTTTATACGTTATTTACACGAGTTTAATTCCCATGTGTAATTCGTTTGACTCTGTTTGTGAGAAAGAGACAAAACACACCTTAGTTGACACAGGAGTTAATCTACATTTGCCAAAAGTTTCACGGATAATAATTTCAAGTGGTCTGGCGGGCGGCGCGGGCGGCGCGGTGGCGGCGCGGTGGCGGCGCGGCGCCCGCGGCGGCTGTTCGCTGTAGCCGGCGAGCGCACGAGGCGCGGTGCGAACGCTCCTACTGCCAGAGCGCGCACAGCTCTAAACCATATAATACAGGAAGCCGACGGTATAGACATATTTGCTGACAGTATTAGTGTGTTCTGTAGAAAAGTATTAACATACTTATCGCATAACAGAGTTTAGATTTAAACTGGGACATGTTTCTTGTTGAAGTTGTTTATGAGTTTATTTTAATTTTTGTTTATTGTTTTATATCGTTACCGTATGTTTTAAATTTCGCATAAGGTGTGTATAAATATCTTTAGTTATGTTATGTATTTTGTAGGTACCACATAAGTGATTTGGTGTAATACTGTTAACCTATGTGTGAATTAATATGTGTGAATTAATTAATAAAAAAAAATTAATTAATAATAACAAAAAAAAATGTTTGTTTGTTTGTTATATTACACGATTAACACGAGTTATACTCTATCCGAAACTTAGCGTAAATGGTGTCAAACGAATGCAATCAAAAAACGACCTTGCGCTGGTAGACTACGGAGTAGTTTTTTGCTGGCAACTTTGCTACTTTTATGACAGGATTTACTCAACCAGTTTCGGACGTACTACACGAGGTTTGGAAAAAGAGCTGACCTTCAAAAGCGGCGTAATGCAGCGGCGTCCACCCGGAGTTGTCTCTGTGATGCTCGTCCAGCCCTCTGTCCAGGAGTTGCCGGACCACCTCCACGTTACCTGGTAAACAGTATACTAATTATGCATTAATAGTGACTTTTGTTTAAGAGGTCTAATTTTCAGATAGCAGTCACTTTCGAAAAACTAGTGCCTATTCTTGGGAAGTGCACCTTGAGCCGCAGCTGTAGTCAGCACAGTCCTGCCCTCCCTGTCCATAGAGTCCACACAGGCGCCCCAGAACAGCAATAATCTCGTGGCGCGCGCGTGGCCGGCGGACGCCGCGGCCCACAGCGCGGTGCGCCCGAGGCAGTCGTGCGCCTCGATGTCTGCCTCGTGCTCGAGTAGGAGTATCGACTAACCTTGAGCCGCAGCTGTAGTCAGCACAGTCCTGCCCTCCCTGTCCATAGAGTCCACACAGGCGCCCCAGAACAGCAATAATCTCGTGGCGCGCGCGTGGCCGGCGGACGCCGCGGCCCACAGCGCGGTGCGCCCGAGGCAGTCGTGCGCCTCGATGTCTGCCTCGTGCTCGAGTAGGAGTATCGACTAACCTTGAGCCGCAGCTGTAGTCAGCACAGTCCTGCCCTCCCTGTCCATAGAGTCCACACAGGCGCCCCAGAACAGCAATAATCTCGTGGCGCGCGCGTGGCCGGCGGACGCCGCGGCCCACAGCGCGGTGCGCCCGAGGCAGTCGTGCGCCTCGATGTCTGCCTCGTGCTCGAGTAGGAGTATCGACTAACCTTGAGCCGCAGCTGTAGTCAGCACAGTCCTGCCCTCCCTGTCCATAGAGTCCACACAGGCGCCCCAGAACAGCAATAATCTCGTGGCGCGCGCGTGGCCGGCGGACGCCGCGGCCCACAGCGCGGTGCGCCCGAGGCAGTCGTGCGCCTCGATGTCTGCCTCGTGCTCGAGTAGGAGTATCGACTAACCTTGAGCCGCAGCTGTAGTCAGCACAGTCCTGCCCTCCCTGTCCATAGAGTCCACACAGGCGCCCCAGAACAGCAATAATCTCGTGGCGCGCGCGTGGCCGGCGGACGCCGCGGCCCACAGCGCGGTGCGCCCGAGGCAGTCGTGCGCCTCGATGTCTGCCTCGTGCTCGAGTAGGAGTATCGACTAACCTTGAGCCGCAGCTGTAGTCAGCACAGTCCTGCCCTCCCTGTCCATAGAGTCCACACAGGCGCCCCAGAACAGCAATAATCTCGTGGCGCGCGCGTGGCCGGCGGACGCCGCGGCCCACAGCGCGGTGCGCCCGAGGCAGTCGTGCGCCTCGATGTCTGCCTCGTGCTCGAGTAGGAGTATCGACTAACCTTGAGCCGCAGCTGTAGTCAGCACAGTCCTGCCCTCCCTGTCCATAGAGTCCACACAGGCGCCCCAGAACAGCAATAATCTCGTGGCGCGCGCGTGGCCGGCGGACGCCGCGGCCCACAGCGCGGTGCGCCCGAGGCAGTCGTGCGCCTCGATGTCTGCCTCGTGCTCGAGTAGGAGCTCGCAAATCTCGCTGGGGGACAAATATAATCCCATATACAACATTTCATGTAAAAAAAAGGCCAAGTTTCGAAATTATTCCACCGTAAAAAGTTCTGAGATATTACGTAGAGCCAAGTCAGACAATCTTATATCAACCCCAAATAAGAACAAGAAAAGCATGCATTTGCTAGATTATTAAGTAATATAGCACATAAGCTTACCAGTAATAAAGTTAAGACGCGAATTAACTTTCTTTATTGATTAATTTTCTAAATACTAGCATTATTCCCATACTCATATTCATTGCCATACTCACGTGTGCCCCTCGAACGCGGCGACAAGTAGCGGCGTGGCGTGATCCCGGTCGAATCTTGAGACATCCGCGCCTCTCTCCAGCAGGAGCGCCGCGCAGGACGCTCCAGAGGCGCATAGAGAGGCCACTGAGAGAGCGGTGCGACCTAGACAAAAAACACAATAAATAAATATTCCTTAGATACGTGCACCAACACCAATTACAATCGGAAACTTTATGTATACCTAGGACAGAGTAGTAGTCCAGTTAGGTAGGTCAAACTTCGAGAAAGGGGTCAATCGTCGAATCCGACTCGGCTGGGCAGCGTTCGGGAAGCTACAGCACATCTTTTCATCCAATATTCCGCAGTGTCTCAAGAGTCTTTGACCAGTGTGTGTTGCCAGTGATGACATTATGTCACTGAAACGTGGTCACTTACAATGGACCTCATAAGAAGGCTCCCGCGTCCAGTAGCGCGCGCACGATGTCCGCGTGCCCCATGTGCGCGGCCGCTATGAGCAGGGTGCGGCCCTCGCCTTGTCCTACACTCGCGGCTCACACGTGACTCACCGTCCGCGTCCGCGTGGTCCACACTGGCGCCCGCGTCCAGTAGCGCGCGCACGATGTCCGCGTGCCCCATGTGCGCGGCCGCTATGAGCGGGGTGCGGCCCTCGCCTTGTCCTACACTCGCGGCTCACACGTGACTCACCGTCCGCGTCCGCGTGGTCCACACTGGCGCCCGCGTCCAGTAGCGCGCGCACGATGTCCGCGTGCCCCATGTGCGCGGCCGCTATGAGCGGGGTGCGGCCCTCGCCTTGTCCTACACTCGCGGCTCACACGTGACTCACCGTCCGCGTCCGCGTGGTCCACACTGGCGCCCGCGTCCAGTAGCGCGCGCACGATGTCCGCGTGGCCCATGTGCGCGCCCGCTATGAGCGGGGTGCGGCCCTCGCCTTGTCCTACACTCGCGGCTCACACGTGACTCACCGTCCGCGTCCGCGTGGTCCACACTGGCGCCCGCGTCCAGTAGCGCGCGCACAATGTCCGCGTGCCCCATGTGCGCGCCCGCTATGAGCGGGATGCGGCCCTCGCCTTGTTCTACACTCGCGGCTCACACGTGACTCACCGTCCGCGTCCGCGTGGTCCACACTGGCGCCCGCGTCCAGTAGCGCGCGCACGATGTCCGCGTGCCCCATGTGCGCGCCCGCTATGAGCGGGGTGCGGCCCTCGCCTTGTCCTACACTCGCAGCTCACACGTGACTCACCGTCCGCGTCCGCGTGGTCCACACTGGCGCCCGCGTCCAGTAGCGCGCGCACAATGTCCGCGTGCCCCATGTGCGCGGCCGCTATGAGCGGGGTGCGGCCCTCGCCTTTTCCTACACTCGCGGCTCACACGTGACTCACCGTCCGCGTCCGCGTGGTCCACACTGGCGCCCGCGTCCAGTAGCGCGCGTTAGATGTCCGCGTGCCCCATGTGCGCGCCCGCTATGAGCAGGGTGCGGCCCTCGCCTTGTCCTACACTCGCAGCTCACACGTGACTCACCGTCCGCGTCCGCGTGGTCCACACTGGCGCCCGCGTCCAGTAGCGCGCGCACAATGTCCGCGTGCCCCATGTGCGCGGCCGCTATGAGCGGGGTGCGGCCCTCGCCTTTTCCTACACTCGCGGCTCACACGTGACTCACCGTCCGCGTCCGCGTGGTCCACACTGGCGCCCGCGTCCAGTAGCGCGCGTTAGATGTCCGCGTGCCCCATGTGCGCGCCCGCTATGAGCGGGGTGCGGCCCTCGCCTTGTCCTACACTCGCGGCTCACACGTGACTCACCGTCCGCGTCCGCGTGGTCCACACTGGCGCCCGCGTCCAGTAGCGCGCGCACGATGTCCGCGTGCCCCATGTGCGCGCCCGCTATGAGCGGGGTGCGGCCCTCGCCTTGTCCTACACTCGCGGCTCACACGTGACTCAACGTCCGCGTCCGCATGGTCCACACTGGCGCCCGCGTCCAGTAGCGCGCGCACGATGTCCGCGTGCCCCATGTGCGCGGCCGCTATGAGCGGGGTGCGGCCCTCGCCTTGTCCTACACTCGCGGCTCACACGTGACTCACCGTCCGCGTCCGCATGGTCCACACTGGCGCCCGCGTCCAGTAGCGCGCGCACGATGTCCGCGTGCCCCATGTGCGCGGCCGCTATGAGCGGGGTGCGGCCCTCGCCTTGTCCTACACTCGCGGCTCACACGTGACTCACCGTCCGCGTCCGCATGGTCCACACTGGCGCCCGCGTCCAGTAGCGCGCGCACGATGTCCGCGTGCCCCATGTGCGCGGCCGCTATGAGCGGGGTGCGGCCCTCGCCTTGTCCTACACTCGCGGCTCACACGTGACTCACCGTCCGCGTCCGCATGGTCCACACTGGCGCCCGCGTCCAGTAGCGCGCGCACGATGTCCGCGTGCCCCATGTGCGCGGCCGCTATGAGCGGGGTGCGGCCCTCGCCTTGTCCTACACTCGCGGCTCACACGTGACTCACCGTCCGCGTCCGCATGGTCCACACTGGCGCCCGCGTCCAGTAGCGCGCGCACGATGTCCGCGTGCCCCATGTGCGCGCCCGCTATGAGCGGGGTGCGGCCCTCGCCTTGTCCTACACTCGCGGCGCACACGTGACTCACCGTCCGCGTCCGCATGGTCCACACTGGCGCCCGCGTCCAGTAGCGCGCGCACAATGTCCGCGTGCCCCATGTGCGCGCCCGCTATGAGCGGGGTGCGGCCCTCGCCTTGTCCTACACTCGCGGCTCACACGTGACTCACCGTCCGCGTCCGCGTGGTCCACACTGGCGCCCGCGTCCAGTAGCGCGCGCACGATGTCCGCGTGCCCCATGTGCGCGCCCGCTATGAGCGGGGTGCGGCCCTCGCCTTGTCCTACACTCGCGGCTCACACGTGACTCACCGTCCGCGTCCGCATGGTCCACACTGGCGCCCGCGTCCAGTAGCGCGCGCACGATGTCCGCGTGCCCCATGTGCGCGCCCGCTATGAGCGGGGTGCGGCCCTCGCCTTATCCTACACTCGCGGCTCACACGTGACTCACCGTCCGCGTCCGCGTGGTCCACACTGGCGCCCGCGTCCAGTAGCGCGCGCACGATGTCCGCGTGCCCCATGTGCGCGCCCGCTATGAGCGGGGTGCGGCCCTCGCCTTGTCCTACACTCGCGGCTCACACGTGACTCACCGTCCGCGTCCGCGTGGTCCACACTGGCGCCCGCGTCCAGTAGCGCGCGCACGATGTCCGCGTGCCCCATGTGCGCGCCCGCTATGAGCGGGGTGCGGCCCTCGCCTTATCCTACACTCGCGGCTCACACGTGACTCACCGTCCGCGTCCGCGTGGTCCACACTGGCGCCCGCGTCCAGTAGCGCGCGCACGATGTCCGCGTGCCCCATGTGCGCGCCCGCTATGAGCGGGGTGCGGCCCTCGCCTTATCCTACACTCGCGGCTCACACGTGACTCACCGTCCGCGTCCGCGTGGTCCACACTGGCGCCCGCGTCCAGTAGCGCGCGCACGATGTCCGCGTGGCCCATGTACGCGGCCGCTATGAGCGGGGTGCGGCCCTCTGCGTCCGCCTTGTCCGGGTCGGCGCCGGCCGCGAGTAGACGGGACACGACGCACTCGTGGCCCGACCACGCTGCCGCCCTGTTAAACGCGATTGTTATTTAGGTTAAATAGAAATATGACAAATGGTAGACATATCAGAACATGGACAGAAATCGCCATAAAAAAGGCGGGCCGGAGGTCCCGGGTTCGAATCTCGGTAAGGGCATTTATTTGTGTGATGAGCATACGTCGCACTACAGCGGGCATTATGAGGACACGTCAGTTGGTAAATAAAGGTATTTGTAAAGGTACCTAGTATTTATAACCTAGTATTTGTACTACGCAACTCCGAGTACCTAGTAATTAATATTGTACGTTAGGTTGTGGTAGTCAAGTGTATGGAAGCAATTCAATTTGAAATAAAACAAGTGATACAATATTTAATAGTATAAAATTATTGAATTTATTAAAAAATGTTGGCAGTCAAGTTTCTTCGTCTGCTAGTAAAAATCTATTTCAAATTGGAGAATGTAGTCTCAACATCAAGTGAAGTAATTAGCGAGTACCTATAGTTACAGCGCTCAAAATGCTGCAGTTTCTTTTTATTCACGTTATTTGTGGTCTTAACTTGTGATGGGTTGAGTGGGAGGTTTTTGCACATGTAGTGTAGGCAATTTAAGATTGATTGAATTTTTATGTTTTGTTATTACGATATAAGCATTTAACTCTTAAAAACAAGTTGTTGTTACGCAAAACTCGTGAAGCCGCCTCGCGACACAGCTATAAGTATGTAAACACTTTGATGTTGTTTAAGCACTTAGTTTAACCATATTATCTTACATACTCAATTATAGCTCTTAATGTCACCGGGCATGTGTTTTTATTTTATTATTTTTCTTTCTCTTTTTATATTTTGTTAGTATTTAACCCCCCGGATTCACAACACTTCAGGGGCTGCACCCCTGACTTACTCCGCATGATGATGTAATATAAAATAAGTAATAAGTGGTGAACGGTGTTGGCCACACATATTGTATTTATTTATAAGGCTAATAATTTAAGACTCCCTTGTAGTGGCTGTTTGTTTACCTAAATAAATAAAAAAAAAAAAAAAAAACGGGAATAAATACAAATACAAAATATTTTATTTGTTAAACATAGGTATGTACATCGGTGTTACAGTTTATGGTTTGTCTCACTATGTCTTGCCTGTTAAGGCATACAAATAGCCACAAAATAGCATGCAGCATGCACTTACACACTAGATATAAGTCGTTAATTATGCTATCATTTGCTTACGTTATGCTAGGGTCATTTAAATATTCTTGTATGGAATAGTATGCTTTGGCAGCTAGAAATTTAAACAATGCCTTTTTTAAATAAATGAGGGTCATGGAATTTCAAAATGGCTCTTGGCAATTTGTTAAAAATTCTAGGCGCCATTCCAAATATGCTTTTTGAAAGTAGGGCAGTTTTGTACGGTCCATGGTTTATCTTACCCTGCATACGGGCACTATTAAAGCTCGAGAACTGGTTACTGTTCTGTTTAACATACATTGCTGTTTCAAAAATATAGAGTGATGGGAATGTCAAGATATTTAATTTAATAAAATAGGGTTTACATGATTCGTGAATACTAGGCAAGTTACAAATACTAAGTACGTGTACTCGTAAATTGAGATGTATTTTTTGTAAACCTTACCAACTGACGCGCCCGCAAAATGCCCGCTGCAGTGCGACGTATGGTGATGAGCACGAATATTTGTTCCTGAGTCATGGATGTTTTCTATGTATATAAGTATGTATATCATCGTCTAGTACCCATAGTACAAGCTTTGGTTAGTCTAGGACTAGGTCGGTTTGTGTAAGATTGTCCCCAAATATTTATTTTATTTTTTTATTTTTAAATCTGTACAATGTGCCACGAAAAAGCTTCAGGATGGTGCTGGTTGGTAAAAGCGTATTTATTAGTTAAATTGCTTAAAAATATATAAATAAAACGTGTCGTGTCCGTTTCTCACAAACGCAAATTGCAAATAGACTGATAAAGACAAACGAACTTTAACTGCATTTTGGCTTAGGTATTTTTTTCTGTGTGTTGTGCTAAAAATGCTGTTAAAATTAGTTTGTCTCAATCTGTTATTTGTACATTTATATATGTGAGAAAGGGACTTTGCCAGATGGTGGTTGATAGTTGAAGATAGTGTCCACTGCCTGGCAAGAATTAGAATGTTGATGGGGGAGTAGACAGGGTGAGTGTGGACTTCACCCCAGAGGGGTTTATGTCAGTCCACGCTCAGAGAGAGACTCTTAAGTACTGTCAACACAATAGTTATTTATTCATTAACTCACACGGTATATATTTAACGGCCTCCGTAGCCCAGTGGGTAGTGACTCTGCCTACGAAGCTGGAGGTCCCGGGTTCGAATCCCGGTCAGGGCATTTATTTGTGTGTTTATCACGAATATTTGTTCCTGAGTTATGGATGTTATATATGTATATAAGTATCTATATGTATTTATCTATTATATATATCATCGCCTAGTACCCACAACACAAGCCTTACTGAGCTTACCGTGGGCCTAGGTTGATTTGTGTAAGATTGTCCCATAATATTTATTTATTTATTTATTTATTTATATACGAGTAGCTACATGTATAATCATTCACACATCTCGCACGTACTTAATCTACGGCTTATCCTAACAGGTATTGTACAATATCTAATCGCTAATTTAGAATGTGCCCTGTCGGCACAGGGACAACACACATTGTAGTTTACAGAGGTGTTGAGTTTTATGAACCTTCAGAGATTCAGAGGCAAGTTAGGTGCGTTTCTTACCGTAAAGCTGTCCTGTTGTCCGCATCGACGCAATCTACGTCGCATCCGAATTCAAGTAGGACTTCTACTACCTGTAGCGACAAATAATAGTAAATTATTGCAGATGCCCGGAAATAGCAATTCGGGGATGAGTTGATTTTGTCGGATGAAGCGAAGCTGAACGGCATGACTCGTAGTGCCAGTTTCAATTTAAATACTTAAAATAATTAAAAACACTAGAATCGATCACAATTTTAAATGTTTACTTGTTGTGGTCAACTCAACTATTCTGAAGGGGTGTCAAGTTTGACTTTATAAAACCGACTTTAAATATCGGTAAGGTTTAGGTGTTTTTTTAATAATGTCACTTAAATTGTGTTTCAAAGTTCAAAATCAAAGCAGCAGCTGAGGGACGACCATTTAGCACCAATCGCAATGTATAATTTTATTCATAATACTGTAACTTTGAGATACTAAATAAAAAAAATTGCTTTCTTTCTTTATATCTGAGGGCTCGAGAGGTCTTTTAAAATAAATCCGTGGGGAAATAGAAAAGGCATCTTGAAGTTCATTAAATACGGTCCCATTTCGTTTAAAATCGATATCTGAGGGTCCAAGGGGATTAATACGAATCCGAGGTTGGATTCGTGTTTTAAGGCCCCTCGGACCTTCAGTTATCGATGATGAATGTGTGGGCTACTTGCCCTTTTACATTCACACATATTTATTTATATACACTTATACATTCATTATCTACATCTACATACACAACCATATTAATAAACACTACCTTATATTTCATTTATACATATTTAATACACTTAGTATATTTACATTACATCCGTCAATATTCTTGACGTGTCAACCAGTTCGGTGCAATGCGCCCGCGCTCCGATAACCGGATCGCGAGTCGCCGGCCGCCCGACAGTTACCAGGCGCGCGGCCAGTCATTCTATGATACTCGCGCGAAGTGCATGCGCCGCTCTTGACCGCTATCGCTTACATATTTAATACGCAAATCGCTTGCGCTTAAACCTTGTTATATATTTGATTCTTCCTTCCGTACTGTTATCTTCTGTGTAAACTATCTTCTGACTTGGGATATACCTTCTGTGTTGTACTTATTGACATTATAAATAGTAGAGAAAAGTGGTGTGTTTACATTTACTGTGGCGATACCTAACGTCACATCACTCACCACCATAACCCTACAGTGGTGACCCCTGAAGAACACATTACCAACCGGAGGATTTACCCAGAAATCGTACGTAGAAGTTTTAAGAATTATGCCTGATAACGGTGTTGGTCAGAACAAAGAAGCAGCCGCGCCGTCGAGCGCACAAATGCCGACCGACGGAGAGCGCGTTTCCACTGCACCGTCATCCGACATTTGTAAAGTTGGAGTGCGCGTTCCACCCTTTTGGCCGGAAGAACCGGAGATATGGTTCTCGCAAATTGAGGGTCAGTTTATGATAGCCGGCATAACGAACGACTTGACCAAGTTCCACTACGTCATCAGCCAGCTTGATCGGCAATTTTCAAAGGAGGTCAAGGATATGATCACCAATCCTCCAGCGACTGACAAATATCTGAAGCTGAAAAGCGAACTCATCAGCCGACTCAGCGACACCAATGAGCGTCAGATCCAGCAGCTTCTTCATCATGAGGAACTTGGTGAGCGCAAGCCTTCTCAGTTTCTGCGTCATCTGCAGGGCCTGGCCGCCAAGCGTATCACGGACGACGTCTTACGCATGATGTGGACCAACCGATTACCCGCGAGCATCCAGACTGTTCTCGCGGCGCACCCTTCAGCATCACTTGATATCCTCGCAGATCTCGCTGACAGGATCCAGGACATCGGCCCACGTTGTGCATGTTCATCGCACGTCGCATCCACGAGCTACAGCCCCGGTCCTGACCAGTCACGTTCCAGCATGGACGCCATGGCTCGAGAAATAGCAGAGCTGAGGAAGCAAGTCCAGTCACTAAGGACTCAAGATCACGGCAGTGGTAGATCCCGGTCCATAAACCGCAACCGTTCCAGGAGGCAGAGCCGTTCCAGTACCAGGTCGCAGTCCAGCTACAGGAAATTTCCCATCTGTTGGTACCACTCTAAGCATGGCGAGAATGCCAACAAGTGCATACACCCTTGCGACTACAGGAAGTCGGGAAACGCCACGGGCAGTCGGTGATGGCGACAGCTGATAGCCCTATTTCTTCCGGTCGCCTGTTTGTCACCGACAGAAAGTCGAAGACGCAGTTTTTGGTCGACACTGGTAGCGACCTCTGCGTCTTCCCCAAGTCGTTACTGCGGGAACGTCGAGCACCGACGGAGTACAAACTCACCGCAGCCAACGGGACGACCATCGATACCTTCGGTTACGCACATCTCAACCTGGACCTCGGACTTCGACGCGAATATCCATGGCGTTTTGTTGTAGCGAGCGTTACAAAGCCTATAATTGGTGTTGATTTTTTGTCATTCTATAATTTAATGGTAGACTGTAGAAAACAAAAGCTTGTAGATAATACAACTAGCTTAACTTCATCTGCAATTTCTGCTACTTGTGATGACATATTTTCTGTAAAGGTCTTGACCGGCGCATCTAGCTATCATCGCATATTATCACAGGAATTCCCTGAAATCACGCGACCTGCTGGCACGCAACGCACAATACCACACAACACACAACACCACATTCGCACCACTCCAGGTCCTCCAGTATCCTGCGCCCCGAGACGTCTCGCTCCAGACAAGTTGAAGGTGGCCAGACAAGAGTTTGAAGGTATGTTGGCCAACGGTACAGCTAGACCTTCCGAGAGCCCCTGGTCCTCACCGCTGCACCTGGCGCTTAAAAAAGATAATGGGTGGCGCCCTTGCGGCGATTACCGACAGCTCAACGCTCGTACCGTGCCCGATAAATACCCGATCCGGCACATTCATGATTTTGCTCACAGCATATCTGGTTGTAAGATCTTTAGTACCCTTGACCTTGTAAAGGCTTACAACCAGATACCTGTATATCCAGAGGACATACCGAAGACGGCCATTACGACCCCCTTCGGTATGTTCGAATTCCCATACATGACGTTTGGCCTCCGCAACGCTGGTCAAACCTTTCAGAGATTTGTGGACGAGCTGACACGGGGGCTGGACTTCGTCTATTGCTACTTGGACGACTTTCTAGTGTTTTCCACAGACGAAGAGCAACACAAACAACACCTCCGTGCAGTTTTTACCAGACTCCGGGACTACGGCATGGTGCTCAACGTGTCTAAGTGCGTCTTTGGTGCTCCCCAGGTAACTTTTTTAGGTTACCTGATCTCGGAGAGCGGTACCAAGCCATGAGACACGAAAGTCGAAGCCATACGTGACTTCCCGCCACCTAAGGACGTCAGGCAGCTGAGGAGATTTTTGGGCATGGCCAACTTTTATAGGCGATTTCTGCCGCACGCCGCCCAAATCCAGGCACCTCTCAACGCACTCCTAGGTGGTGCAGTCAAAGGCTCCACGCCCATTAACCTCACCGGCGATGCTCTAAAAGCTTTCCAGGACACCAAGGAAAGCTTATCCAACGCAGCGTTACTTGCTCATCCTGATTGCCAGGCGAAGCTTGCGTTGGTTACAGATGCATCGGATTTGGCGCTGGGCGCGGTCCTGCAACAGCAGCTACAGGACAAGGTATGGCAGCCGTTAGCTTTCTTTTCCCGGAAGCTGAGTCCCTCCTAGACCAAGTACTCGCCATATGATCGTGAACTGCTCGCGATCTATGAAGCGATCAAATACTTCAGGCACATGCTAGAGGCGAGACACTTCACTGTCTATACTGACCACAAGCCTATCAGTTTTGCTTTCCACGAAAGGAAACATAACTGTTCGCCTAGGCAGTATAGGCACTTGGACTACATATCCCAGTTCACAACCGACATAAGGCATATATCCGGCAAAGATAATGTTGTGGCCGACACCTTATCTCGGATAGAGGAACTGGAGGTATCACTTGATCTCGCTGACCTAGCTAGGTCCCAAGCGTCCGATCCTGAACTCGCTGAGTACTTATCATCATCTTCTTTACGCTTGGTAAGAATGGCATTCCCGGGAAGTCGTGAACCCTTGTACTGCGACGTCAGTACGCCGACTCCCCGACCTTTTGTTACCAAGCAGTACCGGAAAACGATTTTCACCAGCCTCCATTCCTTAAGTCACCCTGGCGCCAACGCAACTGCTAAGATCGTAGCACAGCGTTTTGTGTGGCCCAGCGTGAGGAAGGACTGCAGAGACTGGGCACGAGCTTGCGTACCATGTCAACAAGCCAAGGTGAGCCGACACGTATCTGCACCTTTAGGGACATACGCACTGCCTCGTGCTCGTTTTCAGCAGGTACACATTGACCTGATTGGCCCACTCCCTGTTTCGCAAGGCTTCCGCTATTGCTTGACAGCCATAGATCGCTTCACGCGATGGCCGGAGGTCATACCAATAGCGGACATCACAGCGGAGACGGTGGCCAAAGCTTTGCTGTCCGGCTGGATATCCAGGTTCGGATGTCCTGTAGATATTGTCACAGATCGTGGTCGACAATTTGAGTCCACACTGTTTCAATATCTATCAAAAGCCATCGGATTCCAGCACAAGCGCACGACAGCGTACCACCCAGCTTCTAATGGCATGGTAGAGCGCTTCCACAGGCAGCTCAAAGCCGCCATCACATGCCATGCTGATGCCAATTGGTCTGAAGTATTGCCCCATGTTCTACTCGGTATACGCAGTGCATTTAAAGAGGACTTACAATCTTCCTCTGCCGAATTACTTTACGGCGAGCCGCTGCGCCTTCCTGGCGAATTTTTTGAGCCCAGCATACCCGGTACCACGGATATCACCGACTTTACCGCACGGTTACGCTCCTTCGCCTCGAAGTTGACGCCCGTTCCAGCTTCACGCCATAACAGGAACAAAATCTTTGTGTTCAAAGAGTTAGCGACCGCTGAATACGTCTTCCTACGTGTTGACGCTTCACGTGCTCCTCTAACACCTGCATATTCAGGTCCACACAAAGTGCTGGAGAGAACGGACAAAGTTTTCAAACTTTTGATTAAGGGCAAACCGGTTACCGTAACCGTTGATAGACTAAAGCCGGCATTTTACATATCAGAACATTTAAATGTTCATACCGATCAGGATACACTCGCGCCTGTCACACCACCAACCACAGTAAATACAGGTGAGAGACCAAGTCTCGATACTCAACAAGCAAACGTACTTAGAACTACTCGTTCGGGGAGGCAAGTACGTTTCCCAGATTATTATCGCCCCTAACCAGGTCTCTGGGAGGGAGTGATGTGGGCTACTTGCCCTTTTACATTCACACATATTTATTTATATACACTTATACATTCATTATCTACATCTACATACACAACCATATTAATAAACACTACCTTATATTTCATTTATACATATTTAATACACTTAGTATATTTACATTACATCCGTCAATATTCTTGACGTGTCAACCAGTTCGGTGCAATGCGCCCGCGCTCCGATAACCGGATCGCGAGTCGCCGGCCGCCCGACAGTTACCAGGCGCGCGGCCAGTCATTCTATGATACTCGCGCGAAGTGCATGCGCCGCTCTTGACCGCTATCGCTTACATATTTAATACGCAAATCGCTTGCGCTTAAACCTTGTTATATATTTGATTCTTCCTTCCGTACTGTTATCTTCTGTGTAAACTATCTTCTGACTTGGGATATACCTTCTGTGTTGTACTTATTGACATTATAAATAGTAGAGAAAAGTGGTGTGTTTACATTTACTGTGGCGATACCTAACGTCACATCACTCACCACCATAACCCTACAAATGAAATCAGACCGTATTTAAAGAATTTCAAGATGGTGGCAACTTTTTTACAATCCAAGCTCGGATTCATATTAAGAGGCCCCTCGGACCCTCAGATATCAATTTTGAACAAAATCGGACCGCATTTAAAGAATTTCAAGATGGCGACAACATTTTTACAATCCAAGCTCGGATTCATATTAAGAGGCTTCTCAGACCCTCAAATATCGACTTTGACCAAATTCGGACCGTATTTAAAGAAATTCAAGATGGCGGCCCTTTTTAAAAAATCCAAGCTCGTATTCGTATAGAAAGCCCCTCGGAACCTTAGATAACAATTTTAAAAACGAAAAATAATGGCCGCCTTTTCTAAACTTATATATTTATATTTAAAGATCTGAGTCGCGTGCAGAGCCGTGCCTCCGCTCGCGTCTGTAACTAGCGCCAGCTCGGGGCAGCGCTGTGGGACAGTTACATTACGTACCTCGGTGTGTCCGGCCCAGGCGGCTGCTCTCAGCGCGCTCCAAGCATCCGCATCGGGTGCGTCAGGCCGCGCGCCGGCTCGGAGCAGCGCGGCGCACGCGGAGGCGCGCCCGGCGCGTGCAGCCGCGTGCAGAGCCGTGCCTCCGCTCGCGTCTGTAACTAGCGCCAGCTCGGGGCAGCGCTGTGGGACAGTTACATTACGTACCTCGGTGTGTCCGGCCCAGGCGGCTGCTCTCAGCGCGCTCCAAGCATCCGCATCGGGTGCGTCAGGCCGCGCGCCGGCTCGGAGCAGCGCGGCGCACGCGGAGGCGCGCCCGGCGCGTGCAGCCGCGTGCAGAGCCGTGCCTCCGCTCGCGTCTGTAACTAGCGCCAGCTCGGGGCAGCGCTGTGGTAACAACAAGTATAATTTTAAACTCCGCACTAAAAGAACTAATTATTTTAATTCCGTTATTCATAACAGCTTAAACAAAAGCAAAGCGTTGTGACGAGCCATTAACACTGAGTACGTAGATTACACGGATTTACTAGTTAACAGTGATGGTGACTCGTTCCCGTCCAAGCAGCAGCTGGTTGACGCTGTCAACGAAGAATTTATAATGGCGGGCGCTGCGTGCGGCGCACCCGCTGCCGACCGCTCGCGATGTCTCACCACACTGACCTGCAGAACGCCACAAAGCGAATGCTCTCTCAGGTTGACTCTGTTCACGCCTGCAGAAATCAACAAGATCCTGTCGTCTTGCATAGCCGCAAAAAATAGCACAGATGTTTACGGCATGTCTACAAATCTGCTCAAACAGGCCGGTTGAGCAATTTGTTTCGTACTTGCACAGCTGTTTAACAACTGCATGCGGTTGGGAACGTACCCAAAGTGCCTAAAAAAGGTAAAAATCTGTCCATTATATAAAGGCAAGGGCAATAAGAAGGACATAAAATCTTACCGTCCTATCTCATTAGTACCCGGGCCTAGCAAATGCTTCGAAGTAGGTCTGAACAAAAGATTGCTATCGTTCTGGTCCCCAAGAAATGTATTAGCAAATAGCAAATACGCGTACAGGCAGGGCCGGTCGACCACAGATCTCGTGCGAGAGGTAATACACTCCGTACTGCGTGCGCGCGAGGATGAACGCCAAGTTGCCATTGTCTGCTGCGACCTCCCACGCGCCTTCGACACCGCCGACCATGCCCTCGTCGCGGACAAACTCGATCAGTATGGTATCCGGGGCCCCGCATTAATAGTAGATTGTTAACCAAGGGTTGAAAGTGACCCATTTAACCCGAGATATTTACTTCTCACTCACTCACTTCGTTCGAGCGCCAATTGTTCGAGGGTTAAATGGGTAAGGGGCTAGGGGAGAAAAAGCTATTTTCCACCCGGCTATATGCCCATGAAAAATCAACTTTCAGAGCAGGAGAGATGAAAAATTAGTGCTTTCTTTCATGACCGATAGGGCGCAGGTGGTCGTCGGAGACAGCGGGAGCGTAATGTCCTCAGAACGCCGCAATCTCATGGGTGTACCACAGGGTTCCTGCCTCTCTAACACGTTATTTAGCATTTTCCTAAACGACCTGCCCCAGGCGATTAGAGGTGCTAACATATATATGTACGCAGATGACGTTAAGGCAGTAGTGAGCACGCCGACGAAAAAAGAACTTGAAACGGCTCTTAATAACGTCGTTCGTCAACTCCACCACTGGTTCCAAGCCAATGGACTGGCGCTCAACAAAGAAAAGACCTGTGTCATGGCGGTCAAATTAAATGGCCACCCCGGCGAGAGCCTGCGAGTGTGCGCAGGCGATGCCCCTCTACAGCAGGTGTCCTGCACACGCTTGCTCGGGTTCCACCTCGACAGTGCATTAACGTGGGAGAAGCACATAAACGAAGTGTGTGGTCGGCTGGGCCGCGCATGCTTCGCGCTGCTGGTGCTGGCGCGCACCGCCGGGCGGGCCGCCGTGCGAGAGTGTTACTTCGCGACGGTCCACTCGGTGCTGACGTACGGCATTGAACTGTGGGCCCGGGCCGCCGACTGGTACCGCGTGTTCTCCATGCAGAAGAGGGCTGTCCGTGGAATGGCCGGCAAGCCGGCCGACGCTCCGGCACGGGAGCTATTTCTTAAGTTCCAAATTCTGCCCTTGCTGATTTACCGAGTGGCAATTTTCACACACGAAAACCTCGGCAATTTCAAACGCAAGGGCACAAACTCTAGATATCCCCTGCGGAGCAATAGGCATGGAGACAGGCTGGTGGTTGAGAAACACAGACTTGCGAAGTCAACTAAGTCGGTCTATAACCTCGGACCACCAATTTATAACCGATTACCTGATACCGTCAGAAATGCAGCTTCCACCGCAGGATTCAAATCAAGACTGAAAAAGTGGCTTCTGAACAACATGTTCTTCAACTATGACGAATTTTACAGCACGCCACTGACAATTTGAAAATAAAGAATTATAGTAAATGACTATGAAAAATTAAAATAATAAATAAGATGTATGAATCCACAAATTAATGATGTATAATATAAATCTATATAATTAGTTTCAATTAGGAACCAAATTTACCAAATTGACCATGACCTGTAACGATTGTTATGAATTTCATTTCATTTCTGTGGGACTGTTACATTCATTTAGATCATACCTGACCATAAAGTAGGAATTACTGCACGATATGCGAGCGGAAAATCCCACTTTCTGGCCAGGGAGAGACGTAAAATTTTGTACTCACCACGTGCGGTACTAAAGAAAGCCTCCGATCGCATATTTATCGCTCTTGCCTCGGGCGTCAAATACCTGCGATCGGAGACATTCCTTGTTTAACCGCCCTAGGCAAGTAATGTACTAGTGTGCGCAATACTGAGGTGGGCACAGATTATAAAGGAGACGCAGCAGCAGACTGGAAAGGTAGTGATATATACGGACATTCCGGCTGCATCGAAGGCACTAGGAAATAACGATAGCGCGGATGAACTAGCTAGGGAGGGCGCGGGAAGGGAATTTATAGGCCCAGAACCGGTTTTCTTTTCTCGGCTCAAGTCACGAAGCACGTAGCTTCAAATTTAAGATATGCGATTATACTTTGGGGAAATGCTCTCTGTAAACACATGCTACCTTTATTCCGAACACAGAAAAAATGTATTAGGGCTATGTGTTTCTTGAATCAAAGGGAATCATGTAGACCCCACTTTGTTAAACTAGACATATTGACCCTTACTTCTATATATATTTTAGAGTACTGCATATTTGTTAAAGAAAATATGGATTCATTTAAAATCCACGAATGTCAATTCCCGAGGAAAACAAACAATTCGATAACCATCTTGCCGAACTATCTACCTAAGACTAGCTTCTATCAAAACTCATTTTTTACGATGGGACCGAGATTATTTAACCACTTGCCAAATAATTTAAAAGAACTGCAAATGCCTGTATTTAAACAACGTTTACGCAAACTCCTCATCAAAAAATGTTATTACGACCTAAAAGAATTTTTCGACGATAAATTGTGATAATAATAATAATATAATTTGAATACTTACTCTCACTATACTTAATGAAAATATGATGATTTTTATGCTATTCTTTTTTGTTGTAATTTGGATTGTTAACATGATGTAATTTAAATACCTAATAGTCTAATAATTAATGTTTTGAAGAATTTTATACTACTGTTGTTTTCTTATTTATTATAATTTAGATGTAACGGAGCAATTTAATATCGCATGTTATTAAAAATATATATATATACATGTACATACTTTTAATTTTAAGGACATTGTACGACTTGTAGGCAGGTTATAATGCACTATAAATCATTTAACATCTGTATTACTAACATATAACCAACAATAAAGATTTTGAATTTGAATTTGAAGGGGGTCATAGAAAGGCTAAAAGAACAAGACGGGGAGAGATAATGGAGGGAAGCATCTGGATGTAGACAGGCAAAGATGATGATAGATGTGGCGGTTACACACTGGTACATATATGTATTCGTATCGATGTCGCTGATAGAGTTCAGAAGGAACAGTGCAGCTGCCGAGTTTGTTGTTCTTTTAGGACCACCCGGAGGTCACATGTAGGGTTTCTAGGGTTATTGTTACGGAAGTAGAACAACAACGACCTGAATGAACGCGACAAACGATCGACAGCCCGCCTGTGTCCGGCCAAGTGTCCCCTCACAACATCAGGTGATCAAGTAATGTACAATTCCACACTTGGTATTCAGATAGAGTCGTTGGTGCCTCAAATAAGGGATCAAAATTTTAATTCTTTTCTTCACTGATATTCCACTTCACGTGCAAAACATGCTACATCCTGGCCAAGGGAATACATAAAATTGTAAACACCTCAGTCACTGAGACCGGTTACATACGGTTTTGCAACGATACAAAAACGCGTTCCACGCGTGACTGTCGCGCGACAGTAGCCATACAATACCTGTCAAATTCACCTGTATCGCGTTTATAAAAGTGGCCGTGTGTAAGCGGTGTACGGGCGTACATATGGTTATAAAGATGAACACTCGAAGAAGTTATAAACTATTTATTGGGGTTGCGACATGCGTTTAATAAAGAACACAACACAACAGAACGTCATACTGCGATCTGAGATATTATTTTATATTACCGCCCTGGGTGAGCAATATAATATTTGTTAGATTACAATAAGTAATAGTAATAAGTAATTTTTTGATACCTATCTAGTTTAGGGTGGCAACCCAGTTAGTCTAGAGATTCGATATAGATAGCTCGCTGCTCGTAATAAGGAACTATCGAATATGGTAAGAGAGATTTTGCCCAGCAGTATCCAACTGACCTTCAGCAAAGCCGTCAACGCCTCGTCCTCGCCTTTGCTCGCGAGATCAAACACAGCGTTAGGGTCGATCACGATTGGCTCCTCCGCCACGTTTGACTCCAGGTCTTCTGTTTCTAGAGGCGCGTCCAATGATAACTGCGAACAAAGGCAAAAATAAATTGATAGATTCCACAGGGCGCCAAAGAAGCTTTCCCACTCAACGCATTAGTGAGACAACACAACTTTTACAATGGGTACCCAATTGTGCCACCTACATTACCCACTTACCTTAATCCAATTTCCAAAAGTACGCTTAGTTTTTTTAATACACGACTTATACAGAGTTGCGAGCAAAGACAACATCGTGGAAGTATCGTACCTCTGTACTGTATTGCATACAATATATTATATTTTAGAATAATATGCACTATCTTATCATCACTGCTATGCAGACGCCATTGTAAATATGTGCACAGTTAACATTAGGTAACTATAGTAATTAGCTATTAGTCGTAATTAGTGTCAACAGACTGCTGTTTTACATAATATTTTTTTACATAACGTTTCCCATCCTAACGTTTGGCAACCTGATTCATTTCGCATCTTTTCATTTCCCAACCTCCTAATATTTCTGAAACTGTTCAATATTTCAGGATGTTTATAAACTAACCTAACCTATAGGGTTCTACGCGATAGCCCTGAAATAAATCCAAAAATATTTACAGTTTTAGAGTTTGGGAAATGAAAAGTTGCGAAATAATCAGTTAAACGTTAGTTGCGAAAAGAAGGCGTTCCCTTTGGCACTCTTTGGGGGAGGCCTATGTCCAGCAGTGGACGTCTTTCGGCTGATATGATGATGATGATGACTACGACGGCTGCAAGCAAGCGTGCTTACTGTCTAATGGTAACTTGGTAAGCACCGTAATCTATACACGCTTCCGACTGCAGGGCAGCCAGCTTGGTAGGTTTTATGGTCATGTTTTACGTCACTTTTTGGGCCATTTAGGCCGTAAAATCGTGCCTGTCGTGCTAACTGAAGCGTCTTGCCGACCCTTAATTAATTTAAGATTTATATTCTTAATAGACACACATTTTTTGATGTGATACAAAAATACAGATTTATTTATGTCTTATAGGCAAATCAAGATTTTATGAAGCATGAAGTTTGTAAGGAAATACAACGAAAAACTAAAAGAATAGAACGTCACAATTTACCATAGTCAAACAGCGTCATTTTATGATCTTTATTTATTACTGAGCTGTTACTTGTTGGAAATGTGGTGGTGGCGTAGAATGGGAAAAATTAGCTAGACAAAAAAAAAAAGTGCTGAGAAGAGTGGGAGAGAAAAGGAAACTGATAAAAACGATAGAGAACAGGAGAGGGAAAATGATGCGCGCGTTTCCTCTGCCTCCCCTGTCGCGCGGCCAGCGAGCCTCTGTGTTGCCTGATATGAGCTCTGGCATGATTGACTCTAAAGGTGTAACACACCAAATCAGGCGCTTCCTCTGTAGTCTCCCCTGGCGCAGAATCTGACCGGCTCAGTTCCAATAGCGCCCGAAGTACGCGTCGGTCGCCCGGCCAGCGAGCCTCTGTGTTGCCTGATATGAGCTCTGGCATGATTGACTCTAAAGGTGTAACTCACCAAATCAGGCGCTTCCTCTGTAGTCTCCCCTGGCGCAGAATCTGACCGGCTCAGTTCCAATAGCGCCCGAAGTACGCGTCGGTCGCCCGGCCAGCGAGCCTCTGTGTTGCCTGATATGAGCTCTGGCATGATTGACTCTAAAGGTGTAACTCACCAAATCAGGCGCTTCCTCTGTAGTCTCCCCTGACACAGAATCTGACCGGCTCAGTTCCAATAGCGCCCGAAGTACGCGTCGGTCGCCCGGCCAGCGAGCCTCTGTGTTGCCTGATATGAGCTCTGGCATGATTGACTCTAAAGGTGTAACTCACCGAATCAGGCGCTTCCTCTTTAGTCTCCCCTGGCGCAGAATCTGACCGGCTCAGTTCCAATAGCGCCCGAAGTACGCGTCGGTCGCGCGGCCAGCGAGCTTCTGTGTTGCCTGATATGAGCTCTGGCATGATTGACTCTAAAGGTGTAACACACCAAATCAGGCGCTTCCTCTGTAGTCTCCCCTGGCGCAGAATCTGACCGGCTCAGTTCCAATAGCGCCCGAAGTACGCGTCGGTCGCCCGGCCAGCGAGCCTCTGTGTTGCCTGATATGAGCTCTGGCATGATTGACTCTAAAGGTGTAACTCACCAAATCAGGCGCTTCCTCTGTAGTCTCCCCTGGCGCAGAATCTGACCGGCTCAGTTCCAATAGCGCCCGAAGTACGCGTCGGTCGCGCGGCCAGCGAGCCTCTGTGTTGCCTGATATTAGCTCTGGCATGATTGAGTCTAAAGCCGATGGGTCTGTGAACAAACGAAATTAATCATTGTATATATAATCCTTCTAGCGATTTTACCGGTATTTAAGACTCGTTTGTTTCGGTTCAAAAAGTAGCCGAAAAAACCTCGCGTGATTTGTGCACAAGCCCGATACAATACGTTTTTGAACGCGTTTGCGTTCAGTTTAAATTTGTATGGCAAACCGGACAGCGCCTCTGGTGGTAACTATTAGGAACTAGGCGTTGCCATACAAATTGAATCTAAACGCAAACGCGTTCGAAAACGTATATGTATCGATAAAACTTATACTAGAGCTACAGTAATGCCCTAAACGTGCCCGGGGTCCGCATTGACAACTATTTAATACCAAGATATGGCGTAGGCACTAGTTTTCAAGCGACTGCGCTTTTCAAACCAGAGACCTCTCGTTTTTAGACCTTATTGGGATCAGACCGGTTCGCACGATGTTTTCCTTCATCGATAAGCCACTGGTAAATATCAAATGATATTTCATATACATAACTTTTTAGAAAAAAACCCAGTGTTACGAACCCATGATCTTCGGATTAAAAGTAGCGTTCCTCACCGCTCTGCTACATTTGTTACTCCAAATCACTGTAACTATATCTCTATCTATAAATATAAATAAATATTACGGGACAATCGTACCCAAATCAACCTAGGCCCACGGTAAGCTCAGTAAGGCTTGTGTTGTGGGTACTAGGCGATGATATATATAATAGATAAATACATATAGATACTTATATAACATCCATAACTCAGGAACATTCGTGATAAATACACAAATAAATGCCCTGACCGGAATTCGAACCCAGGACCTCCAGCTTTGTAGGCAGAGTCACTACCGTTGAATCTATGCGTACTATCACTAGATAGTATAAAACAAAGTCGCTTCCCGCTGTCTGTCCCTATGTATGCTTAGATCTTTAAAACTGCGCAACGGATTTTGAAACGGTTTTTAGGGTTCCGTAGCCAAATGGCAAAAAACGGTACCCTTATAGATTCGTCATGTCCGTCTGTCTGTCCGTCCGTATGTCACAGCCACTTTTTTCCGAAACTATAAGAGATATACTGTTGAAACTTGGTAAGTAGATGTATTCTGTGAACCGCATTAAGATTTTCATACAAAAATCGAAAAAAAACATTAAGTTTTAGGGGTCCCCATACTCAGAACTGAAAAACAAAAAATTTTTTTTCATTATACCCATACGTGTGGGGTATCTATGGATAGGTCTTCAAAAATGATATTGAGGTTTCTAATATAATTTTTTTCTAAACTGAATAGTTTGCGCGAGAGACACTTCCAAAGTGGTAAAATGTGTGTTGCCCTGTGTGTGGGGGGCCTGTAACTTCTAAAATAAGAGAATAATAAAACTAAAAAAAATATATGATGTACATTACCATGTAAACTTCCACCGAAAATTGGTTTGAACAAGATCTAGTAAGTAGTTTTTTTTTAATACGTCATAAATCGTAAACCGCAATTTATTTCACGGAACCCTTCATGTGCGAGTCCGACTCGCACTTGGCCGCTTTTTTTAATTAGATAGAGTGATTCAAGAGGAAGGTTTATATGGTTAGGTATATTATTAGGTATAAAGAGGAAAGTTTGTGAGTGAGGGTAGGTTTTTTTTTTTTTTTCATAAAAAAAAATCACTTATTCTAAGCCCAGTCGCGAGCATCATATAGTAGAATGCGTCAAGCGAGCCTTTGGCTTCCTGGAAGCGACATAGTGAGGCAGTTTCACGTGATAATGTGGACACGCTGGACAAAACCACCAATTTTTTTTTTCAGGTACATACTAGTTAGGTACAGTCGCCATGTATGTGACATCGGAGCAAACAAGCACGTCACAAACATCGGAACACACCTCTATTTTCAAGGCATTAGGGTGCATGTGCCGATATTTTTGAACACCTATAGTGGACCGATGTATGTGATGGCGACTGTACATAGCTTTAATTTTTTGATAGGAACCAACTACTCCGTCAGCCATCTTTTTTTTATGGCGGTCATTTTGAATTATAGGCATATTATTCATATCTCGAGTTCCAAATCACTTAGAATCACAAACTTAGTGTCTAAATAAACATATTTGAGTCAGGGAATTCAACTAGATATTTTTTAGTGTCGAGTTCTTAAAGGATACCAAAAGGAACCCTTTTACTAAGCCTCCACTGTGGATATACTTATGGTCCAGGCAATGAAATAACAACTTGTATAGAAAAAAAATCAAATTTGGAAATAATTTATAATAGCTGATTTTTAGGGTTCCGTACTCAAAGTGTAAAACGGGACCCTATTACTAAGACTCCGCTGTCCGTCCGTCCGTCCGTTCGTCTGTCTGTCACCAGGCTGTATCTCAAGAACCGTGATAGCTAGAGAGTTGAAATTTTCACAGATTATGTATTTCTGTTGCCGCTATAACAAAAAATACTAAAAACAAAATAAAATATTTTTTTAAGGGGGGCTCCCATACAACAAACGTAATTTTTTTGCCGTTTTTATAGATAATGGTACGGAACCCTTCGTGCGCGAGTCCAACTCGCACTTGGCCGGTTTTTTTCTATTTAATGGATATATTATCAATTAAATAGTTACCTAGCGACAAAATCCAACAAAATTTCAGACATCAAATAAACATTAACTTAACTAGCATCTGAAAAGTCAGAAAAAATATCAATAAATGGATTTATCTTTATTTTGGTTCATTTACATTTACTCTATAATATTCAAGATAAATAATAAAAAAAAAACAATTCATGCTTTATTTAAATCTATATAAACACTTCCGGATGGAAATTTTGTTGAATTCTTGAATAAAGCATCTTAGAACAATGTTTTAAAATGAAATAAAGAAAAAAAATCGCTATTATAAATTAATGTTTTTCAAAACCGTATTTTGCCTGGAGTATTATTTACTACACATAACTGAGAAATCTTTTGTTCGAAAACCCTCTGTTACCGAGTATATGGAAGTTACTTTTGTGTTTTCTTAAATTGACATTACTTCCTGTTGAAAATATTTTTATCAAATGTTATTAGTCATTAGTATTTTCTGTTTTAAGTATTATAGTGACATATATTATGAGTCATGTATCATGTTGACATATCAGTATTTTTTTTTCGTAATAGCTTCTGCACGCGACTCCGTATAAATATCGTAGCTCCATACAAACTTTTACCCCCCACTTCACCCCCTTATTATTATTATTATTTCTGGTAGTGGCTTTCGGGCTGTTAAAGCTCTTATATCACTGCGACCATCGCTGATCTATTGTGATCGCCACTTACTACAATTCTTGGTCAAGTCCTGCAAACTCGAAGAATTGCAGGATTTTGTTGAACTCAAGAAATTTGATCTCCTCCGGGCACATGATGTGTTTGCCCAGGAAGGAGTTACGACTGTGCATGAGGCAAGGGCAATCGGTAAGGATGTGTGTAGGCGTTTCCTCTGCTTCAAAGCAGAATCTGCACTGCCTTGTGTCACACAGTCCTATCGTTTGCATGTGCTTATTTAGGCGGCAGTGCCCAGTAAGCACCCTGACCAGCATGCGTAGACGGTTCCTACTTAGCGCCAAGGCGTCAGAAGACGCCTTTTTGCTAAAGGCTCTAATAAGTGCCTTGGAACTTCACCCCCTTAGGGGATGATTTCCGGGATTAAAACTATCCTATGTTCTTCCCCGGGACTCAAACTATCCCTATACCTAATTTCATCTAAATCGGTACAGCGGTTTAAGCGTGAAGATGTAACAGACAGACGGACAGACACACTTTCGCATTTATAATATTATAATATAATATAATATGGATAACGAATGACGATCCTTTTATAGTATAATATAATATTTAATTTTTACATTTTGATTCATTGAGTTTTTATCATTATTGTTGACGATCGGTACAAATTATTGTAATTTTGCCATTTATGCAAAATATTGCCATTTTTATCTTGAAATAAATGAATATAAATCAATGTATGCTTTGTATAATTTTATGAGTAACAAGAGGATAACCCGTTAAACCACACTTCGTCATATTTACAACTAAATTTATATGTGGGTAAATTCAACTTTATAAAGATTTTTCTCTACGGCTTTTTTTCTGTGCACCTTTCGTGACGGCATTCTTGTATTATCGCATACCAGTGAGGTAAACATAAATTCCGACATGTAAACAAAACCTTATATACAAGTAGTGTGATATCACAGAATAAATAAATATATATTAGGGTAGGGGGGGGGGGATATCTTCCATAAATCGAGCCCCATAGAAAGCTCAATAACTTTTGTGTTTTGTGTTCTAGACTGTATTTGAACATAGTAGGCTTGTGTCGGTCAGGAACTAGAAACTATTAGGAATTAATTCCCTTCTCAGAACGAAACTAACTAGTTCCTCAATTATGATCTAAATCGGTATTCAGAGAGATGCGGGTGACCGGGTTACATCGCGTTGGTCCCATCGTCACCTAGTCAGGATCTGATGATGGAATCCCAGGGAAATTGAGGGCAGCCCTCAAATTTTATAGGCACGCGTGTAGTGATTTCGGTATTTTCTATTATAAATTATAACTCGTTTATTGACCCTCGAAAAATCGCTTATTTATGGAACCTCCTAATCAAAAATGTAAAGTACGTCAAAGATTCTGACATGATTCCGTTGAAGTGTTAATTCTGCATTGCTGAGTGGAGGCCATTTCCGGTTCACATCCCGATCTACGTCTTCGATGTATTTGTTAATGTATTTTGTCTTGTGTTACTTATGTTGTGTTACCTGAATAAATATCATTCATTCATTCATTAATTCATCAATTCTGAGATCCTTGAGGAATCGACGGAACTCCTCAAATATTATCAGCCCACAGATAGCGACTTGGGTTTTTTAACCCCCGACGGAAAAAGAGGGGTGTTATAAGTTTGACGTGTCTGTGTGTCTGTATGTGTGTGTGTGTGTGTGTCTGGCTGTGGCATCGTAGCTCCTAAACGAATGGACCGATTTGAATTTAAATAATTCGTGTACCCAATTAGCGTGAGTTGTTGAACAAAAATTAACTCAGTGTCAGTTTTGTGCCGACAATTAAGTATTCAATTTCTATAAAAATTAACTTTTTCTTTTCAATTTATAGATGATATGCATATAAACGTTATTTAAATGTGAAACAAGTTCGTTTTCACATCATTTTTAGGGTTCCGTACTCAAAGAGTAAAACGGGACCCTATTACTAAGACTCCGCTGTCCATCTGTATGTCTGTCTGTCTGTCCGTCTGTCACCTGGCTGTATTTCATGAACCGTGATAGTTAGTTGAAACTTTTACAGATGATGTATTTCTGTTGCCGCTATAACAACAAATACTAAAAACAGAATAAAATAAATATTTTTTATAGATAATGGTACGGAACCCTTCGTGCGCGAGTCCGACTCGCACTTGTCCGGTTTTTATGCTTAACTTTCGTTACAAAACTGACACTGACTTAATTTTTATTTAACAGCTCACGCTAATTGGGTACACGAATGATTGAAAATGCCCATAACACAAGCGGAAGTCTCGTTCTAATGCGAGGAGTTCCTCGCATTTATATATAAATCCACCCACGCTTCGTCCTCCAGTAGGTACGTGAACGCCAATCGAGAACCTTTCCGCCGTAACGGCCATCGGTTCAACGTACAAAACTACCTAAACCCTTTATAATAATAGTGGCGTTATAAGCTGTAGAACTCACGAGGGTGTATTGTCCAAAATACATCCAAAAACTGAATCGATATAACATACATACATACATACACATAATCACGCCTCTTTCCCAGAGGGGTAGGCAGAGATCACGGATCTCCATTTGCTACGATCCTGACAAACCACTTTCGCTTCACTCACTTTCATAACATTTCTCATACATGCTCGTCGGTTTAGGGTACTTTTGACCTGGCCTTTTTGTAAGATTTACATAGAATCGATAAAAAACTATATAATTAACGAGCCTGCTCAAAAAATTTCACAAGAGTCGGTTGAGAAATGCGACCTGTAGGACAACAGCCGGACAGCGAGACATCCGGACATACGAACTAATTTTGGTCCAAGCTTCAGCTAACGAAGCATAGAACTTCGTTCTCTTCGCTCTTTCAATTAATATTTATTTAATCGTATGTCATACATTATTTGGCCTTTGAGTTTGTCACTTTTTAGTACCACCCAGGGGACACGTGCAGGGTTGTGGTAGGTAGCTCCTGCGGACGCAAGTGACAGTTGTCCCCACTTTGTCAAGTGAGTGGACAACTCGACTGTTAGAGGTTCTTAAGCCGCCCGAAGGCCTCCAACTCGGCGTAAGGACTACTGTCATAGACAGCAGCCGGGATCAACTTCAATTATAATTAATAGAGAGAAGTATAAATATAGATTGGCAATGGGCCTCATAAGAAGGCTCAAAGTCACCCAAAGGGCAATGGAGAGGCTATGTTGGGAGTTTCTCTGCGTGATCTCATCAGAAGTGAGGCTATCCGCAGCAGAACCAAGGTAACCGATAGAGCCCTAAATCGCTAAACTTAAGTGGCAGAGGGCGGGCCATATTGCACGTAGAACCGATGGCCGTTGGGGCGGAAAGGTTCTCGAGTGGCGACCACATACCGGAAGGCGAGGCGTTGGTAGGCCCCCCACAAGGTAGACTGATGACTTGGTAAAGGTCGCGGGAGTCCGCTGGATGCGGGTGGCGCAGGACCGGTCATTGTGGCACTCTTTGGGGGAGGCCTAGCAGTAGACGTCTTACGGCTGATATGATGATAATGATGATAAATAGATTAACTTGAATACTTACAATGACAATACCATGTGGTCCTACTATCTTTCATATTTAAAATTAGTAAAATAACTTTTATAAATCCACAAAATATCCTTTTTTTTCACATTAATAATGTACTTTTTTAATGCCAACACAATTCACCGACAAAAACACTGTTCGCGTTATTCCTCAAATATATTTTATAAATAATATTATTATTTTATAAATTATAATTTAAAAAAAACACAACTGTCCGGAAACGTATATAAACAACCACTGCTCACAACAAATTCCCTTTCTAACTTCCCTAATACCAACATGAATCATTTTCAACTTAAACGCATGAGCAATAAGATCCAAATTGACTTGTCTACGATGTTACACCATTACAGCTTTGAATTGAAAATTTAAAGAACCTAAACACATAAGCAATAAGATTCAAATTCGTTTGTTTTCGATATTTCCTCTTACAACAATGAATCACAGCATAAGCGTCAAATTGGCTTGCGTGACTCCCTCACACATTTTGAACCTAAAGCATGTGCGGTAAGGTTGAAAATAGCGTGTCAGTGATATGTAAACACAGGACGAGATAAGGGTTAGTAGTAATGTAATCAGTTTGTGGAAATGATAGGGTAATGAGGTCTGACACATGACAATTGACAGGTTTGATTTATTGACAGTTCATTTGGTTTTTCATTTAGAAACATAAATAAACTAGTGCCTCTATGAGATGAAAAAACCGCAAGGCTGTTTTAAAAAAAAAATATTTGAAAAATTGACTTGACAAAAAAAAACTATGTAATATGGTAGTTGCGTCATGTTAAAATTGACAACGTAGTTTAGCTAAATGGATAGTAAACCATCAAATTATTGTATTTTTTTTATATTGGACGAAATAATGTGGCGTTGCTAATCGAACGCCTTACCGAGACAAATTCATTTATTGACCTCTTTAGGAACCAGGAAAACATACCATTTACCTATTTTACCTAACCACAAATACATTAACTACTGTTTTTATATAGGCCAATGAGGATAATCCTTATTTACCTACATTATTCATGCAGAAATGCTTGGGTTGTCCTTTCACGGGTTCACGAGGCAATAACTTTATTATTATATTAAATGAAATTATCCTTGTAGTGCCATTTTTAACAGTAGTAAGTATAAGTATGCACCGAGGGCCCAATGGGGAATGGATGAAAATTTTAGAAATGCCTGATTTTTTTTTGGTGATAGGAATAACCTTCCTTAGCACCAGAAAAAAGTTGCAGATTTTTCAGCTGCGTCAATTATTTTTGAAAAATATAAACAGTTTCTTCACTTACGTTTTGGGGTTAGGACGGCGAATGAGACATTTTCTTTGATCCGTCTCATATTACAAAAAACATTTTGAATATCTGACCCTGGCAATAACAAATATAGCTGCTGCAGCTGTCAATATCATTGCCAGTGTCAGTTTACCACGGATTTTTAAGATATTTTTTGTAATATGAGACGAATCAAGGAAAATGTCTCATTCGCCGTCCTAAACGCAAAACGTAAGTGAGGAAACTGTTTATATTTTTCAAAAATAATTGACGCACCTGAAAAGTCTGCAAATTTTTTCTGGTGTTAAGGAAGGTTATTCCTAACACCAAAATAAAAATCAGGCAATTCTAAAATTTTCATCCATTCCCCATTGACGCGAACTACTTTAACCATAAATGTTAGGTTCTTTTGGTCCGTATATAAAAAAAAAGAACAATTAAGTATTAGTAGCGTTACCTTGTGTTGTGACAATTCAATCACGTTATTTGAGAAATACCCAGTTGAATCGGTTATTTAAGGCACATCTCAAATTTTGATAAAGATGAGTTGTTTAGTAACCAGTTTATACCTTATTATAACGTAACAATTTTCGTGTCGGAAAATAGAAATCATAATCTACAAGAAATGAGAAGTAACATAGTTTTCGTAGAAATCCATTTTAACAAAAGAAAGTAGAGAAAAATAAATCTAAAGTCAATCCTATTTTTACAAGCATTATACTTGCACTGTTCGTATGTATGTAAATAAAAAGAAGAAATTGGTTTGGGACGTGATATTTTGGGAAAACAATTTTTCTCAAATTAATCTAGTTAATACAAGTTTATTCTAGGAAAGGGGGAATTTGGCGCAAATGGGAAGCCAATTGATGAAAGTTTGTTACATAAGTTTCTTAAAATATCACGCCGCTAGCCTGCGAATGTCAAATAACGCTTTGTATGGCAATCGAACCACCTTAACAGAAAGACGTTACATCGTGTGATTTATCAATTTTTTTTTCGGAAACCCCCATTTTTTAGGGTTCCGTAGCCAAATGGCAAAAAACGGAACCCTTATAGATTCGTCATGTCCGTCTGTCTGTCTGTCCGTCCGTATGTCACAGCCACTTTTTTCCGAAACTATAAGAGCTATACTGTTGAAACTTGGTAAGTAGATGTATTCTGTGAACCGCATTAAGATTTTCACACAAAAATTGAAAAAAAAAACCTTAAGTTTTAGGGGTCCCCATACTCAGAACTGAAACTAAAAAAAAAAAAATCATCAAACCCATACGTGTGGGGTATCTATGGATAGGTCTTCAAAAATGATATTGAGGTTTCTAATATCATTTTTTTCTAAACTTAATATTTTGCGCGAGAGACACTTCCAAAGTGGTAAAATGTGTGCCCCCCCCCCCCCTGTTACTTCTAAAATAAGAGAATGATAAAACTAAAAAAAATATATGATGAACATTACCATGTAAACTTCCACCGAAAATTGGTTTGAACGAGATCTAGTAAGTAGTTTTTTTTAATACGTCATAAATCGTAACCGCAATTTATTTCACGGAACCCTTCATGTGCGAGTCCGACTCGCACTTGGCCGCTTTTTTCAATTTAATTAAGCATAGGCTGTATCTGGCTGTAAGTGATGTAAGTATTTGATATTAGTACAATAAACAATATAAGGCACATTGCACGTAGAACCGATGGCCGTTGGGGCGGTGCGGTTCTCTCATGGCGACCACGTACCGGCTTGCGCGGCGTGGGTAGGCCCCCACAAGGTGGACTGATGACCTGGTGAAGGTTGCGCGAGTCCGCTGGATGCGGGTGCCGCAGGACCGGTCACTCTGGCACTCCTTGGGGGAGGCCTATGTCCAGCAATGGACGTTTTTCGGTTGATATATACCCAAGTATTAACCAACAATAATGATCCAAGTTTACGACCGCTTTAGCCTAGTTGGTAGTGACGCTGCCTACGAAGCAAGAGGTCCTGGGTTCGAATCCCGGTAAGGGCATTTATTTGTGTGATGAGCACGAATATTTGTTCCTGAGTCATGGATGTTTTCTATGTAAGTATTTAAGTACTCATTTCTCTATATAAGCATCTATATCGTCGTCTAGTACCCATAGTACAAGCGTTGCTTAGTTTGGGACTAGGTTGATTTGTGTAAGATTGTCCGCAAAATATTATTATTATTAAGTTTCCGTAAATAAATTAATTGATTGTATCAAACATGAAATTTTGACAGAAATTCATACTCATCAGTCTTTAAGGTGGTGAAATTAAGGACACATGATGAAAACAGGAGGGAATATAGTTCAGGCGGTGGACGGAGGCGAGAAATAATGAAAAAAGTTCTTGATTTTGACTCCGTTTACTGTTTACATACATGTTACAAATCCTCTAGAATGTGTTCGGAAACCATATAGTATTTTATGCAACTGTTGTATAAGAAGGGTCTTAAAACGTGAGTGGCGTGGGTTGCGATGCGAGCCTTGGCGAGCATCGCAATTACAGACGCCACGAGCGTTTTGAGACCAGTTATACACCGTTGCATACAATACTTTTTCTATGACAAATTTTAAATAAATAGCAGACTACAGAATAGTTAAACTTTTCAGGCAGCAAGTTTTCTATTCGTACTTTTGCTACTCACGCAATTTCTTCAGGAGTGCAGTTATTAATTTCTTCGACAATTTTAAAATGAGCGTACACTTTTGTCTTCACAAACCCGAATAAAATCTTAATAGTTTAGGACTAAATAGTTTATCATCTTTCGTCTTTTCATTTTGAACTCTTTTTTGGTGGGAAATCGTAAATGTGACAGCTGTTGCTTATGGTTTGTTTTGTTTTTAATTTGTTTGCACTTTCCATCTGAACCAAACCGAATCCGGACCCGGACCGAATTTGAACTGTTTAATTTTATAAATAATACCAAGAATTTATAAAACATGTAAGTTAATACACCATAGATGATGATTTATTATTATTGTAATAAATAATTAATAATATACAAATGTTTAATCGTAAATAAATACTTTTATTTCGAAATATTTGTTTATGAAGTTGGCACTGCAATATAGCGGCCGATTAAAAAAAGTTAATCAGTGCTTTTATGAAAAATATATGAACCAAAAAAGTACGCTAAACAATGCGTTGTTGGGCCATAGAGCATAGAGTTTTTCGACGACTTATTAGTGGTGTCATTGTATTTGAGCTACAGCCTATATAAATGACAGATAACGGTACAGGAGTAGAAAATAGTACATTATGATACAAGTGTGCTAAGTTGGTCATTACACTCGAGTCGGTTTTTAAGCCTGAGCCGAAGGCGAAGGCTTAATGGAGACGAGAAGTGTAATGACCAATGCTCACGTGTTTCATACGACGTTTTTCAACACATTTGCGAGGAAAAAATAAAAAAATAAAAAATGAAAATGTTAAAAGATATGTAATGAAAAGGCACTAGTGCGATAATGTAATGTAAAAGTCACGGCATGGGTAATATTCTGCATTATTTTGCTAATATTTAAAAAGATATGTAATGAAAAGGCACTAGTGCGATAATGTAATGTAAAAGGCACGGCATGGGTAATATTCTGCATTATCAGTGTAAATACGCTGTAATAAGACCTACTTTACGAGCAGGTGTGTTGAAAAATATATAACGACCACCATAATTGCTACCAGTAACGTAACATCAGCGTTTTATCTGTGCCAGTGTTATTATAATGTATGAAAAATCATAATAGCATCGACAATCGATGTTATTATGGAAATCAGGTCCGGTGTTGGCGTCGCGCAGCATGATGTTGTCGGTCATGATTTGAAATCTAGTCGGCCATGGCGGGGCAATACAGGTTATTCTAATGGTTCCCGAACACATCATTGAGGATTTATAACATGTGGATACACATAGTATATGTAGCTGTACATAATTAGGCATTAAAACACACGTGTTTAATGCCCCTCATTATGTACAGTCACATAAACTACTATAATGTAACAACACTGATATTGTTTGTTCCGTTCGATATCCGGGATCCATAACTTGAGAGGGCGCCACTGCGCACGTTCGAACGTAGCCGTTTGCATCAAACTGTCACTCCACGTCATCGCTGTGACGTCACATCCGCCTTCGCCAACCTGTCAACTCTAGAACCAGCGCCCGTGCGCCCGCCGCCATATTGGCTTTCACATTGTTGCGTCGTCTGCCGTACAGATCGGACGTACCGTAGCTATTTTTGCAACAAGGATTCTTAAATCTCGATTCTTAACATCAGATAGTTTTATTTTGTCTAGAGGGAGTCCTAAATAGTATAAAAGTTATGTTAGCGAATCGCGAGTGATATCTTTTCTATCGGACTACCCTCTTTTGTAAATTTTTTACTTCGTTGTTCGCGAATGCTTTGGAATCGCATTTTGAGCAACGAGAGTCGCTCCACGTCGAAGGAGAATGAACGCGTTTCGCGATCATGCGGAGGATGGATGGCATTGGAGCCCGAAAGCGGCCGCGAGTCTCGCCTTCGTGGGCGCGTGCGCTCGTCGAGCACATTGTCGGGCCCGGAATGGAGGTTTGAATATCTTTCGAATCGATCGGTGAGTCAGTTACATAACAATATTCTAGGTGCCCCGCGTGCCGCCGTCGGCGCGGCGGGGCAGACCGCCGGCCCCCGCGCGCCCCGTGGGCCCCCCCGCGCGCCACGTGCTGGCCCCCGCGCGCGCTATGGAGCTCCCGCGCGCCACGTGCAGGCCCCCGCGCGCCACGTGCAGGCCCCCGCGCGCCACGTGCAGGCCCCCGCGTGCGCTATGGGGCTCCCGCGCGCCACGTGCTGCCCCCCGCACGCCACGTGGCGGCGCCCCCGCCGCGACGGCGCTTGCTTCTGTGGTGGAGCCAGTCGTTATGCTGTAATAGTGGTATCCGGCACGATGCCGCCACCGGCAACGACCTTCTTACCCTGGTGCCGTCCGCCTCAATGGTGCCACCCCTTATCTGGTGCCGTCCGCCTCAATGGCGCCACCTCCTACCATGGGCCGTCCGCCACGATGGCGACGCCGATCGCGATGGCGCTGCCCGCCGCTGGCTCTGTCGCCACGGTGGTGCCGTCCGCCACGGAGGCGTTGCCCGCCATGCTGGTGCTGCCTGCCACGGCGGTGCTGTCTGCCACGGTGGTGCAGCCCGCCACGGCGATGCTGTCCACTACGCCGGACGCTCGCCACAACGATGCAGTACGCCACGCTGGCGCTATCTACCACGGCGGTGCTGTCTGCCACGCTGGCGCAGCCCGCCACGGCGATGCTGTCCACTACGCCGGACGCTCGCCACAACGATGCAGTACGCCACGCTGGCGCTATCTACCACGGCGGTGCTGTCTGCCACGCTGGCGCAGCCCGCCACGGCGATGCTGTCCACTACGCCGGACGCTCGCCACAACGATGCAGTACGCCACGCTGGCGCTATCTACCACGGCGGCGCTGTCCGCCACTTCCGGCGCTGCCCGGCATGCTGGCGCCGTCCGGCATGCTGGCGCTGCCGCTGCCCGCCACTGCTGGCGCTGCCCGCCACTGCTGGCGCTGCCCGCCACTGCTGGCGCTGCCCGCCACTGCTGGCGCTGCCCGCCACTGCTGGCGCTGCCCGCCACTGCTGGCGCTGCCTGATATGCTGGCGCTGTCCGCCATGGCGGTGCTATCCGCCACGGTAACACTGTCGGCCACGCTGGCGCTGTTCGCCAATGCCGCGCTGTCTGCCACGCTACTCTGGCGCTGCCCGCCACGATGGTAGCGCCCGCCGTCCGGAGTCCGCTACATCGATACAGGAGAACTACTTACGTCTCTGGGCTTCACAGAGGTAATCAACGAGGAGCTGCGTGACTTCCCCGGCGTTCTTGCGCGAGCGAGCGACCCAGTAGCTGCAGAGTGTCGGGGTACAACCTAACACTCAGAATGAAGCCCTAAAATCTCAATTATATCCAATTGGTCCAGTACGCCGCAGGCTCTAATCTACTTGGTAATCAATCAAATTACAAGGTCCCGCAGTTTGTCTCGGAAAAACGTACCGTGCGGTCGGAGGACTCGATATGAGATTCGTTAAAAAGTAAGATCCTCTGAATATATATTTCTCAACCCCGTCAAACAATCCTGGAACAGGTGGAGAATGGACGGCATCGGCAAGGTAGGCAAACAGATTTCACATCGTCTCTTAGCTCGCTCTCGCTGTCCCGCTCAGGTTCTGCTCTATAAAGACAAACCTTTCGCAGAGGCCTTATAAACAAAAATTGGGACAAAACCACTTGCCGCTCCGAAGCGAGCCCGAGATTCCGCGCTCAAGGAGAAGGGATCAAAAATAAATACCTCAATTCGTATAAGCCACTATAGATAATGACTACCGAAACAGTTTAGCATAGACTTGAAGGCACCGAAAATCGTCTTAGATTCCAGATCAGTAACGATTTTATTTTGTTCAAAAACCCTATTGATCGTGTTATGCTATCTATGGACTTATCTAATGCACAAGTTTGTACACTGCCATATCCCTATACAGCCGTGACACATAAAATCTCTTCAAATAAGCTTTTAGAGCATGTACTTATAAATTATTCGTGACTATTTCAAAGAAATTACAGCCATTTGCTTTTCTTGTTGTCCCAGAGCCTTCTGGTGACTGTCTATATGAATGACGTCCTTGATATGATACAAACTTATCGAACTGATTACTAATAAAACAGGGGAATCATGGTCCATGTCTTTGAGTAGACATTGCCTAAATTAAGGGCCATAAAGTTCAAGTGCTTGGTAGGATTCCTACTCCGCCGTATAAACGCCTCCTGTTTTTATAATAGTATGCCATAAAAACTTTGTATACTAGCTAGCAAGCCCTTAACTAGTAGCCACGGGAAGAACGACTCCTTTGTTTTTTGGCCCCAAGCAAACCGACCTGTCGTACCCGTCGGAAAAGGTAAACACCATACGGCGCGATATATGCCTGTCTCGTGTTAGACGGTCTCATACTGGAAGGGATCGTCTCAATTCTGCAATCTTTACGACCCACGGAGGAAGGTTGCATTGCCACACTCTCTGACTATACCTGCAAGACTACGAGGAGCGCAATGCACCCCCCTCGTCTCCCTTCTACTGTACAAGATACCGTAGTTGACCAGCATAACAGACCCGCATTTAACCGTAAGTGAGAAAGACTAACTATATTGTTGTGTTACAAACTGACAACCGGTGGGTGGTGGCATGGATGCCTTTCCCTGCTGCAGACTGCTGGCAGGAAAGAACCATCTACGGGAAACACTGGTCCCATACTACTTGCCAGGTCAGTAGCGCCCAGAAACCACCGGCAAGAAATGTTCGTCCGCTGGGGTGTCTCGCCCATCGACCCACACACACACACACTTTGTGGCGATACTTCTCGATCGACTCGCAAGTCTCGAGCGCCTACTGTCACGACGTCACCAACAGATATCGGTGTTACGGAATGACCTACACCCACCTTCCAGACTCCTGCTCCGCGCTCCACATCACGCTCCACGCTGGGCCTCTTCAGCATGATGACGCGCAAGTGGGGCAGTCTCTTCTGTTGGGCAGACCTGAAGAGGCAAGCCGTAGCGGAGCCGATGAAGGTTCACAATGTGCAGGCGTTCCTGAGTGACACGGCCACTATCCGCCCGCCGGGTGGGACGTGACGACACCAGGCTCAGAGGAGCAGAGGAGGTAGCGTCACACGCCAGCTCACCTATTACCGTACGCATACACGCCTGTATGACTAAATGGCCGTCATGGCGTGCCAGGTACAAGATCAACAGCCAGGTACCTCGTCCCATGCGCACTTTTTCTGTCAAATGTGTTCGCGTACTGCATTCAGTACGAACTATTATTTATGTTCATAAATCTGCAATGACCGCTATCAGCTACTTTTTGGGTCACTAGGATACCTTCGAACGGATACATTCAAGAATACCTTCAATGTGTTTGTGCATACCACTGCCTCTCAAACCACTGCATAGGTTTGGAATGCGAGGAATTTAGATAATTACCTAAACACAACAATCTTACTTCAATAACTTATGTGGCGTATCAAGAAGATCGGCTGCACTTTTACTGAATTATTTTTCAGGCCTCAGAGATCATCACTGTAGCCCAGACAAATTGACAAATCTTGCTCTATATCCGAAGTCTGGTCCTAAATAAGATAATTTTATCAACAGACTTATTGAAAGCTCCGGACAAAAATTATTAACCCAGTGTTCTGGTTATATACTTATAACGGTTTCGGAAGGTGTAAAACTTCAATAATCTGCTCTAATTTAGTCGAATCAACTAGTGTACCGTCCAAGCCAAGCTTATCGGAGACGGGATTTAAAGTACATATACATATACTTTCTCTTCTCTTGGTTTTATGCTGCGTCTTCAGACAGAATCGGGCCTTCAAGTATCATCTGACTAACTTTTCGACCCGTGGTATCGTCGTTATAACTGGATGGAAAACTATCCAATTAACGACATTTATAACAAAAAGCTATTTGGCTAATGTTTAGTGCCCGTTAGAAATCTAACGCTAATCCAATAGTTCTCTTTTGTAGGAAAATTGTTTTTCTACCTACGCGTGGGCGCCCGCTGACCCGCCACCAGGAGATAATAAACAGATCTCAAGTTATGGATCCCGGATATCGAACGGAACAAACAATATGAAATTTTACCTTCCAATAAAATTGTTATTGTTTTTCCTGAGATATCCGGGATCCAATTAATGGCTTCCTGGGGGCTACCAACGGCATTTCCTCCGCAACAATGAGAAAGCCAATATGGCGGCGGGCGCACGGGCGCTGGTTCTAGAGTTGACAGGTTGGCGAAGGCGGATGTGACGTCACAGCGATGACGTGGAGTGACAGTTTGATGCAAACGGCTACGTTCGAACGTGCGCAGTGGCGCCCTCTCAAGTTATGGATCCCGGATATCTCAGGAAAAACAATAACAATTTTATTGGAAGGTAAAATTTCATATTATAGTAATGTAGGTATGTTCGTTAGATGGTGAATTGAGAGTGGGGCGCTGGCTAGGCTGCAGACGCGTGTGAGTGCCCGTTCTTGCATAACACACATACGCTGGGCGTTAACAGTGGAAGTTAACATGGAGGTACAGTAGTACCCAACTGATATGGCGCGCGGATTAAGCAATAATAGCCTTTCGGTCAACGAATTAAGCGCTTCGACGCAGTTGGGTACTACTGTACGATATAAACAAGTACCACGTGGACGAAGTCGCGGACAAAAGCTAGTAATTTCATAAACTTACCCGAGATAGAATCCTTCCCTTCAGATTCCGGGTCGCCTTCTTTGTCTTCAGCTTTACTGTCATTTTTCTGTAACAATAAATACAATTATCTATAAGACCATTGTGAGGCCTTTCGTCATGTATTGATCGGAATGTTGGGCGTTAAAGGTGACGGATGAAAAGATACTGCATGTTACGGAGATGAGAATGTTAAGATGGATGTCTGGTGTGACGAGGATGGACAGAATAAGAAATGATTACATCAGAGGAAGCCTGAAAGTAGCAGCTATCATCGACAAATTGAGATCCCATCGCCTTGCGTGGTATGGGCATATTATGACAGTCATGTGACCAAAAGAGTGTTAAGTATGAACGTGGAGGGATGGAAGAAACGAGGTAGGCCAAGGAAAAGGTGGATGGACTGTGTGAGAGAGGATATGAAGAGGAAGGAAGTAGATGACGAGTGACAGGGAGGTATGGAAGAAAAGGACATGCTGCACCGACGCCAAGTAAATGGGATAATGGCAAGAAAATGATGAATTAAATACAATATTTTACTTTAAAAACAAAGTTTTAACCGACTTCAAATCAGTACCCAATCGCTTCTAGTATGCCCTGCTCATCAGAACCTTATTTGATGACCATGTCCCACCTAGGGTTTACAATGCACTTGCCCTGAATGTGCCCCTTTATATGGTTCAACATAATTTCTTTTGGTATGTGCCGGCCCCCTTTATATGGTATGGTATATCGCCGGGCGGGACCTGCCCGTGCGCGAATGGATTACAGGCCAAAATTCCCGCATACTGTGCGATAATTAGGTTTCGTGACAATTAAAATTTCACGTTTTTTGCATATTTTTTATTTCCTCGCATGATGCATTGTAAAATGTTGTATGGGTTTATCATTAAATTGTCGACACTCACTTCGTCGAATTTCACTTCAAAGTCAACGTTTCATGTGTTTTCATTTCGTCGACAATTCATTTCGTGGAATGGTCATAACAAATTATTTTAAATCGTGTATTTTTACTAGTCGGATGATTCATTAAATAGTTGTATTATGTCATGGAAAACGTTTTGTGATTTATTGTTTCAAATATTTTTAATTAACATACAAATTATTACAATGATTACTGCTTATTTAAATTTAAGATAAATAGTTGGTATAACACAGTTATATATGGCATTATGTTGAGAACGGAACGCAATGCAATGGCTTTAGTACCACCCAGGGGACACGTGCAGGGTTGATAGCTCCTGCAGACGCAAGTGACAGTGGTCCCCCCTGTGTCGAGTGAGTTGGCAACTCGACTGTCAGAGGTTCTTAAGCCGCCTAAAGGCCTCTAACTCGGCATAACAACTACTGTCATAGACAGCAGCCGGGATCAACTAATTAGCGTGCCTTCCAAAGCACAGAATCTTAACCTAACCTATCCGCCAGCGTGTCGACGTCACCCCGCTTCGCGGGGTGCCTATTTCCGCTCTGAGGGACACAAGTGAACCCTAACCTAACCCACTTATAATACAATTGTTACGGTTGTTTGTTTTTTTTACTGCGGGGGGCTCCGCCGTTTTTCTGGCTGCCCTAACCTAGTGAAACCCCTGTGTAATCAGTTTAATTTGATTATTTTGTAATGCTGTAATACAATTTCGAACAAATGAAATTCGTTGGTTTGTTATTCTGCCATTTAAAATTCATATAAAAAGAATAATTTGACAAATAATATACAGTTATTCTCTAAAATAATAAAAATTGGAATAATCTGGTCATGAAATAAAATTACACCAAATAATAATTCGTGAACTAAATGTTACTTGAAACGTTTTCGATGAAATGCAATTCGATGAAAAGTTTGTCGACAAAACAAGGGACACCCTGTTGTATGGTACACGTGCGGATAGGTAATTCGCAACTCGTGTCGATCAAAAACACTCCCTGGCGGTCGTGTTTTTGGTCATCGCCGCTCGTTGGTAATTACCTACTTTCCGCACTTGCATCATAAATAACTATTACTGTGCATACATGTGCATTTACTGTGTGGGCCACGACGTATTTCATCCGCCAAGTATACAGGGCTGTGGCCTGTAATAGGAGCATTTAATTAAACGGTAGATTATTAAGCTTGTGAAAAATTATTTCCACGTGGTTTTATTTAAAAAAAAAAACATATTTTTTTTAATTTATTTTCTTCAATATAAGTTTACTTGTATTCTTTTACTCTTTAGGAGTGCTGTAAATAACTTTTTATTTTAAAAACACAAAAAAAAATTAAATAAAAATTAAAAAAAACACAAAAATATCTTTTGAAAACAAAAATGCCAAACTATTATGACTGCTGTGTTATGATGTCGTGGTGCCAAGCTACATTACTTGGAGGTCATAACTTTCGATCAAAATTTCTCGGAATCCAAAAAAAAAAATGAATAGGCATACTGAAAATGCTCTAAGGAAGCGTCTTTTTGAATATTTGCTCCTATTACAGGCCACACCCTGTATGTCACGGTTATGCCATTTCTATAACGCAGTAGGGCCTGCTCATGTGGGGTAGTAATACCTGTGTGTCGATGGCCTCTAGCTGTCGCATCGTCTCGGTTTCACGCCGCAGGGCTGATTCGACGTCACAGCCGGAGTCCAACACCCACAGGAGAACTAGAGTGTGAAGGTCTATCACTGGGTCTTGGTCGCTGCAAAAAACACAATGTTTTTTTTTCACAAATCGACCTAGTCCCAAACTAAGCAAAGCTTGTACTATGGGTACTAGACGACGATAAACATACTTATTTAGATAAATAAATACTTGCAAAACATCCATGACTCAGGAACAAATATTCATGCTCATCACACAACGGAATGCCCTTACCGGGATTCGAACCCGGGACCTCCGGTTTCGTAGGCAGGGTCACTACCAACAAGGCTACAGAGGTCGTCAAGTCGTCAGTTTTATGAGAACTATGTTGAAGCAATGCCATGTGTATTCATTCAATACCACTGGTATTTGCACATTGCACGTAGAACCGATGGCCGTTGGGGCGGAAAGGTTCTCTCATGGCGACCACGTACCGGTTTGCGCCCCACACAACAAGGTGGACTGATGACCTGGTAAAGGTCGCGGGAGTCCGCTGGATGCGGGTGGCGCAGGACCGCTCACTTTGGAACTCTTTGGGGGAGGCCTATGTCCAGCAGTGGACGTCTTTCGGTTGATATTATGATGATGATGACCACTGGTATTGTATTTGTTACTATAAGAGGTAGGAACAGCGGAATGTCATCGCGCTCTGCGGATGACCGCCGCCATAATGACTCCACTAATTGTCTCTGAGCTCACTCCCATCTCTCTCATCGTCACAACGAATTCTCAAATCATTTTAACCCTTTATGAGGTAGAGGGAAGTATATTCCCACCATGAATTAACTTTATTTCTCTGTGATAGGGTTCAATTCTATGAAGAACCGGATGCCTTTTGTGCTCGTTAAAGGGTTAAGGTAAGTGTTATTAGTTTCTGTCTAAAATTTCATTTTTGGTACAAGCATTTTTGTGCATGCATACTGCGTCGACGACCGGTATTGTGTTATATTAAATAATTTATTAAGTTTAAATTTTTTAAATCTTTTCTGCTTTGTTTCTTTATGATTATTTTGTTATGTTAACATAGTTTTTATATATTAATGTACCTCCAGGTCTTTATACGACTCTATTAACTAACTCTAAATTAAAAAAAAAAAAAGCTTTTTTTGCCGTCTGTACTTTTCTGTATACCGTCATCAACTACTCATTGAGACGATTCTAACGAGCCCAAACTCAACGGGGTTACGTCTTTTAAGTACTGAATGCCCATGGCCACATTCTGTCTCCATCATCAGATCAGCTCGATGGTACCATAATATTGAATTGTCATCCAACCTATACAAAAAGCCAAAATTTCAGCTCAATCGGATGACGGCAAGAGACTGAAAAATAGATTGCAAATTTTGACTGACATATTTACATACATACGAACAGTGCAAGTTAAAAAAAAGCTTGTAAAAACATCGCAATGAGTGCACTTACATAGTATTTTTCTTCTGTGCCGCCAAATGTTGTTCCAAACTTGTCATATGGAACACATAGTTATGTATTTCCAACGCGCTTAACCTGTAACAAAAATATTCTTTAAAAATATATAGCAATGTACAGTCGCCATCACATACATAGGTACACTATAGGTGTTCAAAAATATCGGCACATGCGCCCTAATGCCTTGAAAATAGAGGTGTTTGCTCCGATGTATGTGATGGCGACGGGTACATAAATAAGGACATGTTTTTATCTCGGAAATAAAAAAAATATATATTTGAAAACTTAAAAGTGATAATCAGCGTCTAGCAAGTATACCTTTAAGCGTCAGCTTAAGGGCTATTTGTTGACGCTCCAGAAATCCCAAACCCAATCCTAACCCATCCAGCACTTTCCTATCCCAACCGTGTCGCGTTTTGTGCTTTGTGTTTTTCTTTCTATCCCATTTGGCTACTGGTCATATTTTACAAATTTATTACATTTATTATTTATTATGTGTATACAATAATTACGTGTTTATCAATGGTCTTATGTTGTGTTGCGTTCCGTGGGTCACGTACGGTGCTGTCTGAAAATCAGCGCTGTAGGTGTCTGTCTGACACCTCGGCATAATGCTGAGACAGCGACCTATTTACTGCCGCGAAGACACACACAATATGTGTTAAATTGTAATGTATGCCTACTCCCTTTGTCTCTGTGTGTCTTTTGTGTAGTAAATAAATGTCTTCTTTATTTCTTTCTATAATTTTACTAATTATAAGGATATTTGGAAATCCTTTTTTTTAATAATATATCTTTATTGCTTACAGTCTTACATAATGTGTATAAGTTTCAAAAAAATCCGTTTAGTAGTTTAGATAAAAGAAAATGAAAACCAATTTTCGTCTTTTTTAATTTTCTCAAAAACCTGCAGCATTTCAGGATTTTTTTTTGTAAAATATCATTTTACATCTGGACTAATAAATTAGCAAAACGGCAATCGACTTGGCTTCTGAGGTCGATGCCCCATACAAACACGGCTATACACTTCTTCTTTTTATTTGGACAGTTGGCGTAGGCCAGTAAGCTTGTGGTGGTCCAGGCATGCGGCTGTCAAGCGGCGGTCGTGGGTTCGAATCCCGGCTCGTACCTACCAATGAGTTTTTCGGAACTTATGTACGGAATATTTACCGTCAGCTGGTGAAGGAGAACATCGTGAGGAAACCGGTCTAATCCCAATAAGGTCTAGTTTTCCCTCTGGGTGGAAAGGTCAGATGGCAGTCGCTTTCGTAAAACTAGTGCCTATGCCAAATCTTGGGATTAGGTGTCAAAGCGGACCCCGGGGTTCTTGAGGGGCACAAACGGGAATAACGCTAGGAGGATGATGATGTTGGCGTAGGCCTATTGCATTAAACATTGCTAAGAAGTTAGGTCTAGCCAGTTTCTAGCAATGCAATATGGCTGGGGGTTTTAGTGCTACGGGTTATTAAAATATTGTTTAAAAAGTATGGGCTTTCGACAAAATTTCTTAAAATGTTTAAGAGATCAATATTACGTTATACATTAATAAATAAATATAATTAGGGGACAATCTTACACTAATCGTTCAAGCAATCAGAGCATATAATACTAGAGAGAGGAGGCGCCGCCGGCAGCCGCGTCGCAGTTGTTAGCTCAATGGGCATACTCTGCCGCTAGTTCACCGCCCGTTGTTACAGAGTGTGCATGATAATATTACGTTTCTTTCCAAAATGCCTGATATGATGCGCAAGACAGTCACCACCTATACGCGCCCTTTTGGTTAGGGCACATAACGTCCCAGTCGCAAAACGTCCCTCCACCAAAATTACGTCCCATTCGCAAAACGTCTTTTCTGAAAATGGTCCCTTATGTAAAATACCCCATTCGCAAAACGTCCCTTTGTCAAAAGGTCCCACCCCATTCGCAAAACGTCCCTTTCTCAAAAGGTCCCACCCCATTCTCAAAACGTCTCTTTGTCAAAAGGTCCCACCCCATTCGCAAAACATCCCTTTCTCAAAAGGTCCCACCCCATTCGCAAAACGTCCCTTTGTCAAAAGGTCCCACCCCATTCGCAAAACGTCCCTTTGTCAAAAGGTCCCACCCCATTCGCAAAACGTCCCTTTCTCAAAAGGTCCCACCCCATTCGCAAAACGTCCCTTTCTCAAAAGGTCCCACCCCATTCGCAAAACGTCCCTTTGTCAAAAGGTCCCACCCCATTCGCAAAACGTCCCTTTCTCAAAAGGTCCCACCCCATTCGCAAAACGTCCCTTTCTCAAAAGGTCCCACCCCATTCGCAAAACGTCCCTTTGTCAAAAGGTCCCACCCCATTCGCAAAACGTCCCTTTCTCAAAAGGTCCCACCCCATTCGCAAAACGTCCCTTTGTCAAAAGGTCCCACCCCATTCGCAAAACGTCCCTTTCTCAAAAGGTCCCACCCCATTCGCAAAACGTCCCTTTGTCAAAAGGTCCCACCCCATTCGCAAAACGTCCCTTTGTCAAAAGGTCCCACCCCATTCGCAAAACGTCCCTTTCTCAAAGGTCCCACCCCATTCGCAAAACGTCCCTTTCTCAAAAGGTCCCACCCCATTCGCAAAACGTCCCTTTCTCAAAAGGTCCCACCCCATTCGTAAAACGTCCCTTTGTCAAAAGGTCCCACCCCATTCGCAAAACGTCCCTTTCTCAAAAGGTCCCACCCCATTCTCAAAACGTCTCTTTGTCAAAAGGTCCCACCCCATTCGCAAAACGTCCCTTTCTCAAAAGGTCCCACCCCATTCGCAAACCGTCCCTTTGTCAAAAGGTCCCACCCCATTCGCAAAACGTCCCTTTGTCAAAAGGTCCCACCCCATTCGCAAAACGTCCCTTTCTCAAAAGGTCCCACCCCATTCGCAAAACGTCCCTTTGTCAAAAGGTCCCACCCCATTCGCAAAACGTTCCTTTCTCAAACGGTCCCACCCCATTCGCAAAACGTCCCTTTCTCAAAAGGTCCCACCCCATTCGCAAAACGTCCCTTTGTCAAAAGGTCCCACCCCATTCGCAAAACGTCCCTTTGTCAAAAGGTCCCACCCCATTCGCAAAACGTCCCTTTCTCAAAAGGTCCCACCCCATTCGCAAAACGTCCCTTTGTCAAAAGGTCCCACCCCATTCGCAAAACGTCCCTTTGTCAAAAGGTCCCACCCCATTCGCAAAACGTCCCTTTCTCAAAAGGTCCCACCCCATTCGCAAAACGTCCCTTTGTCAAAAGGTCCCACCCCATTCGCAAAACGTCCCTTTGTCAAAAGGTCCCACCCCATTCGCAAAACGTCCCTTTCTCAAAAGGTCCCACCCCATTCGCAAAACGTCCCTTTGTCAAAAGGTCCCACCCCATTCGCAAAACGTCCCTTTCTCAAAAGGTCCCACCCCATTCGCAAAACGTCCCTTTGTCAAAAGGTCCCACCCCATTCGCAAAACGTTCCTTTCTCAAAAGGTCCCACCCCATTCGCAAAACGTCCCTTTCTCAAAAGGTCCCACCCCATTCGCAAAACGTCCCATTCGCAAAACGTCCCTTTGTCAAAAGGTCCCACCCCATTCGCAAAACGTCCCTTTCTCAAAAGGTCCCACCCCATTCGCAAAACGTCTCTTTGTCAAAAGGTCCCACCCCATTCGCAAAACGTCCCTTTGTCAAAAGGTCCCACCCCATTCGCAAAACGTCCCTTTCTCAAAAGGTCCCACCCCATTCGCAAAACGTCCCTTTGTCAAAAGGTCCCACCCCATTCGCAAAACGTTCCTTTCTCAAAAGGTCCCACCCCATTCGCAAAACGTCCCTTTCTCAAAAGGTCCCACCCCATTCGCAAAACGTCCCTTTGTCAAAAGGTCCCACCCCATTCGCAAAACGTCCCTTTCTCAAAAGGTCCCACCCCATTCGCAAAACGTCCCTTTGTCAAAAGGTCCCACCCCATTCGCAAAACGTCCCTTTGTCAAAAGGTCCCACCCCATTCGCAAAAAGTCCCTTTCTCAAAAGGTCCCACCCCATTCGCAAAACGTCCCTTTGTCAAAAGGTCCCACCCCATTTGCAAAACGTCCCTTTCTCAAAAGGTCCCACCCCATTCGCAAAACGTCCCTTTGTCAAAAGGTCCCACCCCATTCGCAAAACGTTCCTTTCTCAAAAGGTCCCACCCCATTCGCAAAACGTCCCTTTCTCAAAAGGTCCCACCCCATTCGCAAAACGTCCCATTCGCAAAACGTCCCTTTGTCAAAAGGTCCCACCCCATTCGCAAAACGTCCCTTTCTCAAAAGGTCCCACCCCATTCGCAAAACGTCTCTTTGTCAAAAGGTCCCACCCCATTCGCAAAACGTCCCTTTGTCAAAAGGTCCCACCCCATTCGCAAAACGTCCCTTTCTCAAAAGGTCCCACCCCATTCGCAAAACGTCTCTTTGTCAAAAGGTCCCACCCCATTCGCAAAACGTCCCTTTGTCAAAAGGTCCCACCCCATTCGCAAAACGTCCCTTTCTCAAAAGGTCCCACACCATTCGCAAAACGTCCCTTTGTCAAAAGGTCCCACCCCATTCGCAAAACGTTCCTTTCTCAAAAGGTCCCACCCCATTCGCAAAACGTCCCTTTCTCAAAAGGTCCCACCCCATTCGCAAAACGTCCCATTCGCAAAACGTCCCTTTGTCAAAAGGTCCCACCCCATTCGCAAAACGTCCCTTTCTCAAAAGGTCCCACCCCATTCGCAAAACGTCTCTTTGTCAAAAGGTCCCACCCCATTCGCAAAACGTCCCTTTGTCAAAAGGTCCCACCCCATTCGCAAAACGTCCCTTTCTCAAAAGGTCCCACCCCATTCGCAAAACGTCTCTTTGTCAAAAGGTCCCACCCCATTCGCAAAACGTCCCTTTGTCAAAAGGTCCCACCCCATTCGCAAAACGTCCCTTTCTCAAAAGGTCCCACACCATTCGCAAAACGTCCCTTTCTCAAAAGGTCCCACACCATTCGCAAAACGTCCCTTTGTCAAAAGGTCCCACCCCATTCGCAAAACGTCCCTTTGTCAAAATGTCCCACCCCATTCGCAAAACGTCCCTTTGTCAAAAGGTCCCACCCCATTCGCAAAACGTCCCTTTCTCAAAAGGTCCCACCCCATTCGCAAAACGTCCCTTTGTTAAAAGGTCCCACCCCATTCGCAAAACGTCCCTTTCTCAAAAGGTCCCACCCCATTCGCAAAACGTCCCTTTGTCAAAAGGTCCCACCCCATTCGCAAAACGTCCCTTTGTCAAAAGGTCCCACCCCATTCGCAAAACGTCCCTTTCTCAAAAGGTCCTACCCCATTCGCAAAACGTCCCTTTCTCAAAAGGTCCTACCCCATTCGCAAAACGTCCCTTTGTCAAAAGGTCCCACCCCATTCGCAAAACGTCCCTTTCTCAAAAGGTCCCACCCCATTCGCAAAACGTCCCTTTGTCAAAAGGTCCCACCCCATTCGCAAAACGTTCCTTTCTCAAAAGGTCCCACCCCATTCGCAAAACGTCCCTTTGTCAAAAGGTCCCACCCCATTCGCAAAACGTTCCTTTCTCAAAAGGTCCCACCCCATTCGCAAAACGTCCCTTTCTCAAAAGGTCCCACCCCATTCGCAAAACGTCCCTTTGTCAAAAGGTCCCACCCCATTCGCAAAACGTCCCTTTCTCAAAAGGTCCCACCCCATTCGCAAAACGTCCCTTTGTCAAAAGGTCCCACCCCATTCGCAAAACCTTTACAAACCGTTTGGCTGTGAGTGTGTAGTACATGGCGAGCGCCGCGTGTCCGTCCGCGGGGCAGCACAGGTACCGGCGCGTGCAGTGCTTCACGTCGACCAGCCAAGCCGCGAACGAGTGGTGAAATATCGAGAGGTAGCCGGTGGAGCGCTCCATTACTAGTATCCTGTAACAACCATAAAAACTTCTAAAAACCGGCCAAGTGCGAGTCGGACTCGCGCACGAAGGGTTCCGTACCGTTATCTATAAAAATATTCATTTTATTCTGTTTTTAGTATTTGTTGTTGTAGCGGCAACAGAAATACATCATCTGTGAAAATTTCAACTGGAACTATCACGGTATCAGTGAGATACAGCCTGGTGACAGACAGACAATAAGACAGACAGACGGACAGCGGAGTCTTAGTAAAAGGGTCCCGTTTTTGAGTACGGAACCCTAAAAACAGTATCCCCTACTAAGGAAAACGACCAGAAACAGACCTTACCTTGTATGAAAAATAAACTGGTAAATTTTTCCATACAAAAGGTAGTCTATGTCGCAGCAGTTCAGTATCTTAAACGCAACGGTGGTACACACGTGAATACAAACATATACTGCTATAGTAAACATTACTACAAAGGCCGGGAAGGAAGAGATTGCCTGCCAAGTGTGATACGATCGTTAACACTCGACACCACCAGAACGACATCACCGGTGATGTCGTTTGGAATCGCTATTCCGTTTAATACCACCGACTAAGTGATATCGTGCGAATTATCATTTTATTATGTATAAATAGACTGTTTTGTTAGAACAAATTTATTATCTGTGAAAATGTTATTATTGTTAAATAATAAAATCGATTTCGATGCTATTATTACATTCAAATTTCGAACACCTCTGAAAAACAAAGAAATTTGATTTGACCTCTATACTAATATCAGTCGAGATGACGTTTAATTCGAAATGAATTGTCAATATGCATACAAATTTGACAAATATCGCACGTAAGTACGATATCGATCGATATGATAGTTGGGGCCGACTCCAGTTTAACTCTGAATTAAAAAAAAAACTATGACAGCTGCCAGAAAACAACGCCGCGATGCCGGTCATAATATGCGGCTCCTGAATGCATCATGGAGGCTTATGGTATGTGGATAGATAAAGTAGTGTATGTAACTGTACATAATAAGGCATTAAAACACTCGTGTGATGTTATTATGAAACACACTCGTGTTTAATGCCCTTCATTATGTACAGTCAACCAATTTGATTCCTAGGCCACCGTAGAACCCTGTCATTTTAACTGCCACATAGCGACGCAATAATACTAGTAACCCGTATTGACATAGCATTTACAATGGCAAGGTTCTAGGATGGCCTAGGAATCAAATTGGTTGACTGTACAGTCACATAAACAACTATTATTGATTGTCATTTTTAAACGGCTTCAAAAAAGGAGGAGGTTCTCAATTCGTCTGTATGTTTTTTTTTCTATTTTTATATGTGCTTGTTACGCGATAACTCGGTAATTTATGAACCGATTTGTAGATTTTTTTCTTTGTTTGAAAGCATATACTTCCAGATTGGTCCCGTTGTCACCAAAACCCAGTTCTGATGATGGGATCCTGGAGAAATTGAGGGAACTTTTCAAATTTTATAGGTAAACTTGAAGCAATATGGCTACTGATTTGATGTCGGTTAAAACTTTATTATTATTACTTTTTTTTGACTTCACGTGTGACATTTACAATTGTTTTACAATTTACAAAGATGTTATTTTCTTAAGGAAATAAATGTATCTATCTATTCTCAAGTGTTCTCGAGTGGTGATCACGTAAAGGAAGGCGCGGCGTGGGCAGGCCCCCCACAAGGTGGACTGATGACCTTATAAAGGTCGCGGGAGTCCGCTGGATGCGGGTGGCGCAGAACCGGTCATTTTGGCACTTTTTGGGGGAGGCCTTTGTCCACCAGTGGACGTCTTTCAGCTGATATGATGATGATGATAATGATGATGATCTATGGTACCAACCTCCTTAGTAAATGCAGTCGCCTGTTAAAGTCCTCCCTAGTAACACTGTACTCTTTAGTGAGGAGACATTTGTATAGCATCTCTTCCGTGACTCCGCAACGGGCCGCTAGCAACACGTCGAGGAGAAGACGGACCTGCAATTAAAGTATGGACTTACATTTCTGGCTACGGAATTAATTTTCTGTCGTGAACTCAGAGCATAGAATACTAGAGAGAGGACAAGCCGCCGGCGGCCGCGTCGCAGTTGTTAGCTCAATGGGCATACTCTGCCATACTGTGCACGCGTGCTGCGACCAGAGAATATTACGTTTCCTCCCAAAATGCCTGATATGATGCGTGTGTATTGTCCAGTAAGAGCGTGGGTATACAAGTGTGTGTGTTTTAGATGTGTGCGTGCTTTGTCTTGTCAATTACTTAGGCTTTGTGTGGGTTAATGTACTTGCGACAGGCGTACTCAATACAAATCGGCCGGCATGTCCGATCTCCTTATATTCATACATCTGTGGTCGTGAATATGGTGGGTTATTCGCATTAGTCCGACTATATTTATGTAGATGCCATTATTCTATACCAGTGGTTTATTATGTTTTCAAAAACTGGTTCGAATGGCATCGTAAATAAATTTTAGATCACAAGCCTAATGATACACGAGCCGAGCGGCATCGCAAACGCTTTTAAATATTATTTTTCTCAAACATGCAATGAAATCTTTGCGTTCCTTATAATAGACTCAGAAGTATCCTTTTTCAGGCGCAGCATCTCGAGGCGGCCTGAAATGAGATTTCATACAACTTTTCAGGCCTAGGCCTGCAAAGTAACTTTTTAATTTTCATTCCACTATTTGTGGCACAGCATCACGGCATTCAGCCATGAAAATTAGTTTTTATTGAGGATTTTTATTTATTTATTTCATTGCATGTTTGAGAAAAGCACTATACATGCCTCGGCGGGAAAACAGTTTTCCCGGCCTCTGGTGTAATGTACTATTACAGTTCCGTCACCGCTACCCCAGTCAACGGGGACGCTCGATACTGAGGACCAATCCGAGACCCCTACAATCAGATTCACGGCTAAGTGGCACTGGAACATAAGTTCCATGTGCTCCTTACCTTAGTGAATCGCCTCCCGTGGAACAGCCGCTGGGCGAGCCATAGATACAGCCCGTTGAGTGTACCTGGGATCTCTTTGATCTCCCGTAATGCTATAAAGCCGTCCGCTACTCCATCCAACACCTGCAAACAAAGGTTTTTTTTATTACGACGGTGGCAAACAACCACACGGCCTGCCTGATGATGGACACCGTAACAAATGGACGCCTGGGGCTCCAGATTTTCCGATTGTTTATTGATTTGACGATTCGTTATGTTGACAGCTGGAGATTAATGAAGGTACAGTCGCAATCATATATATCGGAGCAGCCGAAGTGCTCACAAATATCAGAAGACGTCTCTAATGCCTCGACAATAGAGACATGCTCAGATATTTGTGAGCACTTCGGCCGCTCCGATATATCTGATGGCGAATGTACCTCAATCTCATCAATAGCCGGCTATGCCCATTTATCCGGCACACTCCGCCCGCGCCTACTTCACAGCTCTATACTTCTCTACAGGCTTGCTCTCTGGCATCAGTTTCATATTCAGATTATTATTGTTAGTAACATATTTTTTTTCTCCGTGTACAAAATATAGTATTATAAATAAAGTATTGATCTTCAAATATTTCTGAATATAAAACCATTTTGCGGTTGAGCGCGCTATATAAATTAAGCGTTCGGCGCGCCGTTCTATTGACTGCTGACTGCGTATGTTCCATAAAACTTTGGGCTGACTATGTTAGTCTTGTTTTGGATACTATGAACTACTTGCACGATTTATTTTTTAATTTTATAAATATACCCCGCTATCGGAGGTGCAAAATGGTAGCTGTCAAGTTCTAGGGATGGGTAAAAATTATTTTTAAATACTAGCTATATGTCGATAATTATAGCTATATGTCGATAATTTTCCTTTACCATAATGAGAGTCTAAGACTTTAATTAAACATGTTAATTTTATAAAACAGGGCTTTATAATTACAAAATTGTCTGTTCAATATTTTTCATTTTTATAAATAAAAATCTTCAGTTTTTCATCATTACTAACAAATTATCGTTATTTTCAAAGTACGAACCATTCATAAATTAATTAAAAATTAAATAATTATTAAATCTCTCTTTTATTTCCACCAAAAGGGCTATCGTATTTTTAATGAACAATCCGTTTTTTTTAGATTCTCTGCAGTAATCTAGTGCAGCCACGATTAATATATTCAACAATAAACCCAGTATCTCTATAAACCCTCTGTTGAAAAGGTTTATCTCAAGACACTCAAGAGCGTTCATGCACTGCCCTGCAACTCGAAACATTAGAAAAGTAAAATTGCAACCATAGTATCTTTGTTGTACTGATAATGGTCTATATTTATGATGACAATGATTATCATGGATCCCAAAAAAACCATGTTAAATTGTAGTCTAAAAAATGGTATACATATAAAACTAAATGTACAGAATAAGTAAGAGTATCGATATCGATACATAAATATTTTTCCCATCCCTAAGAACTTGACAGCTTACAAATTGCAAATAGCGCGGTATATCAATAAGACAACGAGTAATATAATTAAAGGTCATATCTGTAAATTGATAACTCTATGTGAGAGATGAGGGATTCACGACAATTACCGAGGTTGGCCGAATCGTTAACTGATTTTAATCGTATTGTACACTATAGGTGTTCAAAAATATCGGCACATGCACCCTAATGCCTTGAAAATAGAGGTGTTCCGATGTTTGTGAAAGAAAGAAAAAAAAATTAATCGTGACAAAAGAAATACATAAAACAAACTGCAGACACATACGCACATACACATTTGCCACGAAATGGTCACAACTCAGCGTAAATGCTGGCGACGCCTGCGCTGGTCTTCCGTTGTGATCATTAGGTGAAAACACGGAACAATGACGCCACAACGCACACAAGGAAAAAATTACAAAAAACCATAACAATAAGAAAGAATACAGAGCAACAATGCAGAACAATTAATAACGAATGAAATAAAAATATAAATAAACTTAGAAACTTGAAAAGACACCTTATAAATATTAATACTTTGATTCAACACGAGACGTGCTTGTTTGCTCCGATGTATGTGATGGTGACTGTACAGTCGCCATCACATACATTGGAGCAAACAAGCACGTCACAAACATCGGAACACACCTCTATTTTCAAGGCATTAGGGTGCATGTACCTATATTTTTGAACACCTATAGTGTACCTATGTATGTGATGGCGACTGTACAGTCTGCATCAAAAGTAACTACGCAATCGAAGACTTTTGACGTTTTCGTTTGCGTAGCTACTTTTGATGCTAACTTTAGCAACTGTTACAAATACTATGTAGTAGCATGATTGTTTGAGCATGCTCAATTATTTTGTATGCAAATAGCATGCTAGTTACTTACTAGCAACTTTCCAGATACACATGTTATTTGCTCGAAAATAAAGAGCATGTGTAACAGTACTGTATTAAATACGTATAAGAGTGTGTTACCTTTTCCAAATACAATAGGCATCCATCACTCTTTATCCGCAGATGGTCGAGAGCTGCGGCCGCGGCCGCGGCCGCGGTGGCGTCGTGCGACACGCGTGCCCTGGGAACAACACACGGGTCCGGTTAGTGTACGGACCTCAGAGCATAGAATACTAGAGAGAGGACAAGCCGCCGGCGGCCGTGTCGCAGCTGTATGCTCAATGGGCATACACTGCCATACTGTGCACGCGTGTTGCGACCAGAGAATATTACGTTTTTTCCCAAAATGCCTGATATGATGCGCGTTTATTGTCAAATAAGCGTGTAGGTATACAAGTGACTGTGTTTTAGATGTGTGCGTGCTTTGTCTTGTCAATTACTTGGGCGTTGTGTGGGTTAATGTAATTGCGACAGGCTCACTCTATACAAATCGGCCGCCATGTCCGATCTCCTTATATTCATACATCTGTGGTACGGACCCACGTCCACTATATCTCTGTCTCTTTTTACAAGCTTTTATTTATCAAGCTTATAGCTTATATTTTATTTATGTCAATCTGTATTAACTTACTGCATCTCTTCATGGGGTGGCTTGGCTAAAACCACATTACTAAACCTAGAAAGGGCCCAGAGAGCAATTCTTAAGGTTTCTACTTTCCGCCCCTATCAATTCCCCACTAGCCTGCTTTATAAATCATGTGAAGTATTAACAGTCCGACAATTATTTATATTGCACACAGTTTTAAAACAGCACGCTGAAACCCCTTACAACACTGATCATGCCAGTAAAAGGCGTAAAGATTTTGTTTGTCCTAATTATACTCAAACACGACACGCTTTCTCTTCTAGATTTTTTCTTTTCCTAGGTCCACTTCTTTACAAAAGACTTAATGCACGGCTAGATTTATATCCCCTAAACTACATGAAATGTAAATCAACGCTACGAGAAGCCCTACATAATATGTCCTATGACGATACTGAGAAGTTATTTATCGTTTTAAAATAATTTTGTTCTATCTTCTATCTTTTTATACCTTTTTTATATATAGGTTATTAACTTACTAATTATTTTGTACTACCTAGTAAATAAGAATAATATTTTGCATGTGAATAACATATTCAATTGTTAGTTCTTTTTTGCCTGAAACACAGGGTATCCTAGTTCAGGCACGTGTTATTTGCCTCTAATATTAAGATCCTAGTCTATAGTAAACACTGATGTACATTATGTTTTATCAATAAATTATTATTATTATTATATTATATTTAGTTTAACCTGTCCCGTTGTCTGTCTGTAATCAAATCTTGCAAGTTAAATTTGATCCACTTCCCGGTTTCCGATTGAGCTGAAATTTTAAATATCTGACCCTGGCAATAACAAATATAGCTGCTGCAGCTGTCAACATCATTGCCAGTGTCAGTTTATTTTTTTGTAATATCAGAAGGATCAAGGAAGCTACGATAGCCTAGAGAAGCTACGATTGTCGTGTACGACGTCGTGGGTTCGATTCCCGGCTCGTACCAATGAGTTTTTCGGAACGTATGTACGAAATATTTACCGTTAGCTTTTCGGTGAAGGAAAACATCGTGAGGAAACCGGTCTAATCCCAATAAGGTCTAGTTTTCCCTCTGGGTTGGAAGGTCAGATGGCAGTCACTTGATTTCGTAAAACTAGTGCCTATGCCAAATCTTGGGATTAGGTGTCAAAGCGGACCCCGGGGTTCTTGAGGGGCACAACCGGGAATAACGCTAGGAGGATGATGATCAGAAGGATCAAGGAAAGCGTCTTATTCGCCGTCCTTAACCCAAAACGTAAGTGCGAATCTTTTTATATTTTTCAAAAATTATTGACGCAGCTGAAGTCTGCAACTTTTTTCTGGTGCTAAGGAAGGTTATTCCTATCACCAAAAAAATTATCAGGCACTTATGAAATTTTCAGCCATTCCCAATTGCCTACTTAATGGGGAACTTGCATGGGACTTCAATTTCGAATAAATTGCACTCAATCGATGCGGATATACGTAAAGATATCATACAAAAGAAAAAAAAAGAAAAAAAAAACGATTTTATTAGTTTTACCTAACGTTAAAATGACGAAAATTTATTTTTTATTTTTTCGATATAATAACGTAACAGTTACATAGAATATTAAATTAGAAATGCTAATTTGTATAACAAGTATAGACTTAAACGTATATTTTGTGAAGATAATCGCAAATTAATGACTTACTCCATGGTAAAGGCTATGCTGTGACGTCATAGCATAAGCCCGTTTAGTATAGAGCGTATTCTGTGGGTGCCGGCGCGCGCAGATTTCAAACGAATAGGGTCATTTAGCCGGTTACTCGACCACCTTCGGTTAGCGACCACTTGAAGAACATGGTTTTTTCAATTGAAGATAACATCAATTCTACAGAGCCTATTGAAACAGTCAGCCGCATGCCTCATTGTTTGTATTTATGAAATAGGAATTTACAAAAAAAACGAGTAAATATGCTTTCAATTCACCAAGTCATCTAAGTGGTCGCTAACCGGCACATGAAATTAGGTGGTCGCCAACCGGCGAAGTGACCCTATAACATCAGAAAAATAAATCATAACAAAGTTTTAATGCTACAGTTGTTTTAATGCTGGATTATACTTTTGTTTTCGTAATAAAATATTAAGATGCGAGTTCCCTATTGTCCCCAAAATATTATAATATTATTATTATAATACCCCGACAATGATAATATAATACCTGAGTCTGGGCTCGGTGTCAAGGCGAGACAGCACATATCTTTGAACGTCAGCAGACACATGTGCCCTTTGCAGCTCATCTAGGGTTATCTTACGAAATCCTGTAACAAAAACAAGCATAACATATGGTTCCAGGCAGATTTACTAAATGACAGTAATTTCTATTTGGGTCATTGTCAGTCACAAAAACAAAAATCATCTTTCCGGTGGTCAATAGTTAAGGGCTTACGCTCACATATAATATGTTTTTATCGCATAGAATTATAGAAGGGGCAACGCCGTTTATGCGGATTCAGAGATCAACCAAAAATTAGGCTTTATAGCCCTTAACTTTGGCAATGTCCACCGAAGAGACGCGAACCTAAATCTGACAATGACCCATTTACTGGGGTAAATGGAAAATTGGCACCACAAAAATTGCTTGAATCTACGAACCGACAAAATTTAGTTGCCTAAATCAAACTAAATTGAATTCCTCATCATCATCATCATATCAGGCGAAAGACGTCCACTGCTGGACATAGGCCTCCCCCAAAGAGTGCCACAATGACCGGTCCTGCGCCACCCGCATCCAGCGGACTCCCGCTACCTTAACCAGGTCATCAGTCCACCTTGTGGGGGGCCTACCCACGCCGCGCCTTCCTTTACGTGATCACCACTCGATAATATTAATAACTTTATTACACTTATTTTAACTTTATTAACATGATTATGAATCTTATGTCAAGAACATACGGTTGATTATCAAATGAGATGACAGCTACTAGTGAGACCCTTGCAACCAAGGAAACAGATTGGCGAGAGAGCATTTTGAATCTTATTATAAATGTTTAAAACCGAACTGACGGGTAGTTTGGCTCGTCGGATGTGCGAGCGAGAGAGTTGCCACGGGCGGGTGGCTTTGGAAGGTTCGGGAGAACGCGCCCGCGCCGGGCGACTTGCAGTTGCCCTTGAGCAAGCATACGGAACGGTCGCGTAGAGATCCATTGGGATTCATCTCGTACGGTTTGCATCAGGTCGGGTGCCGAGATCTAGGATTACGGTCCTGTCGTTAACGGTGCGACAGTCGAAGAAGAATTCGGTGAAAAACAACGGATTACCACGGGCAAGGCGGAACGGAGGGTTCCAGCCAGGCTGCCACACCAGATCTCAACGAGGAGTTGCTGCGTGTCATCATACATACATACATACACACAAATACAACAAATTACACTATCACATACACACACGCTGGCGATAGGCGCCGCGCACGGGAGGTTCTGGTGAGTAGGTATTTTTTTAAGGTTAGCATTGCGAATCGCAACCGAATGTACGTACAGGACTTTGGCCTAACTGTATGAAACTTCAGCTGATGGGCCCCTGATGTTTTTGGCGGTCCTGTGGCGTACAATAAAGGCATGAGGTTGATTTTCAAATGGCATTTCCTTAGTTAGGCTCCGAATTCGAGCGAGCTTCGTGGTTTTGAATGTTGAAATGTATAAGATTGATTTTCCAATGGAACTGACCTGAGAACATGCTAGTGAGTCCCTTGCAATGTCGTCTAGCGCAGCAGACGAGTAGCAGCCACTGTGGGAACAGGTGTTGGTGGCGAGAGAGGAGAGCGGCGACAGTGCGCGCTGACTCTGTGCTGTCTTATTTCTTACCTGAGAACATGCTAGTGAGTCCCTTGCAATGTCGTCTAGCGCAGCAGACGAGTAGCAGCCACTGTGGGAACAGGTGTTGGTGGCGAGAGAGGAGAGCGGCGACAGTGCGCGCTGACTCTGTGCTGTCTTATTTCTTACCTGAGAACATGCTAGTGAGTCCCTTGCAATGTCGTCTAGCGCAGCAGACGAGTAGCAGCCACTGTGGGAACAGGTGTTGGTGGCGAGAGAGGAGAGCGGCGACAGTGCGCGCTGACTCTGTGCTGTCTTATTTCTTACCTGAGAACATGCTAGTGAGTCCCTTGCAATGTCGTCTAGCGCAGCAGACGAGTAGCAGCCACTGTGGGAACAGGTGTTGGTGGCGAGAGAGGAGAGCGGCGACAGTGCGCGCTGACTCTGTGCTGTCTTATTTCTTACCTGAGAACATGCTAGTGAGTCCCTTGCAATGTCGTCTAGCGCAGCAGACGAGTAGCAGCCACTGTGGGAACAGGTGTTGGTGGCGAGAGAGGAGAGCGGCGACAGTGCGCGCTGACTCTGTGCTGTCTTATTTCTTACCTGAGAACATGCTAGTGAGTCCCTTGCAATGTCGTCTAGCGCAGCAGACGAGTAGCAGCCACTGTGGGAACAGGTGTTGGTGGCGAGAGAGGAGAGCGGCGACAGTGCGCGCTGACTCTGTGCTGTCTTATTTCTTACCTGAGAACATGCTAGTGAGTCCCTTGCAATGTCGTCTAGCGCAGCAGACGAGTAGCAGCCACTGTGGGAACAGGTGTTGGTGGCGAGAGAGGAGAGCGGCGACAGTGCGCGCTGACTCTGTGCTGTCTTATTTCTTACCTGAGAACATGCTAGTGAGTCCCTTGCAATGTCGTCTAGCGCAGCAGACGAGTAGCAGCCACTGTGGGAACAGGTGTTGGTGGCGAGAGAGGAGAGCGGCGACAGTGCGCGCTGACTCTGTGCTGTCTTATTTCTTACCTGAGAACATGCTAGTGAGTCCCTTGCAATGTCGTCTAGCGCAGCAGACGAGTAGCAGCCACTGTGGGAACAGGTGTTGGTGGCGAGAGAGGAGAGCGGCGACAGTGCGCGCTGACTCTGTGCTGTCTTATTTCTTACCTGAGAACATGCTAGTGAGTCCCTTGCAATGTCGTCTAGCGCAGCAGACGAGTAGCAGCCACTGTGGGAACAGGTGTTGGTGGCGAGAGAGGAGAGCGGCGACAGTGCGCGCTGACTCTGTGCTGTCTTATTTCTTACCTGAGAACATGCTAGTGAGTCCCTTGCAATGTCGTCTAGCGCAGCAGACGAGTAGCAGCCACTGTGGGAACAGGTGTTGGTGGCGAGAGAGGAGAGCGGCGACAGTGCGCGCTGACTCTGTGCTGTCTTATTTCTTACCTGAGAACATGCTAGTGAGTCCCTTGCAATGTCGTCTAGCGCAGCAGACGAGTAGCAGCCACTGTGGGAACAGGTGTTGGTGGCGAGAGAGGAGAGCGGCGACAGTGCGCGCTGACTCTGTGCTGTCTTATTTCTTACCTGAGAACATGCTAGTGAGTCCCTTGCAATGTCGTCTAGCGCAGCAGACGAGTAGCAGCCACTGTGGGAACAGGTGTTGGTGGCGAGAGAGGAGAGCGGCGACAGTGCGCGCTGACTCTGTGCTGTCTTATTTCTTACCTGAGAACATGCTAGTGAGTCCCTTGCAATGTCGTCTAGCGCAGCAGACGAGTAGCAGCCACTGTGGGAACAGGTGTTGGTGGCGAGAGAGGAGAGCGGCGACAGTGCGCGCTGACTCTGTGCTGTCTTATTTCTTACCTGAGAACATGCTAGTGAGTCCCTTGCAATGTCGTCTAGCGCAGCAGACGAGTAGCAGCCACTGTGGGAACAGGTGTTGGTGGCGAGAGAGGAGAGCGGCGACAGTGCGCGCTGACTCTGTGCTGTCTTATTTCTTACCTGAGAACATGCTAGTGAGTCCCTTGCAATGTCGTCTAGCGCAGCAGACGAGTAGCAGCCACTGTGGGAACAGGTGTTGGTGGCGAGAGAGGAGAGCGGCGACAGTGCGCGCTGACTCTGTGCTGTCTTATTTCTTACCTGAGAACATGCTAGTGAGTCCCTTGCAATGTCGTCTAGCGCAGCAGACGAGTAGCAGCCACTGTGGGAACAGGTGTTGGTGGCGAGAGAGGAGAGCGGCGACAGTGCGCGCTGACTCTGTGCTGTCTTATTTCTTACCTGAGAACATGCTAGTGAGTCCCTTGCAATGTCGTCTAGCGCAGCAGACGAGTAGCAGCCACTGTGGGAACAGGTGTTGGTGGCGAGAGAGGAGAGCGGCGACAGTGCGCGCTGACTCTGTGCTGTCTTATTTCTTACCTGAGAACATGCTAGTGAGTCCCTTGCAATGTCGTCTAGCGCAGCAGACGAGTAGCAGCCACTGTGGGAACAGGTGTTGGTGGCGAGAGAGGAGAGCGGCGACAGTGCGCGCTGACTCTGTGCTGTCTTATTTCTTACCTGAGAACATGCTAGTGAGTCCCTTGCAATGTCGTCTAGCGCAGCAGACGAGTAGCAGCCACTGTGGGAACAGGTGTTGGTGGCGAGAGAGGAGAGCGGCGACAGTGCGCGCTGACTCTGTGCTGTCTTATTTCTTACCTGAGAACATGCTAGTGAGTCCCTTGCAATGTCGTCTAGCGCAGCAGACGAGTAGCAGCCACTGTGGGAACAGGTGTTGGTGGCGAGAGAGGAGAGCGGCGACAGTGCGCGCTGACTCTGTGCTGTCTTATTTCTTACCTGAGAACATGCTAGTGAGTCCCTTGCAATGTCGTCTAGCGCAGCAGACGAGTAGCAGCCACTGTGGGAACAGGTGTTGGTGGCGAGAGAGGAGAGCGGCGACAGTGCGCGCTGACTCTGTGCTGTCTTATTTCTTACCTGAGAACATGCTAGTGAGTCCCTTGCAATGTCGTCTAGCGCAGCAGACGAGTAGCAGCCACTGTGGGAACAGGTGTTGGTGGCGAGAGAGGAGAGCGGCGACAGTGCGCGCTGACTCTGTGCTGTCTTATTTCTTACCTGAGAACATGCTAGTGAGTCCCTTGCAATGTCGTCTAGCGCAGCAGACGAGTAGCAGCCACTGTGGGAACAGGTGTTGGTGGCGAGAGAGGAGAGCGGCGACAGTGCGCGCTGACTCTGTGCTGTCTTATTTCTTACCTGAGAACATGCTAGTGAGTCCCTTGCAATGTCGTCTAGCGCAGCAGACGAGTAGCAGCCACTGTGGGAACAGGTGTTGGTGGCGAGAGAGGAGAGCGGCGACAGTGCGCGCTGACTCTGTGCTGTCTTATTTCTTACCTGAGAACATGCTAGTGAGTCCCTTGCAATGTCGTCTAGCGCAGCAGACGAGTAGCAGCCACTGTGGGAACAGGTGTTGGTGGCGAGAGAGGAGAGCGGCGACAGTGCGCGCTGACTCTGTGCTGTCTTATTTCTTACCTGAGAACATGCTAGTGAGTCCCTTGCAATGTCGTCTAGCGCAGCAGACGAGTAGCAGCCACTGTGGGAACAGGTGTTGGTGGCGAGAGAGGAGAGCGGCGACAGTGCGCGCTGACTCTGTGCTGTCTTATTTCTTACCTGAGAACATGCTAGTGAGTCCCTTGCAATGTCGTCTAGCGCAGCAGACGAGTAGCAGCCACTGTGGGAACAGGTGTTGGTGGCGAGAGAGGAGAGCGGCGACAGTGCGCGCTGACTCTGTGCTGTCTTATTTCTTACCTGAGAACATGCTAGTGAGTCCCTTGCAATGTCGTCTAGCGCAGCAGACGAGTAGCAGCCACTGTGGGAACAGGTGTTGGTGGCGAGAGAGGAGAGCGGCGACAGTGCGCGCTGACTCTGTGCTGTCTTATTTCTTACCTGAGAACATGCTAGTGAGTCCCTTGCAATGTCGTCTAGCGCAGCAGACGAGTAGCAGCCACTGTGGGAACAGGTGTTGGTGGCGAGAGAGGAGAGCGGCGACAGTGCGCGCTGACTCTGTGCTGTCTTATTTCTTACCTGAGAACATGCTAGTGAGTCCCTTGCAATGTCGTCTAGCGCAGCAGACGAGTAGCAGCCACTGTGGGAACAGGTGTTGGTGGCGAGAGAGGAGAGCGGCGACAGTGCGCGCTGACTCTGTGCTGTCTTATTTCTTACCTGAGAACATGCTAGTGAGTCCCTTGCAATGTCGTCTAGCGCAGCAGACGAGTAGCAGCCACTGTGGGAACAGGTGTTGGTGGCGAGAGAGGAGAGCGGCGACAGTGCGCGCTGACTCTGTGCTGTCTTATTTCTTACCTGAGAACATGCTAGTGAGTCCCTTGCAATGTCGTCTAGCGCAGCAGACGAGTAGCAGCCACTGTGGGAACAGGTGTTGGTGGCGAGAGAGGAGAGCGGCGACAGTGCGCGCTGACTCTGTGCTGTCTTATTTCTTACCTGAGAACATGCTAGTGAGTCCCTTGCAATGTCGTCTAGCGCAGCAGACGAGTAGCAGCCACTGTGGGAACAGGTGTTGGTGGCGAGAGAGGAGAGCGGCGACAGTGCGCGCTGACTCTGTGCTGTCTTATTTCTTACCTGAGAACATGCTAGTGAGTCCCTTGCAATGTCGTCTAGCGCAGCAGACGAGTAGCAGCCACTGTGGGAACAGGTGTTGGTGGCGAGAGAGGAGAGCGGCGACAGTGCGCGCTGACTCTGTGCTGTCTTATTTCTTACCTGAGAACATGCTAGTGAGTCCCTTGCAATGTCGTCTAGCGCAGCAGACGAGTAGCAGCCACTGTGGGAACAGGTGTTGGTGGCGAGAGAGGAGAGCGGCGACAGTGCGCGCTGACTCTGTGCTGTCTTATTTCTTACCTGAGAACATGCTAGTGAGTCCCTTGCAATGTCGTCTAGCGCAGCAGACGAGTAGCAGCCACTGTGGGAACAGGTGTTGGTGGCGAGAGAGGAGAGCGGCGACAGTGCGCGCTGACTCTGTGCTGTCTTATTTCTTACCTGAGAACATGCTAGTGAGTCCCTTGCAATGTCGTCTAGCGCAGCAGACGAGTAGCAGCCACTGTGGGAACAGGTGTTGGTGGCGAGAGAGGAGAGCGGCGACAGTGCGCGCTGACTCTGTGCTGTCTTATTTCTTACCTGAGAACATGCTAGTGAGTCCCTTGCAATGTCGTCTAGCGCAGCAGACGAGTAGCAGCCACTGTGGGAACAGGTGTTGGTGGCGAGAGAGGAGAGCGGCGACAGTGCGCGCTGACTCTGTGCTGTCTTATTTCTTACCTGAGAACATGCTAGTGAGTCCCTTGCAATGTCGTCTAGCGCAGCAGACGAGTAGCAGCCACTGTGGGAACAGGTGTTGGTGGCGAGAGAGGAGAGCGGCGACAGTGCGCGCTGACTCTGTGCTGTCTTATTTCTTACCTGAGAACATGCTAGTGAGTCCCTTGCAATGTCGTCTAGCGCAGCAGACGAGTAGCAGCCACTGTGGGAACAGGTGTTGGTGGCGAGAGAGGAGAGCGGCGACAGTGCGCGCTGACTCTGTGCTGTCTTATTTCTTACCTGAGAACATGCTAGTGAGTCCCTTGCAATGTCGTCTAGCGCAGCAGACGAGTAGCAGCCACTGTGGGAACAGGTGTTGGTGGCGAGAGAGGAGAGCGGCGACAGTGCGCGCTGACTCTGTGCTGTCTTATTTCTTACCTGAGAACATGCTAGTGAGTCCCTTGCAATGTCGTCTAGCGCAGCAGACGAGTAGCAGCCACTGTGGGAACAGGTGTTGGTGGCGAGAGAGGAGAGCGGCGACAGTGCGCGCTGACTCTGTGCTGTCTTATTTCTTACCTGAGAACATGCTAGTGAGTCCCTTGCAATGTCGTCTAGCGCAGCAGACGAGTAGCAGCCACTGTGGGAACAGGTGTTGGTGGCGAGAGAGGAGAGCGGCGACAGTGCGCGCTGACTCTGTGCTGTCTTATTTCTTACCTGAGAACATGCTAGTGAGTCCCTTGCAATGTCGTCTAGCGCAGCAGACGAGTAGCAGCCACTGTGGGAACAGGTGTTGGTGGCGAGAGAGGAGAGCGGCGACAGTGCGCGCTGACTCTGTGCTGTCTTATTTCTTACCTGAGAACATGCTAGTGAGTCCCTTGCAATGTCGTCTAGCGCAGCAGACGAGTAGCAGCCACTGTGGGAACAGGTGTTGGTGGCGAGAGAGGAGAGCGGCGACAGTGCGCGCTGACTCTGTGCTGTCTTATTTCTTACCTGAGAACATGCTAGTGAGTCCCTTGCAATGTCGTCTAGCGCAGCAGACGAGTAGCAGCCACTGTGGGAACAGGTGTTGGTGGCGAGAGAGGAGAGCGGCGACAGTGCGCGCTGACTCTGTGCTGTCTTATTTCTTACCTGAGAACATGCTAGTGAGTCCCTTGCAATGTCGTCTAGCGCAGCAGACGAGTAGCAGCCACTGTGGGAACAGGTGTTGGTGGCGAGAGAGGAGAGCGGCGACAGTGCGCGCTGACTCTGTGCTGTCTTATTTCTTACCTGAGAACATGCTAGTGAGTCCCTTGCAATGTCGTCTAGCGCAGCAGACGAGTAGCAGCCACTGTGGGAACAGGTGTTGGTGGCGAGAGAGGAGAGCGGCGACAGTGCGCGCTGACTCTGTGCTGTCTTATTTCTTACCTGAGAACATGCTAGTGAGTCCCTTGCAATGTCGTCTAGCGCAGCAGACGAGTAGCAGCCACTGTGGGAACAGGTGTTGGTGGCGAGAGAGGAGAGCGGCGACAGTGCGCGCTGACTCTGTGCTGTCTTATTTCTTACCTGAGAACATGCTAGTGAGTCCCTTGCAATGTCGTCTAGCGCAGCAGACGAGTAGCAGCCACTGTGGGAACAGGTGTTGGTGGCGAGAGAGGAGAGCGGCGACAGTGCGCGCTGACTCTGTGCTGTCTTATTTCTTACCTGAGAACATGCTAGTGAGTCCCTTGCAATGTCGTCTAGCGCAGCAGACGAGTAGCAGCCACTGTGGGAACAGGTGTTGGTGGCGAGAGAGGAGAGCGGCGACAGTGCGCGCTGACTCTGTGCTGTCTTATTTCTTACCTGAGAACATGCTAGTGAGTCCCTTGCAATGTCGTCTAGCGCAGCAGACGAGTAGCAGCCACTGTGGGAACAGGTGTTGGTGGCGAGAGAGGAGAGCGGCGACAGTGCGCGCTGACTCTGTGCTGTCTTATTTCTTACCTGAGAACATGCTAGTGAGTCCCTTGCAATGTCGTCTAGCGCAGCAGACGAGTAGCAGCCACTGTGGGAACAGGTGTTGGTGGCGAGAGAGGAGAGCGGCGACAGTGCGCGCTGACTCTGTGCTGTCTTATTTCTTACCTGAGAACATGCTAGTGAGTCCCTTGCAATGTCGTCTAGCGCAGCAGACGAGTAGCAGCCACTGTGGGAACAGGTGTTGGTGGCGAGAGAGGAGAGCGGCGACAGTGCGCGCTGACTCTGTGCTGTCTCTCTCTGACGCTTGGCCTGAATAAATACATAAATATTGATTTAAACTTTTGCTATTTCGAATCCATATAATGTACGACCCAATAATCAGCGTCCACTATATCTCTGTCTCGTTTTAACCCATGAATAAAGAGAGAAATATAGATTCGGATTTTTGGTCTGTATATTATATATGGAAACTCAAATAGTCGATGTTAAGTCGATGTGAACTGTGGGAAAAGGTCGCCACTGAATTGCAGTCCGTCAGTTCGATGTTTTGACGTGTTTGTGTGTCTGTATGTGGCATCGTAGCTCCTAAACGAATTGACCGATTTGAATGTGGTTTTTTTTATCCGAAAGCTGACGTGATTGAGGTGGTTATTTTTTTTTTTTGAGGTGGTTATTTGGGTTTAGTTTCAGTTTGTATGGCAGCGCGAACAGCGCCTCTGGTGGTAACTATTAGGAACTACGCGTTGCCATACAAATTGAAACTGAACGCAGACGCGTTCGGAAACGTACATGTACCGATAAAACTTATACTAGAGCTTCTAAGCCGTAATTTTTAACATTACGCTATACCGGGTACCCATTTTCAATGTAAAATGAATGTATTTAATTAATTAATTTTATTATATTGTACTTACTAACGTACTTAGTCATATACTTAAGCGATTAAATGTTACTAACAATTAATAAATAACTATGGATTGTATTATTATCTGAAAATAAATGAATTAATTAATAATTAATAAATTAGCTACGTTTCAACAAAATCGGTTCAGCCGTTTTTGAGATATTAAACTTTGAAATGAAAATGTCGGGGGTTTTCAACTTTTATAATAATAATAATTTAGTTATTTATTTAGGTATCAACCGATTTATAAGTTGTAGTAATTAGTACAGATATTAGAAATCCAGCATTCACTCACCATTAATCCCAGCATCAATGCCGTCCACGAGCAGAAACAAACACTGCTTCGGAGGATCTATCTCCAGCAGTGGGAACAACAAAGCCTTCTTGAAGCACTCGTCCGGGTTCTTCTCCAGATTGTGCGGCAACAGCGCCTGCTGTATCTCCGGCTCCGCCAACAGCTTATCATAGTACGCGTTCGCTATTAATGTCCTCGGGGACACTGGTAGCGAGGGTATAGGCGGGGGGTCGTCTACTTCTTTCTCTTCTAGAACGTTCTGGTACTCGGGTACTTCAGCGGCCTCTTTATCTTTCTTCTGCGGGGAGTTCTCGATGGAGTTCGGTTTCAGCTCGCTCTTGTTTGGGTATTTGAAGTTGGAGATAGGTATTCTGGATTTAGGCGGACTGTTCTTTTCATTTTCGCTGTTGCTGTCTGTTTTTTGGTCGGTAGAGAGGCTCTTTTGGAGGGCGCTTGGCTTTTTCTCCGTCAAAGGTTCGGAGCTTTGCCGCAACAGACGCGAGTTGCGGATCTCCCTGGAGTGCCGCTGCGAGATGTTGCGGAGGAACACGTTCTCGTGGTTCTCGTAGAGAGGGTTGTCTTCGGCCGCGAAGGGGTTGCTCGGCTTGACGCTGGAGCGGGGGAAGATTTCTGGGACCTGCGAAAAGGTTAACAGTCAACGTATGTATTTTCATGTCATTATTATCCAGTCTTACCCATCATACAAAAAAAATACTAATGAAATTTGAATCAACCATAATAGGAGATAGTACAGTTTTTTTCTCAAAAATGGGCCGCAAAGTAACTATAACTCGCTACATATTGGACGGTAAAGCGGTTAGTTTAAGGCCAGATCAAAATTAAAAAATAAAAATAAGTTTCTATCCAAAATTGAATTTTTGGTACAAGCTTTTATTGCCGACTGTACTTTTCTGCATACCATCATCAACTACTCATTGAGACGATTCTAACGAGCCCAAACTCGATGGGGTTGTGTCGTTTTATTGCGGAGTTCCTATGCCCACCTTCCAGTTCCAGCATCAGATCAGCTCCAGATCATCATAATATTGCATTGTCATGCGATATACATATGCTTGCAAAATTTCAACTCAGTTGGATAACGGGCAGTGACTGAAAAATGGATTGCAAATTTTGACGGACAACTTACGTACGAACAGTGCAAGTTAATATAAAACTTGTAAAAACATGGCAGGCCACCTGAAATGTTGCATACTTGTAATATACTGTAACTTATACTGAAAATTTCTGGATTTTCGTAAATGAGACCAGATATTATATTATTAATACATTTATTGCTTTTCAGAGTATATACCCTCACTATTTACACATTTTTGAATTCGTTCGAACTATTGTGTGAAGCAGGAGGCCCAGTCTTCTGAAGACACCTCTTCAATGGCTTCTTGGAACACGTCCACCGCCGCTTCCGGACTTGAAAATCGTAAACCTCTAAGTGTATCTTTAATTTTTGGAAATAAAAGAAGTCACAAGGAGCGAGGTCGGGGCTGTATGGCAGATGTGTCATCAGTTCCACATTTGAGGCCTTCAAATACGCATTCATTATCCTAGCGGAAGGACGCTTTTCGCGAACATTTTTAACACTTTGGGTAAGCAAGTATTTGCGTACCAATTTGCAGTTTCTGTTCTTTGCTTTCAAGTGACACCGGAGTGTAATGTCCTGATTTGCCGAAAAATGAAGCCACCATTAACTTGCCGGTGCTCCGACTTTTCTTAACTTTCGTAGGTAAATCTTCAAAAGGAAAGACCCATACTGCCGACTGACTTTTTCTTTCCGGTTCAAAGCAGTACACCCAGGTTTCGTCACCTGTCACGATATTATAGACAGCTAATGAGTGTCCTCCATCTAATTTTTTCATAATTTTACGGCACCACTCTACACGCAGTCGTTTCTGGTCTTCAGTTAAATCATGCGGTATCCATCGAGTACAAAGCTTCCAGACCTTCAGATGCACATGTAAAATTGCTTGTACTTGGCTCATTCCAATGCCCAATAAATCACGAATTTGCTGGCAAGTAATGTTTTTGTCACTTTCAATTAGTTGTCGTACAGTATCAATATTAGATTCCGTAACCGCAGTCTCCGGCCGACCTTCACGCACATCGTCATGGAGATGGTCCCGGCCACGTTCAAATTCTCCAAACCATGCATGCACAGAGCTGGGAGATAGGCTTCATCACCAAATGCCAACTTAAGTACCTGGCAACTCTATTGTTGACTAAGGCCACAGCGAAAGTCGTAAAAAATCATTGAGCGAAAATTTTCACGACATAAATTCATTGCTACACCGACATGCAATTTTCTCAAGGAAGCTACATTGAAAAAACAAATGACACTCTCCCAAATAAAAAGTAAAATGTTCGCAAAGAGTTCTATTTTCAAAATCTTATATGCTTTTTATTTCTTTCTTCTTGTAACTGGCCAGTTCTAGAAATGTTCAGTATCAGTTAAACAAACAAAACTAAAAGAAATCATATTATTTTTTTTTTATATTAATTTACTGTTTAATTTTTTGCTCCTATTACAGGCCACACCCTGTATAATTAACAAACCTTCTCAAAATTCACGAGATTCGGTTAAGAAATGCGATCTGTAGAGGAGACAGAATGGCCGCTCCGCCACTGTTACTTACCTAGGTCGGTGAAACAAAGAATGTCCCAGATTCTTTATTACCGCCCGTCGTGAGTACAAAAGTTTAAGTCTCTTCCTGGCCAGGAAGTGGGATTTACCGCAAGTCTAGCGTGCGGTAATTCCTGTTTTATAGCCAGGGCCGTTTTTTGACTTTCGAGCGCTCGAAAATTTAATTAAAGTAAATACGATTGGGGGAGGCCTATGTCGAGCAGTGGACGTCTTTCGGCTGATATGATGATGATGAAATAAGATTACAGTCTCAAAATTGCAGTTACTTACTTTCTACCGATATAATTGTACCTATACGAGTGGTCGAAACCACTCGTTTTCCAATTTTCTATGCCTATTTCAAAACACCATTTTATCATTTTTGACAATTTTCGAGTGACAGCGAGCGCTCGAAAGTCAAAAATCGGTCCCCAGGTATGACGTAAAATGACTTACGTTTTGTGTGTGTGTGTGTCCCCCCGCCCCCGCCCCCGCCCCCGCCCCCGCCATCGCGTCCGTGTAGGTGTCCCGCTCGTGGATGCGGTCGATGGTGCGAGTGCGACGCCCGCCGCCGTCCTCTTCGTCCGTGCGCTGGTCTGTACATAATAGTATTTTATGCAACTGTTGTATAAGAAGGGTTTTAAAACGCGAGTGGGGTGGGTTGCGATGCGAGCCTTGGCGAGCATCGCAATTAAAGACGCCACGAGCGTTTTTAGACCAGTTATACACCGTTGCATACAATACTTTTTCTACGACAAATTTTAAATAAATAGCAGACCACATAATAGTTAAACTTTTCAGGCAGCAAGTTTTCTATTCGTACTTTTGCTACTCACACAATTTCTTCAGGAGTGCAGTTAATCATTTCTTCGACCATTTTAAAAGGAAAGTACACTTTTGTCTTCACAAACACGAATAAAATCTAATAGTTTAGGACTAATAGTTTATCATCTTTCGTCTTTTCATTTTGAACTGTATTTTGGTGGGAAATCGGTAATGTGACAGCTCTAGCTTATGGTTTGTTTTGTTTTTAATTTGTTTGCACTTGCCATCCGAACCAAACCGAATCCGGACCCGGGCCGAATTCGAACTGTTTATTTTCATTAATAATACCAAGAATTTATAAAACATGTAATTTAACACACAATAGATGATGAATTATTATTATTGTAGTAAATAATTTATAATATACAAATGTTAAATCGTAAATAAACACTTTTATTTCGAAATATTTGTTTATGATGTTGGCACCACTGCAATATAGCGGCCGATTTAAAAAAAAGGTAAACAGTGCTTTTATGAAAAATGTATGAACCAAAAAAATACGCTAAACAGTTCGTTTTTGGGCCATAGAGCATAGAGTTTTTCGACGACTTATTAGTGATGTCATTGTATTTGAGCTACAGCCTATATAAATGACAGATAACGGTACAGGAGTAGAAAAAACAATATATTATTTTGGCAGCAATAAAAAAAACACAGTGCAGCCAAGTGTAAAAATATGGGTGCATACAACTTGCTCGTAAATATGTCCCATCGCTATTATGTCAACGGTACATATTCTGGTACATATTTATGAGAGGATTAAATTGATACATATTTTTGCACTTAACTGTACCAACAAACAAGACAAAAGTACTCGGAGAGTGTCAAGCCTCAATTTATTTTTGCTATATTTTTTTTAAATAGGGCAAATGCCCCAGTTCACTTCGGTCACTGGGCCAGTTTTGGCCACTTTCAACTTTAAATTGAGTGTACTAAGGCACAGAAAACTCAATACTCAATACTCAATCATTTATTGCACATAATGGTTATACAGGTGGTCTTAAAATAAAGTATGGTATCACATCATGTACCCTGTTGGGCGCAGCAAATAAGAAGGTGGACACTTAGGTACATATAATTCAGCATACAAAAAATAGTATTAATTAATTATATATCTTAGTTTTACTTAATTCTATTAACAAACTTATCATCTAAATATTCCTAGAGTAGTAGGTTTTCGAAAGTAACATTTGTTTTAATTTGCGTATGAAAACTGTCTCTTTATTTTCATCTTTCAATTCTTTCGGCAATTTATTATATATTTTTATCGACATTACAAAGGGTCCTGACGAATGTAGGTTTAGTCGTGATGGTGGTAGCAATAATTTGCCTTTATATCGCATCGTACGGTTTTTGATTACATCTTCCAGTTTCGTATAAAATTCGGGGTATTTACGGACAAATTTACAAATTTCAAGAATGTAGATACATGGGAGTGTAAGTATGTTGTATTGTTTAAAATGAGGTTTACAACTGTCAGTCTGTTTAATATTAGCTAGAATTCGAATGAGTTTTTTTTGTAAAATGAACAGGCTTGGTGCGTCTGTGCTATTGGCCCAGAGAATAGCTCCGTAGCTCAGCCAGTTGTATGCGTACGAGTAATATGTCTGAAGTGCAGTTTTTAAGTCAGTCGTTTTTTTAATCTCTCTGAGAGCGTATACAAATTTAGAAATTTTGTTTCGTATATTTTTAACGTGTGGTTTCCAGCAAATGTGTTTATCTATTACTATCCCAAGCAATGTACAATTGTCAACAACTTCTATTTCGGTATTGTTATAAGTATATGATATATTTAGAGGTTTCTTTTGCTGTGGGTGGAATGACATAAGTTTTGTTTTCGAGAAGTTAATTTGGAGATTATGTTCGCTTAACCAGTCTGATACTTTTTGTAGTATGCTAGTTATTTTTTCGTTAAGGTTGTAAGTGTCTTGGCATGTCGTGAGGATGGATATGTCGTCAGCAAACAATACGCATGGTTCCTTCATAACTTTTGGGAGATCGTTAATATATATTAAAAATAAGAGACAACCAATTACACTTCCCTGTGGGATTGAGGCGTTAATGGTTTTTTTGTCAGACTGTATATTTTTTATTTCACATGTTTTGAAATTGTAGTGTTCTAGCTCTGTAAATTGTTCCCTATCTTGTAAATACGATGTGAGCCATCTATGCGCTATCCCACGAATCCCAATTCCGTACAATTTAGATAATAAGATATCGTATTGTACTTTATCGTACGCTTTGGTCAAGTCGAGTAATATTCCGACAGCATATTGTTTCGAGTTGACTATGTTTAAGATTTGTTGTATGTATTGATATACCGCAAGAGTTGTTGAATGTTTTTTTCGAAAGCCGTTTTGTGCGCTATCGAAAATATTATACTTTTCACAAAAGTTATTTATACGGTTGCACATAGCTTTCTCAAATATTTTTGACGCTGTTGGCAGTAGAGCGATGGGTCGGTAATTATTTGGATCTGTTTTACTGTTTTTTTTGTGGATTGGGCTGACTAATGACTTTTTTAAGAGATCTGGAAATCGTCCTTCAGCAAAAGACTGGTTAATTAAAAAACAAAGAGGTACAGTTAATTGATCCGCGCACTGTCTTATTAGAGATGGCGGTAGTTCGTCGAAACCGTGACTGTGTTTGTTTTTAAGGTTTTTTATTAATTTGTGTACTTCGTGGTAGTGAACAGGGGCTAGAAACATAGTGTTTTCAGAGGGGTTCAACACGGGTCGGCCGAATGCTGCGTTTGCATTTCTATTTTCTCCTATGGATGCGAAGAAGTCGTTGAAAGTATTTGCTACAAGTTTTGGCTCGCTAATTAGTTGGTCATTGATCTGTAGTTGTACATTATGTTTTTCACATTTCGTTTTTTTGTTTGTCCTTTCGTTTATAATACTCCACATTGTTTTAATTTTGTTGCCAGACTTTTTCATTCTGTTAATGTATTGCATTTTTTTTGCTGTCAATACTGTCTTTTTAAGGGTTTTTTCGTATTTTCTATAGTGTTGGTGTATCGTTTGATTTTTTGTTTGTAGAGTAAATATTTTTAATAATCTTTTATTTTTACATGAAACTTTTATGCCTTTAGTTAACCAGTTGTGTTTAAATTTAGATTTAAGTTTGATTTTCTGTTTGGGTATTGAATGGTCTAGAATTTTGCGTAATGTGTTGCTAAATGCGTTATAGTTTTCGTTAGTGTTATTGTTTGGAGTTATGATGTTTGACCAGTTTGTGGATTTTAAAAGTGCTTTAAATCGCTCTATATTGGTAGGACTAAATATTCTTTTTTCTGTGTGCCATATTGGTTGTTTGTGTTGTGGCGTCGATAGTTGTATACTTATGCTTGTACTGCGATGGTCCGAAAAGCCTAATTCCTCTACAGTGGTTATAGTATTTTTTTTATCAAAGTTTGTAAATATTAAATCTAAGCATGTAGCTGCGGACTGTGTAATATGTGTGGGTTCTTTAATGTGTTGATAAAACTTGTGTTCTGACATGAGATCTAGAAAGTTGCATGTTTGTAAATCATTTTTTAAAATATTTATATTAAAGTCCCCTCCTATAATGACATTGTGTTTAGCATATTTTATATTTAAATATATTAAGATTTGCCGTAATCGGTTAACGAATAAATTTTCTTCTCGTTTGTTCCAATACATAGTTACTAGTAAAATATTTTGTTCTGGTAATTCAGCGGCGCAAATTTCTAGTACGTAATCAATAGACATATCTGATACGTCGATCTTCTCGATGTATTTGATGTGGTCCTGCAGGAGGATGAGAACTCCACCACCGGCTCTGTCCTCTCGACAGTATGATGCTGCTATTTCATAACCACTAAATTTAACTAGGTTTATTTTATTTTTTGTAAGCCAGGATTCGGAAATACATATAGCTCGATAGTCTCTATTTTCCTGTATATATGCTTCTACTATATCCTGTTTATTGTATATACTCTGCATGTTTTGAAAAAGTAGTTTGAAGTTGTTAGGTTTATATTCGAAAGGACCGAGATCCTGATTCTGCATTAAAATTATTGTTCTTCGTGGTCAAATCAGCGCTCATTGACAATAGCTGGCTGTGCGGTTCCTGGTTTGAGGTTGTATATTGATTCCCCTGTTGTTGTTGCCGTTGAAATATTTGTTTGTGTTGGTGTTCCCTCCCATTGATGATTAGTTTATTATCTCGGATTATAGCGTGGTTTCCATTTTTCCTTTCTTCTATGAGTATTTTTCTCATTTCTCTGCGTTTTTCTGATTGTTCGGCGTCTAAGTAAGGAGCTATGGCTAATCCAAAGTCTCTGAAATAGCCTGAGTTTTGGAGAATGTATTTGGACATCTTCTTACTTATTAATTCTATGACGATTGGCCGGCGGTATCCCTTCTTTCCAATTCGAAGGATGTCTTCTATATATCCTTCCAAGTTTACATTAAGTGTGTCGAAGAAGATATTTGTTACCCTATATTCTAGTTCATTTTCGTTTTCCCATCTGGATTCCTCTACGCCGTACAATACAATTTTTTTGCTATTGTCTACTGCTGGCCTGATAGTTATGGGTGAGGGGGGTGAGGGGGGTTGGTGTATTATAGGTGTTTCTTTTTCAGTCTTTAATAATGAACATTCTGCTTCGAGATAAATAATTTTCGTTTTTAAAGTCTCTATTTCTGATTTCAAAGCGTTTTGATCTGTACTTACTATTTTCATGTTGCCTGTTATTTCCTCTTTAAACTTTTTTAACGAGTCTTGAATCTCCTGCTGTATGAGCTTTCTCATTTCTGACATTATTTTGGCGTTCATTTCAGAGATGATGAACTGTTTCTGTATTTCTAGTTTTTTATCGAGTAGCTCGCTGAGCTGCTCTAATGTTACGTTTCCGTGATTTGGAGGCTCATAGTTAGGTGAAACGGGAAACGTTGGTGTCCGCAAAGCACTAGGAGAACATTGCGTGTCTCCATGTATGTTACTGCTATTTATCGATTCGTCGCATGACATGTTTGTGATGGTTAATGCCGTCTGGGGCATGTTTCTATTTAGGCCCGCAGGCTTCGCAGGCGTTTCATCGTTGTGGCAGCGCCGTGTAGTTAAGGTGCAATCTGGGCAAACCCATTGTTGTTGTAAAGTTGGTTGTTTCTCTCTAAAATACGCCGACTGAACGGCCAATCAGTCTTAAGAGTGGCCACAACTTATCTGCGACCATGACCGGTGCAACCCGTGTCGAAACGTCAGAAATAAAGGTAAATAAATATCGCGTTAGACCCGGATTAAACAGTATTTAAATATGTGTACAAGGCGCGAGAGTTTAAAGTGTTATATATATATAAACTAGTTTTTAAGAACTATTGTCATACCCTACCAGGGTCCATGAGATACATTTTTATTTTGTAACATCTATGTAAAAAACCATGGTTTGCAATAAACGTTATTACTATTACAGTTTTAGAATACCTTCGCTATCTCCTAGAAGCGGCTTGCAACTGTCTTCTCCATCGTCCGCCAGCCCTTCAAAACGGTTGATTAAATGCTCCTCGTCTGAGTTACGTCTGTAAACAACGAAAAAACTAATTAAAATGACTGCATAACACCTTACTACATATACTTCGTCAACTTGAGAAAGTTCCGAGTACAGTCGCCATCACATACATAGGTACACTATAGGTGTTCAAAAATATCGGCACATGCACCCTAATGCCTTGAAAATAGAGGTGTGTTCCGATGTTTGTGACGTGCTTGTTTGCCCCGATGTATCTGATGGCGACTGTACGGCAGATATTGGTGCCTTTTGTGTACTGTGAAGGACTTTATTTGTTGTGCCATTTAGGTGTCTACTAATTTTGGTTTTGATGGCCGGTCCGTAGAGTAATGCAAACAAGGTGGCGTAGAAGGTGTTTTTTATATATTGTTTACATCGATACAACCGAGCAAATATCAAAAATGGTTACACGAGATATCTTGGTACAACTTGTGGCAGCCACAAATCCTCGAAATTATGGGACTTTTTTTGGTTTCCCACTCGTAGCTTCTATACGGTGCATCCTAGAGAAAAGTACTCACTAGGAAATTAAAGAACATGAAATTATGCGTCTAATGAGTACCAATACATCCTAATTCGGTTCAGCGACATAGTAGAAAACCATGGTCGAAAACGAGGCTTTCCTAAACTTTGTAAGTTATTTCAGGATAGTGGTTTTTAAGCTTCTGCGTTTCAATTTTGAATTTAACTGTAGGTTTTTAGCTCCTCAATTGTATGAATTTACAGAATCGAGAGTTGTTTGAGCATTAGTATCGTCATAACTTCATAACTGGTAATCGAAGAGCTGGCGGTTTTCTCGTGCAACGCATCAGCATTGCAGTTTAATGAGGAAATACCGCCAGCATACTCGGTACAATGCCTAGAGGGCCTTTTTAGGGTTCCATAGCTGTTCAGTCCTCGCCTAATGCTAGGAACTGAACGTGCCACACGATCTCGTGGGTCCAATGTATGCCAGTAATGCTGGCTACAATATGGGGAGTTAACTAACCGGTTCCCATCGACGCGATATCGTGTCAATTCTGTCTAGTTTCCGTCAAGGGTCAGTCAAGTCAAATCAAGTCTCCCAAGCTGGTCTCCGGGATCGTGAAGCGCCGTGGGGTTCCGCGGGATGAGGCCAGCAAGGCGCGGTCTGCCACAGTCACAAAATCACTTCTCCGGCACTGTTTTCACCAAAACGACTCGCGCCTTCACACAGGCCTCCAAACGAGTATCCAAGTACTTTTAAACAATTACACAAAACAAATCACCTCGGACTCTAGTCTACAAAACGAGGGATTACAAAAAGAAAGCACACGTTCCTTCCACCGAAAACGTGACGTGTCTTTTTAGCGACAGACAAGCAGTGTTGCCACCTTGCAAACGAAAATGTCACTGTCCAAACTAAAAGGGCGTACACACGGGAGGCGTTTACAAAATAAGGGGTCGGGTAGACGCTCGGCCCGTACAGTAGCCAAAATGGCAAAAACGGAACTCTTATAGTTTCGTCATGTCTGCCAGTCTGTACGTATGTCACAGGCATTTTACTCGAAAACTATATAGTGTATTTGAATAAAATTTAGAGGATTGGTGTATTTTATTAGCCGCTACATAATTGTATAATGGAACGGATGTCTCGCGGTATTTGAGTTCCCGAAGTGTTGTGGAATCGCTCGCCGCAACCCGAACTGAGCCAACTCGCTCAGCATCTGCATCGCTAGTGAGCGGATAAATTCACTATCACTGTCCCTACAGACATAGAGTAATGTGTACAGTACCCGTCGCAGTCCTTCGGCGACACATCTCGCTCGCTCGTGTCCGCGCAAGCTCGGCGCGACGACTGGCTCAGTATCTGCATCGCTAGCGAGCGGATAAATTCACTATCACTGTCCCTACAGACATAGAGTAATGTGTACAGTACCCGTCGCAGTCCTTCGGCGACACATCTCGCTCGCTCGTGTCCGCGCGAGCTCGGCGCGACGACTGGCTCAGTATCTGCATCGCTAGCGAGCGGATAAATTCACTATCACTGTCCCTACAGACATAGAGTAATGTGTACAGTACCCGTCGCAGTCCTTCGGCGACACATCTCGCTCGCTCGTGTCCGCGCGAGCTCGGCGCGACGACTGGCTCAGTATCTGCATCGCTAGCGAGCGGATAAATTCACTATCACTGTCCCTACAGACATAGAGTAATGTGTACAGTACCCGTCGCAGTCCTTCGGCGACACATCTCGCTCGCTCGTGTCCGCGCGAGCTCGGCGCGACGACTGGCTCAGTATCTGCATCGCTAGCGAGCGGATAAATTCACTATCACTGTCCCTACAGACATAGAGTAATGTGTACAGTACCCGTCGCAGTCCTTCGGCGACACATCTCGCTCGCTCGTGTCCGCGCGAGCTCGGCGCGACGACTGGCTCAGTATCTGCATCGCTAGCGAGCGGATAAATTCACTATCACTGTCCCTACAGACATAGAGTAATGTGTACAGTACCCGTCGCAGTCCTTCGGCGACACATCTCGCTCGCTCGTGTCCGCGCGAGCTCGGCGCGACGACTGGCTCAGTATCTGCATCGCTAGCGAGCGGATAAATTCACTATCACTGTCCCTACAGACATAGAGTAATGTGTACAGTACCCGTCGCAGTCCTTCGGCGACACATCTCGCTCGCTCGTGTCCGCGCGAGCTCGGCGCGACGACTGGCTCAGTATCTGCATCGCTAGCGAGCGGATAAATTCGCCCGGGCGAAGACTGCTTTCGCTGTTGCTCTGTAAACATACGATATTCGGGGAATGGTTAAGTTGATTTGTCTTATTGCAGTTATCTAAGGCGTATACGGGTCAGCGGGAAACAGCGCAGAATATCTCGAAGTGGATGTGCTAACCGAACAAAAATGTTTGGAAAATATTATGCCATATCGTGGTCCAATGTTTCAATCAGTTTGATTACACTGAAGATAATTCAGATGTTAATAAAAGTGGATATCGCTTATTTGACAACAAAGTCTAGGTTGATATATTTGTATTTACAGTTGAAAATTTCTGGTAAAACCTTTTCATAACTTTTTTTTTTTTTTTGGGTTGAAGGTGGCTTTACATTGTTATACAGGGTGTTTGGTACATCGTTTGCCAAATTAAAATGGGGGATAGAAGGGGTCATTTGCTTCCTCCTACGGCTCCTAAAAAAAATCTTAGGCCCACGGATTTTTTATGATATTTTTTTTTTTTTTGAAAAATCCTAGAGAGCGACTAGTTTAAACTTAAATTAAAAAAAAGTTTTATTGCCTAGACCGGATTTTTTTATTTTATTGCAAGGTGTAATGTTGTACGGTTCTATCAAAATCAAAATGACCAACAAGTCGCGTCTAGTTATTTTTTTATTGACTCAGAAACGTTTTTCAAGGCGTGAAAATTCAATGAAACTGGAACTTTGATTATCATTTTAAAAAAAACTACAAAAAACCATGCTCTTGAAATTGTTTAAAAAACGTCTCTTGTCTGTTTTCTTTCTAATGATGTACAATAATGCCTTACAAACCCTACACAACTTCATAAACTTGTCAATTTTGTGCAAGAGGGACGCATTAGGCTGATAATGACGGCGTTTTACATAAAAATAAAACGCTAATTAAATAACTTACCATATTCGAAACCTAAGTATATAATTGAGAGTGGCAACACTGTTCCTTCTGATCGGTCGTTTGTTTACTATACCCGTCCCTTTCTACCATGCACTACATCCGTCTCCCTCGCACATTTCCCCTTCCACCATAGGTAGTCGCTTTCAGGGTTTGAGTGAATCTCATGTTCATTGTCTCAATATTTGTTATTAATAATAATACCAGGCAGGTTTTAAAACTTTTAGGTTTCGAATATGGTAAGTTATTTAATTAGCGTTTTATTTTTATGTAAAACGCCGTCATTAAAGAACTGTACCGATATTCGAAACCTAAGTATATAATTGAGACGTGTTTGTTATCGCCTGGTGGAAGAGTAGGATGCCAATGTGATAATTTATAATAGTTCATCTATTATAGTATATATATATATATATATATAGATTCTATGCCCTTATGCAAGTGCAAAAGTTAGAGTGCAATTGTGTCGAGGGAGCTAGAGATGGATATATATAATTATGTGAAAGTTCTTAATTTCTTTCATGTACTAAAGTATAATAATGACTACTAAAAGAAGTTGATTTGTTTACAAGGAAACTAATCAAAAGTGAGCTAAAAGTAAGAGTGAGGTGAAATAAGTTGGCCAGTTTAGCATAGACCATTTACTATTGTGTCACTCCTCTGCAAGGATTCCACATCTATCTAGAAGTGGGAGGCTGCAAGTGAAGAAGTTAGCAATCACCCATTTAATGAAATAGTGTGATAAGGTTATAATAATAAAAATATTTCAATTATTGAGTTGTTTTTATTTACACATTTATTATAGTGCATAACCTTTATAGGTACAGTTAATTATTAGAATAATGAATTAGTAGGTAATTAATCAACATAAAGACAATTATGTTTGTATTGATACAAGTTAGATACCAAAGCCAGGTTAATATAATTATCTAGTCTTACTAAAATCTTGTTACTTATATAAATCTTGTTACTGATACAAAGCTTAACAATCAAGTTAAATAATTTGATAAACAATATGACACCTGCCTACCATCCAATAGGTAATCAATGTAATCATATATTATAATATTACTCTTACTTTGAGATGATTGTTTATAAAATTTAATCAACAGGTAGAAATAAGTTTTGAACAAAATCAATGTTCTGTTGATTAGTAACTTCTTTCTTGTAGAATCTTGAAAAAGTTTGTCCTGATCTCCAATTCCCTCGTGCAAGTATGTCCTCGAGGGTGAAATTATTGATCCAATTTTTAGAGGCTACAGCTGACCTCATACTGCCAGCTGAGGCTGTGATGCCGGCATCCTGTAATAAGGTTTTAATCCAGTTTGCAATCACTGTTCTCGATGCTTTTTTAGGAGGGCCACGTACAGTTAAAAAGAGGTTGTTACATTTGCAAGTGTCCCTTCTGTCCTTAGACAAATTAATGAGAGATTTAACCCAGAAGACTGGATCAATTGACTGATCTTCAGGGTTAGATCTTAGTTTCCACCCTGACTGTCTATAGTTGTAGCTATCTGTTTTAGAACCAAACAGAGGCCAGAATATTATTTCATTATCAGACATTGTGAAATGCTTTGGTTCAATGGACAGAAGGGTCAAATCATGTACTCTCCGCCCTGAGCATAATAAAAGAATACATGCCGTTCTTCGTGAGCAATCAAACAGAGTAGTATCACAGTTAACATTTTGCCTGAGCCAATTTGAAAGATTGTCCACATCCCAGATGGGAGGTTTGGGTGTTTTGGGATTTTTATTAGCTACTGACTTCAAGATCCGAATAACTAGGGGGTGTGTACTAAGGGTATCCCGACTATCAGGGTTACATAGAGTTGCAACCACAGATCTATGAAACAATATGGTGTTATAGGCTAGTCGGGATTTCAGATAGAGGTCTGACAAGAATTTAGCTAGGTCTGAACCAGAAGGAGTATGACAACTCACCTTATTTTGAGAGCACCATGTGCCCCATCGCCGCCAGGCTGCATTATAAGACTTTTTTGTAGAGTCCCGCCAGCTTGACTCAAGTAGGTCCAGTTGTTCGGGTGTCCATGTAGTTAGTGTTTTACTCCACCCCCAAACTTCCATACCTCGAGGTGCAGGTCTTCTGCTTTCGCTGGAGGTTTGTTTGTGTTCATGTCGATTAACACTTGTGATATGTTGTACCCTGTGAAGGGTGCCGCTATTGCCCGGCTTTTCAAGTCTGGCCTCCAATAGGCTTTCTCCCAGCGAGGAGCTATTAATAGATATATTCCTTTCGCATTGTTTAGGTGTGACAGGACTCTTGGTATTAGGGAAGGCGGTGGGAATATCCATGCCAGTTTGTATGTCCATTGTTGGGAGAACGCATCCACAAATTCCGCGTTCTCGTCTGTCGCATCTAGTGTTGCGTATTGTTCCACAACGTGGGCTCTTTGCGAGGCAAAGAGGTCTATTAGTGGGACTCCCCACTTGTCGAAAATAATCTTGGTTATACTTGACAGGAGATGCCCCTCTGGGTGTGCCGACCCTCGTGACAGATGGTCTGCTTCCGTGTTGTACTTGCCTGGTATGTGGTGTACATTGAGTTGTATATTGTAAGTCTGAAGGATATGGAATATTTGATATGTTAGGTCCATCAACGACTCCGATTTCGTCCCTCCTTCGTTCCGCAGATAGGAAAGAACCGTTCTGTTGTCGGATTGTATGGAGACTGTGGTATCCGCAACAAGTTGGTACTGGCTTTTTAGCACTTCCAATATCGCTAACCCTGACGCATCGGTTGACAGGTAATGTTTGACACCTTGGGGGTGTAACAAAGAGTGAAATTGACGGTGACGGCTCCACCACATTAGGCCGCACAATGTGTCCGTCGGTAGAGTTTGTACTTTTGAGGGGTCCTCGTTTAGAATTTTGTTGGAGAATTGTAATAACTTTCGGAAGTACAGGCGTCCGTATTGTACTACGATGCTTGCAAAGTTGAGCACTCCTATCAGGCTTTGTTCCCTTAGAGATAATGCTTTCAACCTGAGGGCTGAATGAACTTTTTCCTGTATCTTCAGAATTTTCTGAGTTGGTAAATAGTTGGCATTGTTCAGAGGGTCCCACACTATGCCTAAGTACTCTATTTGGGACTGAGGCAGTAATACTGATTTTTTGAAGTTTACTTGCCCTCCCAAGTATTCCAGTAGGTGTATTACGTAATCCGTTTGCATTTTCATAGTGCCCTGACTTTGGTTTGCAAGAAAGAAATCGTCTAGGTATATCAGAGTGCGTATACCTTTGCTCCGGATGAGCTGGGCTATCCAATTGGTGAATGTTGCAAACACTTTTGGCGCCGTTGCCAATCCCATCGGTAAACAAGTCATCTGCAGTAGTTCGTTTTGGAAAACTAGCCTCAAGAATCTCCGGTGTCCCGGCGTGACCGGTACATGAAAATATGCATTGGACACGTCTATTTTTGTCAACCAATCGTTGGGTTGGAGGAATGACGGCACCTTTTGTTGATTTATTAATCTGAGTTTGCTTATATGAATGAATTTGTTGAGGCATTTTAGATTGAACACAGGCCGAAATGTGCCATCGTCCTTCTGCCTGCGAAATAAACTTGACAGGAAGCTTGGCGAAAGTTGCGCACTCTCCAGGACTCCCATAGCTTTTAGAGACCGTATTTGTGTCTCCATTTCCTTGGAGTAAGGCACTGTTACCAATTTGTGATGTGCCAACTGTGGCATGATTAGTGGGGGTTTTGATGAGAATGGGATGCGGTATCCCTCTTTTATGGTTCTCGTTATATGAATGGGGGCCTGTAAGGACTCCCATACTGCAAAATGATGTTGTAGGCACCCTGCTCGGAAATTCGAGTCAGAACTTCCCTTTTGAACGTCCTCTGTTGGACGAGCCTCCTCTATTATGCCTGATGTTGCTATTACGGGGGGCCTTAGCCCGAAATGACTGACCCTGCGCGGGTCGAAAAGGCATGGGCATGGTTGTCGGATTATAAAGTGGCACTCCCTGCGCAGGAGGCAACATATATGGGTAATAAGGCAATCCATGCGCTGGAGCCATTTGTCTCACATTATTTTGTGATGTACTGGGCAAACTACCGTCATTATAGCCATGCGCTGACATTTTCGACTGTTTGCCTGAGTTGGAACTAGTGGTACCAGTTGTCGCTTTACTAGTACTCGGTTTTATGGGCCAAAAGATTTTGGTCATACCTCCTGCTTTTTCAATTATCGATGAAAACATTTGTGGGTTGAACAAGAACTCGCAAGTCGGGGGTACTTTACGAAGGCTAGCTTTAATAAATTTATCTTTTACTGAGCGTAAAATTGCATCTCGTCGCTGCTGTACTAAGTCAGCGCGGTGACCACATGTCATTTGTAACAGGTCATTTGAAATGGTTTGAAAGTCGTCAGAAAAAGTTTCTTTAATTTTGTTTTCTATGGTAGCTAAATCAACGACTTCGGTGGTTTTTAACCAGGCTAAAAGGGATCTGATACCTTTTTCTACGGATTCCTGTTGTTTTATTAACCCTTGGGTAATAGCGGCAAAACCTTTCTCAGTAACACCTAGGTGATTGACTTTATCGTAGGGCTTAATTTCATCATTACATTCAAGATCAGTGAACCCGGGGGTCGAGCAAAATCTTTTTTGAGTTTCCGAATAACGGACGTCAGACCAGTCCTGGGTTTCAAAATGTTGGATTGATTTTAGTTTATTTAAGCGGGAGGCATCTGACTTTAAGATAGCGGGTTCCTTTAAAACTGTGTGAACGTTCAAGGAGAAATCTTCCTGCGCGGAATGATCGGTTTCCTCTCTGAATAGTTCGCCGCTTGTGTCTAAGCAAAGCTCATCTTGATCAGCGTCTGCATGAGCGTTATAAGGGACCTGATCTTGTGTCATTGATTCGTATGAACTATTAGACGTTAATTGTTGCAACACATTTTGAATCTGACTCACCTGTTGTACCAGACTATTTAGTACAACCTCATTTTGAGATATAGCCGCCTTTTTATTGCTAGGCCCAGGTGTTGGCGAGGCGTTGCGCTTGCGAGACGGTTGAGCCATCATACGATCTGAACTCATAGCGGAATGCCCCTGGGGTGCAGATTCGCTATTAACCGTCAAAGGTTCCAGCACTAAATATTGCATGGCTCCCGGGTCTGGATTTAAATCTTCCATTTGCTATTTAGATAATACAAAGAGACAAGTTAAATTTTAAGTTTATATTTCGAACGGCAAAAGCCGTTAGAAACTGTTTTTCCTAAATAGGTAGCTAAACCGGGATTCAATTTAAAAAGACTTACCAGCAGTTTAGCTTACGACCGTCCAGTTGGAAAAACAGCATGCCAATGAACATGAGATTCACTCAAACCCTGAAAGCGACTACCTATGGTGGAAGGGGAAATGTGCGAGGGAGACGGATGTAGTGCATGGTAGAAAGGGACGGGTATAGTAAACAAACGACCGATCAGAAGGAACAGTGTTGCCACTCTCAATTATATACTTAGGTTTCGAATATCGGTACAGTTCTTTAATCGATGTGCGGGATAAAACGTTGTTTTTGGTAAACACCACGCGCACACCAGGTAAAAACTGTTATCTCCCTCTTACACAGTAGAAATGCATCATCCGTCTCTCTCTTTCATCGGATAAACAATAAACCGGTTCACAAAGCTGCGGTGAGGGCCCTTCGTGGAGTCAAATTTATTAGTCGAGATTTGACTGTCTTTGGTGACTATTGCGTTTGTTATCCCATTGCAGCGTCGCGAATCATTTAATTCTAAAACCGTTATTTGTTTTTCTACGTTTTGTTAAGTTTTGTTCGTGATATTGTTAAGTTTTGTTAGTGTTTTTGTTCAACTCTGACGTTGCTAGTTTTGTTGAGATTTACTACTTTGATAATGGCGACATTCTCTAATGAAGAATACGCGGACATGTTGATGGCATATGGAAGGGCCAATGGTGTTGCAAGAGCAGCACAAAGAATCTATCAAGAACGATTTCCTAATAGACGATTATCTACTCCTCATACGTTTCAAAACACTTACCGGCGCATACGCGAGACTGGGAATTTGAACCAAGAGGGATTGTGGTGCGACACAATGTTCAAATTGATGAGCGGATTTTGGTACTGTTCGAGGAAGAACCGACTAGAAGCATTAGAAATGTAGCTTCGTTACTTAAAGTTTCTATCTGGAAGGTGTGGAAAGTTCTTCGCCAAAATGACAGACACGATTTCCATTACACTCCAGTACAAGGTATGTAATTTTTAGTCAAACCTACAATCCGTACACGTACAAGCTAACATGCGACTTGCCTGCAATGCAAAGCCAATCTCGCTTCCTCACTTTGTCGCCTTTGTTATGCAGGTAAAGGCCGTGATGTCACTCACGTTAGCGTGTACAATCATAATAATTTCAAATTAAGTCTTGAATTGACAATAAGTAAAACATTCTTACGCGTATTTTATGGTTACAGGTCTGGAAGATAACGACTTTGCGAACCGTGTCCGGTTTTGTCGTTTTATGCTGCATACGGATTTAGATGACCGGGAGTTCTTAAAAAGCATTCTATGGACAGATGAGTCCAAATTTACGCGGGAAGGAATTCTAAATTTGCACAACTTGCACCACTGGGCGCCGTAAGATGAAAACCCACGCGTCAAAAGGCAGAGAGCTTTTCAGAGGAGATATGACATCAATGTTTGGGCAGAAATCATTGGAGACCGGGTTATTGGACCCCACTTCCTACCTAATAATCTCAACGGGGATAATTACCTCGAGTTTTTGCAAAATGACCTACCTGAGTTGCTTGCTGAGGTACCACGGTACAATGAAGATAGGCGTATCGTCTTCCAGCAAGATGGTTGTCCGGCACACTGGAGATACAGTTAGGGAGCACCTAGGTCCTAGACAACGCTTTCCCGAATTCGTGGATTGGAAGAGATGGTCCCATCCCATGGCCGCCACGTTCCCCAGACCTAACCCCGTAGGACTTTTACATCTGGGGACGTGCGAAAGATCTGGTATACGCCACGGAAGTTCAATCCAGAGAAGATTTATCCCAACGCATACAGGCAGCATTCGCCGTCATTAAGGAAGAAGTTCGATTACGAACCACCACGATCGAAATAAGGAATAGGGCCTACGCATGCATACGTAATGAGGGAAGGCAATTTGAGCAAGATTTGTGAAATTATGTTTTTTACAAATTGTAATTAATAAGTGTAATTATGAATAAAACTTAATTAAGATTATTGCCTAGTTAGTGTGTTATTTACACAAACTCCTAATAAGTATCAAATTAGCCTAACACGTCCCTATTGCACAAAATTGACAAATTTATGAAGTTGTGTAAGGTTTGCATGGCATTATTGTACATCATTAGAAAGAGGACAGACAAGAGATGTTTCTTAAACAATTTCAAGAGCATGGTTTTTGTAGTTTTTATTTAAATGATAATCAAAGTTTCAGTTTCATCGAATTTTCACGCCTTGAAAAACATATCTGGGTCAATAAAAAAATAACTAGACCCGACTAGTTGGTAATTTTGATTTTGATAGAACCGTACAACATTACACCTTGCAATAAAATAAAAAAATCGGGTCTAGGCAATAATTTTTTTTTTAATTTAAGTTTAAACTAGTCGCTCTCTAGGATTTTTCAAAAAAAATTAAAAAAATATCATTAAAAAATCCGTGGGCCTAAGATTTTTTTTAGGAGCCGTAGGAGGAAGCAAATGACCCCTTCTATCCCCCATTTTAATTTGGCAAACGATGTAGGTACCAAACACCCTGTATTATGTTTAATCATATGACGACTTGTTTGCTTAAATTGGCTGAAGAGTCCGCAGTAAGCTTGGCCGAATTTCACCTTCAAATACAATGGGAGTGAGGGACCTGCATGTCTCTATCTGCCAACACAGCGAATCCTCAAGTGAATAAAGGGTCGGCAACGCGCTTGTGATTCTTCTGGAGTCACAAGTGTCCATAGGCTACGGTGACTGTTTAACATCAGGCAGGCCGTAAGCTTGTTTGCCACCGCCGTAGTATAAAAAAAAAAGTTTAAATAGTACAAGCTTCACAAAGAGTACCTACCTGTAGGAAATGCCTGGCCAGCAGCCTTCTATTCAGCGCCCTCTGTTGGCGCGCTTGGGGACCCTGTCCCGGTTCGCTTAGTTCTTGGCAGAGGGCTGTCTTTCCGCTGCCGGCGTCACCTGAAACAATATCACAACATTTTTTAAATATTTTTAATATGAGACGAATGGATCATATTTCATCACGCATAATTAGCGGATCATATGATCCGTGTTTGAGGACATATAGAAGACGGTCCGGGCAGGTCCAGATAGCTGCTCTATCTATTCTAATTCGCTCAATGGCGTACGAAGAACCGCCGCTTGTCCGTCGATATGGTCTCATCTGCTCTTACTCTACTCACCCAGTATGAGCGCCCCGCAAGTCTTGCTAGCCGGGCGCTGCTCGAGGCAGTGCGCGATCTTCTGGAACGCCCACTCGCGGCAGAAGAACCGCCGCTTGTCCGTCGATATGGTCTCATCTGCTCTTACTCTACTCACCCAGTATGAGCGCCCCGCAAGTCTTGCTAGCCGGGCGCTGCTCGAGGCAGTGCGCGATCTTCTGGAACGCCCACTCGCGGCAGAAGAACCGCCGCTTGTCCGTCGATATGGTCTCATCTGCTCTTACTCTACTCACCCAGTATGAGCGCCCCGCAAGTCTTGCTAGCCGGGCGCTGCTCGAGGCAGTGCGCGATCTTCTGGAACGCCCACTCGCGGCAGAAGAACCGCCGCTTGTCCGTCGATATGGTCTCGGTCACACGGTGCGAGGAGGAAGACTTGCGGACCGGCCGGGACGAGGGTGGAGTTAGTGGTGTACCTGGAAATAAAAAGATATAATTATTATTATAAATAGGCACGAGTCCGAAAGGCCGAAGGTTCGTATCCCACCGCTGTTCCCATTTTGTAAGTTAAAGCGGCAATTACATTAAAGTGAGTAGGTATCTTTCTAATTTACCTCTCCACCGCGCTCTGCGGCTTATCAATAATATTCTGGACCAGGATGATTCTCTTGACCACTTCTCAACTTCTGAGCCAAGATTCTTAGCCACAGCCGGGCGCTACCTGGAGGCTATTGTGGTCCTAACCACCATATGTACCATATAATTATAGTTTTTATATAACTGACTTAAGTACCTACACTTTTTGTTGTTCCAATAGTTACTCAAAGTCGAATCTATTTCTTTGTCATGTTTGGTATGTTACTGTTAATGACATTATGTTCATTAATAAATAAATACTCGACCGTTGGGCTTCAGACAATAGGGAACATTACTGCATTGTTCTGCCGCTAGAGGCAGCACTACCACTAATAGTAAATCAGTATAGGAATATAGGGATTCACACACGCATGCACAATTGATTGTCAAATGAGTGACAAGGATGCTTGCATAGACAATAGCGCATGTGGGAACGAGATACAATGTCAACGCTGCTAGTGTCGCCACCTACGAAGAGTTTTGCGTAATGTTCCCTATTTGCTTGAATGCGATTGTACCGTTCAACAGTATTTAAATGAGGTGGAGCGTATGGCGCGCTTATATAATGACCCTAGCTTTTCGAAAAAGCATGTAATGCGATAAAAAAACCATAATTCCGATTATTAGTCCTGGCAGTCATTGGCCTTGTTAGCCAGAGAAGGTTCTTTACAATCTTTACGCACCTACGTGATATCTATTCTGTGCTAATAATCCGAAAACTACTCACCATCAAATTCCAAATCCCGTTCTCTGTCTCTGTCTCTATCCCTGTCCTTGTCTCGCTCGCGGCGATGCTCCCTCGATTCTCTCTCTCGCTCGCGCTCTGGTAAGCCTATGTTAACAAAAGAAACTTTTATATTTATAGTTAAATAAAGTGTCTCTTAATTTACACGGATTACAATGGCGCCCCACACAAGCTTACCATCAAACTCATCCCGTTCCCGGTCTCTATCTCTGTCCTTGTTCCGCTCGCGGCGGTGCTCTCGGCTCTCTCGCTCTCGCTCGGGGAAGCCTCGATGCCGCTCAGTTGGTGTTCTATCGTGCCCGCGAGAGGTCGCGTTTTCGTTTAGCGGTAACGATCTTGAAATAAATAAATATATACCTAATCATATTGCCTTCTTTTATTAAAATGGCAGACTGTCGCTGCACACAGAAACAAAGAGTTTGATGAGTAATAAATTATTGGTTGAAGCAGAAGAATCCAAACTGAAATAATTTTAAAATACAATTATTTACTCGTAGGTATGGCTTAATAGCAAAATTGACAAATGCTACTAATATTAAAAATGCGAATGTTTGGATGCAGGATGTTTGTTACTCGTCATCATCATCTACCCACAACACGCCTTCCGGTACGTGGTCGCCATTCGAGAACCTTTCCGCCCCAACGGCCATCGGTTCTACGTGCAATGTGCCCTGTGGTGTGTTTGTTACTCAATCACGCCCAAAAGGCCCAACCGATCTGGATGAAATTTTGCACGAAGATAGTTCATAGCCCGGACAAAATATACGATAGTTTTCATCCCGGTTCCACGCAGACGAAGTCGCGGGCGGAAGCTAGTATGATATAAACCGAAAGAAATAGGTGCATAACGATCCCGCACCGCCAAGTCAAGAAGTCGCCTAGATTTAGGCTCCACCTTTGAAATTTTCGTGAAAATGAGTTGTTTAGTAACCATTTTATACATTACAACGTAACAATTTTCAGGTAGGAAAAAATATATCATCAAGGTATGAGAAGTAACATAGTTTTCGTAGAAATCCATTTTAACTAAAGAAAGAAGAGAAAAAAAAATCGAACCCTATTATTTCACTTGTAACCATTTTACTGCTCAAATTTTTTTTCAGAAAAAGGTGAAATTTTACAATCTTCTTCATAAAGTTATGAACAATAACTTTATTTTCTTACTTACTTGAATTTCTTCTCGTTTTCTAAAATATTACGAAAAAACATGATATCCGCGCTTTCGAAAACGCACTTCCATCTCGCTCACGCGTAGGCTCAGTGAGAGGGAGAGAAGACCATGAAAGTGCGGCGCTTTAAGCATCGGCACTACGGGTACTACCTCGACAGTCGACTGACTACTTACTGATAACGTACCGCCTCCGCACCAAACAAAGGTCGAAACGCACAGACAGCGGTGGCGGTGCGGCGCGGCGCGGTGCGGAGGCAGTACCGGTTGTAATGTCCGAGCTAATATGAAAAGGTCCGCACAGAATACCGCGCCGCGCCGCGTTTCGCCGCGGTATTCTGTGCGGAACCTTTCGCATTAGTTCGAACATTACAACGGTACCGCCTCCGCACCGCGCCGCGCCGCACCGCCACCGCTTTCAGTGCGTTTCGGCCTCCAGGTCTTAACTTTATGAGTGTGGTGAATCCTCAATGTATTACCTCAAATTGACTCGATGCTCGGCCTGTCTCACCGCCGAATGTCTATGTTGTTGCTGCCTTATGCTCACTTGATTCTGCCTCAAATACGCTTCCACCTATGAAATAAGTGACATTTTGTTTTCATCACACTTGCTCATAAATGGTGTTATTCCTTGCCTGTATACAGAAGGACAATGGCCTAAATTTTTCCCGCGGGAAATAATGGCCCCAAGGGAGTAATGAGCTTGTGTGTGATCTGATTGGTTAAGCAAATCTGGACGGCAAGAATTCTGCTCTGTGATTGGTTGGAAAATAAAATCGAGCATGTGGTTCTTGCAGGTCATGCTGCAAGAACCACATGCTCCATGCTCTGTGATTGGTTGAAATAGTGAAGGTCCGCCCCCCACTCGCACTGATCTAGAAGTGAAGTTGTCAATTTCGTCAACATTTGATTGATGCGCTTGTATAAAACATAGATTTTTCTGTCTTTTGTGGTTATTTATTTCCTCGCAAATGTGATGAAAAACATTGTGTATAACACGGGCGTAAGAATATTGCAAACTCGAGTCATCAGCAAAAGCCCTCCGCCTTACGGCGTCGGGCTCCTGACAGACTCTCGTTTGCAATATTCCTCATACGCCCCTTACACATACAATGTACTATTATCTAAGAGGTTTTGAAATTATCAAGATAATTATACTACGGGATAATTATCGAATAATTATTCCATAGCTATGACTAGTGTGAGAAAAACGCGCGAAATTGATTAGATTAGATAGAGAACGCCTTATAGCATTAAGTTCGCCATTTGTATATAGAACTTGTTACTGTGCCATAAAGTTTAAATACATAACTAAAAACGGTAAGTATTAAAAAGTTTATGTGAAACTCACTCAAATGAATAAACAACGCGATTCTGCGAATGTGTGAAGTGAACGAATGTAGGTCGCCACGATACTTTGACACAAAAGTTTCGGCGAGCGGCGATTTAACCTTTTACAAGTATATGCATATCGCAAAATCGTAAGTACAGTCGCCATCACATACATAGGTAGGTACACTATCATCATCATAAATTTAAGAGCCAGGCTCTTGTCGGTGGAGTAATCGCCATTCTGTTCTTCTTTCTGCCACTGTTTTGAGCTCCTGATACGACATTACATTAACTTTCTCTTTAGCTTGGTCCATAAACGCACGTCTTGGCCTTCCTCTGCCTCTCCTTCCTTCAATTTTTCCTTCAATTATAGTTTTTATGTAATTGTCATGTCGTATCAGGTGCCCCAACATATTTCCCCTTCTGTTTTCAATAGTTTTTAGTAGACATCTTTGTTCTCCTATCAAATTTAGAACCTCTTCGTTTGTTCTTCTTTCTGTCCAACTAATACCTTCCATCCTTCTCCATGCCCACATTTCAAATGCGTTCAGTCTCTCTCTGTCACGCTGGGTTAGAGTCCACGTCTCACTTCCGTACAACGCTATGCTCCAGATGTAGGTCTTAATAAAACGTTTTCTGATCTTTCGAGATATTTTCGCCTTTAATATTTGCTTTTTGGCATTGAAAGCTTTTTTGGCCATGGCTATGCGTGCGATGATATCCGAAGTGCATCTGGAGTCACAGGTTATAATGCTGCCTAAGTATTTAAAGCTTTTGACTTGTTCAATGGCTGAACCTCTAATTTTTATGGGATCTATGATTTGGTTTGTCTTAGATGCAATTAATGTTTTGGTCTTATTTATATTTATTTTTAGTCCAAATTCTGTGAAAATGAGGTCCATTTCTGTTACGAGCTGTTCAAGCTGTGCAGAATTTTCGGCTACCGCTGCGATGTCATCAGCAAATCTTATAAAGTGAAACTTTTCTCCATTAATTTTAACACCGCCTTTTTCTGATCCCAAAATTTCTCGAATGGCGGTTTCAATGAAAATATTAAAAATCAAAGGCGAGAGTGGACAACCCTGCCTTACACCCTGTTTTATTTTGGCTTTTCCCTTCTCCTGTCCTATTTCTACTATGGTTTCTTGATCTTTATATAGTGCATGTATAATTCGCCTGTCTCTATAATCTATTACACTATAGGTACACTATAGGTGTTCAAAAATATCGGCACATGCACCCTAATGCCTTGTAAATAGAGGTGTGTTCCGATGTTTGTGACGTGCTTGTTTGCTCCGATGTATGTGATGGCGACTGTACCTATATTGGATAGGGCTTTTGATTTTCGTAATAAAATAAAAAGATGCAAGTTCCCTATTTTGCAACTTTTAAAAACAACGTCTGCATCTTACCTTCCCATCATTGGTCTCGACTCTCTGCGTCTTCCTCCTCGTCTCCCTTTCCCCTCTGTCCCCCCTATCCCCTCTTTCCCCCCTCTCCCTATCCCCCCTCTTCTCCTTCTTCTCCTTATCCATCTTGACCTCTAAAGGCGCGTTCAGCAGCTGGAAGTTCCCTCCGTTGTTATAGTTTAAGGGGTCGAAGTCGTTACGGGCTGGGTTTTGTGGGCGCTCTCTTGTGCTAACGGGCTTAGGTTTTCGATATTGTGATTTTGGTACTACCTGGAAAGACAAGCAACCGTTTTACTTACTGGCAATGCTCGTGCAATTTTGTTTCTTTATGTGTGTGTGAATGAGTTATTTGGCTTGGTTGATAATCGGCTTCACCAGGCTGTTTACATGTTTACATTTCGCTTTATTAAATACAATGCAATAAGGTGCAAAATTGTAAACATATCTTTGACGAGGACTGTGTTAAAATTTTCATTTTTGGTACAAGCTTTTACTGCCGACTGTACTTTTCTGCATACCATTATTAAGTACTCATTGAGACGATTCTAACGAGCCCAAACTCGATGGGGTTGTGTCGTTTTATTGCGGAGTTCCTATGGCCACCTTCCAGCTCCAGCATCAGATCAGCTCCAAGTCGTCATACCTAATATTGCATTGTCATGCGATATACATATGCATGCAAAATTTCAGCTCAATTGGATAACGGGAAGTGACTGAAAAATCGATTGCAAATTTTGACGGACAACTTACATACTTACATATTTACATACTTACATACGAACAGTGCAAGTTAATATAAAGCTTGTAATAAAGCTTGTAAAAAAAAGGATGCTAATTGACTCACCTGACTATAGATTGGCATGTGATTCGACATCTTACGCTAACTTTGGTTAAAAATATATCTCCTAGAGGTTTCTATGACGCTTTGGTAATTGACGTAAGGCTAGAGGAACGACTGTATATAGGCTGCATATCACGAGGCCTGGGGCTTGCGGTGATCTGGAACAATGAAACAGTATGTTATTAATAAGATAATAAGTTTGGTAGCGACTGTAGCCAAGCGGTGAGGCGCGCGACTTTTTAATCTGGAGATCGCGGGTTGAAACCTTGTATCGTGCAGTCAGGGGTATTGATATACCCCTGGCCCCGTAGCATGGATGGCCTTATCACGCGATAAGTGACAGGATAGAGCATCCGTCCCTGGCTGACACCGTTCGATAGAACGAGACGACGCGTTTATCCTATCACTTATCGCGTGATAAGGCCATCCATGCTACGGGGCCTGACTGCACAGAGCGATACATAAATAAGGATATAAATGTATATAATAATCTTTATTGCTCAGATTCAGATTTTTTATTGCGTTCATGTTGTAACATAGAAACTCCCAGCATAGCCCTCCATTGCCCTTTGGGTGACTTTGAGCCTTCTTATGAGGCCCATTGTAAGCGACCACGTTTCAGTGCCATATGTCATCACTGGCAACACACACTGGTCAAAGTGTGGGTAAATAACTAAATACGTAAGTACAAGGAAGAACTACATTTAATAAAACTCATATACCACAGTCATCAACTACTCATTGGTAGAATTCCATTGAGCGGTTTATATTTATTTTACCTTAGCTTATTTTTTTTTACATCCTTATGTTTTAGTAGGCCGTGCATTGCTAAGGACATAGACGGCCAAGCTTTTCACGTGTGACTTGAGCTTACAAGAGCTTTTAGAAAGCTCAATACGTCCTTTCATGGATCGCATGCTTTCGCGGCCTCATTTGAAGAATTTGAACCTTCTCGCTTCGAAGTTAAGGTTCAATTTTATTTTGTTAGAAATGGTCATCCATTTCGCATAACAAAAACATCCATTGCTTTCTGACAAGTATAGGTGTGTGTGACGGGTGTTTTGTTCCCAGCTTACTGATGTTGTCAAGACTCAGTGTCAAATGTCGGATAAAAGGAACAATGCGTGTAGAACACAGACGGTCAGTGACTGACCCAATACTTGGACGCTCAGGGACCTTATACATCTCTGGGGTACTAAATTAATATCATAAACTTATTGTTAATTCTGATACAGACCTTATATCGAATGTAATAGATAATATTTTACAATTTTGAATTTTTTTTGTTTTCATTTAGTGACATTTAGTTTGTTAACCGTTTAGGTACTTATTGGTTAAAATCTGCAGTTTTAAAATGATTATTGTGTAAGATTATTATTATTATATTGTAAAATACCATTTGACATGTAAACGTGCATGATAGAAAAACCCGGCCAAGTGCGAGTCGAACTCGCGCACAAAGGGTTCCGTAAGTACCATTATCTATAAACACGGCAAAAAAATCACCTTTAATATTATTCTGTATTTAGTATTTGTTGTTGTAGCGGCAACAGAAATACATCATTCACAGATGATGTGTTTCAACTGTCTAACTATCACGGTTCATGAGATACAGCCTGGTGACAGACGGACAGACAGACAGACAGACGGACAGCGGAGTCTTAGTAATAGGGTCCCGTTTTACTCTTTGAGTACGGAACCCTAAAAAGTAAAACTACCTAATATCTGTTTGATATCCTAGCCAGATAAGCGAAGAAACGCAGACGAATTCTAATGGTATACGGAACGAGGTAGGGCTAGATTGCCAGAGTCATTGTCGTACAGAAACGAGCATAAAAGTTCCAAAAAAAATTAACGCGACTACGGAAAACAGTTCCTTCACTTCTTATGCTCGCAAAGTTCGCCTAGATGTATGCACAAAATGCCACTTTTATGCTCTAGTGCACAAAGTAAAATTGTTCTAAAGACTAAGATAATCAGGCTTAACAGCCACACGCACAATAAAACTTCGTAGAATAAACTTGTAATTTTATTTGATTTGCTTTAATAAATTTCACATCCGTGTTTTCCATTACGATCAAATAGGAGTCAATTATTATTTTAAAACGTATCGAACCATTAAATGACTTGGCAGTATGAAGTACTTACCGAAGTCTAATATCACGTGTCGAAAATTAAACCAACATAAAAACTTTAAAAGGTTAAGCGACGGGAATGAGCTAATTTTTAATTTAATTTTGCAATTATTTGTTATTTTCTCGCAATCGAAGTGAAAAGCAGTGTGTAGGTTCATATAACTCGGGCATAAATGAGCTATTTTACCCCCTCGTTTTAACTATAAGGCGACGTGAGCTCCGAAAACGGATTTTTAAAAAATCGTAGCTCTTGTTTGGATTATAATACGGCTGCCCTAAATTTAATTAGCAATCTTGAGGCTTTTCTCGAGGGAGTTTTTGACTTTCACTCGATAGAAAAAAATCACGAACATAGGTCTAAAATACACTTAAAAAAATCGTAACAAATTATGCACAACAGCTAAACATATTACAATTGGTTTTAAAAATCGGCAATGTCATGTTTGAGGGAAATCAGCTATTACTTTTTTATTTATTAAAACGCACAAAGAAATAAAATTAAAAAACATGATATCCGCGCTTCCAAACACGCACTTCCATCTCGCTCACGCGTATGCTCAGTGAGAGGGAGAGAAGACCACGAACCTACGTCCCCTTAAACGTCTCGGGTTAAATGGCTCGTTTTAAGCGTTTGTTGTACAATCTACTATTTGTTCATACAAAAGGTACCCGGACATGTACATGTCACCCGGAGCATAAATTCGAATCTTAAACGTTACGGTGGAACACACGGCAATTTAAACATACCTTTTAGACTGCTAAAATCATATCCCTTCCTTTCAGCTCCTACGTAAAAATCAAAACTTCAATGCTATGCTATGCAATATATGTTGCGCGACATATCCAGTGTGGGCGGAAACTATTACGGTGGTCCGAGGGACCTCGCCCGTGTCGTACAAGTACAAGGTCCCGAGTTAGTCAGCAGTATTGTTGTAACAGTAGAAAATGATGTTGATTTAAAACTATTAACATAATTTCATCATATCAGCCGAAAGACGTCCACTGCTGGACACATGCCTCCCCCAAAGAGTGCCGCATCCAGCGGACTCCCGCGACCTTTACCAGGTCATCAGTTCACCTACGCCGCGCCTTCCGGTACGTGGTCGCCACTCGAGAACCTTTCCGCCCCAACGGCCATCGGTTCTACGTGCAATTTGCCCCGCCCACTGCCAAATAATTTACTACTAACTATTAAAAGCGTATTATTGAATGCATGATTTTTTAATGGACCTATTCACTTAATTGACCCCACAAGGTTGACTGATGACCTGGTAAAGGTCGCGGGAGTCCGCTGGATGCGGGTGGCGCAGGACCGGTCACTTTGGAACTCTTTGGGGGAGGCATATGTCCAGCAGTGGACGTCTTTCGGCTGATATGACGATGATGATTCACTTAATTAATAATTACTTCATAATTTATATTTTTAATAATTTTGATAAGAAGCACTTACAAAAATATAACCATATTTGTATGCCGCAAGGCGCCACATAGTGATACTGAACAAAGATGTTATACCTGCCTAATGACTACCTATAAATTAAATTAAATTAAAAAGTCATTTATTTCAGATTTTCATCCATATTTTTTACACTTTTAGATAGAAAAATTCATTAAAATATAATCAATAAAAATAAAAACATGTTAATTTTGAATTTACCTAAATATGTAGGACAAATAAATCTTTGGAAAATTTCCACACAATAAATAATACACTGAAGAGGCAATGAAAACGGGTCACTTTCCATGGATATGTCTATACAAAATGACCCGTTTTCATTGCCTCTGAGTGTAGTAGATACTTGCGTTTTTGACTTGTATTAGGTACGTATTATCCTTGTTAAATATTACTCATAGAGTATACATCAGAAAGTGTGTAAAAATAAACCGGTCAAGTGCGAGTCTGTCTCGCGCGCCCAGGGTTCCGTACAAACTTTCACTTCACCACGCTTTATTAAGAAAAAAATTATGTTAGTTTTTCAGAGATAATTCATTATAAACTTTATAATGAATTATCTCTGAAAAACCAACACAGATTTTTACTAATTTTTAGATAATATAAAGTGAACCAATTTCGACAATTCTTTTTTAGGGTTCCGTACTCAAAGAGTAAAACGGGACCCTATTTAGTATTAGTCATACTTCGCTGTCCGTCCGTCCGTCCGTCTGCCTGTATCTCAAGAACCGTGATAGCTAGAGAGTGGAAATTTTCACAGATTATGTATTTCTGTTGCCGCTATCACAACAAATACTAAAAACAAAATAAAATATTTTTTTAAGGGGGGCTCCCGTACAACAAACGTGATTTTTTGCCGTTTTTATAGATAATGGTACGGAACCCTTCGTGCGCGAGTCCAACTCGCACTTGGCCGGTTTTTATTTGCTAGAAGGATTCAGAATAATTCCATACAAATTAGAAGGAAAAAAATTCAACACAAAAGTATTAAATCTATCATGTCATTGGGCGTAGGCGGTTAATAAAAATGGACGATATAATCCTTACCGCGTAGGCGAAGCGGGCGAAAGTAAGTACATATGCAAATACAAGGCCACTTGGACCTTTGAATTGGCAAACATTTGCACATTGGCCCAAACGTTTGCCGCTCGTCAGCTGTTCTTGTTAATATTCATATGTACGTGGGCGGCGCCTATACCTCCATTGTTCCCTTGTGCTTACAGTCTGGTTCATGGTGAGTTTTGCATCTACAGGGTGACTGGTAATTCGACCTATTCCTTGAAAGGGGTTATACTAGAGCTAATTTGCAACAATTTATGTCCAGTCAACCAGGGGTCGAAACTCGCTGGTTTCCGAGATATTCGAGTTTTTAGTTTGTATGCAAAAAAATCTCCTTGCAGCCTAAAGCTGGTGATTGTGACAAGAGTACTTCCATTTGGATGGTAAAAAAACACTATATCACAATCAGCACTTTAAGGCTGCAAGGCGATTTTTTTTCAAACAAACTAAAAACTCTAAAAATAAAAAAAAAAACGTGTTTTGAACTTTTGACCCTTGGTTGACTGGACATAAATTGTTGCAAATTAGCTCTAGTATAACCCCTTTCAAGGAATAGGTCGAATTACCAGTCACGCTGTATATTAGGTACTAGGTGCACGGGCTGTATACATTAGTAACTTTGTACGGAACCCTCGGTGGGCGAGTCCGACTCGCACTTGTCCCGTTTTTAGTGTTCCGTACCCAAAGGGTAAAACGGGACCCTATTACTAAGACTCCGCTGTCCGTCCGTCTGTCTGTCTGTCCGTTTGTCACCAGGCTGTATGTATCTCATGTACCGTGATAGTTACAGTTGAAAAAGGCTAAAAAGTATAGAATATTCCCATCGCTTATTAATATCATCATAAATTCATTCAACGAGAGAGCCTATGCGGCGCGCGGCAACCGGGATTTGCCCAACAAAAGCTATACTTTTTAGCCAAGATGTCGAATTTTTAGAGCGTGGTTGGGTAGTGGTAGAGTTACGCCGTCTGGCCCCGTAGCATGGATGGCCTTATCACGCGATAAGTGATAGGATAGAGCATCCGTCCCTGGCTGACACCGTTCGATAGAATGAGACGACGCGCTTATCCTATCACTTATCGCGTGATAACGTCCATCCATGCTACGGGGCCTGGTGTAGGAAGCTTGGCGCTACTTATGATCTGATTTTCTTGTAAATCTAATAACGTTATAACTAATGACTGTGTTAAGAAAATAAATGAAATAATGTGTTTCTACACTTTTAACAGAACAGAACCTCATTGCTTCCCCAATTTCTGGTAAAGAAGAGTTATTGTATTTCATCTTTCATCTCGCTATTCTCGCTACATACAAAGCGCTACGAAAATTTAAGCAGTATATGTGCTTAATCTTGGAATAACCATAATAAGGGGTTGTTACCTTAGAACTCCGTCATTTGTGAACCGATTCGTACAATTCTTTTTTTTAATTGGAAGTATATGCTTCCAGATTGGTCCCATTGTTTCCAAAGCTCCAGTTGGATGATGAGAACCACGAGGAATTGAGGAAACTCCTCAAATATATCAGGCACGCGTGTAGTAATTACGATATTTTCTATTATAACTCGTGTATTTTTACCCGGAAATCATAAATTTGGTGAAAAGTGATGATGAAGACCACAGATGGCTTGTGGAACTTCTCAATGATGTACTTCAAACTATATAAGTACGTCACAGATTCTGATATGATTCCGTTGAAATAGCAAACAATGAAGTGCCAAAGGTAATTTTGAGATCCTTGAGGAATTGACGGAAGTCCTCAAATATTATCGGCCCACATACAGCGGTTTGGTTTATTGGTCTAAAAATCAACGCATTTGCTCTCGGAAATCAGTTCATGTGGTAAATTGGAAAAAAAAATGTGGAAATGTTCATGTGGCTTGGCGGAGTACTGAATTGAAGTCGGTTAAAACTTTGTTTAGAAAGTAAATTATTGTAATAGTCTTCTATATATTGTCTTGTAATGCACGCGCTCAACTATTAGGGAAAACCACCCTAGTCGAATATATCATTATGTTATATCATTCAAAATTACACTCTAATATTGAACAAATAGGGTATGTATTGCTAAAACAATAGTATGCTTTTAAAAATTGATACTCCTCTGCAGGCTTCCGGCAATTTGTGCGTTTAAGGAGGAAATTCACTTAAAAGACTTACATCCTAAAATAATCCTTAACAGTGAAATAATAAGGATCAAACTAGTACATGATTGAAAAGTTGTAGTAAAATCGAAATGTAACTGCGTCGGGTGAAAATGGTTCTTAATAAAAAGGAATAGGGCGGAACGTAGATGTTTTAGTATAAGTTTGTCGGGTTAGGAGCGTGCGAGCTCTTTATGAATTGTCTAACTAAGCTAAGTACTCTACTTCAAGTAGGTATATCGCCAATGAGAGTAGGTACGGGTGGCGTACTCGAAGAGAGGCCTATGCTCAGCAGTGGGCGATTACGGGCTGACAATTATGATGATGATGATGTGAGTAGGTACTCACGAACGAAGCGTTATGTTATTCCGGTTGCATCTGCATTCTGAAGGACCCTGGGTCCCGGCACAGATTATATAATAGTTCTAAGTGGAGTAACATAACAACAAGATGGTAGGGTCATTTCGCCGGTTACGCGACCACCTTCGGTTAGCGACCACTTGATGAACATGGTTTTTTCAATTCAAGATAACATCAATTTTACAGAGCCTATTGAAACAGTCAGTCGTATGTCTTATTGTTTGTAGTTATGGAATAGGAATTTACAAAAAAAACGAGAAAATATGCTTTCAGTTCTCCAAGTCAGCTAAGTGGTCGCTAACCGGCACATGAAATTAGGTGGTCGCCAACCGGCGAAATGACCCTACCCCAGAGAAAGTAAGAGAAAGAGAGGCCGACCGCAGAAGAGGTGGGATGATGACATCCGACAAGTGGCAGAGGTAATGTGTAACAATGTGGCTCTTGAAAGACCAGAACGGAAAAGGTTGGAGAAGGCCTTTGCCGATGGGCAAACAGATCTCCAAACAAGTCTCTGCTAATAATTTCATTTTTGGTACAAGCTTTGATTGCCGACTGTACTTTTCCGCAAATCATCATCAACTACTAATTGAGACAATTCTAACGAGCCCAAATTTGATGGGGTCGTTTTATTGCGGAGTTCCTATGGCCACATATCAGCTCCATGTCATCATAATATTGCATTGTCATGCGATATACATATGCAAGCAAAATTTCAGCGCAATCGGAAACCAGGAAGTGTTAATTACAGACAGACAACGGGACAGGGAGTAAATAAAAAAAATTAAAAATAAGCAAGCAGCAAATACTAGACTAAGTTTTAAGTTTTAATTTAAATATTGTTGTTAGGTTTAAGTGGATCTGAATAAAGGGCTATATCTTTGCGCTACCTTTGGCGCTCGACATCTTTAGCCCACCGCAGCCGCAGCCACGAATGTATGACTTTGACCGTTGACATTACCCTCATTTATCAACAGCGGGACAATCGGACAGTGTTACACATGATTAAGTATGCTGACCTCGCTATAGATAGCGTAAAGTGACAGACGTAATTAATGTTGACATGTTTAAATGTGTCATTTCTTTTGTCGGCGTTGTGGTAAGACAGTCAGCAAAGAGGCAGTACCTACACAAAATAACACACAATTTACTTTTACTACGACGATCGCATGTGTGGTATCGTTAGATACAGATAGAATAGAGTTCGTCCATGATGCGTTCAAGAACCGCACATTATGACCACCATAAAAATAGACAGTTTTGTTAGAACAAATTTCTTATCTGTGAAAATGTTATTACCTATTGCTAAATAATAAGATAATAACATCGATTTCGATGATATTATTTCATTCAAATTTCGAACGTCTCTGAAAAACAAAGAAATTTGATTTAACCTCTATTCTAATATCAGTCGAGATGACGTTTAGTTCGAAATTAATTGTCAATTAAATTTGACAAATGTCGCACGTAAGTAAGATATCGAACGATATGATAGTTGGATCCGACTCTAGTTTTGTCTCTGAATTAAAAAAAAAAACTATGACAGCTGCCAGAAAACAACGCCGCGATGCCGGTCATAATTAGCGGCTCCTGAATGCATCATGGAGGCTTATGATATGTGGATAGATAAATTATGTATTTTATCTACGCACATATCATTAGTGCTCTAAAATGCGTTCAGAAACCGTCGGTAATGACCAGCATTATTACAACCAATTTTACTATGACAACTTTCTTGTCTGTGGTAATAGGTAAAATCTGTACTGTAATGTTATTACAGTACAGATTATCGGTATCGTTATGAGTTTAAATTTGGAACAGCTGTCAAAACTCAAGTGGGTCTCTAGTCTAGTATCTATAGATATTAAAACAGTTATCGATACGAAACGTCAATTTATTATGTTTTTTCATTTTACTTTTTTAACATTTATTTCTTTTTTACTTTTTTAACTTTTTTTTACTTTTTTTTTACTTTTTTTCACTTTTTTTTACCTTTTTCACTTTTTTTTTACTTTTCGAACTTTTTTTTCCGCTTTTTAACTTTTTTTTACTTTTTTTTACTTTTCTGCACTTTTTTGTTTTTTTTTAAATGTTTTGCACTTTTTTTTTACTTTTTGTCACTGTTATTCCTTTTTTTAAATTTGTTTTTACTTTTTTTTAATTTTTTTGCTGTTTTTTACTTTTTTCACTTTTTTTTTACTTTTTCTAACTTTTTTTTACTTTTATTTCAATTTTTGTCACTTATATTCATTTTTTACCTTTTTTGACATTTTTTTTGACTTTTTTCACTTTTTTTTTTCATTTTTTTGCTGTTTTTTATTTTTTTCACTTTTTTTTTACTTTTTTTTTTCACTTTTTTTTTTTCAAAGAATTTACAGGTTGCACTCGTAGCAATGCAGGTCATTTTCCTACGGCTTCTGAACCCATCTTAGAGTACTTATGATATGTGTTTAGATAAAGTAGTGTATGCAACTGTACATAATTAGGCCTTAAAACACTCGTGTGATCCTATTATGAAATTCGCTGACGCTCGTTTCATAAAACCACACACGTATTTTAAGGCCTCTCATTATGTATCAGTAGCATAAACTACTATAACTGTATATAATTAGGTATTAAAACACTCGTGTGATGTTATTATTAAACTCGCCTTCGGTTCGTTTCATAAACCCACACTCGTGTTTAATGCCCTTGATTATGTACAGTCACATAAACTACTATTATAATATTAGGATAGATTAGTGTTGATAATCTTCGGCATTCGTGCCGACTTACTTTACAACCTTTAATTAGCACTATCGCCAAATTGGGACGCAAACAGATCGCTAAAGATAAACGGCAAAGCCAGTAATGGCGGTGCTAAATTTTACCAATTCGTCTCAATATAGCTAAACCTCTAATCCTAATTGGAACAACCGAATCTATACCGAGCACGTGTTACTGTTATAAATACACCAACACATACCTACGCATATAATATGCATCTTATCTCCATGGTATAGAGTTCTACTTTCGAGGATCTTGTGTCTAGCGGCTGTGTGTGAAGGAAGACTGAAGTGTTTTTTGTGAACTTTACTCCTTTGTATCAAGGTTCACATTCGCACGACTCAGCTGATCATTTCTGTATGATCGTGTCATAAGTAGAGATGTTGCGGTAAAAAAATGTATTGTAGGAAGTACTGAACACATGCGGTTTAATAGATTGTTAAAGAGTCAAAGGCTTTAACGGCTTTGGTTGGTGGATCGAATATGTCGGGTGTAAGTTGTTACTACTAGACAAAATGTTCATCATCATCATATTTAAGAGCCAGGCTCTTGTCGGTGGAGCAATTTCCATTCGTCTCTATTCTCAGCTTTCTTCTTGACATCTTGATACGACACGCTGTCTGCTTTTTCCTTGATTTGGTCCGTAAAAGATCTTCTTGGTCTCCCTCTCTTCCTCTTTCCCTCTCTATATTCCCTTCTATTATAGTTTTTATGTAATCATCGTGTCGTAACAAGTGTCCAAACATCTTGCCTCTTCTGTTCTCTATGGTTTTTAACGTCCTTTTTTCTTTCACCCTTTCAAGCACCTCCACGTTCGTCTTTTTCTCTGTCCAGCTAATCCTCTCCATCCGCCTCCAGCACTACATTTCAAAGGTTTCCAACCGTTCTCTATCACGCTGAGTCATTGTCCACGTTTCGCTTCGAAAGAGAGTCGAAAGAGAAATCACAGAGATCGTACAGAGATTAGATTTGCGCCTTTTCTGTAAACTGACCTGAAGTTACTATAACGCCAAATTTTTGGTTGGGTTCGTATATATACTCATTTTCTTCCTCAGTTTGTACAGTCGCCATCACATACATCGGAGCAAACAAGCAGCTCACAAACATCGGAACACACGTCTATTTTCAAGGCATCAGGGTGCATGTGCCGATATTTTTGAACACCTATATAGTGTACCGATGTATGTGATAGCGACTGTAGAAGTGTAGAACAACCCATAAACGGCGCGGCGCGGCGTATATATATTCTTTTATATAAATATGTGTGCTTAAATTAAATAACTTACATGCATGGTTGTATGGTTGAGATTATTCAAAACGGCCTACTGTTTATAAAGACTTAATTGAATCGCTTCTTGTATGGACGACTTTGATGCAATGGGGAATGGATGAACATTTTCGAAGTGCTCGATTATTTTTTTGGTGATTGGAATAACCTTCCTTAGCACCAGAAAAATGTTGCAGACTTTTCAGCTGAGTCAAATATTTTTGAAAAGTATAAACAGTTTCCTCACTTAGGTACGTTTTGGGTTTAGGACGGCGAATAAGAAACTTTGCTTGATCCGTCTCATATTACAAAAAAATATCTTAAAAATCCGTGGTAAACTGACACTGATATTGACAGCTGCTGCAGCAGCTATATTTGCCATAGCCAGGGTATTTAATTTTTTTTTGTAATATGAGACTGATCAAAGAAATTACTAGTAGGTAGGTATGTATTGCAGTGGCGGCGCGTGAGAATTTTCACTAGACAACCCGGAGCACATAAAAGAGCAGTTTTTTGATGATTTAAGAGTTCGGTTATATATAGCTAGAGATTTTAGGCAAGCCGGTGGGAATCGGCTTGTATGGGCGCTCCGCCACTGAATTGTGTTGTACTTTGTATTTATAAGGGTTTAACCTTTTCACCGCCATTGACTTGATACGAAGTCCGCACATTTCGTGCCCCACATATTATCAATTTTTTAGGTAATATTATCAAGTCACAAAATTCAAAATAAAATGCACCTTCATTTCATAATACAATGTTGACAGTTATTTACGTGCAGTTTGTTGCTTGGCGTGGGTGGAACGCTATTTATTTTTTGACGTGGCGGGGATTGGGTAAGACACCTTAAAAACCACATATTACATGTACTTTGGCATTTATAATATTTAGTACAGTCAGCATCAAAAGTAGCTACGCAATCGAAGACGTCAATAGTTCTTATTCCCTTTTAATAAAGACTTTTGACCAGGGACTGATTTCGGTTACGGTTATACCGGTATGAAACCGGTATTCCATTACGGTATCGTTATGTCGTAAAGGTTATGAGCGCCGCGCGAACATAACGGTACCGTAACCGTTTTGAAATAACGGTTAGCGGTACCAGTTTAAAACGATACCGTAACCTTTATAATACCGGTATTATAAAGGGTATCGAGAAAAGTAAGCGAGCTGGCACTCTACAGAGGAAGCATTGGCTACTAAACATTTAAAGACTAAAAGACAAAGCAGCAGAGCCTTTGCCGGCGGTTTGGCAACAGCTCCAGGCCAAAGTCGATATATCGGTACCTTTAAATAGCGGTTACGGTACCGGAAAAAATAAAAGTACCTTTATATTTCGGTAGCGAAATATAAAGGTTCCGCTACCGAAACCGCTATTTGACAACCGATATGACGTCATACCGTTAAAATAGAATACCGGTATTTTTCGGTTATGCAGTCCCTGCTTTTGACGTCTTCGTCTACCGATTATGTATTTTACGATACAGATTCAGTTCGTAATCGTATCGTATACAGCCCGAACCTAAACCAATTCTAAATTAAACCGAGGTACAGAGCAGATTGGAGAAGTGGCGACAAAAACTGGAGAATGTTGGCCTGAGGATCAGTAGGTCCAAAACAGAGCATATGTTTTGTGGTTCCGGCGGTCTCTCCAGTTTTACAGGCATAAAACTAGACGGCGTTATGCTCCCAGTCTGCTCCGATTTTAAGTACCTCGGTTCGCTTGTACAGTGTGATGGTGATATCGACCGTGATGTCAAAAACCGAATTAGAGCTGGGTGGATGAAATGGCGACAGGTCTCCGGAACAATATGCGATGGCAGAATGCCTCCTAGGTTAAAGGGCAAAATCTATAAGACCATTGTGAAACCTGTCGTCATGTATGGATCGGAATGTTGGGCCTTAAAGGTGACGGATGAAAAGAGATTGCATGTAACGGAGATGAGGATGTTAAGATGGATGTGTGGTGTAACGAGGATGGACCGAATAAGAAATGTGTATGTAAGGGGAAGCCTAAAAGTAGCACCTATCGCGGATAAATTGAGGGCCAATCGCCTTGCGTGGTATGGGCACGTAATGCGGAGGGATGAAAGTCATGTGACCAAAAGAGTATTAGGTATGAATGTGGATGGATGTAAAAGACGAGGTAGGCCAAGGAAAAGGTGGATGGACTGTGTGAGAGACGATATGAAGAGAAAAGAAGTGAATGATGATATGACGGCTGACAGAGAAGTATGGAAGAAAAAGACATGCTGCGCCGACCCCAAGTAAATGGGATAAGGGCAAGGAAATGATGATGACGTCATACCGTTAAAATAGAATACCGGTATTTTTCGGTTATGCAGTCCCTGCTTTTGACGTCTTCGTTTGCGTAGCTACTTTTGATATTGGCTGTACTACCGATTATGTATTTTACGATACAGATTCAGTTCGTAATCGTATAGTATACAGCCCGAACCTAAACCAATTCTAAATTGGACAGTGTTATGGAATAGCGAACTAAGCGCTATCGTAAGTATGCGCTAGCGCTTAGTTCGCTATTCCATAACACTGTCCAATTACCGTTCAGTTTTGCTCGCTATTTAAATTGCGACACAAATCAAACGGACGGCACGACATAATTTACGACACATTGTTTTGAACGTTTAAAGTCAATGCCTTCATTGTCAAACACGCATAATTAATACAGTGCCTGCATAAACTTACATCTACACCTACATACACGTCAGTGTTCCTAAAAGCGGTAGGCAGTGCAAATAGAATATCCTAGTGTTTTATTTAAGGGTCTGGGGGCCGATTTTTGACTTTCGACCGCTCGAAAATTAAATAAAAGTAAATACGATTGTAGTGTCAAAATTGCAGGCACTTACTTTCTAGTAGAAAGTTTCTACCGATAGAATTGAATACGAGTGGTCAATACCACTCGTTTTTGAATTTTCTATCGCTATTTCAAAAAAGCGTTTCATAATTTTTGACCGTTTTCGAGTGAAAAAGTCGCGCGCTCGAAAGTCAAAAATCGGTCCCCTGATTGAAAACCAGGGTTGCGTTGTACTCAATGCCAGATTTCGCTGAGTCTAGCTCATTTTTAACCGACTTCAAAAATGGATGAGATTTTCAAATCGTCGGAATCTTCTATTTTTAGGGCTCCGCAGCCAAATGACAAAAAACGGAACCCTTATAGATTAGTCATGTCTGTCTGTCCGTCCGTATGTCACAGCCACTTTTTTACGAAACTATAAGAGCTATACTGTTGAAACTTGGTAAGTAGATGTATTCTGTAAACCGCATTAAGATTTTCAAACAAAAATAGAAAAAAAAACAATAAATTTATGGGGTTCCCCATACTTCGAACGATTTTTTTTTCATCAAACCCATACGTGTGGGGTATCTATGGATAAGTCTTCAAAAATGATATTAAGGTTTCTAACATAATTTTTTTCTTAACTGAATAGTTAGCGCGAGAGACACTTCCAAAGTGGTAAAATGTGTGTCCCCCCCCCTGTAACTTCTAAAATAAGAGAATGATTAAACTAAAAAAAATATATGATGTACATTACCATGCAAACTTCCACCGAAAATTGTATTGAACGAGATCTAGTAAGTAGTTTTTTTTTTTATAAATCGTAATCTGCAATTTAACGGAACCCTTCATGTGCGATTCCGACTCGCACTTGGCCGCTTTTTATTTATGTTCCCCGATAACTCGAAGACGCCTGCACATCCTACTACCGTTTTAACCCCCGACGGAAAAAGAGGGGTGTTTAAAGTTTGACGTGCCTGTGTGTCTGTGTGTGTGTGTGTGTCTGTCTGTAGCATCGTAGCTCCTAAGCGAATAGACCGATTTGAATGCGGCTTTTTTTATTCGAAAGCTGATGTGATCGAGATGGTTCTTAGCACAGATGTATGAATATAAGGAGATCAGGCATGGCGGCCGATTTGTATAGAGTGAGCCTGTCGCAAGTACATTAACCCACACAACGCCCAAGTAATTGACAAGACAAAGCACGCACACATCTAAAACACACACTATTGTATACCTACACGCTTATTTGACAATAAACGCGCATCATATCAGGCATTTTGGGAAAAAACGTAATATTCTCTGCGATCAGCACGCGTGCACAGTATGGCAGTGTATGCCCATTGAGCATACAGCTGCGACACGGCCGCCGGCGGCTTGTCCTCTCTCTAGTATTCTATGCTCTGAGATAATAACTATTACAACTTTGAAAAGTTGAAAAACCCCCGACATTTTCACTTCAAAGTTCAATATCTCAAAAACGGCTAAACCGATTTTGTTGAAACGTAGCTAGGAACCATCTCGATCCCATCAGCTTCCAAATAAAAAAAACGCATTCAAATCGGTCCATTCATTTAGGAGCTACGATGCCACAGACAGACACACACACACACACACACACACACGTCAAACTTATAAGTTATAACACCCCTCTTATTTCGTCGGGGGTTAAAAAGATAATTCGTACATAAGTTGTTTGTAAAAACCCTTTACGCTCGAAGTTGTAGACGATTATGTATACCTAGGACAGACTGTCCGACTGGACAGTCTGTCCTAGGTATACATAATCGTAAGTTGGACCTACCTAACTAGGTAGGTCCAACTTTGAAAAAGAGGTCAATCCTCGAATCCGACTCGGCTGGGCTGCATTCGGGAAGCTACGGCACATCTTTTCGTCCAATATTCCGCAGTGTCTCAAGACGAGAGTCTTTGACCAGTGTGTGTTGCCAGTGATGACATATGGCACGGAAACGTGGTCGCTTACTATATGCCTCATAAGAAGGCTCAAAGTCACCCAAAGGGCAATGGAGAGGGCTATGCTGGGAGTTTCTCTGCGCGATCGCATCAGAAATGAGGGTATCCGCAGCAGAACCAAGGTAACCGATATAGCCCTCCGAATTGCTAAACTTAAGTGGCAGTGGGCGGGGCACATTGCACGTAGAACCAATGGCCGTTGGGGCGGAAAGGTTCTCGAGTGGCAACCACGTACCGGAAGGCGCGGTGTGGGTAGGCCCCCCACAAGGTGGACTGATGACCTGGTAAAGGTCGCGGGAGTCCGCTGGATGCGGGTGGCGCAGGACCGGCCATTGTGGCACTCTTTAGGGGAGGCCTATGTCCAGCAGTGGACGTCTTTCGGCTGATATGATGATGATGATGATGATGAAAAACCCAGTGGTACGGAGTCGGGGGTTCGAACCTACAGCCTCCAGACCAGATTGCAAGTCGCGTGTCCTACCGCTCAGCTACAGTAGTTCTAATCAAGTCAGGATATGATGATGGGATCCTGGAGAAATTATTCTTCAACAGAAATAGTTTCCGACCTAGATATGGCGGAACCTATTGTGTAGGTATACCAAGTTTCATGTTATTCTAGCCAGGGTTCGAAATTATTAAGATAATTACGCTTCTTGATAATTATCGGATAATTTTCACCAGTATTAGTGCAAATAAAGTATGACCATATTGGATCTTTCTCACGCGGTATTGTTCAAATTCAACACAATAAACAATTTTTAACTTGATAAACCAATGACACTCAAGTTCACTTCATCATCATCATATCAGCCGAAAGACGTCCACTGCTGGACATAGGACTCCCCCAAGGAGTGCCACAGTGGCCGGTCCTGCGCCACCCGCATCCCCCCGACCCGCGACCTTTACCAGGTCATCAGTCCACCTTGTGGGGGGCCTACCCACGCCGCGCCGCGCCGGTACGTGGTCGCCACTCGAGAAAAGTTCACTTAACTTTACATAATCCGAGCTGAATTTTTCTTGTAAGGGGAATCCCCACGGCGTGGCACGTTACGTTGACACTTCGTGCGTTCGGATAAACGCGAGTGCGGAAATACACGTTCGAATACTTCGAATACAGTTCACTTTCACGAGCGCAATTTTTTGGTATTATCAATCGATAATTATCCATCTGTTATTCTCACGATAATTATCGTTTCGAACCCTGATTCTAGCATGTCGCTTTAAAACGAGAACCAAATTAAAATACGCTTGTATGGAGAGGAGAGCGTGCTGGCGACCCTTAAATCGCAGTGTAGCATTAAGTTATATATAGAAACCTTGCCGTAATTAGCTACCACCGTAAGTCGGATCTAAGCCTGCAGATTAGTGGATCGTCCACATTTCTATTCCCGGTAGAGACGTGCTGGCATCTTAGCTCCATTCTAGAACATCCCTTTTGACATTTGTGGCTTATAAAGCCGTGACTACAATGCGGAATGGATGAAAATTTCAGAAGTGCCTGATTATTTTTTTGGTGATAGGAATAACCTTCCTTAGCAACAGAAAAAAGTTGCAGAGATATTTTTTGTAATATGAGCCGTCTCATATTACAAATAATCAAGCAAAGTGTCTTATTCGCCGTCCTAAACCCAAAACGTAAGTGAAGAAACAGTTTATATTTTTCAAAAATAATTAACGCAGCTGAAAAGTCTGCAACTTTCTTCTGGTGCTAAGGAAGGTTATTCCTATCATCAAAAAAATAATCAGGCACTTCTAAAATTTTCATCCATTCCCAATTAGAATTTGGAATAAGTTTCAGACATAAAAATAATTATTGGTACAATATTTTATTGAAGACTGTACTTTTGCACTCGAAAGGGTAGCAAAGAACGTCACAGAATACGACGGGTTAACTTGTGTAGTTTTGGACTCTGTCCACACTTGCACTGGACGCATGCTCAGCCGAGCGCGGCTCGCCCTAGCGTGCGCGCTCAGTGTGGACTGTGGACGTCGCTCGGCGAGCAAATTCGACCGAGCGCATGCGGCCGAGCATGCGAGCGGCTCGCCCGAGCGTGTGGACGGCTCGAGAAGCCGCTCGGCTGAGCATGCGTGGAGGACACACCTATTAGCTTGCTCGGTGGTGTCTGGTGTCATAATAATGCGCTGCGCCGATACATAAAGTATGCCAAATTTCAGCTCAATCGGAAACCGATAAGGGACTGGGAATGGGCAAAAAGGACAACTTTCATAGGTACTAATAAATGTATTTTTCTCAAACAATGTCGTCATTACGTGTGTTATAACAGGCTTCAAAGTATCACGTTTCGGGCGGATCAACTCGAGAGGACTGTAAAGGAATTTCATACAAAATTGAAGGCCTAAGACCGGGATGTATTTTTTTAAATTTTCAATCCACAATTTGTGGCACAGCATCACGGCGTTCAGCCATGAAAATTAGTTTGATTTCTTAGTTTATTTTTTATCTATTTCTTTGCATGTTTGAGAAAAGCACTATACATGCCTGGCCGTGAAAAGGGCTTGCCGGCTTCGTATCACTATCCGGCCTCCCTATCACTAATACAGTATGTGCATCTGCCTACTCACCCGGCAAGCCCTTCTTTCCCGGCGTCTGCAGTAATGTATACACACACAAATCACACATACGACCACAACTTTAAAGGCCTCCACACACCGGTCGCGGGCGCGGGTCGGGCGCGGGCCCGCGCAAGTTGTAAAACATTGAAACTACACTTCAAACACACACCGAACGCGGGTCGTGCGCGGCGCGGGTCGGGCGCGGCGCGGGTCGGGCGCGGCGCGGTTGAAGCGGTTTATTCACACCGGCGTGTAGTAACGCGGGCCCGCCGCGGTAGCAACACGGGCCCGTCGCGGGCTCTCTCTGGTCGGGATTGACGATCTATAATTGGTGTCCATTTTTGTTATTTTAACTTGCAATATCTCATGCAATTCTTCAAAACTGTTTTGGGACATTCGGAAATAAGTAAAAAAACGATCTTCGTAACTTTCCAATTCCCTACACAGGCGATGGTATTCCCCATAACGGCGTCTCGCAGATTCTTTATTCAGGTCGTGAACCCAAATTCTTTTTTTTTTATTAAGAGCTAGGAGCAATAATAGGTCTTCTTCGTCGGAGTCTTCACCGTTCCACATCTTGAAGTCGACTGGTGCTGCCGGGCGTATTCTCTTTGCCGTTCTTGTGAACGCGGTAGCAAAGCGGGCCCGCGTTGCTACCGCGGCGGGCCCGCGTTACTACACGCCGGTGTGAAGAAACCGCTTCAACCGCGCCCGACCCGCGTTCGGTGTGTGGAGGCCTTAAAAGCTGGTGAAAATCGTATTCAGTAGGTTGAGTAGTAACAATGGGCTCAATCTGGACATACTGGACAGTAACAGCCAACTGGACATATTTTTAAGCCTGAAACCTAAATTTTTGGTGGCTGCCTATCAATATTTAGAAAAAGTTGTCACTCCTAGCTCCATAACGACATAATCTATATTATTAAAATAACCTGGACCTAATAATATTATATAATTTTAGTTTTATAAGTTTTATTGACCTTCTGTATTTCGTTGTAAGAATCTCAATCTGATTCCACAAAAAAAAAATACTAATTTTTAACAATAATTATTATTCTTTTGACATTATACACTCTAAACTCGCATGATAAATATTAATTTACCAATTAGCATGTAAGGTATAACTGTTAGTGCTAATATTAATGGTAATAATAATAAATAAATAAAAAATAAAAAATCCTACACAAATCGAACTTGCCCCATAGTAAGCTCAATAAGGCTTGTGTTATGGGTAATAGGTACTAGACTAGACGTCCATATATTTAATACATATACACCGTGGCCGTGAATAACCCGAAATATTTAAACCACGTATTTTTGACGACAGACGAGTAAATAATGTTGTATCAACATGGGTCTAATTATGTGTCTTAATTAAATTACTATTTCAGTACAAATTAAAACTTATTAATTGCCCGCTTCTTTGTGAACAACTCTTTAGTTGAGAAACTCAAGTTGAAGAACAGAGAGCGAGCATGACGAACGGCGAATGCCGTGACTTGTGTTCCATGACAAGAAGTGTCAAGTTATGCTCAAGCCTTTAGGGTGTGTTAGACTGGAGATATTTTAACTTTTGATTTGTTTCAAATAATTAATATCTCCTTAATTATGAGTTTTTGGACTATATGGTACATAACTTTATATACTCTAATTAGGCTCTAGTATCGTTAGCTTAAATCTTTCGGGTTATTCACGGCCACGGTGTATAAATACATAGGAAACATCCAATACTCAGAAACTAATATTTATGCTCATCATACAAATATTTGCCCTTCCCGGGATTCGAACCCAGGACCTCTTACTTCGTAGGCAGCGTCACTACCCACTTTTTTTTTTTTTCGTGGGGAAATGCATTTACACATCCCGCCTGGCTGGGGAACCAGGACGGGTATGACGGATTCCCGGGAACCGCCCGGACTACCGTCTAAAACCCCACGGTGCTCTGCGCACTGCTTTATGCCGGAGCCACGGGAACGCTCACGCACACTTCCGCGACTCCGCCAGCAGCTGTCCCCATGTGAGACCCGTCGCGGGATGGGAGGAGATAGATACATGTCCCCAGAATAACATTTTAAGGGGCGTGCCCGAACACCCGACACGCCCTTCAGCTCGAGGACCTCTTCTCTATGGGTGGCAGTCGCCCCCGTGACTGCCACCCGGAGGTCTTCGTTAAGGCGGCAATCGCCGGTTGTGCGCGGCGCGCCTGCGTCCGATCCTGCGGCGGCGCATTGGGTCAGCCTCAGCCCGGGCTTCCCGCTCGCGCTCTGCCGCCTCCTTCTCGGCCATAACGTGCTCGCTAAAGTCCAGCATCGCCTTCCAGGCTGCTTTGCTGGACACCATAGCCCGCACTACGGCTGGCAGCGACAGATCTTGCCCTATTCGGGCGACCAACTCCTGTCTTTCTGCACTCCAAACCGGACACTCGGCCAACGTGTGTTGCACCGAGTCTATGCCGCCTCCGCACCAAATAATTTCTCAAATTTGGTCAAATCGGGCTAATAATTAGTTAGTTTTTGACGTGATAGATATCTTATAAATCGATGAACACCGGCAGGACGCACGAAAAGTAGGACTCATTGCCCCGTTCCGCCTGAGCCGGGCGTTCGGCTTTATGACGTTATCACGTAAAATTGTCGTCCATAAACCGACTTTCATCATCATCATCATCATCATATCAGCCGAAAGACCTCTACTGTCTACTACTGGACATAGGCCTCCCCCAAAGAGTTCCAAAGTGACCGGTCCTGCGCCACCCGCATCCAGCGGACTCCCGCGACCTTTACCAGGTCATCAGTCCACCTTGCGGGGGGCCTACCCACGCCACGCCTTCCGGTACGTGGTCGCCACTCGAGAACCTTTCCGCCCCAACGGCCATCAGTTCTACGTGCAATGTGCCCCGCCCACTGTCACTTAAGTTTAGCGATTCGGAGGGCTATATCGGTAACCTTGGTTCTAAACCGACTTTATAGACAACCAATTTTTTTTTAATAAATAGCTTTTATTACCTCTGTCTCACGAGATTGTAAGTGATGATGAGGTATTAGAGTGTTAATGCATACCTAGATAGTGCCTATTCACTCTGGAAAAGGTTTAAGTTTTAAGTAAAGGGTGCCCTCAGAGCATAGAATACTAGAGAGAGGACAAGCCGCCGGCGGCCGCGTCGCAGATGTTAGCTCAATGGGCATACTCTGCCATACTGTGCACGCGTGCTGAACGCAGAGAATAGTACGTTTTTTTTTATTTTTAAGTGTGTGTGTTTTAGATATTATTTCCAGGATAGCCATGGCAAAGAAAGCTTTTAATTCGAAAAGGCATTTACTCACTGCCAGAATAGCAAGTCGCACTAGGAAGAAACTGGTTAAAGTGTACATCTGGAGCATAGCACTCTACGGCTGCGAAACGTGGATCATGACGCAACGGGACAGAGAGAGACTGGCGGCGTTTGAAATGTGGTGTTGGAGGAGGTTAGAAAGGGTCAGTTGGACGGAAAAGAAAACTAATGAGGAGGTTCTGGATTTAGTCAATGAAAAAAGAAATCTGATAGAAATGATTGAAAACAGGAGAGGAAAAATGATAGGACACATGTTACGCCACGACGACTGGATGAAAACAATAACAGAGGGAAAAATAGAAGGGAAAAGAAAATGGGGAAGGCCGAGGATATCTTACATGGAGCAAATAAAAGAGAAAATAAACGCTTCATCGTACAGAGAAATAAAAAGAAAGGCAGTATGTAGAACAAGTTGGAAATTACTCCACCGACAAGAGCCTAGCTCTTAAATAAGAAGAAGAAGTGTTTTAGATGTGTGCGTGCTTTGTCTTGTCAATTACTTGGGCTTTGTGTGGGTTAATGTACTTGCGACAGACATCTGTGGTATTGCCAAAACCGAGGGAATATTTATTACAACTTTATTTATACTCTAATAGTTCTTGCATTTCACGAGGGGGCGCGGGCCGCGTTCCTATCCTCATCATCAATATCAGTACATAGGCCTCCCCCAAAGAGTGCCAAAGTGACCGGAGTTACTATCCTATTCAAAAAAAAAACAAAATGATTTATTCGTTTTAACATGCAAGTATAAAAAAAAACGGCCAAGTGCGAGCTGGACTCGCGCACGAAGGGTTCCGTACCATTATCTATAAAATCGGCAAAAAAATCACGTTTGTTGTATGGGAGCCGCCCTTAAAAAAATATTTTATTTTGTTTAGTATTTGTTGTTATAGCGGCAACAGAAATACATAAGCTGTGAAAATTTCAACTCTCTAGCTATCACGGTTCTTGAGATACAGCCTGGTGACAGACAGACGTACCATTATCTATAAAAACGGCAAAAAAATCAGTTTGTTGTATGGGAGCCCCCCCTTTAAAAAATATTTTATTTTGTTTTTAGTATTTGTTGTTATAGCGGCAACAGAAATACATAATCTGTGAAAATTTCGACTCTCTAGCTATCACGGTTCTTGAGACAAAGCCTGGTGACAGACAGACGGACAGCGAAGTCTTAGTAATAGGGTCCCGTTTTACTCTTTGAGTACGGAACCCTAAAAACAGAGATAACCGACGGACCCCAAACTAGGCTGAGCCTGTATCTTGGGGCCCATATATTATATTATTATTTATTTAGTCTTTATTGCACAGAAAAACGCATCGTTCAAAAGGCGAATTTAATGCCGTAAGCATTCTCTACCAGTCAACCTTCGAGTAAATCGGATAAATTGTAGCGTGGCAATTATAACATTTATGACGTTAGTCTAATTTCGTCAAATCCACTCGTGAAATGCAAGAAACTTCATTAGACAAACTTGGAAATCGTAAACGTACCCGTTCCTAACTAATTAGGATATGTCCGTACACATTAACTAAGCCAGATAAACATCCTGAACGGGACAAACGAATCCGCTTAGCGGCATCTCTGTCGACCTACATCACCTACATGTACGCCAGTGCAGATAGAAAAACATACAGCCGAGATAGAATGAATTAGAGAATAGATGACTCTAGAATTCTCTACAAACTATTAAGGGCTTGTGCACAAATCACGCGAGGTTCGATAGGGGGGGGTGGTGTCAGGAAAAAATCACGAAAGATCACGTTGGGGGAGGGGGGGGTATTAGGATACCTCACGTGTATTTTTCTACAGAGAACGAAACTAAGAAAAAATATCTACCACCCGAGTAGATACATTTTCTCGGCTTCGTTAAACATAAATCTTTACTTAGCACTTCAAAATAGCTAGTCTTTTTTACTAAGATAGAAAAATAAACAAGATTTACTATGTAAAATACTATTTATCTTACAATTAGGTCGAATGAAAAAAAATATACGTGAGGTTATGTGGGGGAGGGGGGGGGGGGAGGGGTGGGTTAAGAACCTCACCAAATATCACCAAGGGGGAAGGGGGGGGGTCAAAAAGTAGCCGAAATCGCGTGATTTGTGCACAAGCCCTAAGGGCAAGGTGTTGTACAGTCGAATTCACAAACATCTTTACAAGCCAACCTCCCAAAAATATGCTTACTCGACCTTACGCCTTGGCCACGACTTTGGTCTTAAGCGACCTGCGGCAGCGGTTTTTTTAATTCATTGAGCGTGATCCCAACTAACTACAGTGCGTTGCGCGTCTCGACCGCGCAATGAACAGGTAAAACGCTGCCGCAGGTCGCTTAAGACCAAAGTCGTGGCCAAGGGGTTATTGTCAGACAGATAAGGTCGAGTAAACATACACTCGCGGAAATAAAATACCGTCATATTTTCTAAAATAGTGCAAGGTCGTACAGTTTTTTTTTTTTAATTCTTGTCGTGATCTTATTTATTCAACATCAATACTACAAAAGTAACAGTAAAAAAGCGGCCAAGTGCGAGTCGGACTCGCACATGAAGGGTTCCGTAAAATAAATTGCGGTTTACGATTTATGACGTATTAAACAAAACTACTTACTATAGATCTCGTTCAAACCAATTTTCGTTGGAAGTTTGCATGGTAATGTATATCATATATTTTTTTAGTTTTATCGTTCTCTTATTTTAGAAGTTACAGGGGGGGGGAGCACACATTTTACCACTTTGGAAGTGTCTCTCGCGCAAACTGTTCAGTTTAGAAAAAAAATATATTAGAAACCTCAATATCATTTTTGAAGACCTATCCATAGATACCCCACACGCATGGGTTTGATAAAAAAAGTTTCAGTTCTGAGTATGGGGACCCCCAAAACATACTGTTTTTTTTCGATTTTTGTGTGAAAATCTTAATGCGGTTCACAAAATACATCTACTTACCAAGTTTCAACACTATAGCTCTTATAGTTTCGGAAAAAAGTGGCTGTGACATACGGACGGACAGACAGACAGCCAGACATGACGAATCTATAAGGGTTCCGTTTTTTGCCATTGACGACGTTACCAGATTTAAATCAGACTCGTAACGACCCATGGAAAAAACATCGTTAAGGTGGTTCGATTGCCGTACAAAACGTTATTTGACATTCGCAGGCTAACGGCGTGATATTTTAAGAAACTTATGTAACAAACTTTCATAAATTGGCTTCCCATATGCGCCAAATTCCCCCTTTCCTAGAATAAACTTGTATAAACTAGATTAATTTGAGAAATTGGTTTGTCACGTGATATTTTGGGAAAACTATTTTTCTCAAATTAATCTAGTTTATATACAAGTTTATTCTAGGAAAGGGGGAATTTGGCGCATATGGGAAGCCAATTGAAGAAAGTGTGTTACATAAGTTTCTTAAAATATCACGCCGTTAGCCTGCGAATGTCAAATAACGCTTTGTATGGCAATCGAACCACCTTAACGCACAAATCGTCATTTTGGGACATTGATATTTTTATGAGCGGATCCCGGAAATTGCTAATACAGTTGGGTATTGTAAAGAATAGTATATAATGTAAATAAAACTAGTGTCAAATATAAAAAAAAAAACAATTGCGGTTATTTAATTTAGGGTGACCCGAATTTTTTGACCCCGAGTGTATCTTTTTGGGAGGTTGGCTTGTAAAGATGTTTGTGAACTCGTCTGTATTATGTGCCTAATTAACAGATTAACGGTAACTTAATTGAGTAATATAGCAAGTAACTAAGCAATTTTTATTTATTATTTATTAATCATTTAATTCGGAAGTATTTCCATAGTTCGTTAGTAACAGTGATCTTAAAACTATGTTAGTAGGTATTTTATTACAATTACAAATAGCAGTTGGATGTAATAACTATCTATAAATAGGTACTATAAGTCAATGTATATCTTGTTCTTTATAATTGATCTACCGAGAATACAACATCTTCGGTGAAACTATGTCTGGTTTTACTTAGAACCTACGAAACACTCTCTACTATTTCAACATGGACTGATGGTGGACTGATGACCTGGTTAAGGTCGCGGGAGCCCGCTGGATGCCGGTCACTTTGGCACTCTTCGGGGGAGGCCTATGTCCAGCAGTGGACGTCTTTCAGCTGATATGATGATGATAATGACTATAGATAGTCGCATCGATCGATCGATCGGCCGCGCGCGATGCATGAAATTACACCTTAAAGCGTATGATATTCGCGTAACATTTTGTTACGTAATGGGAAGTGCTTTTACGGACAGGAAGACCGCTGCTGTCAATAGTAGAATAGTAAACGGGCATGGATATCATAACGCTTATTAGTTATTACAATGAATAGTTGTTACAAGGAAACGCCTTGGCAATAGTGGAAAATTGCTGTTTCTTAAGAGTGCTCTACAAAAAAGCGCTCGCTCAGAATTCGGTATTTTGACACGCGTAGTGCGTTTGTGTGTGTAAATACTACTACCACCCACACAAACGTACCTAACACCCACATGCACAGCGCGATCGCACCAGCCGCGGGTGCCGTCCCTTTCTAGCTATATGTAAGTGCGATCGGGATAGAACTAACCGCGGAGCTTGCCGATGCAAATAGCTGTATAGCGCACCGTTTGAATTAACTCCGTGACCGATATTGATACTTGCACTAAAAAATGGTAAGTATTACTTCGCTAACATGATGTTCTAGAACATCATGTTAGCGAAGTTAGGTAACTTGAATAAAGTAAGTATTTGATTTTTGAGCACAGGTTTTCTATTTGTATTAAAATACTATGATATGACAAAGTATAATATTTAGTTTCGTTTAATTAGTATAAAATAAACTAACGAGTTTTAAAGTTGTCAGCCCAGCTAGCACACTAATCGGACATATATTTACGTTCGGACGTATAACTTTATGATTGTGCCCATTTTTACGTTACTTAGCTAACATGGTAACCTCGCAGCATATATTTATGCCATAGCGTAAAATATACGTAGCAAAATTATTACATTCATTTCATTCGTTCAATAGTAGTCTATGGTTAGAAGCCCATTATAATACTACCTAAGTAAAGAGTAATGATAGGCACTGCACAGTTTACTAAACAGTTGTTCTCCTGTATTAAGTTGTGTTATAATAGTTTTTTGTTTTTATTTATTTATCCCACCCCGCAAAAAGTTTGATGGTAGTGGTTTTAAGTGATGAAGCGAGTACCAAAACACATGTAAGTTTATAATTGAATCAATAATATTTGTAAGTTTGTGTAATATATTTTATTACAACACAAGCAAAAAATCTTAATCATTGCGTTATTTATAGGTAGTAATCATGATCTATCTAAAATTCAAAATGCTAGATCATTGTTTCAGGAGATGATAGGAGTTTTGAAACTGAAACCGTATGTGTTGTGACAGAAATCGGAGAAATCCTGCAAAAAATATATTGTTTTCATAGTGTTCAAATTTATCCGGGGTCTCGAGTGACCTACATAAAATTTCGTCCGTCAACGGTTCATATCGTCAAGTTTTATGTGCAAAATCAAGAGCATGTTAGCATTAGACGTAAAAAAATTGTTTTATGTGCAAGACATATAAATGGTCACATTTTACGTAGATGACGGTATACCATGTTAGCTCATTACGGTAAAATTGTATACGTCGGTTGTGGACATAAAACATGTGCATAAAAGTCGTCATTTTGCTAGTGTGCTAGCCGGGCAGTAATAAGAATAATAATGTGTTCTACGGATATAAATAGTTTGCATGTTATCTGAGTCTTATTTATATATAGTTATGTAATGAAATTATACCAGTAGACCCACCACTAGGAAATTACTGGGTACTTACGTATTCATTTCTTGAAGAATTTTTTTTTTGTTATGGACAGTAAAAAAAAACTGCCCTTCATAGAAATTGCTAATGTCCGTTACTTACCAAAGGAACTGAAAATTATAAATTATACAAACACAGCTTTTTATCTAGAATACAATTAATTAATGCGTGACTATTCAAAAGCCTAAAACCTCAGATCATAAAAAGGAAAAGATATGAAACGGGGGCTTGGCGCGTGTCGGTGCGACATGGCTAAATGGGCATGTCACTGCCCACCGCATGTTAGTCGCAATTCGCCGTGAATCTGAAATGTTCTTCCACGTTTACTCAAAATGCCGAAACGTAGCGTGGTTACATGCAAAAATAGGAATGAAACTAAAACCTACATGAATGGTGGAGTCACGCACCACATGTTAGTATTAGTATTTTCACTTAAGTCAGTAAAAACTAATATTTTAACAAATAAACGCAACGCCGCATCATTTCTCGGGATCGAACTAACATATCGAACGAAAAAGCATATTTTTGTTCTTTGCGTTGTACATTGAACGTTCAATACAGTAAACCACGGCGCAATGTATTAAACCACTATGGATATGGACGATGCTTGAATTTTTTAGTGGTACGGCCGCTGCTTGGCGTCGCAAACTAGAGCGGTGCCAAAGTGCAGTTACAATTTACGCGTAATCGATAAAATAGAAGTACGATATCATACTAGTTATTTTATTTCGACTACTTTCGCTTTTTTATTTTATTTCATTACGTGTTTTGGTTGGGTGCCTATCTTAAAGGTAACTAATAACATACTAATAAGATTAAAAGGCACAAAATGTTTACGGTACCTACTAATAAGATTTTCACTAAGTTGCAGTATGAACGGTAAATAGACATATTAAAATTGTATATACAAGTATATAATTTAGTTTCAAATGGCTCCAGAACAACTTAAAATGTGATATACAAAGAATCCGAGTAGGTACTAAAAAAATGGATAGATGCTACTGGCAGAGGTCCTAACTGGTTTCCTGTACAGAGAAGAGTTAATGTGTTCGTAACATTTTCAAGAAAAATGTTTCCAACCACTTAATAAGAGCCGTACACTTTTCGAATATTTGACACCTCGCTTGCTTGAAACCTAGGTGTAAAATGTATGGTAACAAATCTTCGCACATCTTTGGTGGATACTCGCCCTTAGGCTTAAATCTCGTAATATGAGTAATGGACATATTATTTCGCGCCAAAATGCGAGTCGGATCGGACTGGTACCTACAGGTCAAAAATATCGATGTGACCAGAGTTTTAAATGTATGTGAACACGAACTTATAAAAAGCCGTTTATGTTACTCTGTAGGTATTCGTCAATATTTTTTACTTTTGCGATTTATGGTAAGTTAACAACCCGTGTTATTTAAACTTGTAGCTAGAAGTTTAAATACCACCACATAAACTTACCATGTCGTTGAAGTTGTTACCCATCAATATCTTAACATAATATTAATTTTAATATCAATGTCGATAAAACATAATTTTAACGTTTGTCGCCCCCCTAGTGTAGTGCGTTTAAGCCAATCACAGCCCTTGTTTGCATGTTGCCGTAGACTCACTGGCAACGCCCGAGTCTTTGTTTTTACACGGTTCAATGTGTGTGCCTGTGGGCGCTGCGGTGGGAGAAAACTAGGGACATCGGTTTTGGTTGAAATTAAGCAGTACGGCACTTCTCCCTTTTTTTATGTTCTGAGCCTAAAACCTATGTCACTTTTTAGGATTCCGTACTCAAAGAGTAAAACGGGACCCTATTACTAAGACTCCGCTGTCCGTCTGTCGGTCCGTCTGTCACCAGGCTGTATCTCATGAACCGTGATAGATAGAGATTTGAAATGTGATGTATTTCTGTTGTCGCTATTTATAACAAAAAATACTAAAAAACAGAATACATAATTTTATTTTTATTTTAGTTTTTATCTGTTTCTTTTTCTTTTACAATCTTACACAAATCGACCTTGCCCCAAACTAAGCAAAGCTTGTACTATGGGTACTAGACAACGATAAACATACTTACATAGATAAATAAATACTTAAATACATAGAAAACATCCATGACTCAGGAACAAATATTTGTGCTCATCACACAAATAAATGCCCTTACCGGGATTCAAACCCGGGACCTCCAGCTTCGTAGGCAGAGTCACTACCAAGTTACTAACTAGGCTACAGGGGGTTCCTATACAACAATTTTTTTGCCGTTTAAAGATATAGATAATGGTACGGTTCCCTTCGTGCGCGAGTCCGACTCGCACTTGACCGGTTTTTTAAACATTTATTTCGAAATAAAGAGTGATACTCGAAAATGTCGAAGGGAAGGTCAATAGTCGAATCCGACTCGGCTGGGCAGCATTCGGGAAGCTACGGCACATCTTTTCGTCCAATATTCCGCAGTGTCTCAAGACGAGAGTCTTTGACCAGTGTGTGTTGCCAGTGATGACATATGGCACGGAAACGTGGTCGCTTACTAAAGGCCTCATAAGAAGGCTCAAAGTCACTCAAAGGGCAATGGCTCTCCATTGCCCTTTGAGTGACTTTGAGCCTATGCTATGCTATGCTGGGAGTTTCTCTGCGCGATCGCATCAGAAATGAGGCTATCCGCAGCAGAACCAAGGTAACTGATAAAGCCCTCCGAATTGCTTAACTTAAGTGGCAGTGGGCTGGGCACATTGCACGTAGAACCGATGGCCGTTGGGGCGGAAAGGTTCTCGATTGGCAACCACGTACCGGAAGGCACAGCGTGGGTAGGCCCCCCGCAAGGTGGACTGATGACCTGGTAAAGGTCGCGGGAGTCCGCTGGATGAGGGTGGCGCAGGACCGGCCATTGTGGCACTCTTTGGGGGAGGCGTATGTCCAGCAGTGAACGTCTTTCGGCTGATATGATGATGATGATGACTCGGAAATGTAATAAAACCACGTAAAAATCTTCCTTTCTAGTGTAAACCCCCGGTGTGTGTTATTATTATATATAAACGAAAATAATTACTAAATGCAAGGTAGGATCGTGCTGTACTTAACAAACGCCATATAAGCTTGTTTTTTAAAAAGTTTTTTATTCATCTTGTTATTTTCAATAACCCTGCATATTATGTCGCTGGTTCGTGGGTACTTGTACAGACAAATCACACAAACCAAAACAAGATAGGTCTATCTATTTTAGTTAAGGAGTTCCCATGACCACCTTCCATCATCAGATCCTGGAAATCATCCATCACCAAAGTGTTTACCAAGACAAAACAGATGAGCCCAAACTAGATGGGTTTATCTAGTTTAGTTTAGGAGTTCCATGACCACCTTATAGCTCCATCATCAGACTCTGGAAATCATCCAGCACCAAAGTCTTGCCGTGCCATGACCAAATAAATGAGCCCAAATTCGATGGCTTTATCTTGTTGAGTTTAGGAGTTGCTATGGCCACCTTCCGACTCCATCATCAGACCAGCTCTATGATATTATGTCACCGAAGATACGCAATTGTACCTAATTTGAAGATTTCACCCAAACTCCCATACATACATACATACTAACAAGGTGGACTGATAGTAACAAGTAAATAAATTAAATCTATCAAGTATCACGATCACTCGTACAATAATAATTGACTATAGAACGCGTAGTTTAGACAAAAGGATCCAACCCACAAGACATCACCATTGAAATGTATGACTTTTGTTTTAGGTAGAAGGTTCAATTTTAAATGTTACGTATCCGGTGGGTTTGAGCCTTTTCGCTACACTACGTCATATATGGCAGCTATGCAATTCATAACTTGTCTCGATTAGCCTCACGAATGTATCCCCAGTATAGTTTGACCCCGAGGTTGGTAACAACTATGCCTAGTCGGAGATCAAAATAATATTATTTTATCTGAAGAGTGGCCGGTTAGCTTCGTGAATAGCCACAAATAAACACACTACACGTCTGTCTCGGAGGGCTATTCAGCCGGTACTGAGATATATTCCCGCGCTTTGGTAAATTTATACTAGTTTTGAATAATTATTTATAAATATAAATTTTGACAAAAGTTATATTTTTTGGACTGGATCTTGTTGGTACAAGCATGAACTTTAATGTTGTGTAAGATTCAATACAAAAATTATTCAACAATAATGAGAAAATCCTTGAGTTTTCAGTACGATTTTGTTGACAAATATGGTGTAATTGAGAACAGTTTACATATATATACGTGCAGAATAAGGAAAATTCGAGGCGGCTAGGCGCAATGGCAACATATTATGCTAGTGAAAATAGAAAAAAACAAGTAGGTTCTTATATAACATCATGGAGTATTAGGGGCTCAAACTTATGACTCTGCGCTCTCTTTAGAAAACTACTGTCGGTAATCGGGTATTTTCGGTTAAAGTATTCAGTTCTTCGTAAATTGGAGGCGGCTAGGACCAATATGAGGAGTTTACCTATGCAAATAAGTAATCAGGATCTAGAAAAAGCTCTCCGTTTCTTAGAATTACAACGTCAAAAATCCGTCATTCTCGCTTATTCCTGACCAAAAAACGAGCGCCCTCTTAAGGCGCTCTTACAAGGGCAATTCTTTGAACAATTATTGCCCTTCACAAATACTAATACTTACATAGTATAATATAAAACGGGTATAATCTGTCATTTATTTCTTTTTAAAATAATGTTAATATAGTGTGTAATATAAAACATTAGATAATGGTAAAAGTTAAAGTTAAAAAATATATGTATCTATATTGTATGTAATGATATCGGTTATACCTAGTGATTTAAATAGTTATGTTAATTTTAATAACAATAAGGAAACTATAGGTCTAGTGATATTGTTAATGTATAGCTTCCAGCTAATTAATTTGTATATTTTAAGACCGTTTGTTTCTAAATAAATAAAAAAAAAAAAAATTACGTAACTAAAAATAAAGTAGAAATTTTGCTTTTTTACAGTTATCCATCAACTCGTTGATAGGGTTCCAATGACCCCAATAATGACGTGATCCTCCGTCATCAGATCAGTTTGGTACTACAGTCACGAACTTTAACACTTAAGGTGGTTCGATTTCCATACAAAGCGTTATTTGACATTCGCAGGCTAACGGCGTGATATTTTAAGAAACTAATGTATCAGACTTTTATCAATTGGCTTCCCATTTGCGCCAAATTCCCCCTTTCCTAGAATAAACTTGTATAAACTATATTGATTTGAGAAAACTAGTTTTCCCAAAATATCACGTGACAAACCAATTTCTCAAATTAATCTAGTTTATACAAGTTTATTCTAGGAAAGGGGGAATTTGGCGCAAATGGGAAGCCAATTTATGAATGCTTGTTACATAAGTTTCTTAAAATATCACGCCGTAAGCCTGCGAATGTCAAATATCGTTTTGTATGGCAAGCGAACCACCTTAAGGTCGACAATCCTGTCAAATTGTATAGGAATGCAAAGAATATTTTTGCGAAAAGGGTCCTAATCCCAAACACAAGAAAGCGACCGTACCATAATATTGCGTTGTCAGTGTAACTGAACTTACATACCTATGTACAGTCGACGCCAAAAATTACAGTCAGCATCAAAAGTAGCTACGAAATTGAAGACGTCAAGTCTTTATTGCAAGCTTTATATTAACTTGCACTGTTCGTATGTAAGTATGTAAGTTGTCCGTCAAAATTTGCAATCGATTTTTCAGTCACTTCCCGTTATCCAATTGAGCTGAAATTTTGCATGCACATGTATATCGCATGACAATGCAATATTATGATGACTTGGAGCTGATCTGATTCTGGAGCTGGAAGGTGGCCATAGGAACTCCGCAATAAAACGACACTACCACATCGAGTTTGGGCTCGTTAGAATCGTCTCAATGTTGATGATGGCATGCAGAAAAGTACAGTCGGCAATAAAAGCTTGTACCAAAAATGAAATTTTTGACAGAGACTTATTAAAGGGAATAAGTACTTTCGACGTCTTCGATTGCGTAGCTACTTTTGATGCTGACTGTACCTATGCCAAATTTCAGCCCAATCAGATATCAGCAAGTAGGTAGCAGAAATATTTTTGAAGGACAATTCACTTACAATACGAAGTGCAAGTTATTATAGAGCTTTTAAAAAACACTCAAAATAACCACATTCGAACCTGATTTCTTCTAGATACTTTCTATACAAATATTATCTAAAGATGAAAAGTATGTTTTTAGGGTTCCGTAGCCAAATGGCAACAAACGGAACCCTTATAGATTCGTCATGTCCGTCTGTCTGTCTGTCCGTATGTCACAGCCACTTTTTTCCGAAACTATAAGAGCTATACTGTTGAAACTAGGTAAGTAGATGTATTCTGTAAACCGCATTAAGATTTTCACACGAAAATATAAAAAAAACAATAAATTTTGGGGTTCCCCATACTAAGAACTGAAACTCAAAAAAATTTTTTTCATCATACCCATACGTGTGGGGTATCTATGGATAGGGCTTCAAAAATGATATTGAGGTTTCTAACATAATTTTTTTCTAAACTGAATAGTTTGCGCGAGAGACACTTCCAAAGTAGTGAAATGTGTCCCCCCCCCCCCCCTGTAACTTCTAAAATAAGAGAATGATAAATCTAAAAAATATATATGATGTACATTACCATGCAAACTTTCAGCGAAAATTGGTTTGAACGAGATCTAGTAAGTAGTTTTTTTTAATACGTCATAAATCGTAAAAAGCAATTTATTTAAAGCCCTTCATGTGCGAGTCCGACTCGCACTTGGCCGCTTTTTTATGTTTGTATGTAGGTAATGGGTAACCTCCGGAACCGCTAAATCGATTTCAAAAATTCTTTCACCTGCATGTAGAATGGACTTTCTGGGCTATATTTTATCCCGCGGGGTTATCTGCGTTCTTTGAAAAACCCGGGCAGATAGTTTTTAGGGTTCCGTCTGTCACCAGGCTGTATCTCATGAACCGTGATAGTTAGACAGTTGAAATTTTCACAGACGATGCATTTATGTTGCCGCTATAACAACAAATACTAAAAAACAGAATAAAATAAACTTTTAAGGGGGCTCCCATACAACAAACTCGATTTTTTGCCGTTCATATAGATTCGAGTCCGACTAACACTTGGCCGGTTTTTCAATATACTAAAAGCTCTGCCTTCTTTTGTTAGTATCACGATCGTTCTTGCCAAGAGAAATAGCGTGGGCAATATTCAGCAATATGTCGCTGCCCCAATATTATAGGGTTCTATGTTACCCCGAGGTAGGTACTTCAATTTAGACCTACTGTCACTCTGACAAAGTTCAAATTTCAAGTTGATAAAAGTGCAACATAGAACCCTATAATATTGGGGCAGCGATGTTCCGGCTTTGCAAAGCGAGCATCGGAAAATACAAACATACTTCGATGGTGCTCCGTTTTACCCAACTTTGCTAAAGGAGGTAATGTCAACGTCAGTTTTATATTCTGTTGAGCAGAGTACGCGGCAGTTCTAACACCATCCTGAATACGAGTATGTTTGCTGAGCGCCTGGACTGCCCGATGACAAAACACTGCCCGATGACAAAACACTGCCCGATGACAAAACACTGCCCGATGACAAAACACTGCCCGATGACAAAACACTGCCCGATGACAAAACACTGCCCGATGACAAAACACTGCCCGATGACAAAAAACTGCCCGATGACAAAACACTGCCCGATGACAAAACGTAAGTTCTTGCCTGAATTAAATATTTTTTTTTTATATTCTTTAATTCCAGCTCCAGTTATGAAACTACGTACTAAGAGGATACTAAGCGAATGAATTATACAAAGCCATTTTCATGTGTTATATGCATACGTCGGACTATAGGGGGCAGTTTGAGAGCAAGGTAAGGTTTACAAAAAAATCTTAACTTACGAGTATTATAATGTATTAATTGTAACATAGTTAATTAAATTAGTTACCCGTTATCATTTATTCATCTTTAATGTGTAAATACTCTTTGAAGTGATGACTGATAGCCCACAGAAGTGGCCACTTAAAAAACAAATAAATAGCTGACATGCGTCATTATGACTGTTTTTCATACTTATATTTGTTGGTAGAGTGCCGTTTAATCAATAGAAAGATTTGCTTTATTTGTTAATTTGCATATCTATGTATTGCAATGGATACGACAGCACTCCGAACTTAAGTCACAGAAAGGTCACATTATTGGAATTCCACATTATAAATACTAGGTACCAAATACTAAGTACAAATACTCGAAAGTGAATTGATTGATTTGCGAACCTTACCTATCATTCTGACATGCCACGAAAATGCCCGCTGGAGTCCGACGTTTGGTTTTATGCAATTTCATGCGTTATATTTATATTGCTATCTGCAATTCTGCGTTTTGACTGAAACTGAATTTTACCTTCCTTTTCGCGAAGCTTCTTGAAGGGGTCGCAGCTAATACTCGCCCTCATCCCAATGTGAATAAGAGATATTCTAATAAGATGGTCATGATTAATCGAAAGTTGAAATTTCACATGAGATAACTACAACTCAGAATACTTGAAAACCCCCGACATTTTCACTTCAATATCTCAAAAACGGCTGAACCGATTTTGTTGAAACGTAGCTATGAAGTCAGAACCATCTTGAACACATCAGCTTTCGGATAAAAGAACAGCATTCAAATCGGTCCATTCGTTTAGGAGCTACGATGCCACAGACAGACAGACAGACACGTCAAACTTATAACACCCCTCTTTTTGCGTCATTTTAAAAAGCCAGCCCCGAAGAGTGCTGCATCTCTTTTTCTCGTGCGCGGAAGGCGCGTGTCTCTCTCAAGGTCTCAAGTGGGTATGTTTTCGCAAATCGACTAGAATCAAGGGATCGCCTTAACGCGACCCACGTATCGATTGTGGAGCTTCCGACTTTCCGACGCGAAATGGAAGGCGCCTGTGTTTATAAGATCATTTATTCCAATGTAATATACAATACTAGTGACCCGCCCCGGCTTCGCACGGGTTTATATGTGTAATACAATAAAAACATGCATGTATTATACATATAAACCTTCCTCTTGAATCACTCTATCTATTAAAAAAACCGCATCAAAATCGTTGCGTAGTTTTAAAGATATAAGCATACATAAGGACAGACAGACAGACAGACAGACAGCGGGAAGCGACTTTGTTTTATACTATTAAATAATGAAAAGTTGCTAATTAAGTATTTATAACTGATTACCTTGACATTACTTATAATATATAAAATATGCCTATTTACTTAACGTATTAATTGTTAGTTTACCTATAGACGATGCACATACACGAAGCTGAATTTAATTTCTCCATTTTATTATCTAAAGTATTTTAAAACACAAATTTTATGTAAAAATCCCCGTGACATGTTGTAATAATTTTAAGTCTTAAGTACATTTAATAGAACCTGAGTGTTTCTAGTGTTGTAGCTGATGACTGACGATGCAAAAGTGGTTCGATGAATCCTATTTGAATGAATAAATTCTTTCTTTCTTTCTTACTATGTATTGATAAATTTGCCTTAAATCAAACTTATACGCATTTACATATGATCGTCAAGAATAACAAATTTCATATTATAATAAATAACTATATTAACTAGTGTAAACCTATATATCTATTAACTTTTATTTATATCGGATTATTATGGTGTGCAGTCTGTGTAAACTTATAAGTGTAGTGGCTGTTTGTTTACCTAAAAAAGAAAAAAGTGACTAGTTGTCCGCGCGGCTTCGCCGGTGTATTGCAAAAACCGTAAACCGACTGCACCGGTATGGCAATAAGATATCTAAATTTCGAGTTTTTAAATTTTTTCACTTTATTTCAATAAATATTCCTATTTTACAAGCTTTCTATTAACTTGCAATGTATATACATACCTAACTAACTATGTAATTATATATGTAACTATGTTTGTTCGGGGTGGTTCACTGAATTTTGAAGCAGACATCTTAACCGATTGAGCTGACATTTTGGGTAAAGGTATAATTTAGGTGTCAATTTAACATTATAGTACCATCGAGCTGATCCGATGATAGAGACAGAAGGTGGTTATGGGAATTCAGTTTTTAGAGTCCGCAGTAAGCTCGGCCGAGTTTCACCTTCCCATACAAACGGAGTTTCGTTCTCATTTTAAAACTACGTGTTGGATTGTAACGAAACTTTGCATATACAAGGACATGAGGTATATCTAGGGGCTGTTATTAGTTTATATAGCTCCAGTTTATAAAACAAACGAAATACAGCAAAAACAAATTTTGTATGATTAAATTTAATGTAATTTTTACTATGGTATCTGAAGCTACATAAACTAAATACAGACCTGGATGGTACTTCACTTATTCTAAGTAACTTATTCAGAACAAACTAGCTAGTCGTTTTAAAATGAGAGCGTAACTACGTTTGTATGGAGAATCGAGCTTACTGCGGATTAATTTTTGACAGAAACTTCATCATCATATCAGCCGAAAGACGTCCACTGCTGGACATAGGCCTCCCCCAAAGAGTGCCACAATGGCCGGTCCTGCGCCACCCGCATCCAGCGGACTCCCGCGACCTTTACCAGGTCATCAGTCCACCTTGTGGGGGGCCTACCCACGCCGCGCCTTCCGGTACGTGGTCGCTACTCGAGAACCTTTCCGCCCCAACGGCCATCGGTTCTACGTGCAATGTGCCCCGCCCACTGCCACTTAAGTTTAGCAATTCGGAGGGCTATAATAATCGGTTACCTTGGTTCTGCTGCGGATAGCCTCTTTCTGATGCGATCACGCAGAGAAACTCCCAACATAGCCCTCTCCATTGCCCTTTGAGTGACTTTGAGCCTTCTTATGAGGCCCATAGTAAGCGACCACGTTTCAGTGCCATATGTCATCACTGGCAACACACACTGGTCAAAGACTCTCGTCTTGAGACACTGCGGAATATTGGACGAAAAGATGTGCCGTAGCTTCCCGAATGCTGCCCAGCCGAGTCGGATTCGACGATTGACCTCTTTCTCAAAACTCATTTAGAGAAACTTATTTAGACCTAATAACTAGTAGCTCTGTGAGCCTGTCTTTTTTAGGGTTCCGCACCTCAAAAGGAAAAAACGGAACCTTATAGGAAAACTTTGTTACCCGTCTGTCGAGATCCTTTATCTCGGGAACGCTTCCAGGTATCGAGTTGAAATTAAAACCATATACTCAAGTACAGATCCTTTGAAGCTGTGAAAAAATCAAACTTCTAAGGTAACGTAAACAAAAGATACGGCCGTTTATGCCACAAAAAACGTAGATTTCGACACTCTCAAGGGAATCAAAATTTATAGGGTTCCGTTGACCTAGATAGAACTAAGAAATTTGGCAACTAGTATCGTTTTATACTACAAGTACAGGGAAAAATCTAAAAACTATTCACTTGTAATTTTGTAAGGAGCCCTCGGTGGGCGAGTCCGTGTCGCTCTAGTCCGGTTTTTTACTTTTTAATTTAGAAAATCTGAATTGACCCTATCACTAAAAACTATTCACTTGTAAATTTGTACGGAGCCCTCGGTGGGCGAGTCCGTGTCGCTCTAGTCCGGTTTTTTACTTTTTAATTTAGAAAATCTGAATTGACCCTATCACTAAGACTCCGCTGTCCATCTGTATGTCCGTCTGTCACCAGGCTGTATCTCATAAACCGTGATAGTTAGACAGAAATTTTCACAGATGGTGTATTTCTGTTGCCGCTATAACAACAAATACTAAAACACAGAATAAATTAATATTTAAGGGGGCTCCCAGTCTCCCATACAACAAACGTGATTTTTTTGCCGTTTTTATAGATAATGGCACGGAACCCTACGTGCGCGAGTTCAACTTGCACTTGGCCGGTTTTTTTTTCCCAAGCTGAAAGGATAACATCGTTCGTTACGCTCGCACGTTCAATAAAAATACCCTGTAAAAACAACTTACCAATAGAGAAATGCATTACTATAAAAACATCCAGTGCCAGTTATTCCAAGCTTTTTATCAGTCGAGAACAATCCAGCAGTGTTCAACAAATTGAAAGCGTTCAGAACAAGTTGTTAGTTCACGGTTTTCGCTTCGTTAGCAGACCGATGGTTTATTTGCTAGCTGTACGCGTAAAGATGTACATTGAACTTTATCACAATGGTACAAGGTTGCAAATCGTAGATAGTATGGAAAGTTAGCCCTATAGTTACTCGTATTTTTAGTGCCGTTATTTATTGTGTGGATTATTTTCAAAAGTAAAACATGGAGAGAATTGAGATACTACGATAAATAAGGCCATTAGGTACTCATTACGCAATTACTTAAACCTCGTTAGTTTAAAATTTCAAGGCGTTACATAGGCAGGAGTATACGCCCAGCAGTGGGACACTACAGGCTCACAATAATATTTTTTGTAATCGACGATTAAAATATGTGTATTAAGATTTCATAGAGAATACTGCAACGTCACTCTTTTCATAGTTGTAGTCCATGTTACTGTCGAAACAATCGAAATAACTACTTTTCGATACGCTCCAGACAACTAAAATAAATTCGACCAATCACGTGGCTGCTTTACTGAACTGTAATGAATTGGACCAATAGAATCGCTTTGATGTCGTACGCTCGTTGATGTCTTTTAAGATATCAACAAGCGTACGAGCGATGAGCTGCACTTCGTTTCAACAGTATCGAGTTTGTTTAATTAGTTCAGTTGACTCGTAGAAAATTAATTTTAATGAACTCGTACAAAAAGTATTGTTCACAATAGTGTTATAATCAAGCTTTTTAATCTCGTACCTTACTTAGGCCACTCAGCAAGCTTCGTGGCCTAAACACGGTACTCGACTAAAAAGCTCTCTATTATAACACGATTGTGAAAAATACTATTAATTTACTTTAAAAACAAAGTTTTAACCGAAATGCCAAATTTAGCCAAATTAGATTAGTTTGCCTATAAAATTTGAAGAGTTCCCTCGATTTCTCCAGGATCCCATCATCAGAACTAGATTTTGGTGACAACGGGACCAATCTGGAAGTATATTCTTAAAAACAGAAAAAAAAATCTAATCTTTTTATAAATTACTGGGTTATCGCGTAACAAACACACAAAAAATAAATAAAAAATAAACCGACGAATTGAGAACCTCCTCCTTTTTTTAAGTCGGTTAACATAATACTAATGCCACGTTTGTGGTGGGCTCTAAAGTACACCAAACAAAAATTCTAGAACAATATTTGTTACGCTAAGGGGCTAAGGTATTCAACTATTCATTTCTTTATTTGAAATTTCTATGAATTTATGTGCGCGACGTTGGAGATACCATTACCAAACTCAAGTGGAGCTGGGCAGGACACCTTGCCAGGCAGAATGATGGTAGGTGGACCAAAAAGGTATCAGATTGGTGGCCACTTTTAGGTAAAAGGAGCGTCGGCCGTCCACCAGCTCGATGGGTGGACGATATTTGGAAGATCGAGGGTCACTTCTGGATAAGATTAGCTCAGGATAGGGACGGGTGGCGTACTCGAAGAGAGGCCTATGCTCAGCAGTGGGCGATTACGGGCTGACAATAATGATGATGATGATGATGAATGTCAATAAAATAGTCCGTTTCCAACTTTAAATTCATCATCATCATATCAGCCGAAAGACGTCCACTGCTGGACATAGGCCTCCCCCAAAAAGTGCCAAAATGACCGGTCCTGCGCCACCCGCATCCAGCGGACTACCGCGACCTCGAGAACCTTTCCGCCCCAACAGCCATCGGTTCTACGTGCAATGTGCCCCGCCCACTGCCACTTAAGTTTAGCAATTCGGAGGGCTATATCGGTTACCTTGGTACTGCTGCGGACACGCAGAGAAACTCCCTTTGGGTGACTTTAAGCCTTCTTATGAGGCCCATTGTAAGCGACCGCGTTTCAGTACCATATGTCAACTTTAAATTCGCTGAACTAAATATACAGGGTGTCCCAAGAAGTAGTGATATACTGAAGCTGGGAGGTAGAGGACCTAGAGGGCTATCTGAATCACCCCCATGTATGTTCCGCGATTTTTTGTATTTTCGGAGTTATGACTTTTTTTTTAATTTTTCACCTATCGCCGAGTACGACTGAATTGGCCTATCTATCAGCTTAGCACATAAAAAAAATCAAGCACCTACCGCAATAATTCATGCCACCATAAATAAAAATCTCATCGTACTCGGCGATAGGTGAAAAAATTAAAAAAAAGTCGTAACTCCGAAAATACGAAAAATCGCGGAACATACATGAGGGTGATTCAGATAGCCCTCTAGGTCCTCTACCTCCCACCTTCAGTATATCACTACTTCTTGGGACAGCCTGTATAAGAGCCATGGGACATATTTTTGAGTAAGTTGTAAGCAACACATATTTTTACACTCGAATGTACCTTCTACATCACTAGTTTACAGTTAAATCTAACTATACATATAAATTCCATTAGTGACTGAATATCAAATTACTTTAACAAAGTCCTTCAAACGTCTGACGAGGCGCGAGGGCGACCGAAGGACTTATTGCTGCACATATTCACAAATCTCGTCTGCTAGGTATCCAGGTATAATTTGGCCGTGATATTCATAACAACTATGGGTAATTAGAGGTCAGAGTTAGATTGGATCGCCTGAAGAGAATAGGTTTTGAAGCCCGGCTCAATGACCCTTCAGTTCGTCTGAAATGTATCAAGTTGCTTGCTCGATAGGACGAAATAAACCACAATGTCTAGGGCTTAGTACATTTATGTAAAAGCAGTGGATGCTTATAATATCTGGAATATGCCTAAGGCCCACCATACGACACAAAATGACGTTGAAAATGTAAAACCTAGAGTCGAATTTCGTTTGTTTCAAAAGAAGACTAAAACAAAACAAATGCAACTCTATTTCTGCCGAATATACAGAACTATCGCAAAAACGTAATCTCAGAATTCCCGTTTAATCAAAAAATTCAGTTTTTGCCCAAAGATTTGGCTCGTTTCTCCATCCATTCATATATAATAAAATATGTACAAATTTTTTTTTTGCAAGACTACTCGACGAGGGAAGTAAAACTTAAGGTACCTAAAGTGCATAATGAAATTAAAGATAAAAAATGTAAACAAATGTGTTGCCACTGCAATAAAATCAATCCCAAGAAGTGGAAACTAAAAATTCGTTAAATACGCGAGATATGAGCAGTTTATATTTACGCCACTGGCAATGGTTAGGAATTGTAAACCTTTGGTTCGTAATTTAATTAATATACCTGGATATTCCTATTCCTTATTCTTATTTTTTTAGTAAAACCGAAAAATTAATTCAAGTTCCATTTATACTGAATCGACTTGTCTGATCGTGCGTAGACCGCTTTAATATCTTTGCCACGAGCTGAGGCGGCCATTTTCTGAAATCTGAATCGCATTCGTTTTCTGATGTTTGTCGTGATCGAATGTATTCCTTTCCGCTTCCTAATAAGACATATAATAATGGCACGTCTTGCTTCGATCGCTTGGTGTGGTTCTAGTGGCTGCTGGCTTTTGCTGTATATCGTACCCGGACTATCGTCACCTACTAAGTACCTATTCATGCCAACCTACGACATTAAAGTGATCAAAGTAAAATATAAGATTGTTTTAAAAGTAGTGACGATATATTCATTAGTTAAAACCAAAACCTGGTTGATTGCCCCTGAGACGTCACTTTGATGTTGACAGTTCTTTGTTTACATTTTTTATCTTTAATTTCATTATCCACTTTACATACAATCATAGCTCAATACACTTTCTTATGAGGAAATAGAGAAGATTCTGGAAATTATCAAATAAAACACACACACGTACACACACAAACACTATACAAACACACACATTGTATTCCTTACTTGATATTTATAATATATTGTCCAATTGATCGTAATATTTTGAATCCATGCAATGTAAAAGGTAATATGCGGTCTCCTGCGATACAGGCAAAGCCTAGTGCAGGGACTGGTACTTACAAATATATGTGTAAACGATTCTGCTAAATAAATGTCTTAATGTCTTAATTCCAACCCAAAATGGTTTAATTCCTTTAAGAGAATAAGTCCTTCAAGTTGGCCCATGGGCGCTAGGTGGAATTCTCAAGTTTATTTGAAGTATAGAAAAATAAAGCTGCTTCACTGAATATTAAAAACGAATTATGTAGTCAGGTAAAAAAGAAAAAGCTCTCATTTTTTCAAGAGTCCAGTCGATTTTTTTTGGCAACAGGGCTTTAAAAAAACAACAGTTTATACTATCTAGACTTTTTGGATGAACGTAAATGTCTTTGGTTATATTTTATTGTACGGGTTTGCCTGCGTTCTTTGCCGTATAAATAAAATAAAGTCGTGTTAGTTACACCATTTATAACTCAAGAACGGCTGAACCGATTTCTATGATGTTTGATTTGTTAGATATGTCTCCGCACAGAATAGCAGAATAACCACAAATAAAAAGTGATGAAAAAAATAAACAATTTACTTTCTCATAGGTTTTGTATGGCGAATATAGCGATACGAAGTTCGCGGGGTCAACTAGTCTGCAACAAAAGCTTGTACCTAAATATTGTTTTTTACTAAAACTTATAGGTATTATTAAACGAGCGAGCGAAGCGAACGAAATTCTCCGTTTCAGTTTGGTCAAAAACTCTTTCGTATGTCCGGCTGTCTCCTGTACAGGTGGCACTTCTTAACCGATTGTATTCTGTTTATGTTTTGTGCGCAGGTTCAATAATTATAGTCTTTTTATGACGATAATACAAACTCATTGTAGAAATAAAAAAAACGGCCAAGTGCGAGTCGGAATCGCACATGAAGGGTTCCGTGAAATAAATTGCGGTTTACGATTTATGACGTATTAAAAAAAACTACTTACTAGATCTCGTTCAAACCAATTTTCGGTGGAAGTTTACATGATAATGTACATCATATATTTTTTTTAGTTTTATCATTCTCTTATTTTAGAAGTTACAGGGGGGACACACATTTTACCACTTTGGAAGTGTCTCTTGCGCAAACTATTCAGTTTAGAATAAAATGATATTAGAAACCTCAATATCATTTTTGAAGACCTATCCATAGATACCCCACACGTACGGGTTTGATGAAAAAAATTTTTTTTAGTTTCAGTTCTGAGTATGGGGACCCCTAAAACTTAATGTTTTTTTTTTCGATTTTTGTGTGAAAATCTTAATGCGGTTCACAGAATACATCTACTTACCAAGTATAGCTCTTATCGTTTCGGAAAAAAAGACGGACAGACATGATGAATCAATAAGGGTTCCGTTTTTTGCCATTTGGCTACGGAACCCTAAAAATACCCAAAAAACCGGCCAAGTGCGAGTCGGACTCGCGCACGAAGGGTTCCGTACCATTATCTATAAAAATATTTATTTTATTCTGTTTTTAGTATTTGTTGTTATAGCGGCAACAGAAATACATCAGCTGTCAAAATTTCAACTGTAACTATCACGGTATCAGTGAGATACAGCCTGGTGACAGATAGACAGACGGACAGCGGAGTCTTAGTAATAGTGTCCCGTTTTACTCTTTGTGTACGGAACCCTAATAAAAAATTACCAGCTTCTCTTCCACAAGTCTAGATTCTAGATCTACATTACAACGCAGACAGGGAGCCATCAGCAGTTACCTATTTATATTAGGGATTGATTCAGGCGCCGTCTAGGTTCACCCTACATTTTTAAGGGCTCATGGCTCATTGAATTCATGTACGATATACGTATACCTACTAGTACTTAACTGCATAGAGAAGTTGCTAAAATGCACTTTATTATGTCGCCGAAGAGTGTATAATCCACTGCTGCGTATGCGAAGGCTGTCGGCCCCTTACGCTTTAACTATACTTACAGCATTTATAACTGACTTCAAAAAAGGCGGAGGTTCTTAATTCGTCTTAAGGTGGTTTGATTGCCATACAAAACGTTATTTGACATTCGCATGCCAAACGCCGTGATATTTTAAGAAACTTATGTAACAAACTTTCATCAATTGGCTTCCCATGGTTTGGGACGTGATATTTTGGGAAAACAATTTTTTCTCAAATTAATCTAGTTTATACAAGTTTATTCTAGGAAAGGGGGAATTTGGCGCAAATGGGAAGCCAATTGATGAAAGTTTGTTACATAAGTTTCTTTAAATATCACGCCTTTAGCCTGCGAATGTCAAATAACGCTTTGTATGACAATCGAACCACCTTAAAGGATGAGATTTCATGACAATTAAAATTTCATTGTAAAATGTTGTATGATACACGTGCAGATTAGGAATTACCTACTACTAGGTTCCACAATTCGAGGATTTATGGCTGCCAAAAGTTGTCCCAAGATATCTCGTGTAACCATTTTTGTTTTTTTAATATTTGCTCGGTTGTATCGATGTAAATAGAGCGTTTTCGGGGGGTGCCGGCGCGTGCAGATTTCAAATGCATATAACATCAGAAAAAGAAATCTTTTAAGTAAGTTTAAATCCTACAGTTCATAATCCGTATCGTACTTTTGATTTTCGTAATAAAATTAAAAGATGCAAGTTCCCTTGTTTAGTAAATTATCTCCATCACTCTGTCTACCCCTTTTGGGAATACAGGCATAAGTTTATGTGTGCTTAAGAGGGCGCTCGTTTTTTGGTCAGGAATAAGCGAGAATGACGGATTTTTGACGTTGTAATTCTAAGAAACGGAGAGCTTTTTCTAGATCCTGATTACTTATTTGCATAGGTAAACTCCTAATATTGGTCCTAGCCGCCTCCAATTTACGAATTACTGAATACTTTAACCAAAAATACCCGATTACCGACAGTAGTTTTCTGAAGAGAGCGCAGAGTCATAAGTTTGAGCCCCTAATAATGAGAACCTACTTGTTTTATTCTATTTTCACTAGCGTTATATGTTGCCATTGCTCCTAGCCGCCTCGAATTTTCCTTATTCTGCACGTATATATATGTAAACTGTTCTCAATTACACCATATTTGTCAACAAAATCTTACTGGAAACTCAAGGATTTTCTCATTATTGTTGAATTATTTGTGTATTGAATCTTACACAACATTAAAGTTCATGCTTGTACCAACAAGATCCAGTCCAAAAAATATAACTTTAGTCAAAATTTATATTTATAAATAATTATTCAAAACTAGTATAAATTTACCGTCGCGCGGGAATATATCTCAGTACCGGCTGAATAGCCCTCCGAGACAGACGTGTACTGTGTTTATTTGTGGCTATTCACGAAGCTAACCGGCGACTCTTCAGATAAAATAATATTATTTTGATCTCCGACTAGGCATAGTTGTTACCAACCTCGGGGTCAAACTATACTGGGGATACATTCGTGAGGCTAATCGAGACAAGTTATGAATTGCATAGCTGCCAGATAAGACGTAGTGTAGCGAAAAGGCTCAAACCCACAGTATACGTAACATTTAAAATTGAACCTTCTACCTAAAACAAAAGTCATACATTTCAATGGTGATGTCTTGTGGGTTGGATCCTTTTGTCTAAACTACGCGTTCTATAGTCAATTATTATTGTACGAGTGATCGTGATACTTGATAGATTTAATTTATTTACTTGTTACTATCAGTCCACCTTGTGGAGGGTCCGCTGCAGTTTCCGGTACGTAGTCGCCTCTCGAGAACCTCCCCGCCCCAACGGCCATTATGATTAGTTAGTATGTATGTATGTATGTTAGTTTGGGCGAAATCTTCAAATTAGGTACAATTATCTTCTTATATTAAGTATCTTCGGTGACAATGCCATAATATCATAGAGCTGGTCTGATGATGGAGTCGGAAGGTGGCCATAGCAACTCCTAAACTCAACAAGATAAAGCCATCGAATTTTGGCTCATTTATTTGGTCATGGCACGGCAAGACTTGGATGCTGGATGATTTCCAGAGTCTGATGATGGAGCTGGAAGGTGGTCATGGAACTCCTAAACTAAACTAGATAAACCCATCTAGTTTGGGCTCATCTGTTTTGTCTTGGTAAGCACTTTGGTGATGGATGATTTCCAGGATCTGATGATGGAAGGTGGTCATGGGAACTCCTAAACTAAAATAGATAGACCTATCTTGTTTGGGTTTGTGTGATTTGTCTGTACAAGTACCCACGAACCAGCGACATAATATGCAGGGTTATTGAAAATAACAAGATGAATAAAAAACTTTTTAAAAAACAAGCTTATATGGCGTTTGTTAAGTACAGCACGATCCTACCTTGCATTTAGTTATTATTTTCGTTTATATATAATAATAACACACACCGGGGGTTTACACTGAAAAGGGAGATTTTTACGTGGTTTTATTACATTTCCGAGTCATCATCATCATCATCATCATATCAGCCGAAAGACGTCCACTGCTGGACATAGGCCTCCCCCAAAGAGTGCCACAATGGCCGTTCCTGCGCCACCCGCATCCAGCGGACTCCCGCGACCTTTACCAGGTCATCAGTCCACCTTGCGGGGGGCCTACCCACGCTGCGCCTTCCGGTACGTGGTTGCCCTCAAGAACCTTTCCACCCCAACGGCCATCGGTTCTACGTGCAATGTGCCCCGCCCACTGCCACTTAAGTTTAGCAATTCGGAGGGATATATCGGTTACCTTGGTTCTGCTGCGGATAGCCTCATTTCTGATGCGATCGCGCAGAGAAACTCCCAGCATAGCCCTCTCCATTGCCCTTTGAGTGACTTTGAGCCTTCTTATGAGGCCTATAGTAAGCGACCACGTTTCCGTGCCATATGTCATCACTGGCAACACACACTGGTCAAAGACTCTCGTCTTGAGACACTGCGGAATATTGGACGAAAAGATGTGCCGTAGCTTCCCGAATGCTGCCCAGCCGAGTCGGATTCGACGATTGACCTTCCCTTCGACATTTCCGAGTATCACTCTTTATTTCGAAATGAATGCTAAAAAAACCGGCCAAGTGCGAGTCGGACTCGCGCACGAAGGGTTCCGTACCATTATCTATATCTAAAAACGGCAAAATATCTATATCTAAAATCACGTTTGTTGTATAGGAGCCCCCTGTAGCCTAGTTAGTAACTTGGAAGTGACTCTGCCTACGAAGCTGGAGGTCCCGGGTTCGAATCCCGGTAAGGGCATTTATTTGTGTGATGACCACAAATATTTGTTCCTGAGTCATGGATGTTTTCTATGTATTTAAGTATTTATTTATCTATATAAGTATGTTTATCGTCGTCTAGTACCCATAGTACAAGCTTTGCTTAGTTTGGGGCAAGGTCGATTTGTGTAAGATTGTAAAAGAAAAAGAAACAGATAAAAACTAAAATAAAAATAAAATTATGTATTCTGTTTTTTAGTATTTTTTGTTATAAATAGCGACAACAGAAATACATCACATTTCAAATCTCTATCTATCACGGTTCATGAGATACAGCCTGGTGACAGACGGACCGACAGACGGACAGCGGAGTCTTAGTAATAGGGTCCCGTTTTACTCTTTGAGTACGGAATCCTAATAAGTGACATAGGTTTTAGGCTCAGAACATAAAAAAAGGGAGAAGTGCCGTACTGCTTAATTTCAACCAAAACCGATGTCCCCAGTTTTCTCCCACCGCAGCGCCCACAGGCACACACATTGAACCGTGTAAAAACAAAGACTCGGGCGTTGCCAGTGAGTCTACGGCAACATGCAAACAAGGGCTGTGATTGGCTTAAACGCACTACACTAGGGGGGCGACAAACGTTAAAATTATGTTTTATCGACTTTGATATTAAAATTAATATTATGTTATGATATTGATGGGTAACAACTTCAACAACATGGTAAGTTTATGTGGTGGTATTTAAACTTCTAGCTACAAGTTTAAATAACACGTGTTGTTAACTTACCATAAATCGCAAAAGTAAAAAATATTGACGAATACCTACAGAGTAACATAAACGGCTTTTTATAAGTTCGTGTTCACATACATTTAAAACTCTGGTCACATCGATATTTTTGACCTGTAGGTACCAGGCCGATCCGACTCGCATTTTGGCGCGAAATAATATGTCCATTACTCATATTACGAGATTTAAGGCTAAGGGCGAGTATCCACCAAAGATGTGCGAAGATGTGTTACCATACATTTTACACCTAGGTTTCAAGCAAGCGAGGTGTCAAATATTCGAAAAGTGTACGGCTCTTATTAAGTGGTTGGAAACATTTTTCTTGAAAGTGTTACGAACACATTAACTCTTCTCTGTACAGGAAACCAGTTAGGACCTCTGCCAGTAGCATCTATCCATTTTTTTAGAACCTAATCGGATTCTTTGGAAAACTGTAATAAGAAACCGTGATTTCTTCTTCAATTATCACATTTGAAATGAAAGTAAAAAATACTCATTTAAAAAAAAAATATTGGTAATAATATCACATTTTAAGTTGTTCTGAAGCCATTTGCAACTAAATTATATACTTGTATATACAATTTTAATATGTCTATTTACCGTTCATACTGCAACTTAGTGAAAATCTTATTAGTAGGTACCGTAAACATTTTGTGCCTTTTAATCTTATTAGTTACCTTTAAGATAGGCACCCAACCAAAACAAGTAATTAAATAAAATAAAACAGCGAAAGTAGTCGAAATAAAATAACTAGTATGATATCGTACTTCTATTTTATCGATTACGCGTAAATTGTAACTGCACTTTGGCACCGCTCTAGTTTGCGACGCCAAGCAGCGGCCGTACCACTAAAAAATTCAAGCATCGTCCATATCCATAGTGGTTTAATACATTGCGCCGTGGTTTACTGTATTGAACGATCAATGTACAACGCATAGAACAAAAATATGCTTTTTCGTTCGATATGTTAGTTCGATCCCGAGAAATGATGCGGCGTTGCGTTTATTTATTAAAATATTAGTTTTGACTGACTTAAGTGAAAATACTAATACTCACATGTGGTGCGTGACTCCACCATTCATGTAGGTTTTAGTTTCATTCCTATTTTTGCATGTAACCACGCTACAATTCGGCATTTTGAGTAAACGTGGAATAACATTTCAGATTCACGGCAAATTGCGACTAACATGCGGTGGGCAGTGACATGCCCATTTGGCCATGTCGCACCGACACGCGCCAAGCCCCCGTTTCATATCTATTCCTTTTTATCATCTGAGGTTTTAGGCTTTTGAATAAAATCACGCATTAATTAATTGCATTCTAGATAAAAAGCTGTGTTTGTATAATTTATAATTTTCAGTTCCTTTGGTAAGAAACGGACATAGCAATTTCTATGAAGGGCAGTTTTTTTTTACTGTCCATAACAAAAAAAAATTTCTTCAAGAAATGAATACGTAAGTACCCAGTAATTTCCTAGTAGTAGGTCTACTTGTATAATTTCATTACATTACTATATATAAATAAGACTCAGATATCATGCAAACTATTAATATCCGTAAAACAAATTATTATTCTTATTACTGACAACTTTAAAACTCGTTAGTTTATTTTATACTAAAAAAACGAAACTAAATATACTTTGTCATATCATAGTATTTTAATACAAATAGAAAACTTGTGCTCAAAAATCAAATACTTACTTTATTCAAGTTATCTAACTTCGCTAACATGATGTTCTAGAACATCATGTTAGCGAAGTAATACTTACCACTTTTTAGTGCAAGTATCAATATCGGTCACGGAGTGAATTCCAACGGTGCGCTATACAGCTATTTGCATCGGCAAGCTCCGCGGTTAGTTCTATCCCGATCGCACTTACATATAGCTAGAAAGGGACGGCACCCGCGGCTGGTGCGATCTCGCTGTGCATGTGGGGGTTAGGTACGTTTGTGTGGGTGGTAGTAGTATTTACACACACAAACGCACTACGCGTGTCAAAATACCGAATTCTGAGCGAGCGCTTTTTTGAAGAGCACTCTTAATAATCAGGGCTATAATTATAATAGAGATCTGACGTAGCCATAACCTTTTTTGCATCACCACGGACTACTTTATAGATGTCATTAGTATTCCATGCCAGTGTATGTGCACTTGAACTTCCTAGTGCAACTCTTTATTTAATGACATGTAATGAATTAATGATTATCCAAAACATTAAATCTATACACCGCGTTCCTGGGAATTTGCGTTAACTTTGGCATATCGCAGATTACATTCACAGAAACAAATTAGGATAATTATTTCATGAAAAAAAAACGAAAAATATTTTTCGAAACGAAAATTCACGTCATTAAAATATTCGAAAATTCATCATGTTCTTTTCCCCGAGTTCAAACCCAGCAACCATATAGAATACCGTCACCCTAATACACAAGTAATACAGATCACTGTAAAACAAATAATACAACAGCATAATTATCTCACAATAAAAAGTGACAGAGAATAGTAAGACACATTAACTGTGTAAACAATGTTAATGTCTCATTACACTTCCCACTCCCAGACTTGACTTGGAAATTAAACAAGCAATGGGGAACTTGCATGGGACTTGAATTTCGAATAAATTGCACTCAATCGATGCGGATATACGTAGAGATATCATACAAAAAAAAAAAAAAACGATTTTATTAGTTTTACCTAACATTAAAATGACGAAAATTTATTTTTTATTTTTTCGATAAAATAACGAAACACATTAACATTACATAGAATATTAAATTAGAAATGATATTTTGTATGACAAGTATAGACTTAAACGTAAATTTTGTGGAGATAATCGCAAATTAATGACTTACTCCATAGTAAAGGCTATGCTGTGACGTCATAGCATAAGCCCGTTTAGTATAGAGCGTTTTCGGGGGGTGCCGGCGCGCGCAGATTTCAAATGCATATAACATCAGAAAAATAAATCATAACAATGTTTTAATGCTACAGTTGTTTTAATGAAAAAAAAATTAAAATGAAAATTAAATAAAATAATATTCGTAATAAAATATTAAGATGCAAGTTCCCTATTAGGTATGCTCTGGTTTCACACACTTTCAGTTTCAAAATGATTTTGATAGGCAAGTCACTAAATTCGGGAAGTTTAGCTTTATAAAGTTAGTGGGTACTATCTATTTTTTAACCAGCGACGGAAAAAGAGGTGTGTTATAAGTTTGACGTGTCTGTGTGTGTCTGTCTGTCTGTGGCATCGTAGCTACTAAACGAATGGACCGATTTTAATGCGGTTTTTTTTATCCGAAAGCTGACGTGATCGAGATAGTTCTTAGCTACGTTTCAACAAAATCGGTTCAGCCGATTTTGAGATATTGATCTTTGAAATGAAAATGTCGGGGGTTTTTAAACTTTTCTAAGTTGTTAGTAATTACAAGCTTTTATTAAACTTGACCTGTATGATTGTGTTTGTTATAATAATATAATATAGCCTTTATTAAGATTTACCTTTATTAAACCAAACATATATATTATGTGTATATATTTTGTGATTATATGTCTTTAAGTATTCTGTCTTGCTTTTCATCATACTTAGTGTGTGTATGTGTTTGTTGGTGTGGGACAAATCTTGGAACTGAATTTTGAACCAGTTAAGCTCAACCAATTGAGCTGAAATCTTGGGTATAAGTATAGTTTGGATGACAATTAAATATTATGGTACCATCGAGCTGATCTGATGATTGAGACAGAAGGTGGCCATGGGAATTCAATACTTAAGCAACGTAACCCCATTAGGTGCGTCCACACTGAACGCACGCTCACCCGAGCGGCTCGCCCGAGCCCTCCGCACGCTCGCCTGAGCGGCTCGGGCGGCATGTCCGAGCCAAATGCGCACGGCCGAATTTACCTACGGGCTTTTAGTTGAGCTCGCGATCGTCATGGAGCCCCGCACGTGCGCACAGCTGTCGCTGCTACGACATTAATATTGCTTCTGCATCTAGCTCAGAAGCGGAGGAAAGGCATTAAAAAAAAACCTAGACGCATGTGGATGCAAAAAAGTACCACCATACGATACATAAATAAATAAGTATATTGCCAGTAGCATGGCGCCGCGGCCCCTTTGTTTTCGCCCAAAAAGCCGACAGCGCTCGGGTGAGCGTGTGGCCACACAAAACAAACGTCCACACCGGCTCAGGTCAGGTGAGCCGCTCGCCTGAGCGTGCGGAGGCTCGGGCGAGCGGCTCAGGCGCGCCGTTGTTCGCCGATCGCCGTCTACACTTAGCACGCACGCTAGGGCGAGCCGCGCTCGAGTGAGCGTGCGTTTTGTGTGGACGCACCTATTGAGTTTGGGCTCATTACAATCGTCTCAATGAATAGTTGAAGCTTTCTGGCTTCTGTTCAGTTCATCATTCTGATCAGACTGACGAGAGAATTATCGTGTCATCATCATATCAGCCGAAAGACGTCCACTGCTGGACATAGGCCTCCCCCAACCGGTCCTGCGCCACCCGCATCCAGCAGACTCCCACGACCTTTACCAGGTCATCAGGCGACCTTGTGGGGGGCCTAGCAACCAATTATGGACCCTGCGGAAGACCAGCGCTGGCTGCAATGCTAGCAACATGCTGAGCAGGTTCCATTTTGTGACAAAATGTGTATTATATTATTTCTTTTGTATGTGTAAATTGGCGATGGGCTGGCCATGTCGCTAGACTACAGGACGGAAGATGGACCTCTGAAGCAACAGTCTGGAAAGGGCCCATCGGTAAGAGGAAAAGAGGACGGCCACTGGCACGTTGGTCAGATGACATAACAAAAGTGGTAGGGACCAGCTGGATGTGGAAGGCCCAAGACAGAGTGAAGTGGAAGATTCTGGAAGAGGCCTTTACCTCCTAAGGGTTCTGGTGTGATATACTACAAAAAATAATATTTAAATCCTAGATTACGTTATTGTAAAATTTGTCATACCCAGAAATAAAAAGGCTTTTTTATTTTTTATTTTATGTGAAAATTGTGTGTCTTATGATCATGAATAAATATTTGTTTTTTTTTCTATTTTTTTAAATTGTGTAACCCTTGTGAATGACAGAAAACTGTCAGAAGACTGACCATCAGTCAGTCAGTCCGAGGGTTACACATTAATTCTCTCGTCAGTCTGACCAGAATGATGGACTGAACTGAAACCAGAATTTGTGTGTAACCAATGTGTTACACCTACATTTTACTGCTACTTTCTTTAGTTAATGCTTTACATACCATTATTTTCATCCATGATGATGATGATATTTTTAATTTCACACTTTGTAGGAGAGCCAATATTCTGTTTTTTTTTTACTAAAGAAACTTACAGAAATACCCTGTATTGAACTATCAAGAAGGTTTTATAAAGGAATAAATGAAATGAAGTTAAATGAAAAAGGTGCAAATTGTTTGTAAGCTGCAGTCAGCAATTACGTATTCTTTCATAGCAATGAGTGCAGCTTTCAATGTGCAAATCATTGAAAATAGAGGTTGAATTCATAAACATTACCATAATAATAAAATGCTTCGCAGCGATATCATAATAAAGTAACACATCCGACCTGCATTCTGCTAATTGAAGATAATCAGATGCCGACATATCGCGAAAATTAACACTCAACATAAACATTAGAGATAAAACAACAGCATTGTTATGACTCATCCTTCAAAACATACTGCAAGCAGATGGGAAGATTGGGAAGTGTAATGTAAAACTAACACACGATCCTTAAAAAAAAACATTCAAAAGCAACTTACTTACTTTTTCAAAACCTGAAGCCAGGCCAAGGAGTGTTTTAGTCTCTTAAACACTGATAACTACACATAAACATAAGACCAATGAACCGAAAAGACGTCACTTCACTGTACACCCACGATTACAATCTTTTACGTCCATTTTGTGCGATAATATCAATTAATTATTTACATTTAGAATCACATGTTAGACGCTGTAATGAGTATGATGTTTTATGTATGAAAAATTATATGTAATGATGTTTACTGGCTTATACATGTACATGAGTTCATCGTTTGATATAATAACCGGGGCACACTACACTCACTCGCGGCGATAAATGTTTAAAGTATTTATACAAGGAATATGAAGACAAAATAAATGAGACGAGCCCAAAGACCCCAAAGTAGACGATTCAAGATAGTATAGTGTAGTATACATACATACACAACTTGAAGCGATATAAAAAGTGTTGTCAGCACCATGTAAAAATTCTACTATTTATTATTTTAACAACATTTTTTTTTTACAAAGTTGTTATTATGTGTTAATTTATAGCGGAATAAAGTAATATAATCATTGACTGGAAAATAACTATAAAAAGCGGTAATTAAGTCTTACCCTTATAAGTTATATTCTTTATTTAGTGGTAAAATATTACTACTATAATGTATGCATTTAATTACAAGGAAACACTAAAGAAACAGATTTGTGTTACCATCGCCAAAAATAGAAATTACATAGTGCATATGCATGGATCTTAATCATATCTAAACATAAATACTTACATGGTTATGTCTGACTGATACTGGTTAAAAATGATCAAGTTCTAAAATGTATATTTTGCGCGAAACATACTGACGTAGGGTCGTTTCGCCGGTTAGCGACCACTTAGCCGAGTTGCTCACTTTAGATTAGTAAATGTATACCTATTCAATTTACACACATAATAGATGGTATTCGTAAAGGCTCTGAGTATAGTCAAGTTTTGAAACCTTCAATAAAATCAATTTCATCCATAGATTAGGAAAAAATATAGAAAAGGTTTCAAAATAGCGAATCTGCTAGATAGCGACCGCTTTAGTCGGTTTGCGACCACCTGTTAGCTAGTTGGCGACCACTCTTGCAAATAGTGTTTAATTAGATAATAAAACGATTTATCATCATCATCATCATATCAGTCGAAAGACGTCCACTGCTAGACATAGGCCTCCCCCAAAGAGTGCCACAATGACCGGTTTTGCGCCACCCGCATCCAGCGGATTCCTGCGATCTTTACTAGGTCATCAGTCCACCTTGTGGGGGTCTATCCACTCTGCGCCTGCCGGTACGTGGTCGCCATTCGAGAACCTTTCCGCTCCAACGGCCATCGGTTCTCCGTGCAATATGCCCCGCCCACTGCCACTTAACTTTAGCGATTCGGATGGCTATATCGGTTACCTACCTTGGTTATGTTGCGGAAAGCCTCATTTCTGATGCGATCACGCATATAAACTCCCAGCATAGCCCTCTCCATTGCCCTTTGGGTGACTTTGAGCCTTCTTATGAGGCCCATAGTAAGCGACCACGTTTCAGTGCCATACGTCATCACTGGCAACACACACTGGTCAAAGACTCTCGTCTTGAGACACTGCGGAATATTGGACGAAAAGATCTTCCCGAACGCTACTCAGACGAGTCGGATTTGACGATTGACCTCTTTCTCAAAGTTTGACCTACCTAACTGCCCTTATACCACTACAAATAGGAGTGTAGACTAACCATTTATTATTACTCCAAAAAAAAGAAGGCAAAATAATAAGCCTAAGTGACGAAAATCCCATTCATATATCTCCAAAAATTACGAAGCTACAACCGTTTTAATATTGCTTGTTAGAGAGAGAAAACGCTAGTGGATCGTGACGTCACAATCCCCGAGCGTCATAGTAAATGACAATCGTTTCATATGAAGGTGCGTTTTGCGGAAAAGGGATAGAATATACCCCCTCTTAAAACTTTGGATACAATAACTTTGTGATTACTTAATCCCCTGCTTTTTTTTTTCTCCATTTGAAAATGAAAATGATTTATTTCATAGATTGCTAGGTTACATTGAAAATAAGGTTGGGTCTTCCTAGTAGGTAAAAAATACCTGTGTCAGGAAGACCCGCTCCTCCATAAAAAAGCAGTTAATGTTAATTTCTTATATGTAGGTAAATATTTATAACATAAAATAAAAATAAAGACGAATTAGGTATCACAGGCATAGTGTCGTGACCCTAGAGTTGAGTGTGTGTGTGTGCGCGTGTGTGTGTGTGTGTGTTTTTTTTTTTTTTTTTTTTTGACATTACATTTAATGCTTTTTCGAGAAAATTCATCATTATAGATCATTTTATTTAGTGTCTACACCCCTATTGTTACTCTTCTAAATCTACTTTACATTGCTGTGTCAATGAAGAATAGAATCGAAAAAAGCGCGCCATCTCGCTCACACCATAGTACTATTATATATATTGCTATTTCAGTCACACATGTCATTCATAGTAGGTATCTAAATGCCACCTTTTGACAAGCTTTTATTTAACTTTTAGATTATATTCTACTTACACTAGCGTCTGCCCACGACTCCGTCCGCGTGGAAATCGTTTATATCGTAGCTCCATACAAACTTTCACCCCCTTAAGGGATTATTTCGGGGATGAAAATTATCCTAGGTATGTCTCTTCCCGGGACTCAAACTATCTCCATACCAAATTTCATCAAAATCGGTCCATCGGTTTAAGCGTGAAGAAATAACAGACAGACATACACACTTTTAATTTATAATATAACCATCCCATATAAATTATGTATTATTATATAATATAATATATAATTATATATTATTTTATTATTATATGATATATACTATGGACATAGCATGGATTGGCGCGGCTTAAATACCGACTCAATTGGCTAGCCAAGCTAAATATCGCGGGTGCCGCATAAGAATCCATAAGGAAAGAAAAAGAAAACGATGTGGTCGCTATCCGACTTCTTTGGTAATTATGTATTTGGGTACGCGACCACCCCATTTTATTTAAATCTATTTTTAAATATGCCGAATTTCAACGAAATTATAACAACAGCTAAATCATTTAAACGATCAATTAACTAATTTCAGCATAATAATAAAATTAAGTGACGTAACTAAAGTTTTCGCGCCAACTGTCGCGTTATTTTTTTCACAGATTTGACAGATTCTAGAGATGGGTAATCTCGACTCCGCGGAGTGATTTGATTCACTGAATCCGACTCCGCGATCGGAACCGGCTCCGCTTAATGATTCCGACTCCTCTTGGTGAGTCCGGCTCGTATCGGTACCGGAGCGCGCTTTAAACAAAAATCACTCCGGATCGGATTTTCGGATCGGTATTTACTTAATTCGTAAGCCGATCCGCCGAACGCTGAACCGAGGCGAGCGACGCGGCTTCGGGTCGGCCCTCGAGTGGGAGGGAGACAGGTAGTTAGTCTAGTCGGAGTTAATGACTCCGCGGACTCGGCAAGAATCGCGCGGATTCAATAAGGGAATCGAGTCCACTCACGGAATTGGATCATTTGACTCTTTGAATCCGGAGTTACCCATCTCTAACAGATTCACTGCACGTCATCACTCCACGGAAGCAATGTGTGAATTGAGGTTATTTTTTCTTGCTTTGGATTGAGCTTTCGGTTTTAAATTGTATATATTCTTATTCTGATACTATTAAAGAATAGTTAATAAGTTATTATTTTTCTGTTGGGTTTGTAGAAATGTTAATATCTTTAATTGAAGCAGCCTAGTCCGTCAAGTGGTCGCTAACCGAAGGTGGTCGCGTTACCGGCTAAACGACCCTACACACCAGTGATATTATTGCCATGGTTATTCACGTCAATTTAATTATTATTTAGTACAGCTACTTCGCAATAGATGGCGCGGTAACACATTATTATTTCTAATGCCTGGTTTACACTATGCCGAAGTGAGCAGGACGGGCGTAATACCTCATTTTACGCCCGTCCTGCTCACTTCGGCATAGTGTAAACCAGGCATATAGAAAATTACAATTACTGTGATAAGTCTCTTATGTTTGTTTGTGTAGTGTAGGTAAATCTCAGAAACTACTCATTAGCCGAAGGCGTGTCCCCACCGGACGCATGTCTCGCCCGAGCGTGCGCGCTCTGCAGTGTAGCCGTGCCTCGGCGAGCCACGCCTCGCCCTAGCGTGCGCGCTGCCTCGGCAAGCCACGCCTCGCCCGAGGCATGAGTCCGGTGTAACACGCCTTTTTTTCTTAGCATGTTTGGGTGTCCCACTCCGAGCTATAACCACGAACTTCATATATCTCCGTCTCTTCCGCACTTATCGTTTATGGTACTCGAGCGAAAGAGACGGAGATATACGAAGTTCGTGGTAGCGCCGCTCTCCGGTTGCCGTTTTGCGGGGTCCATTCTGTACATACTTATCGTGGCCCATCTTTCCGCATGCATACGGCAGACATGTCCAGCCTACGGCGCTACCACGAATTTCGAATCTCGAACTTCGTATATCTCTGTCTCAATCGCACTTATGGTTTATGGTATTCGAGCGACCGAAACGGAGATATACGAAGTTCGGGATTCGAAGTTCGTGGTAGCGCCGCTAGTCCTACTTCAGTTTAACGGTCTTGGCACCCACGTAAGACAGTAAGTCAGCATCAAAAGTAGCTACGCAAACGGAGACGTCAAAAGTCTTTATTAAAAGGGAATAAGAACTTTTGGCGTCTTCGATTGCGTAGCTACTTTTGATGCTGACTGTACGTAAACACGGCTATTCGATAAAAAGAAATCTCGCAGTGCAAAGAGTGGATCTTCGTGATTGACCGATACTATATTTTACGTCATACCTGGCCATAAAGTAGGAATTACCGCACGCTATGCGTGCGGAAAACCCCATTTCCTGGCCAGATAGACGTAAAATTTTGTACCTACCACGGGCGGTAATAAAGAAAGCCTCAGAGCGCATATTTATCGCCCTTGCCTTCGGCTCGGGCGTCAAATACCTGCGATCTGAGACATTCTTTGTTTAACCGCCTTAGGTAAGTAATGTACTATTACGTCATACCTGGCCATAAAGTAGGAATTACCGCACGCTATGCGTGCGGAAAACCCCACTTCCTGGCCAGATAGAGACGTAAAATTTTGTAATCACCACGGGCGGTAATAAAGAAAGCCTCAGAGCGCATATTTATCGCCCTTGCCTTCGGCTCGGGCGTCAAATACCTGCGCGTGCGATCCGAGACATTCTTTGTTTAACCGCCCTAGGTAAGTAATGTACTATTATCGGAGTTCTCTCTGTAATATTTGGGCGGAGCCGCGCCAGCAGCTATTATTTAATAATGGGGCTTAGGGTTTGAAGTATCTATAGAATACATGAATTGCTTAGGTACCATCAGGCTGGCCATATCGAATTGCATACCTTTACTTTACATGTCAGCATGACAAACGGTTTTTGTAACCAGGTGGGAATTAAAGTAGCTATCTAGTTCTACCCCCCTATAACAATAATATAACTGTTAGTTCATAACCTTACCTCCTTATGATAACTTTTTTATGTATTGATGGTAATAACTGTCCAAGGAATGCGGTGTTGATACAAAGTTATAGATAGGGTTTAACAACAGTTTTCTGTTCAATGAATTGTATATATATATATATTTTTTTTTTTTTTTTCTTAGCATGTTTGGGTGTCCCACTGCTGGGCAAAGGCCTCCCCCATTTTCCTCCACTCGGCCATGCCATGCTGCTATATATGCTGCATAGCATGCTGGCATGCTCTCGCCAACCCAAGCAGAACGCGTCCAAATCGTCCCGCCATCTCCTTTTTGGTCTGCCTCTGCTCCGGTGGCCGTCTTTCAAGGCCCATTCTGTACTTATTGTGGCCCATAAAATTATTAAATAAAAATATGATTGTTTGTCACTGTTGTGGCACCTATAAAGATATATTTAAATCAAAAACATAACTTTGTTTTACAAGAGTTATATTCTTATTTGAGATTCATGGAAAGCTGTAGTGTAGTGACTATACAAGTGCATGTAGAAGAGACAGCATTCCAACATTTTTAACACATAACAATTGAAATCAAAACATTTTTCGAAATCTCAACTGCTTTTTTGCAATTATTGTAGCCTATGTCACTCCCACAATTAAGAGGAATCCAACGACACCTCACATGTCAAAATCTGTCAAACAGTTTAGGCTGCAGGGTGTGTGAAAGAATAAGACATACCCACATACATACTTGCATACATACATACGCTCGAAAAACATAACCCTCCTCTCTTTCAGCAGTCGGGTAAAAAAATCATCAAGTTCAGGTGAACTCTTAAAACCCACAGCATATATTTTGTATGATGGACATATTTTCCCCAAAATTTATCTGCTTTACCTGAAAGTTGTCTGGTGGATAATGATTTATGGCATAAGTCTGCTTCTTATATTTGGTGTCCAAGTCTTGAAAATTTTACAATTTAAGTGCAAATACAAAGTGGTGTATTTAGCAAGGGTTCCTTGTGTCTGCGTCATGCAGTGGTATAGCTTGGGGGTCCCGTTGATGGATTGTTGTGGCAATGGTAACCCCCTAGGTAAGATGAGGGTAGGGCATAGACTTGAGAGACTATTCTGCGGCGCCGCATCTCTCGCGCGGATTCGTGTTTCCGGTCGAAGCAGATTACCTACATAGTGATACAAAAATTTTATGCACCGCTCCGAGTGTTCCTCGCCTATGCACTACACATATACTTGAGATTGTTTGAGTTAGCCGAATAGCATCATCATCACCGAGAATACAACATCTTCAGTGAAACTACGTCTGGTTTTACTTAGAACCTACGAAACACTCTCTACTATCTCAACATGGACTGATGACCTGGTTAAGGTCGTGGGAGTCCGCTGGATGCGGGTGGCGCTGGACCGGTCACTTTGGAACTTTTTGGGGGAGGCCTATGTCCAGCAGTGGAGGTCTTTCGCTGATATGATGATTCCATTCAAAAAGCAACTCTGCCATCCTAGTATAGTATATCATAGTGTGGAACTAGGTTGATTAGTATTTTACACATTTCAATAGCAAATCACCGCAACGATACATACGATAAATCTTACTTAATGTATGCCACTGTCTGCATACTTCTTTAAATGAGAGATTCACTGGCAATTTAGCAGAAACATTATGTAACTAACTTAATCAAAGCATTCATTATGTATTCAAAAGAACTCAATCAATACAAATTAGCTTTATTGAGACTTATTCTTATTATTTACACATACTTCACGTCCCACTCCAAAATAAAAACTAGTATTTTGAGGTTATGTTCATCTTGTAGAAACTGTTGCTTCTTTTCTCGCTGCGTCTTGCAGTAGTTGGGTGTCCACTTCGTCAGCCGGTAACTGGACGTACCGGACTACAGAGCCTCTGATAAAACAGTTCTTCACTGACAACATATGGGGATATTTATCAGGATCAATGACGCTTATGTCCGAAAGCTTTATATTCAAATATTGGTCGACTGAATGTAGCGTTCCACATATGCTGAGATCATTCTTTAGCTCAACCACAACGTCTTTTCCCACGAGTGACTTGAAGAAGGAATAGAAGAGCATCTTTATTTATTAAAATGCGAAAAGCGGCACAACGGACGGTCAAACAATTTTAGTTTCACAGATAAAGCAAAAAGTAACGCGAAATTATTTTGACATGTGTTTTGACATAGGAATTGACACTTAGGCAGTTAACTTTCTAAAAGACCCTTCAAACTATCATACTTAACAGGGTTTAAGGCGACATAGGTCCATGGTATTCCATCCTTCTCACTGAGCATAAGTGTGATCGACATGGAAGCGCATGTTCGGATCGCGGATATCATGTTTTTATGGTTCCGTAGCCAAATGGCAAAAAACGGAACCCTTATAGATTCGTCATGTCCGTCCGTCTGTCTGTCCGTCCGTATGTCACAGCCACTTTTTTTCCGAAACTATAAGAGCTATTGTATTCAGCAATCTGACGCCTACAACCTAAAGAGAATGCATGACGTCATAACTGAATGTCTAAGCGGACTAAGAAATATCGGCTTAGATACATCAACTTGGGATCCGATTATTGTACATTTAATGACGATGAAACTGGACGCCACTACGCATACCGACTATGTAAGAGACCTTCAAGATCATAGAGAGGTCCCGGCACTACACGACTTTCTCATCTTTCTCGAGAGAAAATTCATGGCTTACGAAACCATGAAACGCTCAAAACAAGAAGTCACCATCCAACAAAAACCAGCATTCGTGAAAACTTTCAACAAGGAAGCTTCTTACCCAGTCAAGAAAACTAACTACAACTTCTACAAAAATAACTCAAAAACATATCATATTACGGGATATGGTCAATGTCCGTTTTGCAACGAAGCACACGTGTTGATGCAATGTCAGAAGTTCATCAACCTAGATATACCGCAGCGGAATGACACTGTTGCGAAACTACAAGTGTGCAAAAATTGCTTGTTCAGTCACGGCGACAAACAATGCAACTCTAATAAAACCTGCAAGGAATGTAACTTAAGACACCACTCATTATTGCACAACGTTATGAAGAAGCATATAACTAACTCTTATAATAGAAAAAATAACTACGAGCCCAATCCATCTACTTCAACTCAACAAGCGTCGAACCATCACCTGGCTACAAAGGATATGGAAGTCCTACTAACTACGGTTCAACTTCAAATTCAATCTCATGATGGAACATTCATCAAACTTCGTGCTCTTTTGGACCAGGGTTCGCAAGTGAACTTACTGTCTGAGAATGCAGCACAACTACTGAAACTACCCAGGAAGAAACTAAATGCAACTGTATCTGGAATTGGAGACTTGTCCGGCAACTGCAAAGGAAAAATAGAACTTAACTGCAAGTCATTATACTCCAATTACTCGTTTAAAGCTGAAGCGTTGATTCTCAACAAAATAACGAACAATCTACCTAACTCTACCTTCAAGAAAGGAAACTGGCCGCATTTAGAAAACTTGAAACTAGCCGACATCGATTATAACGTGTCGCGCCCTGTAGACCTACTGCTTGGTGCGGACGTTTACGCCGACATTATTATGGATGGTGTACTGAAGATCGATCAACAAGCTCCTATTGCCCAACAAACTCATTTGGGATGGATACTTTGTGGAAAACTACAAACTTTTAACTGTCATGTAACATTAATTAACATGAATGAACTTACAAAGTTTTGGGAAAACGAAGACATCGCTCAAAACAACGAGGAAATCTCCCAAGACGATTACTGCGAAGACTACTACCAAAAAACTGTTCAGCGAGGTTCCGATGGAAAATACACCGTGAAAATGCCCATGCACGCTAACTTCGAAGAAAAACTGGGTAATTCTAAATCAATTGCCATCTCTCAGTTTCTACAACTAGAAAGAAAACTACAGAAACAAACTAAGCTTGCTGAAATGTATAAAGAGTTCATAAAAGAGTATTCCGACCTGCAGCATATGAAGCCTGCAACTTCCACTTCAGCTAAAGACTGTTTTCTCCCGCATTTTGGAGTCCTAAGGGAAAATGCCACAACCACTCGGTTAAGGGTTGTTTTCAACCCATCCCAAAAGACGAGCGCCGGGTACAGCTTAAACAGCTTACAAGAAAAGGGTCCTAACCTACAGAAAGACATTCAATCACTACTATTGAAGTGGAGAGCCTACAAATATTCCTTCACGGCGGATGTCCAAATGATGTACCGATGCATCTGGATTTCTGAAGAACAACATCACTTACAAAAAATAATATGGAGAAACTCGCCCTCTGAAAACCTTCAGGAGTACTCTCTATGTACGTTAACTTACGGATACAAGTGTGCCCCGTGGCTAGCAATGAGAACTCTCAAGCAGCTAGCCATTGACGACGGATATAAACATCCCGCTGCTGCCGAAATACTGAAAAACGAATTTTACGTCGATGACCTCATTAGCGGTCACAACTCTATGGAAGAAGCAAAGCAACTACAAAAATCATTAATCGAGTTACTCCGAGGCGGCGGCATGAACCTACGAAAATGGTCAGCAAATCACCCGGCTTTACTCGAGCAACTAACTGAAGATCAAATTTCGACAAACATATTCGACTTCAAACACGAAGACTCCACGAGAACTTTAGGACTTGGCTGGAATCCTAATTTGGACACTTTTGTAGTCAATTGGAACTTACCCGAAGAAACTAGATACCCATTAACTAAACGGGTTCTCTTATCAGAAATATCACGCCTTTACGACCCCTTAGGCTGGTATAGTGCTGTAACGGTGACAGCTAAACTAATCTTTCAAAAGGTGTGGACCAACCCTCATCTAACTTGGGACGCAGCTTTACCTGTCGACATACAAGAACAATGGCTGAAGCTAAAAAACGAACTACCTCTATTAAAAAAGGTCAAACTCAACCGATGGATTGGCGGGAAAACAAAGCAGATCGAACTTTTAGGCTACTGTGACGCAAGCGAAAAAGCCTTTTCCTGCGTCATTCACTCTCGCACCAACGACGAAAACGGAAAGCCAAGAACGACATTATTAGCTGCTAAAACTAGGGTTGCCCCTATATCTCAAAAAACTACTCTGCCGAAACTGGAACTTTGTGGATCCCTTTTACTATCACAACTCATGAAGAAGGTGATGGAAGCGTACAAAGACTACGACATAACTATACAAGCATTTTGCGACTCCCAAGTAGTCCTAGCTTGGCTACAAGGAGACGTGTCACGTTGGGAAAAGTACGTGGCTAACCGAGTGACGAAAATTAAACAAATAATACCAGCTGAGAAATGGCAGTACATCAAATCTGAGCAGAACCCTGCTGACTGTGCTTCAAGAGGAATGTACCCGAGCAAGCTGATTAACTTTGACCTCTGGTGGCACGGACCGTCACTTGACGAAAATGACCAGAAAGAAGAACTTTCAAACTTAAATTGTCATTTTACAACTAACATCGGAACTGTGAAAAAAGAAGAGACAACCCTAGCTACAAAACAAGATAATAACTTTATCAATGACCTACTTCAAAATAACAGCTCGCTAACACGATTAATAAGAATCACCGCGTGGATTATGCGATTCACAGCAACATTACGTCGCAAACAGAAACCTGATACCACCTATTTAACTACAAATGAATTAATCGCCGCTAATTACGAAATAATTCGATGCGCACAAAGAATGTCATTTCCGGATGAATGTAAACTTCTATTAAAAAACGAAACTTTAACTAAAACGAGCTGTATGTACAAGCTGAGACCTTACTTGGATGAAAAAGGACTTCTTCGCATCGGAGGACGACTAAACAACTCTAACTTACCGCCGGGCATGAAAAACCCTCTCATCTTACCCAGGAAAGGGCGTATAACTTACCTTGTCATTCACGACGGACATATGGCAACTTTACATGGCGGGGCGCGGCAAGCCCTCAACTACATAAGGCAACGTTATTGGATAATCGGTGGAAACAGAGCGGTAAAAGAACAACTGCGAAGCTGCATACGCTGTCACCGATTTAAACCGTCCGATAATTACCAACTAATGGCGGACTTACCACCGCAAAGAACTAACCCATCAAGGCCCTTCACACACACGGGAACAGATTTCACTGGGCACGTGGAGGTCAAAATAAACAAGGGAAGAGGTGTCAAAACGACGAAAGGATACATAGTTATCTTCGTGTGCTTAGCCACCAAGGCCGTGCACATAGAGCTCACATCCGACATGACCGCTGAAACATTTCTCGCCGCCTTTGAACGATTATGCGCCCGCAGAGGCAAGCCTAAACATGTTTACTCGGACTGCGGAACAAACTACATAAAAGCATCCAAAATCTTACGTCAAGAGTTCAGCCAATTCAAACAAATGTTGACAAACTCAATTTTCTTCCATGAAATTGGAAAAATGGAAGTGGAGTGGCACTTTAACGCACCGGCGTTTCCCAGTGGAGGCGGAATTTGGGAAGCTGCAGTAAAGTCCTTAAAGTATCATTTAAAAAGAGTACTAGGGGAGCAAAAACTAACTTTTGAAGAATTCACCACATTGCTAACGAAAATCGAAGCGTGTCTGAATTCAAGGCCGTTGTGTCCTCTTACTGAGGATCCCGACGAATACTACAACTGTCTTACTCCAGGACACTTCCTGACAGGGACATCTACACTGTCACTGCCCCACTCAGACCACATGGACTCCAAAAACATCGACCTGCGACGACGTTGGCAACTAACTGAACAAATGATGCAACGATTCTGGAAAACTTGGTCTAGTGACTATTTAACTCAACTTCAACGTCGAAACAAATGGAATACACCTACAAAAAACATTAAAAAGGGTGACATCGTGCTTGTGAAAGAGGACAACTTGCCGCCAGGAAAATGGGCTCTGGGTCGCGTTGTAAAGGTCCACCCCGGCTCCGACGGTTACGTTCGTGTAACGACCATCAAAACTCAAACTGGTACTTTCAAACGGCCCATCCTCAAACTTTCACCATTACCATTGGAAATAAACGAAACACAAAACGACGTACAAACGCCACAAACCAACGAGAAGAAACCTGCACGATACATGCTCAGGAATAAAAACAACAAACAATGTTTTCTAACACTGTTTACAACCTTCATAACCATGTGCGCAATCATAACAAGTTCACGGTCAGCTGTCGTGCCGACGTCAGCTCAAATTACGAACCTGGAACCCGAGCGACCTATATACTACGATACTATAGGCAAAGTACAAGTTATTCATAACGAATGGATATTACTGATGTACTACAACTTAACTAACTATTGGGAAGGAATTGGACGCATCGAGACTTACCTGCAAGGAGTGGACGACTGGTGCCAGAAAACAGACCCGAGGTACTGCAAAACTACCCTTAACCAGCTTTACCATGAAATGGATGTCTTACAACACTACAACACTATGCTACTAACCCCGCAGAAGCATCTAACGAACAGAAAGAAACGCGGACTCGTAGATGGGGTGGGATACGTAGCTAACAGGTTATTCGGGATTCTGGATCAACAATTCGCCGAAAAATATACAAGCGACATAGAAGCCGTGCGTACCAACGAAAACTACTTACTTGAACTCATAAAAAACCAAACGTCCATTGTCGAGATGGAGAACAAGGTTTTGAAGAAACACGAAGCCAACATTCAGGGACAGTTTGAGGTCATAGAAAACTTCATGAATCAAACAGATATAAACTTTGCCAGAGTTGAGTCGGCAGTGGAAATAGCAATGGCCACAAGTTATTTTAACTCCGCCGCTTTGTCAGCCTATCTACTTATGAATAACTTGAAGAACATGCAAGAAATGCTGTTCAACACTTTAACTGATGTCTACAAAGGTCATATCGACGTACACCTTGTAACACCCGTAAATCTGTTGGAACAGATGAATGTCATCGCGGGAAAACTACCCAGAACTTTGTCACTGCCCGTCGATAACATACGAGAAGACATCAAGGACTTATACAAACTATTATATGTCAAAGCGCGAGTCACTGGCAAATATTTTTTATTCGAGCTGCATATACCACTCATTTCGGACGAAGATTTTACGTTACATCGTGCCATCCCATTACCTGTCAAAACGGCTCAAGACCACGTCATAGTTCAGACTAGCGCAAGATACATAGCAGTGAACTTTCAGAAAAATACCTACATTTCGTTTAAAGAAGATGACCTTCAACAATGTGTCCAACTAAAACTCGACAACTTTATATGCAACAAAAACCTGCCAGTATTCAACTTACATAACGATAACATCCCATGCGAGGCAAAACTAATAGGTCATCGCACCACAACTCCATGTGACGTAACACATACGTCATGTAAAGACGCCTGGATCGAGTTGCATTCACCGAACACTTGGCTCGTAATTTGTTGCGATACCTGCACATTACGGGTTATATGTGATGAAGAAGTGACGTCACACACAATGACGTCTTCTGGAATAATAACTTTAGAACAAGGCTGCATGCTGCAATCGAAATACCTGACTATTCACTCGCTTAAACAATATAACAGCAAGGTGAAATTGGACAACGTCATCAACGTGCCTTCACTAACTTCGTCGATCAACCGAATCGCAAATTTAACCTACCACAACATACCCCATCAGTATCTTTCCGAACACAATAATCAAGATATCGAAGAAATTGACAAGAGACTACTCAACCAACGGAGCAAGGAACAAAACTTCCCGACCGTTCTCACAACTCACGATATCCATCAATATATTATTTGCTACTTTCTACTTGCTGCAGCCACCATTACTGCCATTCTTTGGGGAGTGGGAAGACGCTATCCCGATTTTTGTAAGCTGAAGAAAAAGAAACAATGCTCACTGCAATCAGTGAAGCCACACTACGAGGATATTGAACTTCAACCTATACCAGAAGAGAGAAGCCTGCCAAGACCTAAAGCGAGGTCAGCGAGCAGCCCGGGACAGCATCCGAGCCGTCATCGAGCCGCCAACGACAACGTCACTTTTAACTTACATTGACTTGAATTTTGTTAAGTAATTTTTGTAATGGCTTTTCCTTCTATTGACAATTATCTTTTTTCTTTTCCCTTCTTTTGGGGTTGCCAGTATGTACAGTCTCAGTACTGTACATTTTTCTGTTTACGTTGCGACCTACTTTTAGGCCACGCTACAATATAATATTATAAAGTAAATTAGATCAGTGCAAACATAACTCGCATACGAAGAACATCAACTGAAGGAACGGCTAATTAATCTTACTATTTATACCTTACAAGTAATAAATAAGTTTTATAACTACAACTTAACTTCTCCGTTCTCTCAACGCACTCCAACTCTACTATCTAAGTGTATGGGCTAACTGGCTCATACAGCTATACTGTTGAAACTTGGTATGTAGATGTATTCTGTGAACCGCATTAAGATTTTTACTCAAAAATTGAAAAAAAACATTAAGTTTTAGGGGTCCTCATACTCAGAACTGAAACTCAAAAAAATTTTTTTTATCAAACCCATACGTGTGGGGTATCAATGGATAGGTCTTCAAAAATGATATTAAGGTTTCTAATATCGTTTTTTTCTAAACTGAATAGTTTGCGCGAGAGACACTTCCAAAGTGTAAAAATGTGTGTCCCCCCCCCCCCCCCCCCCTGTAACTTCTAAAATAAGAGAATGATAAAACTAAAAAAAATATATGATGTACATTACCATGCAAACTTCCACCGAAAATTAGTTTGAACGAGATCTAGTTAGTAGTTTTTTTTTAATACGTCATAAATCGTAAACCGCAAATTATTTTACGGAACCCTTCATGTGCGAGTCCGACTCGCACTTGGCCGCTTTTTCTAAACTAAATAGTTTGCGCGAGAGACACTTCCAAAGTGGTAAAATGTGTCCCCCCCCCCCTGTAACTTCTAAAATGAGAGAATGATAAAACTAAAAAAAAATTATGATGTACATTACCATGTAAACTTTTACCGAAAATTGGTTTGAACGAGATCTAATAAGTGGTTTTTTTTTAATACGTCATTAATCGTAAACCGCAATTTATTTCACGGAACCCTTCATGTGCGAGTCCGACTCGCACTTGGCCGCTTTTTTCATTTTAATTGTTTGTGCGTTTAAATAAATAATTAATTAAGTAGGTAGAGTCTGTCTAATGAAAGTTGAGACTGCGATTTATTATAAACTTTTTAAATGGCAACTACAATTCAAATGTCAATTACGTCAAATGTCACTTTACTGTCGTGTCACTAGTGTCATTTGGAAAAAATATTGCGTTTTTCTTTAACGTTTTTGGTGTTAATTATGAACAAAAGTATTAAAAGTAATACGCGTCAGTTACTTTTTACCATGATTGGTAAATACAAAGAAAAACGAGACGAGCGGGAAGAGATTTTCGATAAGAAAGCAGCGTACTTACGTACGATATCGGATTTCGTAGGTTAGTATCCCATGATAAGTTTTGATACTTTATTTGCAACATATCTAAGAAAGCAACTGTTTCCTAAATACTTACGTATTGTCATTGTTTTTCTTTCAGCGGGTAATATGGAGCTTGTCGAAGGTGTGGAGGAAATTCAGAATGCCGTTCAGAGCTTGAAAGACCTGGAGCAAGATTCGTGTATAAGGAATCAAAATCAATACCTTGAAGAATTGTCGTCTCTTACCGGTAATTATTTCCATGAACAATCTTGGACAATTCGACTTAATCTTAATCTAAGCAAAGTGTTTACTGTGAATATTAAACAAAGTTATACCTACACAAGTTAATTACATAGAGAACATTTAACACTTACGAACAAATGTGTGTGCTCATCGCATAAATAAATGCCCTTATGGGAATTCAAACCTGGTACTTTCAGGTTTTTATAATGAGTGGCACAACCTGCTAGTCTAAAAAAGTCATCTATGTAACCACATACTTTAATTTTGTTTGTTGCAGAAGTTAGTGTCTCTACCCTCAAGAGAATAAAATATGAAGGTGGAATCAATAATAATGTTTGGAATACCCCAGGCAAAAAGAGGCCCCATAAGCCTACGGTGTCAAATTTAGATAGCTTCGACATAAACGCTATTAAAAATAAAATTACTGAATTTTATACTGTCAAAAAGGAAGTACCAACACTGCGGAGCCTCCTGGTAGAGTTGCGGACTAGCATAAATTTCCTTGGCTGCATTGAAACACTAAGGCGGATTTTGAAAGCAAACGGGTATGAGTTTCAAAAAAACAAGAATGAACGATATGTTCTAATGGAACGCTACGACATTGCTGCATGGAGGCATAGATTTCTTCGGGAGATTGCAGAGAAACGTGCAGCAGGAAAACAAATTGTGTATTTGGATGAAACCTATGTCCACAAAAACTACAAACCTAAAAAATCCTGGCGAGGGCCGGGAACAAGTGGTGCAGTTGAAAGCATTTCGTCTGGAAAAAGACACATTGTTGTGCACGCTGGGCATGAAAATGGTTTTGTCCCAAATGCTCTTCTAGTTTTCAGCACAAAATCTAAACTGGCTGATTACCACCATGACATGAACGCCGGCAACTTCAATAAATGGTTAGAAGAAAAACTCATACCAAATTTAGACAAACCTAGTGTGGTTATTATGGATAATGCCAGTTACCACAGTGTTGTAAAGAATAAAGCCCCAACAACTCAAACAAATAAGCCCAAAATCAAAGAGTGGCTTACAGCTAATAATATTCACTATGAAGAATATCACAAGAAAGATGAATTGTTAGTACTTGTTGACAAATACAAGCCAGAGCCAGTGTATGAAGCCAATCACATACTTCAGCAACATGGCCATGAAGTTTTACGGCTGCCTCCATACCACTGCGATTTGAATCCTATCGAGCTAATATGGAGTCTAGCAAAAAGGAAAATTGCCAAGAAGAACATAGGGTTATCTGCACAAGACACAGAAAAACTGATCCATGAGTCTTTTGCAAGCATAACAGCAGATGATTGGAATAAAATGATCAATCACGTCATTAACGTTGAAAACCAATATAAAGACAGGGACAACATCAAAGAAGACATGATAGATAAATTTATTATTAGTGTGGGAAGTAGCAGCTCGACCACTTCGGAGGATTCAATGGAAGTTGAGATTTTAGAGAGTGAATTTAATTATTCTTCTTAAATATACAATAAGACAGTGAATCCTATGTAATTTAAGAAATTATGTACACTTGTACCTAAGGTGTACACCTTTTGAACTTGATAATAAACTTATCTTGTAAAACGAAGTTAAAGTTTTATTTCATATAACCTGTACTTTTTCCGCTATAACCTCACAAAAATGTGCAAATGGAATTACATAAAGCGAGACCCATGAAGTTAGCCTCACTTTCTAAAAAAACACCTTTTCTTAGACACATTATAGATTATAAGCATCTAATTACTTAATTTGTAATCTGTCTAAAGGTCTTTTATTTTACTGTTAGATGGTTGCAACAACTTGAATGGGATCAAGTTTTTAGGTCATATACACTATACTGGGATTTGGGATATTATCTTACCAACAATTTGGGCAATTTTGAAACTAATCTGTATAGACGTGGCTACACTAAGTAGTAAAACAATTATAATTTTTGTTCAAGTATCATTATCGTTCTTTCGCACTATACTCGGTGTTGCAATACGTCGATTTTTTAAATTTGCCGCTACTTTCTAGTCTCTACTTTCATTAGACAGACTCTAATTTAGTAAGTAAGTAAACACAACAATGTTTGACTTTTGGAAGGGAGCGCACATTCGCCGACAAACTGTCCTCAGTTTGGCGAAGCAGAAAGGGATGTACTTGCCATTGTTGTTTTTTTAGAATAAATTAAAAAAAATATATAAAAAACCGGCCAAGTGCGAGTTGGACTCACGCACGAAGGGTTCCGTACCATTGTATAAAAACGGCAAAAAAGTCATGTTTGTTGTATGGGAGCCTCCTGTAGCCTAGTTGCTGGTAGTGACCCTGCCTACGAAGCCGGAGGTCCCAGGTTCGAATCCCGGTAAGGGCATTTATTTGTGTGATAAGCACAAATATTTGTTTCTGAGTCATGGATGTTTTCTATGTAGTTATATTTGCGAGCTCGTGAGGACGTTTTAAGTTAAAACTCGGGTTACTTTTACTTAACTTTAATGATTAACACATAAATGAGTGTACAGTTTGAAGTTAAAACTGCGACTAACTAACTATACTTAAAAACTATCACACATTCAGCGGTGGGCTCGATTCCCGCTACCGGCCACCGGCGCGTGGGCGCGCTCGGCATCGATCAATGCCTTACGTGTCCAATACAATAATGGTTTTAGGATGTTGTTGGGATTGCCTCGATTTTGCAGTGCATCGGGTATGTTTGCGGAAGCTCGAGTCGATAGCTTTCAGGCAATAATGCGCAAACGAGTTGGCTCCCTGATGCGTCGCGTGCGGGACAGTCCCAGCAGCCTGCTGAACACCATTATTGACAGATTGGATTGTCCGATGGTGGGACATTGGAACGCCATGCATACGAGTATGGCTAATAGTCTGATAGTTTTTTAAGATTTGAATATTGATTTAATTTTTGTTTATATTGTAATGTTTATAATAATGCATATTTGTAATTTGTAATTTTAATTCTTATTTTATTTCATTGTGTATAATGCGTGTATGGACTAAATGGTTCGAAATAAATGAATAATAATAATAACATCCTGACTGCAATGTCAGCGGTTATGTATTCACTGCGACGGGCCGGGAGCCAGCATACATAACTATGTATTTAAGTATTTATTTATCTTTATAGTATATTTTATCGTCGTGAAGTACCCATAGTACAAGCTTTGCTTAGTTTGGGAATAGGTCGATTTGTGTACGATTGTAAAAGAAAAAAATAATAAAAAAAATTTATTCTCTTTTTTTAGCAAAATTTGCTGTTATAGCGGCAACAGAAATACATCATTTGTGAAAATTTCAACTGTCTAACTATCATGGTTCATGAAATACAGCCTGGTGACAGGCGGACAGACAGACAGGCAGACAGACAGGCAGACAGACAGCGGAGCCTTAGTAATAGGGCCCGTTTTACTCTTTGAGTACGGAACCCTAAAAAGTAATAGCTGTGTTTCCTCAAACATGATATTGCCGATTTTTAGAACGAATTTGAATATGTTTAGCTTTTGTGCATAATTATTAGTTAAGAATGTTTTAAGTGTATTTTAGACCTATGTTCGTGATTTTTTTCTATAGAGCAAAAGTCAAAAACTCAGGATTTGAATAACTATAGTCCCTCGAGAAAGGTCTCGAGATTGCTCATTAAATTCAGGGCAACCGTAGGTATTATGATCCAAACAAGCGCTACGACTTTTGAATAATCCATTTTCTAAACCTACGTCGCCTTAAGAGAAGGAATAAAATGAAAATTTACTTTGAACGCGACCATTCTCTGCTCTTTTCTTTTGTCTTGTCTGTATGGAAAATATTTTGTCAGTTTGACATTCAATTTTCTGTAAATAAGCATCTTAAGGTTATAGATTTTAACAGTAAATTAGATGAATTATGACTGATGTTAAAATAAATGTGACATTCGTGATCCCTAAACACTGTAAAGACGAAAATGATTGCTCCGAAGATATGCTTATTGCCTATACGGTAAGTATTTGAAACATATTTTTGTGTGTAACAATTCGACCCTTTAAAATCCCTTTCTTTTATTTATACGTTCATTTAAGACGATATTCTTATTAACTAAATAGTTCTGCTAATGTGTAGGTTCCCTTAGCTAAATATAAACCGTACTTCGTGTGATATAGATAACTTTACGTCAGTTTATCATACTCGCTTTTTCAGTCTTTATTTTCTTTTATTCATCAGACTTGTGAAAACCACCGCGGCGGCGGACTCCAGGCACAATGGGCGCACGAGAAATCGGTTACTTTCGACCAACCATTTACGAAGAGCGACATTTTTGTGCTGTCTGAGTTTGAGGGAGAGCTTTATGAGAAGTTGAAGGCTACGAAGTGTCTGTATGTATTTAATTTTGTAATTCTTGTTATTAAAAGCTAGCTTTTAACATTGTTACTAATGATTGCGCCTGTGACAGGATTGGGCCAAGAGGGTAGATGTGGAACAGGGATGGCGCGGATGCGATTTTTTAGACATCCGCGGATCCGCGCCGCGTCGGCCCTTTTTTTGCCGCGAACTGTACTACTACTAGATGGGAAAAAAATCTCGGCTTTTACCACTGCTAACAAACTGGTGGGAATAACCCAGATCTAGTAGAATAATTATATGCCTTTCCAGTTTCAGGCTTTCCTCTTTTTTGGGTGCTATTATTTATTATTTACCTTATAATGTGCTCTTGAAATAAGTGTTTGTTTTACAACAGATTTGAATTTAGGGTCACTAAGTTCAGTACGGCCTTTGTCCAGCAGTGGACGTCTTTCGGCTGGTATGATGATGAACCTCATTAATGTGTTTTGGAATTTTACTGTTATGTAATGGGAAAAATACTAGAAGGTTGATAACGCTGGGCAGGGGCTCACGCCTCCCATGAGAAGGGATGGGTATTCTTTCTAGATTTTTTTTTGTCAAAAGTCAAAAAGTCTTAAGTGTTTTATTTGTGATGGCTGCATAAATACAGAGATGTTACAATTCCTCGTGTTGCACTATGTTTTGCCAATTGGCGTACAAAAACATTATCTGCATCAGATTGGTTCACGAATTTAAATTCTATTGGTAATTGGTTATGAATCCTTATCGCAAGAGAACATACACTTTTGTGCATCAAAGCGGTTTTGCCAAGAGCTGGGCATAAATCCTCACTAAATCTTTGCCTGAAACGTTTGCTAGTGTAATTGATTTTTTTAAACAGTGCTGGATATTTTTTTTACTAACAATACCATTTCTAGAATGTAAAGAAAATGCATTGTCAAAACTTGACGACCGCTTTAGCCTAGTTGGTAGTGACCCTGCCTACGAAGCTAGAGGTCCTGGGTTCGAATCCTGGTAAGGACATTTATTTGTGTGATGAGCACGAATATTTGTTCCTGAGTCATGGATGTTTTATATGTATTTAAGTATTTATTTCTCTATTTAAGTATGTTTATCGTCGTCTAGTACCCATAGTACAAGCTTTGCTTAGTTTGGGACTAGATTGATATGTGTAAGATTGTCCGCAAATATTTATTTATTTGACCACACCAAAACTTAGCAAGTCTCAGACACTTACTAGGTTTGTAATGGCTAAGGTGAATTACTATGTTTTAAACTGGTAAAGTGATAGTTCTAATGGCAGTTGCTAGGTTTAGAGGTATTAAAATCTCGGTAATTATGATGATTTTTAAGCTGGTGTCTCCGTAAATTGATGAGGACTAGGCAAAAATATGTTAAAATACTATTTCAAAATGAAAAAAGCGACCAAGTGCGAGTCGGACTCGCCCATGAAGGGATCCGTAAAATAAATTGTGGTTAACGATTTATGACATATAAAAAAAACCACTTACTAGATCTTGTTTAAACCAATTTTCAGTGTAAGTTTGCATAGTAATGTACATCATATTTTTTTTTAGTTTTATCATTCTGTTATTTTAGAAGTTACAGGGTGAGGACACACATTTTACCACTTTGGAAGTGTCTCTCGCGCAAACTACTGAGTTTAGAAAAAAAAAATACTAGAAACCTCCATATCATTTTTGAAGATCTATCTATAGATACACAGATAGACATGACGAATCCATAAGGGTTCCGTTTTTTACCATTTGGCTACGGAGCCCTAAAAAACAATCCTACTTAGTTTTGATATGGGACAGCCAAAGCGGCCTAATTACAAATATCATAATTCGGATTTTGTCTTATCCATATTAATATTTCTACTCGATATCCCGCCGTGTTGCACCGTAAATTCCGATCACTGATGATAAGTGCCACTTAATTAACAAAGTTGTTCACTTATAGTCATTAACTTACACTATTATGAACTATTAATTTAACATTATATTAATTTTTCTGAACATCTAGATTAGTTGGCCCCCGATGCTTGTCCTGCTCTCTGACTGAGGGCAGCTCCATCCCGACAAAAGGCCACCCCGTGTATACAATCGCGATGCGGGGTCTGATTGTCTCTCTCAGTAGCTTATCTAAGGAATTAAAGGTAATTTGCACATGGTATAATAACATACATCTACCACTGAAAAAAAAAAGTAGATGAGAAAAGATGTTTGCTAGGATGTATAAGAAATAGAAATTGTGGGCCACCTGATACGGCACGACAGTCTCTTCCTAAACATCCTGGAGGGTAAACGGGAACTGGAGCTAACATATTCTAGCCAAATAAAACATAAAGCTGATGTCGAGTCATATGAGGAAGTCAAGAGGCTGGCAATGGACAGAGAAAGGTGGCGGTTACTCCACCGACAAGAGCAAGGCTCTTAAGTAATGATGATGATGATGATAACATACATATAGATATTTTTCAAGTTATTCATTTGAAAACGATAAATAAATAAATAAGTACATTGCCAGTAGCATGGCGCCGCGGCCCCTTTGATCTCGCCCATAAAGCCGACAACGCTCGGGTGAGCGTGCGGCCACACTAAACAACCGTCCACACCGGCTCAGGCTCGCCGATCGCCGTCCACACTTAGCGCGCACGCTAGGGCGAGCCGCGCTCGGGTGAGCGTGCGTTTGGTGTGGACGCACCTATTCGGACGCTTACCTTACTGGTGAAAGAATTATTTAAATCAAATGAGTACACCACAAACTTTTGCCTTTTTATTATATTAAGTATAGAAGTATATTTTATACAATCTAGTCTACTTTGTTTTGCTACATGGCCCGCAAGCTGTGTTGCGGCGAGATACATGGATAGTAAAAAAAAAACCACAGCTTGTGTGTGGTTCTGTGATATACAATTAGCTTTATATGCTCCTAATTGTTTAAATTGTTTCAGACAAGTTTAAAACGGAAGATTGAATGGATGGGAGGCACCTACAGTGCCGTCTTGTCCTCTGAAACAACACATTTGATCGCCAATAATGTGTTTTCTGACAAATATATGGTGAGTTTCATTATAACTTACTAGTTGCCCGCGTGGCTCCGCGCCTACATCGCCTTAAAGATAAATCAATCATTTTTAGGGTTCCGTACTCAAAGAGTAAATCGGGACCCTATTACTAAGACTCCGCTGTCCGTCTGTCTGTCTGTCACCAGGCTGTATCTCACTGATACCGTGATAGTTCCAGTTGAAATTTTCACAGATGATGTATTTCTGTTGCCGCTATAACAGCAAATACTAAAAACAGAATAAAATAAATATTTTTATAGATAATTCCGTAAAACATATCAATACACATTGAAAAGAAACTATACGAAGTAGCAATTCTCCCGTGTTTAACTTACGGGTGCCAGACATGGTGTTTACGTAAAAAGGACGAAACAAGGTTAGCTATACAACAAAGGAAGATGGAACGTAGTATGCTAGGAATTAAAATTGTGGACAGAGTAAGGAATACTGATATTAGGAAAAGAACGAGAATTACTGACATTGTAGAGAGAATAAGAAGTCTGAAATGGAAATGGGCAGAACATACTTGCAGACTGAAGGAAAATAGATGGACAAGAAAAGTTATAGAGTGGACACCACGAAATGGACTGAGAAAAAGAGGTAGACCTAAGAAGAGATGGGAAGACATATTCAGAAAACGTTGTGGTGCCATATGGGTTAGACTAGCTAGAGACAGAAGTACATGGAGAATGCTGGGGGAGGCCTACGCCAAAGAGGCGACTTCCATACTTAATCAAGAGTAGTATAATATGTTGTATAATGAATAATATCTACTATAATATATTTTGAATTAAGTTTAATTAATGTTCATGCATGTTATTGAAATGGTTATTATCATTATGTTGAAATGAAATGAATGTTAATTAAATTATTTATTATTGTTTGTTACTAGTCAAATAGGTTAAGGTGGTTCGATTGCCATACAAAGCGTTATTTGACATTCGCAGGCTAACGGCGTGATATTTTAAGAAACTTATGTACCAAACTTTCATCAATTGGCTTCCCATTTGCGCCAAATTCCCCCTTTCCTAGAATAAACTTGTATAAACTAGATTAATTTGAGAAAAATAGTTTTCCCAAAATATCACGTGACAAACCAATTTCTCAAATTAATCTACTTTATGTAAGTTTATTCTAGGAAAGGGGGAATTTGGCGCAAATGGGAAGCCAATTTATGAAAGTTTGTTACATAAGTTTCTTAAAATATCACGCCGTTAGCCTACGAATGTCAAATAACGTTTTGTATGGCAATCGAACCACCTTAAGAATCAATTAGTACACAACATGATTTAGCATGCAGATGAAATCCGAATTATGGAAGAATAAAGGCTTTTTTATTTTATTTATTTATAGATAATTCCGTACGGAACCCTTCGTGCGCGAGTCCGTCTCGCACTTAACCGGTTTTATTTTAAATAAATCAACCATCCATCCATCCCCCATTGTATGCAAATCTCTATTGTAATTTTTATCACGAAATAAATAAATCAAAATCTAAATCTACTTAACAGAAAGCGGCCGAAAGAGGGATACCAGTGATGAAAGACACCTGGATCTCCGCAGTCTGGGAAGCCTCACTCAAACATGACATAAACGGTTCATCATCAGAGTTCGACGCACACCGTCTGCCCCCGTTCGCTAACCTACAGATCACAACATCTGGCCTCAACGCTCATGACAAGAAACTTACAATGAAGCTGGTTAATGCGAATGGTGGGGACTTTTCTAGGGTGTTTCTGAGTCAGACTACTAATGTGCTGGTCTTGACTAAGTAAGTGGCATTTTATATATTTTTACAAGCTTTTATTTACATTCACCTGTCCCTTTGTCTGTCTGTCTGTAATCAAATCTTGCAAGTTAAATTTGACCCACTTCCCGGTTTCCGATTGAGCTGGAATTTTGCATGCATATGTATATCGCATGACAATGCAATATTATGATGACATGGAGCTGATCTGATGCTGGAGCTGGAAGGTGGCCATAGGAACTCCGCAATAAATCGACACAACCCCATCGAGTTTAGGTTCTTTAGAATCGTCTCAATGAGTAGTTGATGATGATATGCAGAAAAGTACAGTCGGCAATAAAAACTTGTACCAAAAATGTTTTTTTTTACAGAAACTTGTTTACAAACAAGCTTGCTTCTGGTATGAATAATGCTGTTAATGTGAGAAAGTGTTTTTGTCGAAATACTTTCCGCAGAGAATCTCTGGGTTTCATACGAAAGATCGTTTTAAGGGGACGTAGGTTCGTGGTCTTCTCTCCCTCTCACTGAGCATATCCGTGAGCGAGATGGAAGTGCGTGTTTGGAAGCGCGGATATCATGTTTTTTAATTTTAATTTTTTGTGCGTTTTAATAAATAAAAAAGTAATAGCTGATTTCCCTCAAACATGACATTGCCGATTTTTAGCATCAATTTTAATATGTTTAGCTGTTGTGCATTATTTGTTATGATTTTTTTAAGTGTATTTTAGACCTATGTTCGTGATTTTTTTCTATCGAGCGAAAGTCAAAAACTCAGGATTCGAATAGCTGATTTCCCTCGAGAAAGGCCTCAAGATTGCTAATTACATTTAGGGCAGCCGTATTATAATCCAACCAAGAGCTACGATTAAAAAAAAAATGTTTTTGGAGCTCACGTCGCCTTAAGACATCTGTTTTGGAGTACAAATGTTTTATTTACATTCACAGAGTTTCCCCAAAAAAATATTCCGTAGGTCAGTAACGGATATACATTTCCATAATGACTTATAAGCGTCCGAATGGAGAAAAATACTCTTAGTTCGAATTTAACCCATATTCATCATCATCATATCAGCCGAAATAAAAGAGGATACTGTACTACTATAGGTGGATACTATTTCGGTAAACCTCGTTGTTAATACGATAAGCCATAAAAAAAAACGAACAGTAACAGATAGAAGGTCATTGGGAGCTGTGAGCCCCTTAAGTGTGTATCTTACACTTTACAGTTCATACATAGTACAGCAATTTTTAAAATTAAACTTAAAATATGGCTTCTTGAGCAGACGTTCTACGACCATAAGTATTATTTATCAGTTATAAGTAGCTGTTAGGTTAAACCTACGGTTTATAAATATTATGGTGTTTTTAGGGTTCCGTAGCCAAATGGCAAAAAACGGAACCCTTATAGATTCGTCATGTCTGTCTGTCCGTCCGTATGTCACAGCCACTTTTTTCCGAAACTATAAGAGCTATACTGTTGAAATTTGGTAAGTAGATGTATTCTGTAAACCGCATTAAGATTTTTACACAAAAATAGAAAAAAAAACAATAAAGTTTGGGGTACTTAGAACTGAAACACAAAAAAATTTTTTCCTCAAACCCATACATGTGGGGTATCTATGGATAGGTCTTCAAAAATGACATTGAGGTTTCTATCATCATTTTTTTCTTACCTGAATAGTTTGCGCGAGAGACACTTCCAAAGTGTTAAAATGTGAAAAAAATATATGATTTACCATGCAAACTTCTAACGAAAATTGGTTTGAACGAGATCTAGTAAGTAGTTATTTTTAATACGTCATAAATCGTAAAAAACAATTTATTTAACGGAACCCTTCATGTGCGAGTCCGACTCGCACTTGGCCGCTTTTTTATTTAAATGTTTCCACATGCATATTGTGTGTTGATAATTTGACATGTAATTTTATATTATCAATAAATTATTATGATTATAATGATTACATTGCGAATTAAGGGATTCTCTACTCGTCAATTTAACCGAATTTTAAAACTTATTGTTATTTGTTCAGGGAATCAACATCAAGTGAGAAATACAAAGCAGCGATAGAGTTCGGCAAAGTGTGCGTGACGCCGCATTGGGTGAAGGATTCAGCTGCCCTCGGGTTCGCGCTGCCGGTGTCGCGGTACAAGGTCACCTCCACCACCACCTCGTCTCCGGTCAGGGACCGGCAGGTGCCCGATATGAGTGAGTCTTTATATTAATTGCAAGCTTTTATTTACTTTCACCTGTCCCGTTGTCTGTCTGTCTGTCAAGTTAAATTTGACCCACTCCCCGGTTTCGGATTGAGCTGAAATTTTGCATGCATATGTATATCGCATGACAATGCAATATTATGATGACATGGAGCTGATCTGATGCTGGAGCTGGAAGGTGGCCATAGGAACTCCGCAATGAAACGACACAACCCCATCGAGTTTGGGCTCGTTAGAATCGTATCAATAAGTAGTTGATGATGGTCTGCAGAAAAGTACAGTCGGTTTTTTAACCGACTTCAAAAAAGGAGGAGGTTCTCGATTCGTCTGTTTTTTTTGTGTGTTTGTTACGCTATAACTCGGTAATTTATGAACCGATTTGAAAATTTTTTTTCTTGGTTTGAAAGCATATACTTCCAGATTGGTCCCATTGTCACCAAAATCCAGTTCTGACGATGGGATCCTGGAGAATTCGAGGGAACACTTCAAATTTTATAGGCAAACTTGAAGCAATTTGGCTACTGATTTGAAGTCGGTTAAAACTTTGTTTTTAAAGTAAATTATAACTAAATTGCATTGTATGTACCTAACTAACTACATATTTAACTATGTTTGTTCGGGTGGAATCTTGCAACTCAATTTTGTAGCAGATATCATCCAGCAATTGAGTTGAAATTTTGGGTAAAGGATATGATAATTCAATATAGGATATGATAATATAGTACTATCGAGCTGATCTGATGATGGAAACACAAGGTGGCCATGGGAATTCAGTACTTAACCGACATAACCCCGTTGAGTTTGAGCTCGTTAGAATCGTCTCAATTAGTAGTTGATGACGGCATACAGAAAAGTACCTACAATCGGCAATAATAGTACATTATGATACAAGTGTGCTATGTTGGTCATTACACTCGAGTCGGTTTTTAAGCCTGAGCCGAAGGCGAAGGCTTAATGGAGACGAGAAGTGTAATGACCAATGCTCACGTGTTTCATACGACGTTTTTCAACACATTTGCGAGGAAAAAAAAAAAAAATTCAAATGTTAAAATATATGTAATGAAAAGGCACTAGTGCGATAATGTAATGTAAAAGTCACGGCATGGGTAATATTCTGCATTATTTTGCTAATATTTAAAAAGATATGTAATGAAAAGGCACTAGTGCGATAATGTAATGTAAAAGGCACGGCATGGGTAATATTCTGCATTATCAGTGTAAATACGCTGTAATAAGACCTACTTTACGAGCAGGTGTGTTGAAAAAGCTTGTAAATCGTCTCAATTAGTAGTTGATGACGGCATACAGAAAAGTACCTACAATCGGCAATAAAAGCTTGTACCAAAAATGTAATCTATGACAGAAACTTATTCTTCTTCAAACCTGCTGAAAGATGACTCCTATTATTCTGGTAAATAAGAAATGGTAAATAAGAAAGATCGGGTACGCAAGCTACCTGAGAGCGCACCAGAGAGTAGAACAGCAAGCCAGTAACACCTAATCCAGATATATACAGTCGCTGAGGTCGAAATCGGCCAGGATGCCATCATCATCATCATCATCATTATTCTGGTAGTGGCGTCCGGGCTGTGAGAGCCCTTATATCACTGCGACCATTGCTGATCTATTGTGATTAGAGCCTACTATAGTACCATAAGCCTCACTTGAAGATTTCGTCTTCCAGCATTCCCTCAAGCCGTGGGTCCATCTTTAGGAATTTCAAATGTTGATATTTTTAGGGTATTTCACGCAGTTGGCATTTCTACAAAAATATGCAATAATTGTGAGGTACAACCTATCCTAGGGTCTAAAACTATCTCCATTCCTAATTTCATCCAAATCGATTCAGCGATTTAAGCGTAAAAAGGTACAGAGTTATTTTTCGCAATAATTGTTTCAGATTAGGTACAAAATATAGACTTGTAATTTAAAACTAACATCGCTTTTATATAAATATTTTTGACAACAGGTTTAAATCTCACACGAATAACGAGAGATGCGAAGCCAAGCAATTTTGTAGACGAGAGTAAAATGGCGGAATCCATGATGCTTTCGGGAACTCCTAAGGTATGTACAACTTAAATAAAAATATACAGTTATCATCTAAATAAGCGTAAAGGAATATTATTTGCTTGCATATGACTTGAACTCCTAATACAGCACCCAGTAAGGTGTATGAAATTTAATAACCTTAAGTATAGTTTTTGGTATTTGGTTTGGTTTTTGGTATAAGCAACTATCAAAAAAGGCATGCCTTTTAAAAATGCAGTGTATGGCTTTTAAATGCGCTATTACAATATCGTATTATTCAATGCTAGAGATAGAGAATATCGAATATCTAGACAATACATAAATTTCTAGGTTAAGTCTAACGTTCCTAATATGAAACAAATGTTACTTTCATTTATTGTGGTTTCAGATTCAACGGGACTCTAAGAAAGATTCGATTACGGATGAAATTCAGAAAGCATTCGAAGCTTTTGACGTCGCTAGTATTAAAAAGGCTGGTCCTATATTTGATGGGTTTTGTGTAAGTATACTTAAAGTTAAAAATCGGTTCGTCTTTGGAGCGGATTTTACCAATGTAGGCAGGGTGCATATAGTTCCTTATTTGGAACAAATACATCTTGCAAACGCAATCACCAAATATTGATGATAATATTTTTTGAAGATCACCTGACCCGATCATACAGGTGATCTTAGTGGATGCCGAGAAAATATTGCGTTCCGTTTCGTGTTTTTATTTTTTATATACGACACGTAGATCATCATCATAAACTTAAGAGCCGGGCTCTTGTCGGTGGAGTAATCGCCATTCTGTTCTTTTCTCTGCAACTGTTTTGAGCTCTTGATACGACCTTGCATTAACTTTCTCTTTAGCTTGGTCCATAAACGCACGTCTTGGTCTTCCCCTGCCTCTCCTTCCTTCTATCTTTCCTTCAATTATAGTTTTTATGTAATTGTCATGTCGTATCAGGTGCCCAACATACTTCCCCTTCTGTTTTCAATAGTTTTTAGTAGACATCTCCTTTCTCCTATCAAATTTAAAACCTCTTCGTTTGTTCTTCTTTCTGTCCAACTAATACCTTCCATCCTTCTCCTTTAACTCCTCTAGCTTTTAAAATACGTAAATGATCCTCACGTCGTTCCAGATATGGAACTTAGTTCTGTTACTGTATTGTGCGGTTTGTCTTCAGATCTGGGTGAGCGGATTGGACGGGACGCCGCGCGATCGCGCCTGGGCGTGCGTTTCTAAAGCGGGCGGCACACGGTACGGACACTGTTTGAAGAAGTTTTTTTTTAATTTTTCATGTCACTGGCTGAATGACGCTTGAGTTTTTGTGGTGGGAAGGTCCAGTTTTCCTTAAAACTGACGAGTCGCAATGGAATTAAGCACTTAATGACTTATGAATTGGGTTGAACAGCACGGGCAGGCCAATGAAAGTATGCGCTTATGCTTAAAAATAATGTTTCACTCGCATTTAAGTGATATTAATGCAGTATATTTAAGAATGCGAAAAGCAAGATAGGTATTACATATAAGCAACGTATCCCGATCAGCGAGGTCATGCACTTTAATGTTTAAAATTATGTTTTATGACGTTTTCGAGAATGTTCTTCCCTCCAAGTCGATTAGTACGCGATGTAAAATATGAATTTACTGTCCTGTCACGGTCGCCACTTTGTTTGCGGGCTATTAAGAGCTAAATAAAACTAAGGTTTAAGTTGGTGGAAGGGATCCCGCTCGCCCGCACACCGACCGCTTCGCCTGTCGCCTGTCGCGTTGTCGCATTTTTTTTTCAATTTATTCTCAAAAAAAACAACAATGGTAAGTACATCCCTTCCTGCTTCGCCAAACTGAGGACAGTTTGTCGGCGAATGTGCGCTCCTTTCTACAAGTTAAACATTGTTGTGTATACCTACTTACTAAATTACCTACTTAATTTACTAACACTGAACCCAGCGCACCTTAAATATGGCTTTATGGTCGTCAGTCTACGGGCGGGTTGCACCAACTTACGATTACTGACCGATCAACGTTAAATATGGGGCCGAGTTTTCATTCCATGGTAACCTGTCAAACTTTATATAAAATATACGGTTTGGAAAAACCTGCATTAAAATCGGCTCATTCGTTTAGCGGCTACGATGCCACAGACAGACACATAGACACCTCAAACTTATAACACCCCTCTTTAAAAAGTACTTACCGAACTATGTTTTGACTGAACCTGTTTCTATGGCAGCTGCGAGGTTTGCTGCAGGAGCGGTGTGGTTATGTGACGTTATACTCTAACGAGCTTAGTCTAGCGTCCGTAGTCGCCCTTCCCACATACACCATCCTCAATAAATTGTTTGGTTGATCAGGTACGACGGTCCTAATGCTCGGGTGACACACGCAGTGTCCTGGGGTCCGGCAGCCGCGGCAGCAGCGGCCGCGCTGCCCGCTGTGCCGCTGCTGTCCCCGCTGTGGCTCATACGGAGTGTGGAGGCGGGACGAGTGTTGGACGAGGCTGAGGTAACTAATGACAGTGACACACGCAGTGTCCTGGGGTCCGGCAGCCGCGGCAGCAGCGGCCGCGCTGCCCGCTGTGCCGCTGCTGTCCCCGCTGTGGCTCATACGGAGTGTGGAGGCGGGACGAGTGTTGGACGAGGCTGAGGTAACTAATGACTGACACACGCAGTGTCCTGGGGTCCGGCAGCCGCGGCAGCAGCGGCCGCGCTGCCCGCTGTGCCGCTGCTGTCCCCGCTGTGGCTCATACGGAGTGTGGAGGCGGGACGAGTGTTGGACGAGGCTGAGGTAACTAATGACTGACACACGCAGTGTCCTGGGGTCCGGCAGCCGCGGCAGCAGCGGCCGCGCTGCCCGCTGTGCCGCTGCTGTCCCCGCTGTGGCTCATACGGAGTGTGGAGGCGGGACGAGTGTTGGACGAGGCTGAGGTAACTAATGACTGTGACACACGCAGTGTCCTGGGGTCCGGCGGCCGCGGCAGCAGCGGCCGCGCTGCTCGCTGTGCCGCTGCTGTCCCCGCTGTGGCTCATACGGAGTGTGGAGGCGGGACGAGTGTTGGACGAGGCTGAGGTAACTAATGACTGACACACGCAGTGTCCTGGGGTCCGGCAGCCGCGGCAGCAGCGGCCGCGCTGCCCGCTGTGCCGCTGCTGTCCCCGCTGTGGCTCATACGGAGTGTGGAGGCGGGACGAGTGTTGGACGAGGCTGAGGTAACTAATGACTGACACACGCAGTGTCCTGGGGTCCGGCAGCCGCGGCAGCAGCGGCCGCGCTGCCCGCTGTGCCGCTGCTGTCCCCGCTGTGGCTCATACGGAGTGTGGAGGCGGGACGAGTGTTGGACGAGGCTGAGGTAACTAATGACTGTGACACACGCAGTGTCCTGGGGTCCGGCGGCCGCGGCAGCAGCGGCCGCGCTGCTCGCTGTGCCGCTGCTGTCCCCGCTGTGGCTCATACGGAGTGTGGAGGCGGGACGAGTGTTGGACGAGGCTGAGGTAACTAATGACTGTGACACACGCAGTGTCCTGGGGTCCGGCGGCCGCGGCAGCAGCGGCCGCGCTGCCCGCTGTGCCGCTGCTGTCCCCGCTGTGGCTCATACGGAGTGTGGAGGCGGGACGAGTGTTGGACGAGGCTGAGGTAACTAATGACTGTGACACACGCAGTGTCCTGGGGTCCGGCGGCCGCGGCAGCAGCGGCCGCGCTGCCCGCTGTGCCGCTGCTGTCCCCGCTGTGGCTCATACGGAGTGTGGAGGCGGGACGAGTGTTGGACGAGGCTGAGGTAACTAATGACTGTGACACACGCAGTGTCCTGGGGTCCGGCGGCCGCGGCAGCAGCGGCCGCGCTGCCCGCTGTGCCGCTGCTGTCCCCGCTGTGGCTCATACGGAGTGTGGAGGCGGGACGAGTGTTGGACGAGGCTGAGGTATTACACTGTCACAATTGGGTAACTAGTTTCCTCATGTAAAAATTTGGTGGCCGTTCGTATGGGCGATTTTTTTGTAGTGAATTCTCATTACTCCTTTTTTTAAAGCCAACTTTTCAGGACTAAAAGAAGGTTAATGTCTTAATCATTCCTATTAATGACTGTTATTCTCAAAAGTGTTCCTGTTGGAGACACCGCGAGACACCCCGCGACACAGCGCCGCGACACGGTGTCGATACCGTGTCTAATGGGATCGCACCCCGCGCCCGCAAAGGACAGACGCTATCCAACCGCGCTCAAGCGCACATCGTACTTTTTTGTAATTATTTATATGGTTAATTAAAGCCAATTGAAGTTTAAAACATTGTCATATTATTGAAGAAGACCCGAAGAATCATCAACAGTTCCATATGTGGCACATGCATCCTAGTAACACGTGTCATTTGCTAAAGCGAAAGCGCACTGTGTACATATCAATTTCCTATATTTACCTGACCTAATTTAAATTTTACCGAGAAGACCCTCCCTTTGGGTCGCTGAGCCAACGGAGTAAGTAAGCAATTAATTTATTTGTCCCAGTTCGTAATAAACACGGAACCGGCCACGCCCCGCAAAGCCAGCCAACCAGCCCTGGCCGCAGCTTCCCCCATGAGCAAGCGGACTCTACAAATGTTGCTGCCGCCTCGAGACACTGCGGCGACAGAGGAACCACAACGGGACCACATCGTCGATCATTACTTGAGCCGTGAGTTACAAGTTCCATATTTGGCACATGGTTTGTAGATGTGGCGTCGGCAATAAGCTATGGCCATAATTATATTACATTCAAAATCATGTCAACTATTCTATGTCTCAACCAACTCAAAATAAATAAGTTTCTGTCAAAAATTTCATTTTTGGTACAAGCTTTTACTGCCGACTACTTTTCTGCATACCATCATCTACTCATTGAGACGATTATAACGAGCCCAAACTGTGTCGTTTTATTGCGGAGTTCGTATGGCCACCTTCCAGCTCCAGCATCAGATCAGCTCCATGTCATCATAATATTGTATTTTCATGCGATATACATATGCTTGCAAAATTTCAGCTCAATTGGATAACGGGAAGTGATTGAAAAATGGATTGCAAATTTTGACGGACAACTTACATACTTACATATTTACATACTTACATATTTACATACATACGAACAGTGCAAGTTAATATAAAGTATCATTATCATATGATAATCGACGACCGCTTTAGCCTAGTTGGTAGTGACCCTGCATACGAAGCTTCTTCTTCGTCTTGGGTTTGAATCCCGGTAAGGGCATTTATTTGTGTGATGAGCACGAACATTAGTTCCTGAGTCATGGATGTTTTTTATGTATTTAAGTATTTATTTATCTATATAAGTATGTATATCGTCGTCTAGTACCCATAGTACAAGCTTTGCTTAGTTTGGGACTAGGTCGATTTGTGTAAGATTGTCCCCAAATAATATTTATTTATTATTATAATTATTATATTTATTTATTATTAAAAATATTTTGTTATTATAATTAAAAATTTTAATTTGATAAATGTTAAATAACTGACGAACACAATATAAATTCCTAAAATTGATTGAGTGTTAGTTTTAAGTGACATTGTATATTGTGAGATCAATAAATCATATCATATCATATCATATATTTCAGAAAATCTGTCTCAAGCCGCAGAACCCAACAACAAATCTCCAGAACCCGTCAAATTGAAGGAGTCGACTAAAAACGATGAAGATACAGCTGTATCAGAGTTCACACAGTCCGAAAACATATTTAAAGGTTTGTAAAAACATTTATTAGTATCTCTATTTTGCATAGTCAGTTCATAGCGTTCATAGCCCAGCGGCACCTGCGAGTCTGAAATGATAATGCAGGTTTAGCAAAGATGGGGCAGCGGTCAGTCTTTGGATGGGTGACCGCCTGTTTGAGTGGTTACTATAAATGAGCGCTTCCGTGCTTTGGGAGGCACGCTAAGCAGTTGATCTTGGCTGCTGTCTATGACAGTAGTCGTTAAACCGAGTTAGCCTTGGGCGGCTTAAGAACCTCTAACAGTCGAGTTGCCCACTCACTTGACAAAGGGGGGACAACTGTCACTCGCGTCCGCAGGAGCTACCTACCACAACCCTGCACGTGTCCCCTGGGTGGTACTAAAAAGTGACAAACTCAAAGGCCAAATAATGTATGCCATACGATTAAATAAATAGTCAGTGAGGTTTTCTGTCATCCTTTTTTTCGGTTGTACCGTAAAGGAGACCGGGGTCCGCTTTGGGACCTTATTCCAAGATTTGGCGTAGGCATTAATTTTACCAAAACAACTGCCACCTGACTTTCCAATCCAAAGTGCTCTCGCAATGTTTCCTGTCACCGAAAAGCAACTAATGAACGTACTATCGCCCAAGGGTACGGGTGCACACTTTCTCAACAAAATCGTCTGCATACACATACAATGCATTACCCCAGAGGGGTGTACCCATACCCTTGGGCGATAGTACATCTGTTTTAATTGAAAAACCCAGTGGTTCGGGGATTGAACCCACGCCCTTTAGATTGAAAATCGCGCTTGGCTAAAGAAGCTACTTATCTATAATATCGCTTATTATTATTTATAATTTTTTGTGACACATATGAAGATTTGTATATGTCCACAATTTAATATTTTACTGTCACGAATAAATACTTTATTTCTTTAAATTATTTTGATAATATTGACGTAAAAAACACATCGGCTACAATAGTTATTTATGTTATGATACAAGTGCGGAAAGTAAATAATTCCCAACGAGTGGCGATGACCAAAAGCCGACCGTCAGGGAGTGTTTTTGATCGACACGTGTTGGAAATTACCAACATTTTACAATGCGACATGCGGGGAAATAGAAAAATATGCATAAAAGGTGAAATTTCAATTGTCACGAAATCTCATTATCGCACAGTATGCGGGAATTTTGGCCTGAAATCCATTCCCGCACGGGCAGGTGCCGCCAGGCGACGCTATTCCGGCATAGACCACTTCCCGTGTTTATGTTGAACCATATAAAGGGGCACATTCAGAGCAAGTGCAAAACAAAATGTTTATAATTGCAGGTTTAGTATTCGAAGTCCAAGGCCTAGAGGACGAAGCCATATGCGAGATAGGGGCAGAGATCCTCGCCACAGGCGGCACGGTCGCTGCGGCGGGCGCGGGAGGGACGCACGTGCTGGTGCCGTTAGACTTCCACACTGCACGACTGGGCACGGGGGAGGCGGTCACTGTGTTCTGGGTGGTGAGTGCTGTGTCGTGTACCATATGCGAGATAGGGGCAGAGATCCTCGCCACAGGCGGCACGGTCGCTGCGGCGGGCGCGGGAGGGACGCACGTGCTGGTGCCGTTAGACTTCCACACTGCACGACTGGGCACGGGGGAGGCGGTCACTGTGTTCTGGGTGGTGAGTTCTGTGTCGTGTACCATATATGTGGTCGTAGAACTAAATGTTGTCAATTAGATGAGGTATCCGAATCGCTAAACTTAAGTGGCAGTGGGCGGGGCACATTGCACGTTGAACCGGTGGCCGCTGGGGCGGAAAGGTTCTCGAGTGGCGACCACGTACCGGAAGGCGCGGCGTGGGTAGGCCCCCCACAAGGTGGACTGATGACCTGGTAAAGGTCGCGGGAGTCCGCTGGATGCGGGTGGCGCAGGACCGGTCATTTTGGCACTTTTTGGAGGAGGCCTATGTCCAGCAGTGGACGTCTTTCGGCTGATATGATGATGACGATGAGATGAGGTAAATTTAAGTGAGATAGGGGGATAAATGAAAGTTTATGAATCAAATCTGGGCAATCAATAGTTATACCATTGGTTCACAGAAAGACTGCCTCTCGCGCCAAGAGTTGACGCCCATCGAATACTACCATCGTCCCGTTGACCTGAAGGAGCCGCACGCCAACCCGCTCCACGGCGTCGTGCTCAGTTTGAGCAACTACAGCGGGGTGGAACGCGCTTTTCTGGACGAGCTGGCCAAATTGTTGGGCGCTGCGTGAGTTTTCTTTCTAATCGTTCCAAATGTGGAACAAAACAAAGTTATTACTGTTGAGTGATGTGAAATTTGTTAGTCCACCTTGTCGCTGTCAGCCATTTCCCGCAGGTACGACGACAGTTTGATGGGATTGAGAAATATATATTCAGAGGTCGGAGACCCCTCTGACATCTTCTACAACTTACTTTTTCTCAAACTTGCAATGAAATGTTGACATGACTTACTTCAAATTAGGTCCGGAAATACTACGTATCCGGTGCGACTAGTGAAGATGATATGTAAAGGAATTTCATACAACCTTACACACCTAGGCCTGCAAAGCAACCGTCTTTTGTTTACAAACGTCAAATTGTGACAGAACGTCTTGGCATTCAATCACCAAAAAAAAAGAAAAGATTAGGGTAAAACGTTGCTTCAAACAGGTTACAAAAAAAGTTTGGCGCGTAAATAGAAAAAAGTTTTCTTTTCTTGTTCGCCGGATTTGTCAATAATTCGTAATTATTTTGATACTTTCTAAAAAAAGCCATCGATTTCATAATTCATAATTCATTTATTGTTTGCAAACCATGGTATTACAAGATATTACAAGGGCATAAAGTACAGCATGGACCCTGTTAGGGCAAAGCAAAACTTATAGTTAACTTAACCTATATAATAAAAATATCAAATACTAACATTTGCCATCGTAGCTTTTCATTTTTTCATGTTAACATAGGTATATGTATTTATTTGTTATTTCTAGGTTACATGTTCATATATTCTTTGAAGGTGTAAAAAGCTTGTAACAACAGGTAATTTTTTAGTTTAGTAACAAATGAAGTGTACTTCTCTTCAGTTGATATGTGTCTCGGTAAGTTATTATATATTTTTATCGACATGGAATGTGGTCCCTGTGAGATCATTTGAAGTTTGGATATAGTTGTTTGGATCAGATTCTTTCTGGGTCGCAAATTATGGATTCCTTTAATCATATCCTTAGTGTGGGTGTAAAGGTTAGGGTGTTTCCGCACGAATTTGCACGTCTCAAGAATATACAAGGATGTCAGTGTTAGTATGTTTAGTTCTACAAAATGAGGTCTACATGATTCGTCGTTTCGTATATTACTTAGGATCCTAATGCATCTTTTTTGAATTACAAATAACTTGGGAACATCAGTACTGTTGCCCCATAGAACAATTCCGTACTGTAACCATGCTTGGGCAAATGCATGATAAGCGGAAATTGCTGTTTTTAGATCGGCAGTTTTTTTTATTTCCCTCACGGCATAGGTGAACTGGGATAGTTTTATGGCAATTTTATCTATGTGACATTTCCATTTTAAATTTTGGTCCATTTGTATACCTAGCAAAGAACATGAATTGACTCCTTTCATTCTAGAGCCATTAAAAAACAGATCTGTTTCTAACGCAGGTTTTTGATGAGGCCTAAACTGAATTAAGTTTGTTTTTGACAAGTTTATTCGCAAATTATGCTCATCTAGCCAGGCTGTCATTATATTTAAAGTAGACTCTAGTTTGTCAGTTAACTCTATCGTGTTCTGGCAGTGCAGAACTATAGATATATCATCCGCGTATAGAAAACATTCAGTGTCTGGGTTTTGAGTAGTTATTATTTCAGGAAGATCATTGATGTACAGTAGAAACAGGATACATCCCAGGACACTTCCTTGCGGAATAGAGCAGGTTGTTTGTAATTTTTGCGATCGCACCCTTGATACAGCGTTAGTTACAACATCGACGTAATCAACCTCAACCATTTGTTCACGCTTTTCTAAATAGGATGTAAACCAATCGTGAGCCAATCCACGAATGCCAATATCGAAGAGTTTGTTTAAAAGAATATTATGTTGAACCGTATCGTAGGCCTTACGAAGGTTCTGTTCGAACAGCCGTTGCGAGCGGACGTCGTTCTTTGAGCATTACCCGACCTCTCGTTACACCATAAAATTACACAATAAGTCTCCCAAAACAATAGCGAACAGCACAGATGTGCGAGCGCCGCGCCCCGTAGTCCGAGCTATTCACCCCGTCTGAGCTCGCGAAGTGCCGGTTTAGTCATATTCATATATGTTTATTGCATATTCCATCGTTTCATAAGTGCCGGTTTATAGAAACGTGCAGTCAAATGGCGTCAAAACCCCCATCATAAAATCTTGTGTTTTAAATTCGACAAACCAACTAAAATAAATCTCACACAATACGTAAGAGTTCCAGTGGCCCAACATCTGGCTGGCCATTACCCACCCTCACAACGCAATTTAGAAACCCCGCATAGTTAGCCACGGCCTACCTACAATAGATCATGCCGTAACAATAGTGCCGCATGCATATCCTTACCTCAAAACTTAGGCTTACTTAGCTTAGACTTAAAAATAAGGCTCTTCTGGCCTGGCACAGCCAAGTGCGGCAGGGCTCGTGTATAGGGGCCCACAATAATTCCGTTGTCCCGTATTGCCAGCGAACGATTGTGGACGCACCTATGTGCTATTTTACTAACACAGAAGCCTTAGCCTAGTTCAACTGATTATTAGGGTCCCGGGGGCCTACCACATTAATGTTTCAAGTTTCAAGTTTCAAGTATTTTATTGCATTCATGTTGTTATAATATAGTACATAGTTGACACATGTTACAGTAAGTCTCAAACATGAACCCTGCAAGGGCATCGCAATACATAGGTATTTATAGATTAACTTACAACTAATAGTCTAATAAAATAACATAAGTCAGCGGTAAACATAGTTATTTTTAGGCATTTTGTGTGTCTTTATGCATATGTTTGTTGATGACGTATTTAAATTACTAAACATAATTTAGATATAATATATATTTATTTATTTATATATATTTATATATATGTGTGCCTATACTCTGTGTTGAAACAATTATAATTTGGTAGTAGATATATGTACTTTTATAGTTTATCATCTAGGTATTCATTTATAGAATAATATGCGTTATTTAGTAATATATTCTTTAGTTTAGTAAAAAATTGGTTATCCTTATTTTCTTTTCTTATGTGTTCTGGTAGTTATAAGGTACCACTAATTAATTACCGCTCAAGAGTCTAACACCGCCTCCTCTAGCGACAGTCGGCCTGAAAGAGTGGTAGCCCAAACTATTCATACCCAATTTAAGGCGTTTTCACTTTTATTTACACCACCCTTGCTAAGCGATAAAGTATATTGCTAGGGTAGCGTCTTAGTCGGCCCCCGACAACAATCATTATAGTTGGACGAGGGTTCCCACGGCAGGACGTCACCACGCATAGTTACTTACACTTAGTCAGAGCCGACAACTGTAGTTACTTTAGAATTTAGTTAAATATCAAACGCCGAAAACGACATAACCTAGCATACACCATTGTCAGAAACGATTGAGCCAAGTCAAGTCGGTCCCCACGCGTCCCTAATACAGCTTGGTCAACGAGTTAATTACTATCTCACCAACACCCAATCGCCCCGTATCGGACCAATCGTCTACGAAGGCCAATTACAGGCCAACTTAGATTAGTCGCTAATATAACAATAGATTGTAAGCCCTTTCCACAGCCCACCACCAATACTCAACAAAGGACTAAACATGGATAGCGACAACCCTATCGTCAAAATACCAGGAGATGGAAACTGTCTATACCGCGCGATAGCGTATCAAATTAACGACTTATATGATCTTACGTTTGACCACCATGCAATCCGTCGGGACCTTGCCCGTTACGTTAACGAAAACCAAAACGACAAGAATATGCGCCTTGCTATTAAAAGTAACCTTGACGTGATAGCCCAAGACAGCGAAATCCAAAATTACATACAATCACAATACCATGACGGTACATGGGGCGGCACTGACATTCTGATAGCGGCGGCGGAATATTATGGCATTAATGTAAAAGTATTCCAAAGAGCCCCTTTACGAGAAACAGCATGTTTTACCCCTATGGTATCCAGCGACGCGGTGGGCTGTATAGGCCTCATTTTCAGCATTAACCACTACGATTGTTTCGAAGCCCATTTGGGAACACTCACGACAAATGCCACCCAAGACGAAACGAACATGAGTGCAGGCAGCCCAGAAGAGCTACCAGACGATACGGGATATAGACTAACCATACCAAGGCCACATCTCACTGAACAAAACCTCATCAATAATATCAATATTGCCACATGGAACATAAGAGGCGCCGCCACACAGGGGAAAAAAAACGACATTGATTTATATCTAGAATCGAAATCAATACACATTGCATGTTTACAAGAAACTCACTTAAAAACCGGAACGTACCAATCCAAACACTACACATGGAATCTAAGTGGAAATAACAGCAGAAGAGGTCTAGCCATCCTTATAAGAAAAAACAGCGGACTTACGCTAAACTGGACAAAGGCAAACACAAATAATATGGCAGCCTCTATTGAAATAGGCGAGAAAATAGACATATTCGTTATCACAACTCACTGGTCCAACACTGCGTCACCAGCAACAAACGACGTAACGCGCCTGCTACAACTATTAAAAGAGAAGCCAAAGAAGTCCGCTACAATAATTTTAGGAGATTTCAATGCGCACATTGGCTACAAAGAATCGGGCAAGAGCCATCAGAAAAACCAAATAGGTAACAACCTTTTCCACCCAAAAACCAACTATAACGGAGAAATCGTATTAGATCTGAATTCAAGAGAAAAACTCCGATTAGAAACGTCGCACGGTCGAATAAGTTGCAAAGTCACCTGGAGAGCTGGCAATAAAACCTCCCAGATTGACCACTTTATGACACAGGCTAATGGCAAACCACTATTCAATTACATCAAAGGCGAACACTCAAATCTGTCAGATCACAAACTCGTATGGGGCAAACTAAAACCCCTAGGAACCATATCTAATAAGACGGTCCCCACTCGATCACTTAAAAACAAAAACAAAACAACACACTCATTTAACTACAAAACTCTAAACTACGAACAACTGCAAAACACCACCACAGTAAAAGAATACCGAAAGTCTTTAAGTGAACTGATCAGAGAGAACAGAAAACCAGAGAACGAAAAAATGCCATTGCCATGGGAAACGATAACAGGCATTATGAAAAAGGCGGCCCACAAAGTGCTCAAGTATCAGCCGAATTACTCCAAGGAACGGAGAATTGCATTAGCGAACCTGCAAAAAGCAAAATTCCAACAGAAACGCCGACCGCTAGACCAATCTACCAAAAACAAGTTAAAGGAATGCAGACGCCTTTTACACAATCTCGAATCAGCGGAGGACCAACAAGAATGCCGCGCCTTTTTTAGAGGCCTAGCAAAAACCCATCCGTCAATGAGAATGAAGATTACCTACGACTTTTACAGAAGACACAGGCAAAAGGAAAGGCGACGGATCAAAAACACCTTTATCCCCATGTCTAAATGGGAAGAAGAATTGGACAAAACAGAAGGGCCTTGGGTCGATAAATTAAGTGATGAGGACCCGAGCAAGCTGGGACAGCCTCCTTCAATGGACGACATCGAGAAAATCACGAGTCAAATGCGCAACGGCACGGCGCCTGGAATAGATCAAGTCGTCACGGAGCTTTACAAAGCCAACACGCAAGAATTAAAAGCCGAAATTCTTGAACATATGAGAAAAGCCTGGACAAAAAATATTTTACCGCCCAACTGGACACAATCAATCCAAGTACCTCTGCCAAAAACGGCTAATCCGAAGAGTGTCAACGATTACAGACGCATCTCTATATGCAGCACAGCTTACCGAATATATGCCAACTTCCTCCTCTGTAGTATGGTGAACAGTCGTGGTGAAAGTGGGCAGCCCTGTTTGACTCCTTTGCCTTTTTTAATCCATTTTGTTTGTTGCCCCCACCATTTAATACAGGTAGATTCGTTCATTGTGGCTTTGACTATCCGATTCGTCATAGCTCTGTTAGTTCTCGATAGTATTATATCTCTCAGGGCATTTAGGTCCACCGTGTCAAAGGCTTTTTCTAAGTCCACTGCTAGGACATATGTTTTCTCGCCCGCTCTCCATTGCTCGTCAAGAATTCGTCGCAGGGTAAACATATGGTCGTCCGTCGACCGGTTTTGTAGGAATGCTGCCTGGTAATTTCCTAATTCTTCGGTCATTTCGTCCAGCCTAAGGAGGAGGAAGTTGGCATATATTCGGTAAGCTGTGCTGCATATAGAGATGCGTCTGTAATCGTTGACAGTCTTCGGATTAGCCGTTTTTGGCAGAGGTACTTGGATTGATTGTGTCCAGTTGGGCGGTAAAATATTTTTTGTCCAGGCTTTTCTCATATGTTCAAGAATTTCGGCTTTTAATTCTTGCGTGTTGGCTTTGTAAAGCTCCGTGACGACTTGATCTATTCCAGGCGCCGTGCCGTTGCGCATTTGACTCGTGATTTTCTCGATGTCGTCCATTGAAGGAGGCTGTCCCAGCTTGCTCGGGTCCTCATCACTTAATTTATCGACCAAATACAACTACCACTAATTTTGACCTTTGCGGACGACGTAATTATAGTGTCCAACTGCCTTCAACAGATGAACGCAATTTACTCAAAGGCCAACGCCTTATTCGCCACTGTAGGACTAAAAGTTAATGAAACGAAGACTAAAGTATTAGTTCGCGACCCAATACATAAGAGTCATAGGAACTTCATTACACTCGATGGCACAACGGTTAGCCCTACCACTGAAATCAAATACTTAGGAACGTATATTACCTCCTCACTAAGCAGAACAGACACCGTAAATTCGCGTTGCAAACAGGGTGTTAAAAATGCAAAATCTCTTACGAACTTTATTAAAGAATCACGTATGCAGTGGCAAATCACAAGGTTACTATACAAAATGGTTATAGAACCAACCATGACGTACGGCCTTAAATGCGCAGCCCTCACCAAGGTCAACAGACGAAAACTGAGGAGGTACGAGCGAATAATACTGAGATACATGATCAACAACTCAGGCACATCACCCAGCCCTGGCAAAATACACGACATATTGGACGGAAAAACGATAACTAAGAGGATAAAATGCCTTCGAATGTGCTATTTTGGACACATCCTCAGACGCCCTAATGCACACCTCTTAAATGCAGCATACAGATACAAGGCAAACAAACTAAAGCTAGGTCGACCCATATTTACATGGGAAGATTCCCTGACACAGGACATGATGTACTACCCCATTAGCCCCAACGAATGGCCTAACATGGCATCGGACAAGGATACAATCAATAAAGCTGCCCGCGGTATTTACGAGATGCAAGAGACTGATAGCGAATCAGAAGAGGAGGAGGAATCATTCCGAAATAACGAGTCTGACGTAACAGCCTCCTAGAAAAGCCACCTCCAACACAAGAAGAAGGAGCTTACAGCAACGTACACCAACGCTCATCTTTTAACAACATCTCCAGCCTCTCCTCATTTCCAATATTGGCTACAGGTTGAATGATCTCGAAATAGCGAGCTGGACCTGATCCCCAAGGACACCTTCAACATGAGAAGACTTTATACGAAGCAACGTGCATCATTTCACCAACGCTCATCCCCCGACGAAGTATCCTTTCTCTCCTCTTTTCCAATATTGGCTAAAGGCTGCATAGCCGGGTGATTGTGGCCGACTGGTTGCGGCTGGTCGGTCTTCCCCTCCCATCCCAGAGCGTGTAACTCCTAATAAACTTGTGCCCCCTGGTATATCCGGCTCGTCCGGGTCAGGCTTGCTTCCTGGCTGGGTGCGGTACCTATGTTCATGTTCATGTTCATGTTGAACCGTATCGTAGGCCTTACTCAAGTCTATTAGAAGACCGAAAGCATGTTGTTCAGTGTCTATTATTCTTAAAACTTCCTGTGTGAATTTAAAGACAGTTAGAGTAGTGGATCTTTGCTTCCTAAAACCATATTGGCTGTCATTGAATATATTAAATTTATTACAAAAGGTTGTCAGTCGTTTAGCCATGACCGATTCGTATATTTTCGAAAAAGTGCTTAACAAGGCGATAGGGCGGTATGTCCTGGGTCAGTCATGTCGCCTTTTTTAGGAATAGGTTTTATTAGCGATACCTTTAAAAGTGCAGGAAATTTGGCGGCAGCGAATGACTGATTTATTAGATTAGTGAGAGGAAGGGTAATTTCGCTGGCGCAATATTTCACAAGTTTGGGTGGGATTTCGTCAATTCCATGGCTGTTTTTATTTTTTAGCTGTAGTATACTTTTGTAAACTTCTAAAGGCTGGACAGGTGATAGAAATAATGAGTTTGTACAAGGGTTCAAAACAGGACGACCGCATGGTATAGTACTACTAGAGTGCTTCCCAACTGACGCAAAGTACTCGTTAAACGTGGTCGCTACTGAAGATGGATCGTTCGTTAAAATTCCGTTGATTGATAGCGTAATTTGATTACATGCTTTCAATTTCGGTTTTTTGGTTTGCTCTGATATGATTTGCCACGTAGTTTTTATTTTATTGTGCGAATTTTTCAATCTCCTAATGTTTCCTAGCTTCCTAGATACATAAACAGCCTGTTTTAAAGTTTTTTCATAGATTTTAGAAATGAGTTCGGACGAAAATGATATGGAATTGAACTGTACGCCTCCGGAATTGCGAGCAGAAGTAGCCATGAATAATTTACTGCCCCCGAAATCAAGTTAGGTACATGACGGCGTATGAAAATTTCATAAAAATTATAAGTGTTTTCTTTGTTGTAGTGCCTTGTCTAAATAGTTAGATATAAGTTCATGTAACTATAAACTAATACTTAATTTAGGGAATAAGCGGAAAATTTGTTAGTAAGAAATGTGGGACACAATTAAAGGTTATGATGTGACAACACTGACAGCTATCAGAAACGTATTTTTCACTTCTCATGCTCTAAAAGTTCGTCTTTATGTCGTGCGTAGGCGACATAAAGTCGCTTTTTATGCTCTAGAGCATAAAGTAAAATCTTCGTCGAAGACCAAGGCAATCGCTGCAACAGCCACACGAACATCTTTAACTTCATACAACAACCTCTTTATTTTATTTCGTTTCGTTCGTATTCTAAGACCAAGGCAAAGATACCAACAGCCAAAGTACACAATAAAACTTCATGAAATAAACTTATAATTTGTATTTCGTCTCATTTATTATTTTACGTGTTGCTGTTTCATTTCCTCGCAATCGAAGTGAAAAGTAGAGTGTACAACTCGTCCATAAAACCCATTTTACACTCGACTTTATATCTATCCTCGCTCGCAAGCTCGCTCGGATGGATAAACGTCTCGAGTAAAATGGTGCGTTTTATGCACTTGTTGTACAATCTACTAATTTAGTTGTACGAATAAAACAACTTGACTACTTTTTATTTCATTGCAAGTTTGAGAAAAGCACTACACAAATCTCGGCGAGAAACGGGGTTGCCGGCCGCGTATCCCTATCCTACTATATCTACTTGGCCTGCAACCCTTCGTTTCCCGGCCTCTATAGTAATGTACTATTTAACGAATCTAATCAGAACGAGCCCCCCGACCGCAAGGCACGTTTTGCCGAGACGAACTGCAGGATCTTTTCATTTGATTGATTATTAAGTAGGTAAAGCGCGCCGGGCGTCCCGGCTTGCGGCGCACCGGATCAATGGGATATAATTAAGAACTTAGGGCTTCGTTTTGAGCGTTAGGTTGCACCTCGACACTGCAGCTACTGGGTCACTGGATAAGGGTGTGGCGCCATTGAGGCGGACGGAACTAGATAAGGGGATGGCGCCATTGAGGCGGACGGAACTAGATAAGGGGGTGGCGCCATTGAGGCGGATGGCACTAGATAAGGGGGTAAGGCCATCGAGGCGGACGGCACCAGATAAGGGGGTGGCACTATTGAGGCGGGCAGCACCAGGGTAAGAAGGTCGTTGTCGGTGGCGGCATCGTGCCGGATAACACCAATAAAGCGTAGCGATTGGCTCCACCACAGAAGCAGGAGCCGTCGCCGCCACAGGGCGCGCGGGGGCTGGCACGTAGCGCGCGGGGGCCCCACGGGGCATGCGGGGCCGGTACGTGGTGCGCGGGGACCCCACGAGGCGTGCGGGGGCCGGCACGTGGCGCGCAGGGGCCCCATGGAGCGTGCGGGAACCGGCACGTGGCTCACGGGGCCCCCACGGGGCATGCGGGGCCGGCACGTGATGCGCGGGGACCCCATGAGGCGTGCGGGGGCCGGCACGTGGCGCGCAGGGGCCCCACGGAGCGTGCGGGAGCCGGCACGTGGCGCACGGGGCCCCCACGGGGCATGCGGGGCCGGCACGTGGTGCGCGGGGACCCCACGAGGCGTGCGGGGGCCGGCACGTGGCGCGCAGGGGCCCCACGGAGCGTGCGGGAGCCGGCACGTGGCGCACGGGGCCACGTGTGGGACGTTCAGGGTAGATAATGATTACACGAGGCTTGGTTTATAACTGATTTATTCATAGAAAATCCATTCCTTTTATACCAAAGATAATCCTTTGTTGCATAAATATTGTGCAATCGTGCAAGGTCGGTGTGTGTCTAAAGTGCAACGTTGTTATTACGGCATTACAAAGGAATGTGAACAATTTCCTTTGTGTTCGATTACCTGGAATTTATATAAATAATAATACGGAAAAATAGGTGACTATTTGCCGACAGCTGTTAACGTCTGTGACCATCTGTTATCAGCTGTGAGCCCCACTACAGCTCTTCCGCGAATGTTTTAGTCAAAAATTAGTTGATTACATGAGAACTATGTTTTTGACTTGACTATTCTTAATTTGCTTAAAATCTATTTACATTTTTACGTCTTAAAATTATCTGTTACAATGTTTCCTATGGGTAGGTATTTAAACTTATCTTGTTTTTATTTTATTTTATTTTTTTATACATTACTAGGAGTGTTACAATATTTCAATGCTGATTCTAAACATGCTGTATATGGTCTGCTGAATGCTTACTCGGTCTTTAAGTTATTTTGAATTTTGTTTTCTTCTTAATCTTCTGAGGTCTATGGTTTACATAATAATGGTGTCTTATAATATATTACTGCTACTTTAACTGGTGACATTACATATTGTCTGGTGTGTTGAAGTTTATTAAAAAAAATGAGAGGAAAAAAGAAATCTTGTGAGACAAAACATCGTGAAATGACCTTTTTTGGGTCTACTTATCTGAAACAAAGTTTTACATAATGTACTTAAACTTATCTTATTTCTATGTTGTATATAATTTACATGTGTTTAACAATTCAGTATTACATTTTACACATCCTGTATGTATGTGGTTGTGAGTTAATACTTAGTTAGGTATTTTTCTGGTTAGTGTTACAATAAATTGTTAAACGAGCGAAAACTATGCTAAAACTACAGTTTAGTACAGTCGCCATCACATACATCGGAGCAAACAAGCACGTCACAAACATCGGAACACACCTCTATTTTGAAGGCATTAGGGTGCATGTGCCGATATTTTTGAACACCTATAGTGTCCCTATGTATGTGATGGCGACTGTACTATACATATATCAATATACTTATACTTAAGCATGCATACTAGGTTATAATACTTTTAATATGTATGGTTACATTTCAAATGTCCATATGGGTTCTATTATAATTTGAGCACAACGCAATGCAAAAATAAGAGTCAAAATCGGACAGCATTAAATTGAGATGGCACATCTTTGTATTCGTACTAAGTCGATCATTGTTTATCTTTATAATGTGACATGGCAATGGTGTCTTGTTGCAATTCGTGGAATTTGTTTCTATCGCTCTCGAGCTGCAATTTATTAGTGTTACTTCTACCTGCTATCTATTTGGTTCTTAATTAATTGTTGTATTTCGGACTTTATTGAGAGACGTTTATATAAAAAAAAAATTGGAAGTCGCAGATGTCTATGTTTATAATTATAGTGGTGCGTTCAGGGCACGCAATGGTGTTTCGGTTTTATTTTTATGTGTTTAATTGTGTGTCAATGGTCTATTAGATTCGCGCCTTTAATCCCAAAAGGGGTAGGCAGTGTACATGAAAATATGAAAGATGGACCATTACTGTGTGTTTTGTTTGTTGCTGTTTTTCTGCAAAGCGGTAAGTTTTTAATTTGTGTTTTTATTGTTAATAGTAATTCAGTTAATTTTTGTTTGTGTACAATATTTTCCATTTCTGCTATTATGTAGTCGTATATCTTGTTCAATTTAATGTTTTTGCGTTTAAGTTCCGTGTTTAAGATGTTTATTTATTGATTATTTGGGGGGTTTTTTTTTATAATTTATTTTTGTTTAATTTTTTTTTTCCATTTTGAATCTATTATCCTGTATACTTAAGTTATTTTTCACAAAAAAAATTTTGACTAGTTCTTTACGTGTTTTATTTAAATATGTATATATTTTTTTATCTTTTCTATTAGAAATTTTATTTTATTTTTATTTTGTGCTTCTAAATAATATTTAGTTTTTTTTATATACCTACTTATTTACTGTTAACTATATTTGTGTAGTATTTATTTTGTTTTTTTTTTTTTAATGTTTGATTTGGTTGTTATATTTCTACATTTATTTGTTGATGTCATATGGGGTTTTTTTTATTTTATTACGTTATTTTATGAATTAAATTTTATGTGTGTGTTGTATTGCATCACTTTTACTTTGTATAATTAGATGTTGTATTTATATATAATTTAATTTAATTTTTAATTTTTATTTTATTATGTGTCATAGAGGTGTTGGTTTTAGTGTTTTTAGTTTTATTTTTGAGTTAATTATTATTCTTGTCCTTTGAAATTGTAAATGGAAATCTCCGTGGTTTTTTGAATTATTTGAATATGTCAATGATGGTTCATTTATATACCGGGCGTCCCCGTAAGCCTAAAAATTCTTAAAAACTAAATGTTCATTATTATCTAAGTTATAATAATATTATTTTATACATGAATGCACGCTTGGATGACGAAACTATGGAAGTATTTGCTAATAATTATTTTATATATCTATCTATATAAAAACAGTATTATGACTAGTCTACTTTCTTCACACTATCATTATTACATTTATTCTTCTTAATTATTCTGTGTGACTTGCAAGTTTACGTATTTATTTAAATTTTTCCTACTGTATATTAGCTAGGCTATATATGTTTATAGCCATTATAACGAACTAATTTTGTTGAAGTGTACTGTCACACTTCCGTTTGTTGGCGATGGAGTCCCGGTGTTTGGCAAAGGTACGCAAAGTATTTAAAAAAAACACGGCTGGTCGGCCGACCCTACATATGATAATTATTTGCTAACAATTATTTGCTCAGGGTACAAGATGCCGTTTATTTATATAGCGGGCACACATTTTAATACATGTATATGTGTAAACAGGCAGTTCATTTAACACTAGCTTACGTTAACCCTTTATCCTTACCACAGTGTCTAAAGACCTTCACAATTGGTGCTCGACCGAATCATGATCAGATTCCAAAGATTTCCTGCCTGACCTGTACCCTGGCTGGTGTACCTTGCTAAAACACGTGACCCTGTCGTCGCCATCGTCTTACCTAATCGGTCATATCTTATTCTTAACTGATATATACGTTTATATACTCTAAGATTCACTTAATTTATCTTTTACTACTACGCACGAACCTTGAAATCATCGCCATATAAGAATTTCAACCACTTTTAGGTGATCAGGCTAATCGTACTGTGAAAAACTTACACGTTTTTGATTTCTCGGACACGTACTGAGTAAAAAGAGTTTGAATCTGTTAAATAACCTTTACATTTTAAAACTAAACAACATTTTGTATTATCACCAGAATTGACTTGTTATACCATATGATACAATAAGTAAACAGATGAGTGGTTATTTAGAAAAAAAAAAGGACCTTACAAGTAGGTATATGACCTCACTCATAGCGAAAGTATACAAGATGCTGTTTATAGGTAAATGTTTATGTTTAATTTGCACTACTATCTATTTGCTTATACAATTAATTATACTATGGTATGGTTAAAATTCGGTGTTTGTAGGTATTTTGAATCTATACATATTATTATGAATGTTTGTGCTCTATGATGACAATTTCTATACGCGTCATCGATAATATTGGTTCGAAAAAATAATAATTGTAATTTGAATGAAAATATCTAAATTAATGCTCGACGCTTTATATAAAAATTGTAATTCGAGCTGTAATAACATATGTCGCGTTAACATATGACACGTCTGGGGCTTTTGCGCCTTACTTGTTCTATTATGAAATCAATTGATGTAGTTATAAGATTCAAAATGCCTATTGCAAAGCAATTATGATACCGTACCTACTTTTAACCATATTATTACTACTTAACTATCTCGTTATCAAGCGGCATGTTTTCCAATTAACATTTGGAATAGGTATTTTAGTTTTAGTTCTAACATTGTTTTATATATATTATACTAGGAACGTGGATTAACATATGGCGCGGTAATTTTATCCCACGTTTGTATGACTCACAAGATGAGTCACGCAATTCTACATGACTTTAATGGGTCAATCAACTATTTCTTGTTGCTTGTTGCCATGGTTACGTCTCCTGGGTCACCCTTTAAAACTATGATTTTATGGGGTTTAAATCCACTAAACACGTGTTTTTGTCATATTGGTAAACCCATTCCATGGTGGCGCATATCCTTACCATGATAGGAGTCCAGTTTATAGTATTTTTTCTAAGAAAGTCTGTTACTGTTGTCTCTTGGCTTACCGGGACAGAATAACAACAAGAAAAAGTTGATTGACCCTAATATATCATTTAAAAAATATTTACCATTTCAACTTAATGGTATTATCGGACAAGTTACAGTTAGGTTGGAAAGACATGACTAGACTATGATTCATATCATCTGTTCGGTAATTCGGTGCTCTTCAATAAGTAGACGTCGTAGTTGAATATAAGTAGGTTTAATCAGCTTCCACAAAGGTATATATATATGTATAGTATCAACATTTGATTTAAATGTTTTATTATTAAGACGGTGCTTGATCGTTGCCGTCCGTGTTGGTGTCTAGAATGATGTGATAAGTAGTGTCCTCTTCCCGCGCTCCGCACCCCTCTGTCGTCCAGCTAGTTAGGGTGGGCTTAGACATCTTCCCCCCCTCGAAGACCGTGGGAGTTCGAGTTGTCTGCATGCTCGTTTGGTAACGGGCAGAGGTTTGTAATTGCACGTCGGATGATGCCCCTTGACGTGTTGACATCTGCTACGCGTGCGATACCATCGGGTCCTGGATATAGCCGATGGATGCGCCCCATGCGCCATTTGAGCGGTGGTAAATTGGCCTCTTTGATTACCACCATATCACCTTCAAATAGTCGTCCTTTACTAACTCTCCACTTTGATCGCTGTTGCAGCTCGTTGAGATATTCGGTGCGCCATCTCTCCCAAAACTGTTGACGGATTCGTTCAATCTGCTCATATCTGCTAAGACGGTTTGGGTTTATTTCGGTAAGTGCAGGAGATGGGATTGAAGTGAGCGGCCTGCCGATCAGAAAGTGCCCAGGACACTAGGGATAAAAGTCGTTAGGATCGGCTGATAGAGGAGTTAATGGTCGGGAGTTTAATATTGCCTCAACCTGTGCGAATAAAGTCGCTAATTCCTCAAAGGTGAGGTTAGTATTTCCTATCATCTGAGTTAAATGATGTTTAGCAGCTTTGACGCCTGCTTCGCTGAGTCCGTTGAAATGAGGTGAATAAGCCGGTGAGAATTTAAAATTTATGAATTAGCCGGCCGCATATGACGAGATGGATTCACCACAGGATTCTAAAAATCTTTTAAATTCATTACAGGCGCCCACAAAGTTTCGGCCATTGTCGCAATGTATCACGCTTGGCTTTCCTCTGCGAGAGATAAAACGATTTAAACACATTTTAAATGCCTCTGCACTCAAGTCTGATGCAATCTCTAAATGAAGTGCCTTGGTTGTAAAGCAAACAAAAATACACAAATAGCTTTTAATAATCCTACACCCCCGTCCCTTTCGGTCACGCGTCGGGAACGGGCCAGCAAAATCGACACCCGCTACCTCAAAGGCGAAGCTTGGATTGACACGAGCTGAAGGTAAGTTGCCCATTATAGGTATAACTGATTTGGTCCTTAAGATACATACTACATATCCTACAATTATTAACCGTGGATCTCGCTAATCTCCTTCCTGTAATGGGCCAAAATAGCTGTCTTACGTTAGTCAGCAAAAGCTGAGCACCCCCGTGACACAATTTTTTATGTTCGTGAATGAACAGTAGTTTGGTAAAATGGTTTTTTGAGTCTAATATAACGGGATGTTTCTTGCTGAATATTTCAGGTGAGTTTTGAATACGTCCGCCAACCCTAAGGACACCCTTCTCGTCTACAAATGGTCTAAGCGAAAGAAGCCTTGATTTTGAAGGTAAGTTTTTACTGTTATTTAATAGGGCTAGCTCGTCATTAAAACATTCCTTCTGATGTTGTTTAATTTAGTGATGTAACGACAATTGAAGTTCATCTGTAGTCAAATGGCCTGTGAACTTAGCATTTGAGTGCCGTAGGTTATTGATAAAACGTAGTGCATAGGCCATACTTCGTAGTAAAATTGTGAATTTTGAGAAATTCTCAACATTCACAAGGTTATCAGAAGTTGGTTTTTCAATTATAGTGCATGCTGTAGAAGTAGATGCAATATTGTGACTTTTAGTTTTAGAATTAGTCGTATAAGTTTTCATTTTAGGGAAATCGATTGATGGCTTAATAATCTCTGGCCATGCCGATGGATCTTCTTGTAAGAAGGAAGGTCCATGCCACCATAACTTAGCATCGATCACTTGTGATGGATTTAACCCCCGCGAGGCTAAATCCGCTGGGTTGTGGACACCTGGTACATGCCTCCAGGATCCATTTGATGTTAATTCTTGAATTTGCGAGACGCGGTTACACACAAATGTCTTAAGGGTTTGAGATGACGAATGGATCCATCCGAGTACGACGGATGAATCAGTCCAATAATATATATTTGTGATAGTAAGGCGTAGAGCTTCAATTACTTTTGAACTTAAGCGTGCAGCCAATAATGCACCACATAACTCAAGACGTGGTATAGTTTGAGCTCGTACTGGAGCCACCTTTGTTTTTGCACAGAGTAAATTGATTTCTACGTCACCCAAGCTATTAATCGAGCGCAAGTAAACGCAGGCTGCATATGCATCTTGTGACGCATCACAAAACGTATGCATCTCCACGATCGCACCAGGATCGTTGACAAGCACAAATCTTGGTATACGATATTTAACTAAACTCTTTAGACCTACTACAAAGTTTTGCCACATCTTTGATATATCGGTTGGAATAGGATCGTCCCATTCTAATTTGGACATCCATAACTTTTGGAGAATTATTTTAGGCACAATAGTGCATAAACTTAACAACCCGAGAGGATCAAATAGCCTCGCCGAGTTTGATAAAATTGATCGCTTGGTGGCTACTGTACAATATTCGATGTCAACTGGAAAGTTGAAAGTGTCTGTACTTGGATCCCATTTCAGTCCCAATGCACTAGATTGTGAACTTAAGTCTAAGTCCTTGGGTATCAGTGAATTAAATTTGTCCTTGAAGACGGGGCCAACATTAGTTCGAAATTTACGCAGTGGTAAGTGCGCTGACTGAAGAGTTTCTGTAATAGAATTGATTATATAGCACACGTCCTCCATTGAGCTACTCCCAGTAATGACGTCATCAATATAAAAATCATGCTTTATTATATTAGAAATCCTAGCATCGCAGCATTCATCAGCAAGTTGAATTAGACACCTTGTACTTAAGAACGGCGCGGAGGACGTACCGTACGATATCGTATTGAGTTTAAATATTTTGACAGGTTTATCTACGTGCTCACGCCATAAAATCATTTGTAGATGGCGCTGTTCAGGTTGAACTAAAATCTGGCGGTACATCTTCTCCACGTCAGCCGTTACGACATATTTATGCTGCCTAAATCGCAACAATATTGAGAAGAGGTCGTCTTGGACGACAGGTCCTACATGTTGTATTTCGTTGAACGAAATGCCTGATGACGTCTTGGAAGACCCATCAAAGACGACTCTTAAACGAGTAGTTTCGCTGCTATTTTTTATGACAGCGTGATGTGGCAAGAAGCACCCAACATCTGGTTTAGTCGTGACTTCACTCATATGTCCTAGGCGCTCGTATTCTTGCATAAATTCAGTATATTCTTGTTTAAATTCAGGTTTCTGTTTCATTTTTCTTTCCATTTGAAGTAGCCGCTTTTCAGCTATATAATACGAGTCGCCTAGAACATTCGGTGAATCACAAAGTGGAATCTGAACGCAGTATCTACCATCCTCATCGCGATATGTGGTTTCTCGATAAAGTGTTTCGCAATAATCTTCGCTATTTGAAGTTGATTTGCTAGTGGGAATCTCTTCTAGTTCCCAGAACTTGACTAATTGTTGTTCTATTTCCTTACTAAAGTTGCAGTGTATTTTATTTGTAGGCTTAAAATATTTCCCCCCAATGCGACCTGCCACGATCCAACCAAGACGCGTTTCTTGGAGGATTGGTTTATTTTGTCCGAGCTGCACTCGAGCTGAACCCATAATATCCCAAAAGACATCTGCACCTAATAACAGGTCAATGTCTGAAGGCCGAAAGAAGGTTGGGTCTGCTAACTCGATGTGGCCGGGAATACCTAATTCATGCAGTTGCACTTGTGTCTGAGGAAGATTGTCGGTAATAATGGGTACGACATAACATTTGACAGAAGTGGCGAACTGATTGTATGTTGACTTAATCTTGATGTTGCAGTGTTCGGCAATGCTTACTGTTGCATTATTAAGACCGGACACATATTTGCACATATTTTTATTTTAATGCAACCTAATTTAATTTGCGCCGCCTCCGTAATAAAAGAAGACTGCGAGCCACTGTCCAAGAGCGCACGCAGTTTGATTATGTTGCCATTGTTTGACACCTCAACCAAGGCCGTTGAAAGAAGAGCCAGATTTGAGGCGCCAGCAGACATTGTAACTACCGGAGGGGGGCTAGACGTAGCGTTATCATTAGAATTCGCGGTTGCTTCAATGTTAGAAACTAGATTAGTAGTCGTAGCCAACGAAGCTGACGTGGGTGGTTCCACGTTATTTTGTGTTTCTGGTTGTGTTGAGAGCGATTGTGGTTGGCGCGATTGGTAAGTAAAGCTACTTTGTTTGTGTAGTAACGTGTTATGCCTTCTTTTACAGATACGGCAACCTGCGAGCCGACATTGGTATGATTGATGATCATTACGTAAGCAATTGCTACATATTCTCCATTGATAGACCTTTGCATTTCGTTCATCAACAGACATATTTTTAAATTTATTGCAGTCATATAACTTATGATCTTGTTTACAGGCCAAACAACAACCACGGAGAGGTGAATCAAGCGAAGAAGAAATAAATGATTTTGACCTATTAAAGTTTGGGCGATTTTCAACCTTATTGTGACTATTTGAAGTCTTGGCGGCATAGACTGTTTCTAATACAGTTGCCCTTTGACGAAGGAAATCGAAAAAATCGTCCAAACTTTGGGTCTCTAATTTGCTACGAAATTCCTCCCAATTCCTAGCAGTTATCGAGTCCAACTTTGACGACGCAATATAAATAATAAGCGTACTCCAACTATCGGTCGGTTCGCCTAACAACTTCAAGGCACTCAAGTTTTTAGAAATTGTATCAACCAAGTTTCGTAGGCCCCGGTCGGACTCCTTAGGGAGCGCCTCAATAGAGAGTAGACACTTAACGTGCTCATTAATTAATAGGCGCTTATTGTTGTATCTATCGCAGAGTAACGACCAAGCAATTTGATAATTATTTGCCGAAACGCTGACCGAATTAATGACTGACAACGCGGAACCTTCTAAGTACGATTTTAAATAATGGAACTTACTAACGTCGTCAATAGTCTCATTATTATGAATGAGAGATAAGTACATATCTCGAAACTCAAGCCATTTGTTTATATCACCGTTGAAAGGAGAAATCTTCAGAGGTGGCAATTTAATATGATTTACCACTGACTTAGTACTACCATGACATGAAGATTCATCCCCTCGGTTCATTTTGCAATCATTATAAGCATCCAAGTACTCCTGAGCAATGCCAATCAGTTGGAAGAAGCGATTTTCCGTTTGCTCGCGTTCTTCCATCTGTCTGGATGAGTCAGGGTCTAATTCCTCAATTTTACTCTGAACCTCCTCAAAGGTGTAACTTAGTTCTTGTAATTTGGTTAATCTTAAACTCAACTCATTATTTATCAGTTTATTACGCTCAGTTTTTTTTTTTTTTTTTTTTTTTTTTTTTTTTTTTTTTTTTTTTTTTTTTTTTTTTTTTTTTTTTAGGGCGATAAATACTTCTCAAATAACGTGATACGGCCCCTAATGACACTTCGTTGCTTTATAAGATCCTGTAAGTCAGTCATAATTCGGCCGAAAATAGTAAATTAGTTCATATACAATAATTAAATGAATCCAACCTCGTAATGATGCGAAGAACAGCTGATAACAACCGTTTTGTGCACAAGTACTTGCTTGTTACCGGGCGGCGGCGTCGACGCAGCGACACGGTGTTGTGGCTTAAAAGCGCCGTAATAATATCACTTCCGAAATCACTACTTCTCACCGGCTTTTCCCCGTTTATTTCCTGGAATAGTCAGCAAATTATGTTTAAATGCACGAATTAACTTATTTTTGAAGGAAACTAATAGATATATCTTGAAGTTACGAAATAGAATTGCGAGAATTGGACACTGTGTCACACTGTGTTGACACACAAACTTTAACTTAAATTTGCAGTTAACTTATGATATTTACGATGTTAAGGCTTATATATATTTTACCTATAGATGATTAAGAAGATATTTGAGTATTATTTTAACGTTATAAATGAAGCACTAAGAAGTTTTGTAAATAAATTTACACACGTAGGTAGTTATACCTAATGATGGAAGTTAGTCGTAAACAACACGAATTGCACTTGAATTATCGAACTAAATTAACACAAGTTGAGACAAATGCTAATGTAAAGGGGATGAATAACTTTATTAGGAACGGGCGTACTTTCCTCGGATCCAAAAGGCACTTATTCCGGGAAATCTTCGCCTTCCATTTGCGTCATCCAGATCACGTCGGGGTCACCAAAAATGTTCGGTAATTCGGTGCTCTTCAATAAGTAGACGTCGTAGTTGAATATAAGTAGGTTTAATCAGCTTCCACAAAGGTATATATATATATGTATAGTATCAACATTTGATTTAAATGTTTTATTATTAAGACGGTGCTTGATCGTTGCCGTCCGTGTTGGTGTCTAGAATGATGTGATAAGTAGTGTCCTCTTCCCGCGCTCCGCACCCCTCTGTCGTCCAGCTAGTTAGGGTGGGCTTAGACATCATCATATGTTAATCCGCGTATGTTATGCGCTTATACCCATATGTGCATAGCGCCGTTTATTGCGTTTATTGTGGGCCTAGGTTGATTTGTGTAAGATTGTCCCGTAATATTTATTTATTTATTATTTATTTATTTATTGCAAATTGCACTTTATTCATATGTCTATAAGTTAGAATATAGTTCTTAGTTACGAAAGAGATGAAACGGCGAGGATGTATCCCTGTTTTCTTAGGTATGTAGATATTGATAGCCGTTTCTACTTGGCGTCGCGGGAACCCGCTATTCCAAACTTAGCACTTTGAGTTAAACGGTTTTTGGTTACGAAAATCATTAATTTTGAGTCTGAATCCTTTATCTACATAGAGTATAACTTGATTTTGTCTATAAGTCGCGTAGTGACTGCCTCTGAAGTAAGTATTAATTAAATACGGTTTTCGAAATTCTTTAATTTATAAATATATTTTTATTTTTATATAAAAATTTAAACGTTTACTACTAATTTAAGAATATCTTAGATCCTTTATTCTAGAATCTAACAAACTTTTGTCCCGGAAGTTGTTATACTAATTGAGATTTTGATTTTTTTATTTACGCGATAAAATTTACAATATATATTTGCATACAATGATTTTAATTTGATTTTAATTAAGCATTTTTTTCTTGTAATTTTTTTTGTTTAATATTGATTACTTGAAAACGAGAAATAAAGATTAAAACATTTCTTAACATTTTTTTTTTGACTTCGAGCTAATGAAATTATTTTATTAATTTTTTTTTGTCGGGTTTTTTTTTTGAATTTTGCCTGTAGGTAACTATTTAATTGATACTATTTCCGTGATTTTAAAACGATCTGCTAATTAATTATTCTCTAATTTGTTTTTTTTTATACAAGTCGTGAAAAATAGTAGTTTTTATGTTGTATTTTTGTTAAATTATACCGGATTAACTCATTGCTCTTTACAGTAGTTATTTGTGATCTTTCTAACTTTGAACTATATTCCTCTACGTATTGTTCGTGCTGACCATACAACTTTTACACTCTTGGAGTTTATTTTGGTCATTTGGCCGGAATATTAATTCAATTCACAAATTTATTAATAGAGATTCTAGATATTCAAAAATATACGTTAAATTACGTTACGTTATTTACGCTAAAAAAAATGTTATTATAGAGAGAATTTAAATAAAATAAAATACGATACGATTTCCTCGTGGTCAGGTGTCGTGTCGTGTCGTGTCTCGTCCTCGAAGCTGTGGTCGTTGTAGCTTGCTGGTACTGGGCTGGGGTGGTGACGCGCTGTAGGTGTACTTTCTGGACGCTCTGCTCTGCCTTGCTGGTGTTGCGCGTCATCGCCGTAACCCTCTATGCTATTTTCGTATTCGCGGAGGCGCTGATTGTGAGTGGAATGCTCTCGGGCTTCCTCTTCCTGCTATGGTCCTCTGCGCGCTCCATGGGTCGTGCTGTAGTGGAGCGTTGAGCGGTGTTTGGGTCTGTTTGCAGGCTGTAAGGTGATATTTGCCTGTCACCTTGACTATTCGCCGGTTTGCTGGCGCTGCTTTGTGTGTGTTTGCTCACCAGCCAGTCACAGCTGTTACCGTAATTTGAAGACTCAGGAACAGCTGTAGGGTTCACTAGCGTGATGCCGGCGCCCTTTACGGTGATCTGGATCTTGTCGGTCATCTTGTCTATCTGGCTGGCGCAGTGGAGCTGGTTGCTGTCAGCCAGCTGTGAGCCCCACTACACCCACGGGGCATGCGGGGCCGGCACGTGATGCGCGGGGACCCCACGAGGCGTGCGGGGGCCGGCACGTGGCGCGCAGGGGCCCCACGGAGCGTGCGGGAGCCGGCACGTGGCGCGCGGGGGCCCCACGGGGCGTGCGGGGGCCGGCACGTAGCGCGCGGGGGCCCCACGGGGCATGCGGGGCCGGCACGTGGTGCGCGGGGACCCCACGGGGCGTGCGGGGACCCACGGGGCGTGCGGGGGCCGGCACGTGCGGGGGCCGGCACGTGGCGCGCGGGGGCCCCACGGGGCGTGTGGGGGCTGGCACGTGGCGTGCGGGGGCCCCACGGGGCGTGCGGGGGCCGGCACGTGGCGTGCGGAGGCCCCACGGGGCGAGCGGGGGGCCCACGTGGTGCGCGGGGGCCAGCACGTGGCGCACGGGGTTCCCACGGGGCGTGCGGGGGCAGGAACGTGGCGCGCGGAGGCACCACGGTGTGCGCGGGGGCCGGCACGTGACGCGCGGAGGCCGGCACGTGACGCGCGGAGGCACCAAGGGGCGCGCGGGGGCCGGCACGTGGCGCGCGGAGGCACCACGGGGCGCGCGGGGGCCGGCACGTGGCGCGCAGAGGCACCACGGGGCGCGCGGGGGCCGGCACGTGGCGCGCGGAGGCACCACGGGGCGCGCGGGGGCCGGCACGTGGTGCGCGGAGGCACCACGGGGCGCGCGGGGGCCGGCACGTGGCGCGCGAAGGCACCACGGGGCGCGCGGGGGCCGGCACGTGGCGCGCGGAGGCACCACGGGGCGCGCGGGGGCCGGCACGTGGCGCGCGGAGGCACCACGGGGCGCGCGGGGGCCGGCACGTGGCGCGCGGAGGCACCACGGGGCGCGCGGGGGCCGGCACGTGGCGCGCGGAGGCACCACGGGGCGCGCGGGGGCCGGCACGTGGCGCGCGGAGGCACCACGGGGCGCGCGGGGGCCGGCACGTTGCGCGCGGAGGCACCACGGGGCGCGCGGGGGCCGGCACGTGGCGCGCGGAGGCACCACGGGGCGCGCGGGGGCCGGCACGTGGCGCGCGGAGGCACCACGGGGCGCGCGGGGGCCGGCACGTGGCGCGCGGAGGCACCACGGGGCGCGCGGGGGCCGGCACGTGGTGCGCGGAGGCACCACGGGGCGCGCGGGGGCCGGCACGTGGCGCGCGGAGGCACCACGGGGCGCGCGGGGGCCGGCACGTGGCGCGCGGAGGCACCACGGGGCGCGCGGGGGCCGGAACGTGGCGCGCGGAGGCACCACGGGGCGCGCGGGGGCTGGCACGTGGCGCGCGGAGGCACCACGGGGCGCGCGGGGGCCGGCACGTGGCGCGCGGGAGCAGGCACGTGGCGCGCGGAGGCACCACGGGGCGCGCGGGGGCCGGCACGTGGCGCGCGGAGGCACCACGGGGCGCGCGGGGGCCGGCACGTGGCGCGCGGAGGCACCACGGGGCGCGCGGGGGCCGGAACGTGGCGCGCGGAGGCATCACGGGGCGCGCGGGGGCCGGCACGTGGCGCGCGGAGGCACCACGGGGCGCGCGGGGGCCGGAACGTGGCGCGCGGAGGCACCACGGGGCGCGCGGGGGCTGGCACGTGGCGCGCGGAGGCACCACGGGGCGCGCGGGGGCCGGCACGTGGCGCGCGGGAGCAGGCACGTGGCGCGCGGAGGCACCACGGGGCGCGCGGGGGCCGGCACGTGGCGCGCGGGAGCAGGCACGTGGCGCGCGGAGGCACCACGGGGCGCGCGGGGGCCGGCACGTGGCGCGCGGAGGCACCACGGGGCGCGCGGGGGCCGGCACGTGGCGCGCGGGAGCAGGCACGTGGCGCGCGGAGGCACCACGGGGCGCGCGGGGGCCGGCACGTGGCGCGCGGAGGCACTACGGGGCGCGCGGGGGCCGGCACGTGGCGCGCGGAGGAGAGGCCTTAAAACACGAGTGTGGTTTTATGTTAATGTGTTACAGTTTGCGGACGCTATAATCGGTCAAATTATTTTTATTTACAGCGTGCAACAGCGCTTCTGCCGCCGCAGCAACAACAGCGCATTAGCGTCCACCCACCTCATATGTCCCTCGCCCTCGGGCGCCAAGTACAGTGCTGCCCGCAAGTGGGGCGTGCCCGTCGTGCGCGCCAGCTGGCTGCTGGCGTGCGCGGAGACAGCGCGCAGGGCGGACGAGGCCGCGCACGAGGTGGACAGAGAGGATGCAGGTAACTGAAGGCTGTTCCAAAAATGGAACATAGTGTTTTTTGTTGTGTTCCAATTGTGAGACATCGCGTAACAATAGGCTTGTTGCGTGGTGTTAAAATTGGTAACGTCGTGTTGCTAAATGGATAGTAAACCATCAAATAATTGTAATAAAGTATAAATTACAAAATTTAATTCAAATCATAAAAAGACATGAACCTTGAAAGTTTAGAAAAAAAAGTTTATTTATTTATTGGCCAAGAGTAAATTTAAAGGTACCAATAGAATCCTTACGCTTTTATAGAAACAAATTTGTATGACAACTATGGACCTAAACGCAGTATTTCGCGACCGAAACAGCAATTTACTTCATTTTCCATGCAATGGTGCAACAAATTGCACGGTGTGACGTCATACTTTAAAGCCAATTAGTATGAAGCGTTTCGGCTGCTGTCAGCGAGATCCGTCTTTAACTCGATTTTTTGGGTATTAATGTCCTTTAAATGTAGCTGCTTCCATACAAACATTTGTTCATCGACAAAAACTGGTTCGAATGGCATCGTAAATAAATTTAAGGTCACAAGCCCATTGTGTAATATACTCGTATTATGTTCCCGATATCGAACATGTTTTCCGATTGGAATAATATAATAGTGTATACCTAATGCGAAACACTTGTCGTCCTAATGGAACAGATTAAAACATGACAGTGGTTCATTTACAACAATTAAGTACCTAGGTATATCAAATTGTTACAGATTCCACATCTGGAAAACAAAATACGCTTGAAAACGCACCACCACCAATGACGCCTGAACCTAGAAGACCTGAACCGGAAAAAGGAACGTCTGAACCTGAAAATAGAACGTCTGTACGTGAAAAAATTACGTCTGAACATAAAAAAATTACGTCCGAACCTGAAATCAGAACGTTTGTACCCGAAAAAAGAACGTCTGAACCGGAAAAAACAGCAACTGTACCGGAAAAACGGCCTACTGAAGCGAGGAGCAGAACGCCTGAAGCTTTGCCCCATGATGATTTAGATGCTAACTTAGTTCCAGATGTGGAACTGTTACCACCCGACGTCGCTACAAACGCTACGTCGCCTAAGACTAAGAAGAAGTATAAAAAGATCAATAATAAAAGTGAGTTTTAACGATGTTTTATATATGTAAGGCATGTAGTTGTCAGTTGCCACTTAAGATTAGCGATTCCCAGGGCTATATAGGTTACCTTGGTTCTGCTGCGGATATCCTAATCTCTGATGCGATCACGCAGATAAACTCCCCACATAGCCCTCTCCATTGCCCTTTGCGTGACTTTGAGCCTTCTTATGAAGCCAATTGTAAGCCATCATGTTTCAGTGCCATATGTCATCACTGGCAACACACACTGGTCAAAGACTCTCGTCTTGAGACACTGCGGAATATTGGACGGAAAGATGTGCCGTAGCTTCCCAAATACTGCCCAGCCGCGTCGGGTCTAGATTAGATTGCCATGTAAATAAATATCATAATGTTAGCTTTTTTGCAACACAGAACGTCAGCAATAAAAGTTTGCGTTTATGTAAATCAGTGATCTCTGCCAACCCCTTCTGCTGCCCAGGCGTGATGAATATATGTTTATTTTGTTATAGATGAACAGTTCGAGGGCATGTCCCCCGCGTCACGTTTCATCGCGATGCGTCGTATGGGCATGTTCAGTGACCATGAGGACAGCTCTAAAGAGAACACGCCTAAGAAGACTCACAACGACTCTGACGGTAAGTTACATTTTCAACACACATCCCCTCGTATTTGAATTGAAGAAACAAACGGTCTTTAATTATATACAAATTAATTAGCTAGAAGCTATACGGTAACAATATTACTAGACCTACAGTTTCTTTATTTATATTAAATTAAACAACTAAATCATAGTGATATAACCGTTATCATTACATATATTTGTTCCTGAGTCATGGATGTTTTCTATGTATTTAAGTATTTATTTCTCTATATAAGTATCTATATCGTCGCCTAGTACCCATAGTACAAGCTTTGCTTAGTTTGGGACTAGGTTGATTTGTGTAAGATTGTCCGCAAATATTTATTTTATTTATTTATACATTAGTACAGTTATAAATAAATTAATAAATATTACGGGACAATCTTACACAAATCAACCTAGGCCCACGGTAAGCTCAGTAAGGCTTGTGTTGTAGGTACTAGGCGATGATATATATAATAGATACATACATATAGATACTTATATACATATATTACATCCATAACTCAGGAATAAATATTCGTGATAAATACACAAATAAATGCCCTGACCGGGATTCTAACCCGGGACCTCCAGCTTCGTAGGCAGAGTCACTACCCACTGGGCTACGGAGCCCGTTAAATCCCCCAAAACACTCCTCGCTTCGCTCTTTACACTCCACAGCCTCACTTCACGTTGTAGCGGGCATACAAACGCCACCGGTAGAAGAGGTGCTATCCAGCCCTAACCTGCAAGGGTTCAGTCCTAACACACGGAGAAGGCTGCAGGCCATCAGGAGGGGAGAGGTCCCTGAAGAACCTATTAAGACACCAGTCAACCCCTGTAAGTAGTTCTAATATAGCATACACTGACAATGGAGCTAATTTAAGTGGAGCCCCGGTCTAACCCCGGCAGTTTTCAAATCAAATCTGACTTACATGATTTGGCTCATACAGTCGCCATCACATACATAGGTACACTATAGGTGTTCAAAAATATCGGCACATGCACCCTAATGCCTTGAAAATAGAGGTATGTTCCAATGTTTGTGACGTGCTTGTTTGCTCCGATGTATGTGATGGCGACTGTACATAACATATGCATTGCATCTTAATCTATCGATTCGTCTTGATCTTGCGAGTATCACTGAACAGTAATCCAAATTCAAAATACCCCCCACCAAATGCCATATTATAAATAGGAAAAAAAATATTCGACGAACTATGTCATGTGGGGTATCGTTAAATAGGTATTTCAAATTCATTCTTAGGTTACTTAAATATATTTTTAGTCATAATAAAGTCTGTATAAGATTTATAACATTATAAAGTTGGCATAGCAAAATTTTCGCTCAAATATCCAAAACCTTACATACTTAATTAAAAAGTGCAAATAAAAATAAAAAAGTAGTTGGGTTTTTTGAAAAATCTTTGATTTCACTTGTATGTTAAGATGCTTGTTTCAATTCAATTCAATTCAATTGTTTATTGCGTTTCATGTTTTACAGTCGACAAGAATATCGAAACGCCCGACAGTGCTTTCGGAGCAATGCTGCGTCCGGGCCTCAAGCGGATGTCAGTCGATGCTCGCAAGTTGCTGTGGGAGTTCGTCAACGAGCTGCCGACGAACGAGCCCCGCAGGCGGGCCAGCGACTTGGTAAGACACAGCACTGTCCGTCCGGGCCTCAAGCGGATGTCAGTCGATGCTCGCAAGTTGCTGTGGGAGTTCGTCAACGAGCTGCCGACGAACGAGCCCCGCAGGCGGGCCAGCGACTTGGTAAGACACAGCACTGTCCGTCCGGGCCTCAAGCGGATGTCAGTCGATGCTCGCAAGTTGCTGTGGGAGTTCGTCAACGAGCTGCCGACGAACGAGCCCCGCAGGCGGGCCAGCGACTTGGTAAGACACAGCACTGTCCGTCCGGGCCTCAAGCGGATGTCAGTCGATGCTCGCAAGTTGCTGTGAGAGTTCGTCAACGAGCTGCCGACGAACGAGCCCCGCAGGCGGGCCAGCGACTTGGTAAGACACAGCACTGTCCGTCCGGGCCTCAAGCGGATGTCAGTCGATGCTCGCAAGTTGCTGTGGGAGTTCGTCAACGAGCTGCCGACGAACGAGCCCCGCAGGCGGGCCAGCGACTTGGTAAGACACAGCACTGTCCGTCCGGGCCTCAAGCGGATGTCAGTCGATGCTCGCAAGTTGCTGTGAGAGTTCGTCAACGAGCTGCCGACGAACGAGCCCCGCAGGCGGGCCAGCGACTTGGTAAGACACAGCACTGTCCGTCCGGGCCTCAAGCGGATGTCAGTCGATGCTCGCAAGTTGCTGTGAGAGTTCGTCAACGAGCTGCCGACGAACGAGCCCCGCAGGCGGGCCAGCGACTTGGTAAGACACAGCACTGTCCGTCCGGGCCTCAAGCGGATGTCAGTCGATGCTCGCAAGTTGCTGTGAGAGTTCGTCAACGAGCTGCCGACGAACGAGCCCCGCAGGCGGGCCAGCGACTTGGTAAGACACAGCACTGTCCGTCCGGGCCTCAAGCGGATGTCAGTCGATGCTCGCAAGTTGCTGTGAGAGTTCGTCAACGAGCTGCCGACGAACGAGCCCCGCAGGCGGGCCAGCGACTTGGTAAGACACAGCACTGTCCGTCCGGGCCTCAAGCGGATGTCAGTCGATGCTCGCAAGTTGCTGTGGGAGTTCGTCAACGAGCTGCCGACGAACGAGCCCCGCAGGCGGGCCAGCGACTTGGTAAGACACAGCACTGTCCGTCCGGGCCTCAAGCGGATGTCAGTCGATGCTCGCAAGTTGCTGTGAGAGTTCGTCAACGAGCTGCCGACGAACGAGCCCCGCAGGCGGGCCAGCGACTTGGTAAGACACAGCACTGTCCGTCCGGGCCTCAAGCGGATGTCAGTCGATGCTCGCAAGTTGCTGTGAGAGTTCGTCAACGAGCTGCCGACGAACGAGCCCCGCAGGCGGGCCAGCGACTTGGTAAGACACAGCACTGTCCGTCCGGGCCTCAAGCGGATGTCAGTCGATGCTCGCAAGTTGCTGTGGGAGTTCGTCAACGAGCTGCCGACGAACGAGCCCCGCAGGCGGGCCAGCGACTTGGTAAGACACAGCACTGTCCGTCCGGGCCTCAAGCGGATGTCAGTCGATGCTCGCAAGTTGCTGTGAGAGTTCGTCAACGAGCTGCCGACGAACGAGCCCCGCAGGCGGGCCAGCGACTTGGTAAGACACAGCACTGTCCGTCCGGGCCTCAAGCGGATGTCAGTAGATGCTCGCAAGTTGCTGTGAGAGTTCGTCAACGAGCTGCCGACGAACGAGCCCCGCAGGCGGGCCAGCGACTTGGTAAGACACAGCACTGTCCGTCCGGGCCTCAAGCGGATGTCAGTCGATGCTCGCAAGTTGCTGTGGGAGTTCGTCAACGAGCTGCCGACGAACGAGCCCCGCAGGCGGGCCAGCGACTTGGTAAGACACAGCACTGTCCGTCCGGGCCTCAAGCGGATGTCAGTCGATGCTCGCAAGTTGCTGTGAGAGTTCGTCAACGAGCTGCCGACGAACGAGCCCCGCAGGCGGGCCAGCGACTTGGTAAGACACAGCACTGTCCGTCCGGGCCTCAAGCGGATGTCAGTCGATGCTCGCAAGTTGCTGTGGGAGTTCGTCAACGAGCTGCCGACGAACGAGCCCCGCAGGCGGGCCAGCGACTTGGTAAGACACAGCACTGTCCGTCCGGGCCTCAAGCGGATGTCAGTCGATGCTCGCAAGTTGCTGTGAGAGTTCGTCAACGAGCTGCCGACGAACGAGCCCCGCAGGCGGGCCAGCGACTTGGTAAGACACAGCACTGTCCGTCCGGGCCTCAAGCGGATGTCAGTCGATGCTCGCAAGTTGCTGTGAGAGTTCGTCAACGAGCTGCCGACGAACGAGCCCCGCAGGCGGGCCAGCGACTTGGTAAGACACAGCACTGTCCGTCCGGGCCTCAAGCGGATGTCAGTCGATGCTCGCAAGTTGCTGTGGGAGTTCGTTAACGAGCTGCCGACGAACGAGCCCCGCAGGCGGGCCAGCGACTTGGTAAGACACAGCACTGTCCGTCCGGGCCTCAAGCGGATGTCAGTCGATGCTCGCAAGTTGCTGTGGGAGTTCGTCAACGAGCTGCCGACGAACGAGCCCCGCAGGCGGGCCAGCGACTTGGTAAGACACAGCACTGTCCGTCCGGGCCTCAAGCGGATGTCAGTCGATGCTCGCAAGTTGCTGTGGGAGTTCGTCAACGAGCTGCCGACGAACGAGCCCCGCAGGCGGGCCAGCGACTTGGTAAGACACAGCACTGTCCGTCCGGGCCTCAAGCGGATGTCAGTCGATGCTCGCAAGTTGCTGTGGGAGTTCGTCAACGAGCTGCCGACGAACGAGCCCCGCAGGCGGGCCAGCGACTTGGTAAGACACAGCACTGTCCGTCCGGGCCTCAAGCGGATGTCAGTCGATGCTCGCAAGTTGCTGTGGGAGTTCGTCAACGAGCTGCCGACGAACGAGCCCCGCAGGCGGGCCAGCGACTTGGTAAGACACAGCACTGTCCGTCCGGGCCTCAAGCGGATGTCAGTCGATGCTCGCAAGTTGCTGTGGGAGTTCGTCAACGAGCTGCCGACGAACGAGCCCCGCAGGCGGGCCAGCGACTTGGTAAGACACAGCACTGTCCGTCCGGGCCTCAAGCGGATGTCAGTCGATGCTCGCAAGTTGCTGTGGGAGTTGGTCAACGAGCTGCCGACGAACGAGCCCCGCAGGCGGGCCAGCGACTTGGTAAGACACAGCACTGTCCGTCCGGGCCTCAAGCGGATGTCAGTCGATGCTCGCAAGTTGCTGTGGGAGTTGGTCAACGAGCTGCCGACGAACGAGCCCCGCAGGCGGGCCAGCGACTTGGTAAGACACAGCACTGTCCGTCCGGGCCTCAAGCGGATGTCAGTCGATGCTCGCAAGTTGCTGTGGGAGTTCGTCAACGAGCTGCCGACGAACGAGCCCCGCAGGCGGGCCAGCGACTTGGTAAGACACATCACTGTCCGTCCGGGCCTCAAGCGGATGTCAGTCGATGCTCGCAAGTTGCTGTGGGAGTTCGTCAACGAGCTGCCGACGAACGAGCCCCGCAGGCGGGCCAGCGACTTGGTAAGACACAGCACTGTCCGTCCGGGCCTCAAGCGGATGTCAGTCGATGCTCGCAAGTTGCTGTGGGAGTTCGTCAACGAGCTGCCGACGAACGAGCCCCGCAGGCGGGCCAGCGACTTGGTAAGACACAGCACTGTCCGTCCGGGCCTCAAGCGGATGTCAGTCGATGCTCGCAAGTTGCTGTGGGAGTTCGTCAACGAGCTGCCGACGAACGAGCCCCGCAGGCGGGCCAGCGACTTGGTAAGACACAGCACTGTCCGTCCGGGCCTCAAGCGGATGTCAGTCGATGCTCGCAAGTTGCTGTGGGAGTTCGTCAACGAGCTGCCGACGAACGAGCCCCGCAGGCGGGCCAGCGACTTGGTAAGACACAGCACTGTCCGTCCGGGCCTCAAGCGGATGTCAGTCGATGCTCGCAAGTTGCTGTGGGAGTTCGTCAACGAGCTGCCGACGAACGAGCCCCGCAGGCGGGCCAGCGACTTGGTAAGACACAGCACTGTCCGTCCGGGCCTCAAGCGGATGTCAGTCGATGCTCGCAAGTTGCTGTGGGAGTTCGTCAACGAGCTGCCGACGAACGAGCCCCGCAGGCGGGCCAGCGACTTGGTAAGACACATCACTGTCCGTCCGGGCCTCAAGCGGATGTCAGTCGATGCTCGCAAGTTGCTGTGGGAGTTCGTCAACGAGCTGCCGACGAACGAGCCCCGCAGGCGGGCCAGCGACTTGGTAAGACACAGCACTGTCCGTCCGGGCCTCAAGCGGATGTCAGTCGATGCTCGCAAGTTGCTGTGGGAGTTCGTCAACGAGCTGCCGACGAACGAGCCCCGCAGGCGGGCCAGCGACTTGGTAAGACACAGCACTGTCCGTCCGGGCCTCAAGCGGATGTCAGTCGATGCTCGCAAGTTGCTGTGGGAGTTCGTCAACGAGCTGCCGACGAACGAGCCCCGCAGGCGGGCCAGCGACTTGGTAAGACACAGCACTGTCCGTCCGGGCCTCAAGCGGATGTCAGTCGATGCTCGCAAGTTGCTGTGGGAGTTCGTCAACGAGCTGCCGACGAACGAGCCCCGCAGGCGGGCCAGCGACTTGGTAAGACACAGCACTGTCCGTCCGGGCCTCAAGCGGATGTCAGTCGATGCTCGCAAGTTGCTGTGGGAGTTCGTCAACGAGCTGCCGACGAACGAGCCCCGCAGGCGGGCCAGCGACTTGGTAAGACACAGCACTGTCCGTCCGGGCCTCAAGCGGATGTCAGTCGATGCTCGCAAGTTGCTGTGGGAGTTCGTCAACGAGCTGCCGACGAACGAGCCCCGCAGGCGGGCCAGCGACTTGGTAAGACACAGCACTGTCCGTCCGGGCCTCAAGCGGATGTCAGTCGATGCTCGCAAGTTGCTGTGGGAGTTCGTCAACGAGCTGCCGACGAACGAGCCCCGCAGGCGGGCCAGCGACTTGGTAAGACACAGCACTGTCCGTCCGGGCCTCAAGCGGATGTCAGTCGATGCTCGCAAGTTGCTGTGGGAGTTCGTCAACGAGCTGCCGACGAACGAGCCCCGCAGGCGGGCCAGCGACTTGGTAAGACACAGCACTGTCCGTCCGGGCCTCAAGCGGATGTCAGTCGATGCTCGCAAGTTGCTGTGAGAGTTCGTCAACGAGCTGCCGACGAACGAGCCCCGCAGGCGGGCCAGCGACTTGGTAAGACACAGCACTGTCCGTCCGGGCCTCAAGCGGATGTCAGTCGATGCTCGCAAGTTGCTGTGGGAGTTCGTCAACGAGCTGCCGACGAACGAGCCCCGCAGGCGGGCCAGCGACTTGGTAAGACACAGCACTGTCCGTCCGGGCCTCAAGCGGATGTCAGTCGATGCTCGCAAGTTGCTGTGAGATTTCGTCAACGAGCTGCCGACGAACGAGCCCCGCAGGCGGGCCAGCGACTTGGTAAGACACAGCACTGTCCGTCCGGGCCTCAAGCGGATGTCAGTCGATGCTCGCAAGTTGCTGTGAGAGTTCGTCAACGAGCTGCCGACGAACGAGCCCCGCAGGCGGGCCAGCGACTTGGTAAGACACAGCACTGTCCGTCCGGGCCTCAAGCGGATGTCAGTCGATGCTCGCAAGTTGCTGTGAGAGTTCGTCAACGAGCTGCCGACGAACGAGCCCCGCAGGCGGGCCAGCGACTTGGTAAGACACAGCACTGTCCGTCCGGGCCTCAAGCGGATGTCAGTCGATGCTCGCAAGTTGCTGTGAGAGTTCGTCAACGAGCTGCCGACGAACGAGCCCCGCAGGCGGGCCAGCGACTTGGTAAGACACAGCACTGTCCGTCCGGGCCTCAAGCGGATGTCAGTCGATGCTCGCAAGTTGCTGTGGGAGTTCGTCAACGAGCTGCCGACGAACGAGCCCCGCAGGCGGGCCAGCGACTTGGTAAGACACAGCACTGTCCGTCCGGGCCTCAAGCGGATGTCAGTCGATGCTCGCAAGTTGCTGTGAGAGTTCGTCAACGAGCTGCCGACGAACGAGCCCCGCAGGCGGGCCAGCGACTTGGTAAGACACAGCACTGTCCGTCCGGGCCTCAAGCGGATGTCAGTCGATGCTCGCAAGTTGCTGTGAGAGTTCGTCAACGAGCTGCCGACGAACGAGCCCCGCAGGCGGGCCAGCGACTTGGTAAGACACAGCACTGTCCGTCCGGGCCTCAAGCGGATGTCAGTCGATGCTCGCAAGTTGCTGTGGGAGTTCGTCAACGAGCTGCCGACGAACGAGCCCCGCAGGCGGGCCAGCGACTTGGTAAGACACAGCACTGTCCGTCCGGGCCTCAAGCGGATGTCAGTCGATGCTCGCAAGTTGCTGTGAGAGTTCGTCAACGAGCTGCCGACGAACGAGCCCCGCAGGCGGGCCAGCGACTTGGTAAGACACAGCACTGTCCGTCCGGGCCTCAAGCGGATGTCAGTAGATGCTCGCAAGTTGCTGTGAGAGTTCGTCAACGAGCTGCCGACGAACGAGCCCCGCAGGCGGGCCAGCGACTTGGTAAGACACAGCACTGTCCGTCCGGGCCTCAAGCGGATGTCAGTCGATGCTCGCAAGTTGCTGTGGGAGTTCGTCAACGAGCTGCCGACGAACGAGCCCCGCAGGCGGGCCAGCGACTTGGTAAGAAACAGCACTGTCCGTCCGGGCCTCAAGCGGATGTCAGTCGATGCTCGCAAGTTGCTGTGAGAGTTCGTCAACGAGCTGCCGACGAACGAGCCCCGCAGGCGGGCCAGCGACTTGGTAAGACACAGCACTGTCCGTCCGGGCCTCAAGCGGATGTCAGTCGATGCTCGCAAGTTGCTGTGGGAGTTCGTCAACGAGCTGCCGACGAACGAGCCCCGCAGGCGGGCCAGCGACTTGGTAAGACACAGCACTGTCCGTCCGGGCCTCAAGCGGATGTCAGTCGATGCTCGCAAGTTGCTGTGAGAGTTCGTCAACGAGCTGCCGACGAACGAGCCCCGCAGGCGGGCCAGCGACTTGGTAAGACACAGCACTGTCCGTCCGGGCCTCAAGCGGATGTCAGTCGATGCTCGCAAGTTGCTGTGGGAGTTCGTCAACGAGCTGCCGACGAACGAGCCCCGCAGGCGGGCCAGCGACTTGGTAAGACACAGCACTGTCCGTCCGGGCCTCAAGCGGATGTCAGTCGATGCTCGCAAGTTGCTGTGGGAGTTCGTTAACGAGCTGCCGACGAACGAGCCCCGCAGGCGGGCCAGCGACTTGGTAAGACACAGCACTGTCCGTCCGGGCCTCAAGCGGATGTCAGTCGATGCTCGCAAGTTGCTGTGGGAGTTCGTCAACGAGCTGCCGACGAACGAGCCCCGCAGGCGGGCCAGCGACTTGGTAAGACACAGCACTGTCCGTCCGGGCCTCAAGCGGATGTCAGTCGATGCTCGCAAGTTGCTGTGGGAGTTCGTCAACGAGCTGCCGACGAACGAGCCCCGCAGGCGGGCCAGCGACTTGGTAAGACACAGCACTGTCCGTCCGGGCCTCAAGCGGATGTCAGTCGATGCTCGCAAGTTGCTGTGGGAGTTCGTCAACGAGCTGCCGACGAACGAGCCCCGCAGGCGGGCCAGCGACTTGGTAAGACAGCACTGTCCGTCCGGGCCTCAAGCGGATGTCAGTCGATGCTCGCAAGTTGCTGTGGGAGTTCGTCAACGAGCTGCCGACGAACGAGCCCCGCAGGCGGGCCAGCGACTTGGTAAGACACAGCACTGTCCGTCCGGGCCTCAAGCGGATGTCAGTCGATGCTCGCAAGTTGCTGTGGGAGTTCGTCAACGAGCTGCCGACGAACGAGCCCCGCAGGCGGGCCAGCGACTTGGTAAGACACAGCACTGTCCGTCCGGGCCTCAAGCGGATGTCAGTCGATGCTCGCAAGTTGCTGTGGGAGTTGGTCAACGAGCTGCCGACGAACGAGCCCCGCAGGCGGGCCAGCGACTTGGTAAGACACAGCACTGTCCGTCCGGGCCTCAAGCGGATGTCAGTCGATGCTCGCAAGTTGCTGTGGGAGTTGGTCAACGAGCTGCCGACGAACGAGCCCCGCAGGCGGGCCAGCGACTTGGTAAGACACAGCACTGTCCGTCCGGGCCTCAAGCGGATGTCAGTCGATGCTCGCAAGTTGCTGTGGGAGTTCGTCAACGAGCTGCCGACGAACGAGCCCCGCAGGCGGGCCAGCGACTTGGTAAGACACATCACTGTCCGTCCGGGCCTCAAGCGGATGTCAGTCGATGCTCGCAAGTTGCTGTGGGAGTTCGTCAACGAGCTGCCGACGAACGAGCCCCGCAGGCGGGCCAGCGACTTGGTAAGACACAGCACTGTCCGTCCGGGCCTCAAGCGGATGTCAGTCGATGCTCGCAAGTTGCTGTGGGAGTTCGTCAACGAGCTGCCGACGAACGAGCCCCGCAGGCGGGCCAGCGACTTGGTAAGACACAGCACTGTCCGTCCGGGCCTCAAGCGGATGTCAGTCGATGCTCGCAAGTTGCTGTGGGAGTTCGTCAACGAGCTGCCGACGAACGAGCCCCGCAGGCGGGCCAGTGACTTGGTAAGACACAGCACTGTCCGTCCGGGCCTCAAGCGGATGTCAGTCGATGCTCGCAAGTTGCTGTGGGAGTTCGTCAACGAGCTGCCGACGAACGAGCCCCGCAGGCGGGCCAGCGACTTGGTAAGACACAGCACTGTCCGTCCGGGCCTCAAGCGGATGTCAGTCGATGCTCGCAAGTTGCTGTGGGAGTTCGTCAACGAGCTGCCGACGAACGAGCCCCGCAGGCGGGCCAGCGACTTGGTAAGACACAGCACTGTCCGTCCGGGCCTCAAGCGGATGTCAGTCGATGCTCGCAAGTTGCTGTGGGAGTTCGTCAACGAGCTGCCGACGAACGAGCCCCGCAGGCGGGCCAGCGACTTGGTAAGACACATCACTGTCCGTCCGGGCCTCAAGCGGATGTCAGTCGATGCTCGCAAGTTGCTGTGGGAGTTCGTCAACGAGCTGCCGACGAACGAGCCCCGCAGGCGGGCCAGCGACTTGGTAAGACACAGCACTGTCCGTCCGGGCCTCAAGCGGATGTCAGTCGATGCTCGCAAGTTGCTGTGGGAGTTCGTCAACGAGCTGCCGACGAACGAGCCCCGCAGGCGGGCCAGCGACTTGGTAAGACACAGCACTGTCCGTCCGGGCCTCAAGCGGATGTCAGTCGATGCTCGCAAGTTGCTGTGGGAGTTCGTCAACGAGCTGCCGACGAACGAGCCCCGCAGGCGGGCCAGCGACTTGGTAAGACACAGCACTGTCCGTCCGGGCCTCAAGCGGATGTCAGTCGATGCTCGCAAGTTGCTGTGGGAGTTCGTCAACGAGCTGCCGACGAACGAGCCCCGCAGGCGGGCCAGCGACTTGGTAAGACACAGCACTGTCCGTCCGGGCCTCAAGCGGATGTCAGTCGATGCTCGCAAGTTGCTGTGGGAGTTCGTCAACGAGCTGCCGACGAACGAGCCCCGCAGGCGGGCCAGCGACTTGGTAAGACACAGCACTGTCCGTCCGGGCCTCAAGCGGATGTCAGTCGATGCTCGCAAGTTGCTGTGGGAGTTCGTCAACGAGCTGCCGACGAACGAGCCCCGCAGGCGGGCCAGCGACTTGGTAAGACACAGCACTGTCCGTCCGGGCCTCAAGCGGATGTCAGTCGATGCTCGCAAGTTGCTGTGGGAGTTCGTCAACGAGTTGCCGACGAATGATAATTTTACATTAGAATTTTTTTATTTTGCAATTCGGACTGAACAAAGCCGTCTTTTAAAGCTACGAGTACTTGCCAAATTTGCGTAGTCCAATTTCTTTTCAGTGGGTACAGTCTGTTAAGTTAGTTGGTCTAACGATTGTAATTACATGTTTGGGAAAAAAGTGTAATTTTATTTTAAAAGGAGGCACTTGTGTTTTATGTTTTAACTTTGGTAGGTACGAGTACCTATTAAATTTATAGAAGGGTCACTAAAAAAACGGCCATTCACGGTTACATAAAGATCTGTAGCCGTAGTAGTTCATACTTAAAACATTATTACAGGGTGAACATATTGAAGTATTTTTTTGGATGCCTGTATTTTTTTATACATGACTTGGATTTTTTTAAAATCTCGGCCTATCACTAGTTTTCAGCTTGACGTTGCCTTTTGGGACACGTTGGGTTCTTCTCTTACTTAAGAGGCTCTTGTCGGTGTAGCTCAAAGTAGGCCCTCCATCTATCTCTTTGACCTCAAGATATGACCCAACATCAACTCTCTTTTTGAGTTGCTCCATGTAGTCTATTCTAGGTCTTCCTCTTCCTCGCCTCCCCTCTATCTTTCCGTCAATTATGTTAAGTACGAAGTTGTCATGTCGTATGAGGTGCCCTATCATCTTCCCTCTTCTATTTTCTAAGTTCCTAACTAACTGCCTGGTTTGCCCCACTCTATTCAGCACTTCTTCATTGGTTACTCTATCTCTCCAGCTAATTTTCTCCATTCGCCTCCAACACCACATCTCAAACGCTTCTAATATCTCCGCATCTTTCTGGGGTTGGATTACAACACAAAATATCTTAATTTTTTTAGGGTTTCGTACTCAAAGAGTAAAACGGGACCCTATTACTAAGACTCCGCTGTCCGTCCGTCCGTCTGTCTGTCACCAGGCTGTATCTCACTGATACCGTGATAGTTCCAGTTGAAATTTTCACATATGATGTATTTCTGTTGCCGCTATAACAACACATCCTAAAAACAAAATAAAATAAATAGTTTTATTGATAATGGACGAACCCTTCGTGCGCGAGTCCGACTCGCACTTGGCCGGTTTTTTTTTAATATGTAATTTCAATGATAAATTGACAATGCCTACAGATTCAGATTAATGCACCAAAATGTTATTTCATAGTTATTTTTCTTACAGGAAACGCCGCCGTCCAAAAAAGCAAAACTAACTGTGGATCAGGTAATAAAATTCTCATAATTATTTTTTTTGTTTCTCAATGTTTTTTCTCTTTTCCTCTTTATTAAATGTTTTTTTTTAATTTTGTAATATTTGGTTTCTTTTTTCATGTTTTTTAATATTTTTTTCTCATTTTTAATGTTTCCCCCTTCTTAATATTTTTTAAAAAAATTTCCTTACTTTACTTTTTTGTTTTTTTTGTTTTTTTTCCTCGCTTTAGTGAGGTGAAAAGATTTGTGTTACACACGGGTGCAAGTTATTTTGACGTCTCGTGTGTTGCAACACTCGCTACGCTCAGGATTCTATTTTTGAACCACTCGCTTCGCTCAGGATTCTATTTTTGAATACTTTTTTGCTTCAATTTTTATAATTTTTTCAGTAACTTGCAGTGTGCGTTATAAAGTTAAAAAATGTTGTATTCGCTGAGTTGTGACCATTTCGTGGCAAATGTGTGTGTGCGTATGTGTCTGCAGTTTGTGTTATGTATTTTCTTTTGTCACGAATAAATGTTTTCTTTCTTTCATTCTTATAACATAGTGTAACGAGGATAACGTTATGTAACACTAAGATGTTGAAGAGAAATAGTTGATGCTATATAACATTTTACGATCAATTTTATTTGATGACCACGTTGGCCTAGTTGGTAGTGACCCTGCCTACGAAGCCGGAGGAGGTCCTGTGTTTGAATCCCGGTTAGGGCTTTTATTTGTGTGATGAGCATGAATTCCTGAGTCATGGATGTCTCTATTAAGAGGCGTATTCGTAATTGTAAGTTACATACCTTCCATTAGTTTTTTTTAAATATCAACTATTTGTTGAAGATAGTTTGATTTCTCCTTTACAATCTTAGCAAAACGACTTGTTTCAGCGGCATGTTTCAGGAAAATCTCTTGAGAGATCTCATTTAGGAGCGATAATTGGTCAATTCAGTTTATTTTATTTATCGTATGGCGGTTACACACTGGTACATATATGTATTCGTATCGATGTCGCTGATAGAGTTCCAGTGTGCGCTGCGAGGTTCAGAAGGAACAGTGCAGCTGCCGAGTTTGTTGTTCTTTTAGCACCACCCGGAGGTCACGGATAGGGCTTCTAGGGTTATTGTTACGGACGTAGAACAATAACGACCTCCAACGGATTCAGTGAAATAAATAGTATCCACACAAAAAATATATGTTACATTAAAAGTACCCTGTGGTTCCATCTTAGCAAGTAAACAAATTTATTTTTCAACACATTGCTCGTAACGTGCCTCTTGTTGTGCCGCTGGTATCCTGGGTATTAAACACGCGTGTTAACATTACGACACACGTGTAGTTATGTTTATATCCCGATTAAGACACGATGGCACCTTGCAGCAAGGTATATTGACCGGGTTATACAGATTTGAATGTGTGCGCTATATGTACTATCTACGTCGCCGCACGCACACTCAAACAAAATCTCGACCCGTTTCGCACTGAGAAACGGGTCGAGATTTTGTTTGAGTGTGCGTGCGGCGACGTATAAGTAGATGATGACATGGAGCTAATCTGATGCTGGAGCTGGAAGGTGGAACTTAAATAAATCTGTGTTTCATTTCACAACAGTTATAAGAAATAATGAAAATACTGATTTAAAAAATACGACCGAATTGAGAAGTTCCTCCTTTTTTTAAAACGGTTGAAAAGTTTTAAGTTCCGCAGAAGAGATGGCGCCTATACGCAAGCATTTAATGCCTTCTCAATTTCGTCGAGTTGCCTGTCTATCTCAGTATGTATATTGTAGTCTTTGGTTCTGAGCAAAGACTACAATATACGCAGGCGCCATCTCTTCTGCGATATTAAAACTTTTCTGTTAAAACATACAAAAAAGTGCGTCGGTCGCAGGGTTTGAACCCCGACTCATCGACTCCAAATACCGCCGTCTTTACCCCTAGGCTATTGATGTATAATGTCAACACGGCGAATTTCGAAATACCATGACAGCCTAGCCTAGCAATCGCTACAGCTTCAAAGAGTTCGCCACCTATCAAGAAGGTGGCACTGTTTTCAATAAGAAACTGGATTTGCATTAAGTTCTAAGTTCGCATAGCATGGTCAGAACCGCGCTAGCGCTCGTCGAGGTAGGACCTATGTTCGACGACTCCGCACAACCAGCAACGTCGCTATGCGTGACATCTATGCTAGTGTGCGTCGGACGGCATGAAAAAATGTTATTGTGTGCGCGTATAGGACGACAGTATCGATTTGATAGTTTCGGCTGATAATATGATGATGATATATATCATCTGATAGTATTATCGAACTAGGTTTAGTGACGTGGGCTCCACTACTATCTATGGATCATTGATGTCCGAAATCAATTATTATTAATATTAAATGAACTTGTTTATCAGAGCGCTGGTGGAGCAACACTACCAGAACCTACTCCATCAGCCCCGCAGACTCCGCTAGCGCCGCCTAGTGTTGTACCATTAGAAGTGGACGAGCAACTACAGAGGCTTAACGTTGTGCTCACCGGGAGAAGGACTCCGCGCCGCGCCAGCCGCGCTCTACAAGCAGAGAAGCCAGCAGGTAACTACCCGAGCCTTCAGCCCCGCAGACTCCGCTAGCGCCGCCTAGTGTTGTACCATTAGAAGTGGACGAGCAACTACAGAGGCTTAACGTTGTGCTCACCGGGAGAAGGACTCCGCGCCGCGCCAGCCGCGCTCTACAAGCAGAGAAGCCAGCAGGTAACTACCCGAGCCTTCAGCCCCGCAGACTCCGCTAGCGCCGCCTAGTGTTGTACCATTAGAAGTGGACGAGCAACTACAGAGGCTTAACGTTGTGCTCACCGGGAGAAGGACTCCGCGCCGCGCCAGCCGCGCTCTACAAGCAGAGAAGCCAGCAGGTAACTACCCGAGCCTTCAGCCCCGCAGACTCCGCTAGCGCCGCCCAGTGTTGTACCATTAGAAGTGGACGAGCAACTACAGAGGCTTAACGTTGTGCTCACCGGGAGAAGGACTCCGCGCCGCGCCAGCCGCGCTCTACAAGCAGAGAAGCCAGCAGGTAACTACCCGAGCCTTCAGCCCCGCAGACTCCGCTAGCGCCGCCTAGTGTTGTGCCATTAGAAGTGGACGAGCAACTACAGAGGCTTAACGTTGTGCTCACCGGGAGAAGGACTCCGCGCCGCGCCAGCCGCGCTCTACAAGCAGAGAAGCCAGCAGGTAACTACCCGAGCCTTCAGCCCCGCAGACTCCGCTAGCGCCGCCTAGTGTTGTACCATTAGAAGTGGACGAGCAACTACAGAGGCTTAACGTTGTGCTCACCGGGAGAAGGACTCCGCGCCGCGCCAGCCGCGCTCTACAAGCAGAGAAGCCAGCAGGTAACTACCCGAGCCTTCAGCCCCGCAGACTCCGCTAGCGCCGCCCAGTGTTGTACCATTAGAAGTGGACGAGCAACTACAGAGGCTTAACGTTGTGCTCACCGGGAGAAGGACTCCGCGCCGCGCCAGCCGCGCTCTACAAGCAGAGAAGCCAGCAGGTAACTACCCGAGCCTTCAGCCCCGCAGACTCCGCTAGCGCCGCCTAGTGTTGTGCCATTAGAAGTGGACGAGCAACTACAGAGGCTTAACGTTGTGCTCACCGGGAGAAGGACTCCGCGCCGCGCCAGCCGCGCTCTACAAGCAGAGAAGCCAGCAGGTAACTACCCGAGCCTTCAGCCCCGCAGACTCCGCTAGCGCCGCCTAGTGTTGTACCATTAGAAGTGGACGAGCAACTACAGAGGCTTAACGTTGTGCTCACCGGGAGAAGGACTCCGCGCCGCGCCAGCCGCGCTCTACAAGCAGAGAAGCCAGCAGGTAACTACCCGAGCCTTCAGCCCCGCAGACTCCGCTAGCGCCGCCTAGTGTTGTACCATTAGAAGTGGACGAGCAACTACAGAGGCTTAACGTTGTGCTCACCGGGAGAAGGACTCCGCGCCGCGCCAGCCGCGCTCTACAAGCAGAGAAGCCAGCAGGTAACTACCCGAGCCTTCAGCCCCGCAGACTCCGCTAGCGCCGCCTAGTGTTGTACCATTAGAAGTGGACGAGCAACTACAGAGGCTTAACGTTGTGCTCACCGGGAGAAGGACTCCGCGCCGCGCCAGCCGCGCTCTACAAGCAGAGAAGCCAGCAGGTAACTACCCGAGCCTTCAGCCCCGCAGACTCCGCTAGCGCCGCCCAGTGTTGTACCATTAGAAGTGGACGAGCAACTACAGAGGCTTAACGTTGTGCTCACCGGGAGAAGGACTCCGCGCCGCGCCAGCCGCGCTCTACAAGCAGAGAAGCCAGCAGGTAACTACCCGAGCCTTCAGCCCCGCAGACTCCGCTAGCGCCGCCCAGTGTTGTACCATTAGAAGTGGACGAGCAACTACAGAGGCTTAACGTTGTGCTCACCGGGAGAAGGACTCCGCGCCGCGCCAGCCGCGCTCTACAAGCAGAGAAGCCAGCAGGTAACTACCCGAGCCTTCAGCCCCGCAGACTCCGCTAGCGCCGCCTAGTGTTGTACCATTAGAAGTGGACGAGCAACTACAGAGGCTTAACGTTGTGCTCACCGGGAGAAGGACTCCGCGCCGCGCCAGCCGCGCTCTACAAGCAGAGAAGCCAGCAGGTAACTACCCGAGCCTTCAGCCCCGCAGACTCCGCTAGCGCCGCCTAGTGTTGTACCATTAGAAGTGGACGAGCAACTACAGAGGCTTAACGTTGTGCTCACCGGGAGAAGGACTCCGCGCCGCGCCAGCCGCGCTCTACAAGCAGAGAAGCCAGCAGGTAACTACCCGAGCCTTCAGCCCCGCAGACTCCGCTAGCGCCGCCTAGTGTTGTACCATTAGAAGTGGACGAGCAACTACAGAGGCTTAACGTTGTGCTCACCGGGAGAAGGACTCCGCGCCGCGCCAGCCGCGCTCTACAAGCAGAGAAGCCAGCAGGTAACTACCCGAGCCTTCAGCCCCGCAGACTCCGCTAGCGCCGCCCAGTGTTGTACCATTAGAAGTGGACGAGCAACTACAGAGGCTTAACGTTGTGCTCACCGGGAGAAGGACTCCGCGCCGCGCCAGCCGCGCTCTACAAGCAGAGAAGCCAGCAGGTAACTACCCGAGCCTTCAGCCCCGCAGACTCCGCTAGCGCCGCCTAGTGTTGTGCCATTAGAAGTGGACGAGCAACTACAGAGGCTTAACGTTGTGCTCACCGGGAGAAGGACTCCGCGCCGCGCCAGCCGCGCTCTACAAGCAGAGAAGCCAGCAGGTAACTACCCGAGCCTTCAGCCCCGCAGACTCCGCTAGCGCCGCCTAGTGTTGTACCATTAGAAGTGGACGAGCAACTACAGAGGCTTAACGTTGTGCTCACCGGGAGAAGGACTCCGCGCCGCGCCAGCCGCGCTCTACAAGCAGAGAAGCCAGCAGGTAACTACCCGAGCCTTCAGCCCCGCAGACTCCGCTAGCGCCGCCTAGTGTTGTACCATTAGAAGTGGACGAGCAACTACAGAGGCTTAACGTTGTGCTCACCGGGAGAAGAACTCCGCGCCGCGCCAGCCGCGCTCTACAAGCAGAGAAGCCAGCAGGTAACTACCCGAGCCTTCAGCCCCGCAGACTCCGCTAGCGCCGCCTAGTGTTGTACCATTAGAAGTGGACGAGCAACTACAGAGGCTTAACGTTGTGCTCACCGGGAGAAGGACTCCGCGCCGCGCCAGCCGCGCTCTACAAGCAGAGAAGCCAGCAGGTAACTACCCGAGCCTTCAGCCCCGCAGACTCCGCTAGCGCCGCCTAGTGTTGTGCCATTAGAAGTGGACGAGCAACTACAGAGGCTTAACGTTGTGCTCACCGGGAGAAGGACTCCGCGCCGCGCCAGCCGCGCTCTACAAGCAGAGAAGCCAGCAGGTAACTACCCGAGCCTTCAGCCCCGCAGACTCCGCTAGCGCCGCCTAGTGTTGTACCATTAGAAGTGGACGAGCAACTACAGAGGCTTAACGTTGTGCTCACCGGGAGAAGGACTCCGCGCCGCGCCAGCCGCGCTCTACAAGCAGAGAAGCCAGCAGGTAACTACCCGAGCCTTCAGCCCCGCAGACTCCGCTAGCGCCGCCTAGTGTTGTACCATTAGAAGTGGACGAGCAACTACAGAGGCTTAACGTTGTGCTCACCGGGAGAAGGACTCCGCGCCGCGCCAGCCGCGCTCTACAAGCAGAGAAGCCAGCAGGTAACTACCCGAGCCTTCAGCCCCGCAGACTCCGCTAGCGCCGCCCAGTGTTGTACCATTAGAAGTGGACGAGCAACTACAGAGGCTTAACGTTGTGCTCACCGGGAGAAGGACTCCGCGCCGCGCCAGCCGCGCTCTACAAGCAGAGAAGCCAGCAGGTAACTAACCGAGCCTTCAGCCCCGCAGACTCCGCTAGCGCCGCCTAGTGTTGTACCATTAGAAGTGGACGAGCAACTACAGAGGCTTAACGTTGTGCTCACCGGGAGAAGGACTCCGCGCCGCGCCAGCCGCGCTCTACAAGCAGAGAAGCCAGCAGGTAACTAACCGAGCCTTCAGCCCCGCAGACTCCGCTAGCGCCGCCTAGTGTTGTACCATTAGAAGTGGACGAGCAACTACAGAGGCTTAACGTTGTGCTCACCGGGAGAAGGACTCCGCGCCGCGCCAGCCGCGCTCTACAAGCAGAGAAGCCAGCAGGTAACTACCCGAGCCTTCAGCCCCGCAGACTCCGCTAGCGCCGCCTAGTGTTGTGCCATTAGAAGTGGACGAGCAACTACAGAGGCTTAACGTTGTGCTCACCGGGAGAAGGACTCCGCGCCGCGCCAGCCGCGCTCTACAAGCAGAGAAGCCAGCAGGTAACTACCCGAGCCTTCAGCCCCGCAGACTCCGCTAGCGCCGCCTAGTGTTGTACCATTAGAAGTGGACGAGCAACTACAGAGGCTTAACGTTGTGCTCACCGGGAGAAGGACTCCGCGCCGCGCCAGCCGCGCTCTACAAGCAGAGAAGCCAGCAGGTAACTACCCGAGCCTTCAGCCCCGCAGACTCCGCTAGCGCCGCCTAGTGTTGTACCATTAGAAGTGGACGAGCAACTACAGAGGCTTAACGTTGTGCTCACCGGGAGAAGGACTCCGCGCCGCGCCAGCCGCGCTCTACAAGCAGAGAAGCCAGCAGGTAACTACCCGAGCCTTCAGCCCCGCAGACTCCGCTAGCGCCGCCTAGTGTTGTACCATTAGAAGTGGACGAGCAACTACAGAGGCTTAACGTTGTGCTCACCGGGAGAAGGACTCCGCGCCGCGCCAGCCGCGCTCTACAAGCAGAGAAGCCAGCAGGTAACTACCCGAGCCTTCAGCCCCGCAGACTCCGCTAGCGCCGCCTAGTGTTGTACCATTAGAAGTGGACGAGCAACTACAGAGGCTTAACGTTGTGCTCACCGGGAGAAGGACTCCGCGCCGCGCCAGCCGCGCTCTACAAGCAGAGAAGCCAGCAGGTAACTACCCGAGCCTTCAGCCCCGCAGACTCCGCTAGCGCCGCCCAGTGTTGTACCATTAGAAGTGGACGAGCAACTACAGAGGCTTAACGTTGTGCTCACCGGGAGAAGGACTCCGCGCCGCGCCAGCCGCGCTCTACAAGCAGAGAAGCCAGCAGGTAACTAACCGAGCCTTCAGCCCCGCAGACTCCGCTAGCGCCGCCTAGTGTTGTACCATTAGAAGTGGACGAGCAACTACAGAGGCTTAACGTTGTGCTCACCGGGAGAAGGACTCCGCGCCGCGCCAGCCGCGCTCTACAAGCAGAGAAGCCAGCAGGTAACTACCCGAGCCTTCAGCCCCGCAGACTCCGCTAGCGCCGCCTAGTGTTGTGCCATTAGAAGTGGACGAGCAACTACAGAGGCTTAACGTTGTGCTCACCGGGAGAAGGACTCCGCGCCGCGCCAGCCGCGCTCTACAAGCAGAGAAGCCAGCAGGTAACTACCCGAGCCTTCAGCCCCGCAGACTCCGCTAGCGCCGCCTAGTGTTGTGCCATTAGAAGTGGACGAGCAACTACAGAGGCTTAACGTTGTGCTCACCGGGAGAAGGACTCCGCGCCGCGCCAGCCGCGCTCTACAAGCAGAGAAGCCAGCAGGTAACTACCCGAGCCTTCAGCCCCGCAGACTCCGCTAGCGCCGCCTAGTGTTGTACCATTAGAAGTGGACGAGCAACTACAGAGGCTTAACGTTGTGCTCACCGGGAGAAGGACTCCGCGCCGCGCCAGCCGCGCTCTACAAGCAGAGAAGCCAGCAGGTAACTACCCGAGCCTTCAGCCCCGCAGACTCCGCTAGCGCCGCCTAGTGTTGTACCATTAGAAGTGGACGAGCAACTACAGAGGCTTAACGTTGTGCTCACCGGGAGAAGGACTCCGCGCCGCGCCAGCCGCGCTCTACAAGCAGAGAAGCCAGCAGGTAACTACCCGAGCCTTCAGCCCCGCAGACTCCGCTAGCGCCGCCTAGTGTTGTACCATTAGAAGTGGACGAGCAACTACAGAGGCTTAACGTTGTGCTCACCGGGAGAAGGACTCCGCGCCGCGCCAGCCGCGCTCTACAAGCAGAGAAGCCAGCAGGTAACTACCCGAGCCTTCAGCCCCGCAGACTCCGCTAGCGCCGCCTAGTGTTGTACCATTAGAAGTGGACGAGCAACTACAGAGGCTTAACGTTGTGCTCACCGGGAGAAGGACTCCGCGCCGCGCCAGCCGCGCTCTACAAGCAGAGAAGCCAGCAGGTAACTACCCGAGCCTTCAGCCCCGCAGACTCCGCTAGCGCCGCCTAGTGTTGTACCATTAGAAGTGGACGAGCAACTACAGAGGCTTAACGTTGTGCTCACCGGGAGAAGGACTCCGCGCCGCGCCAGCCGCGCTCTACAAGCAGAGAAGCCAGCAGGTAACTACCCGAGCCTTCAGCCCCGCAGACTCCGCTAGCGCCGCCTAGTGTTGTGCCATTAGAAGTGGACGAGCAACTACAGAGGCTTAACGTTGTGCTCACCGGGAGAAGGACTCCGCGCCGCGCCAGCCGCGCTCTACAAGCAGAGAAGCCAGCAGGTAACTACCCGAGCCTTCAGCCCCGCAGACTCCGCTAGCGCCGCCTAGTGTTGTACCATTAGAAGTGGACGAGCAACTACAGAGGCTTAACGTTGTGCTCACCGGGAGAAGGACTCCGCGCCGCGCCAGCCGCGCTCTACAAGCAGAGAAGCCAGCAGGTAACTACCCGAGCCTTCAGCCCCGCAGACTCCGCTAGCGCCGCCTAGTGTTGTACCATTAGAAGTGGACGAGCAACTACAGAGGCTACACGACCCTTGTCCCTTACATCGAGCAGAGGGTGATCCTGATCACAGTGCGCCGTGAGATTCTTGTGCTTCACGGTACAGTTCTCTCCAATACTTCTCTTATAGCTTCCGCTGTTTCAGCAAGGAATGTCCGCAGCCATGTCATTTAGAAATCGTTGTTTACGCTTTCCTTTGGACTTCGATGTGAGGTCGAACCTACCGAACCGGTACGGTACGGGACCCCCCCCCTCTTTTTTATCGATATCGATAATTGTGAAATGAAGAAAGAAACGGTTTTTTCAAAAAAGGATGCAATCTTACGCGAGGGGTCCTTGTAGATTTATATAAAATTAAATAGATCAGGGGATGCAGAGATACTTTTTTATACTCTGTCCTACCCTACACATCCCAATAGGTTTCAGAACTACAGTATTTTCCATACATTGCGATCAAGGTTGCCTGTATTATAAGACGGAAAAGCGTGAACATATCTTTGGCGTCTACTGTTCATTCGTGGAGCGGAGCATTGAGTACAGTTTTGACTTTATCGAAACAACGGATTGATGACCTCTCGGGCACTTTTGTACTTTCATCTTTTCGCAAGCTTGCCAGCCAGGTGTCATCTCTGGTGAATCACCCTAAAACATCTGTTTCCTTTGTTTCCAAGCAGTAGCGTTCTAATTAAAGGGAACAATTTACCGCCCCGAGCTGGATTCAAACCAGCCACCTTTTGACATACCGTGCCAGGTATTATTGCATGCTATGAAGCACTCTTTGGGGGAGGCCTATGTCCAGCAGTGGATGTCTTTCGGCTGATCTGATGATAATGATGAAGCATGTGGAATTGTGTTCCTGGTGGTGAGTAAGGTCGCCACAGCTCCCTAGGATGCGCTGTGTTGGGATGAGGGACCTGCATGTATCTATCTGCCAACACAGCGAATCCTCAAGTGAATAAAGGGTCAGCAACGCGCTTGTGATTCTTCTGGAGTCACAAGTGTTCATAGGCAACGGTACAGGAAGCATCAGATAGTTAGTACCAGCCAAGGTCTTTATTACTATAGCAGTATGGATGTGTTAGGATATATTTGGCTTTTTTCGCAGCTACTAACTATATGACGCTAACTGTACCTGCTTAACATCAGGCAGGCCGTAAGCTTGTTTGCCACCGTCGTTGTATAAAAAAAAGAAACCGGCCAAGTGCGAGTCGGACTCGCGCACGAAGGGTTCCGTGCTATATCTATAAAAACGGCATAAAATCACGACATATATATAAATATTAATTTTATTCTGTTTTTTAGTATTTGTTGTTATAGCGGCAACAGAAATACGTCATCTGTGAAAATTTCAACTGTCTAACTATATCAGGGTTCATGAGATACAGCCTGGTGACAGACGGACAGACAGACAGACGGACAGCGGAGTCTTAGTAATAGGGTCCCGTTTTACCGTTTGGGTACGGGACCCTAAAGGTGCTCCCGACACCAGTGCCGATAATTTATACATTTCCCCTTTTATTTGAACTCTGTTTCTCTTCAGATATGGAATACGAGTCCGGCCCGGAATCCCAACCCAACACGGTCGGCTGGGACGACACCACTGCCTCCCAAAAAGACTCGTTCGAATCCGTCTCGAAGCCTCAACGTGTCGAGACGGTCACCAAGTTAGACAGCACCAAAACTGAACCAGAAAAGACTGTTAAGTTAGACCGAAGCAAAATTGAGGCTAAAGATATTTTTAATGTAGCTCATGCGTCTAAAATGGAGGCGGAAGTGGTTTCACAAGCGATGGCGGAGAAGTCGGTGCAAGCGAAAGAAAAGAAAGCGCCAAAGGCTGTGAAGAGGTTTATGCTGTCTTCTACTGTTGATGTAAGTATTACATTTATTAAGCACTTAAGGCACGTAGGCTGGTGGTCTTTGTCATGTATAGGGTACCACGGAATATTTAGGCCTGGCGGAATAGTATTAAAAGACGTGCGTACAGTTCAAGATGTAATCGGAGGAATGACCTGCAGATTGTTGACACATGTCAATACCTTTTATATGTGTACCCACATATATTACAGTCTTCTCTCCCTCTCACTGAGCATAAGCGTGAGCGAGATGGAAGTGCGTGTTCGGAATCGCGGATATCATGTTTTTTAATTTTAATTTTTGTGCGTATAAATAAAAAAGTAATAGCTAATTTCCCACAAACATAATATTGCCGATTCTTAGAACCAATTATAATGTGTTAATCTGTTGTGCATAATTTGTTACTAATTTTTTAAGTGTAGAGCGAAAGTCAAAAACTCAAGATTTGATTAGCTGTTGTCCCTCGAGAAAGGCATCAATATTGCTAATTAAATTTAGGACAGCCGTATTATAATCCAAACAAGCGCTGCGACTTTTTATAAATCCGTTTTCTGAGCTCACGTCGCCTTAAGAGAGGTAGGGCAAAGCAGAATGCCACCTCTCTCATATTTGAAGCAGCTCAACTGGAAAAGTACCACCACCTTACAGAATACCGCAGCCATTATAAAGCTACTACTCGCTCTGTAGGTTAGTTAGTTAGTTAGGGCGTTTTCCGCAAGTCGACATCCATTGTGGCTATTTTGCGTGAAACGGCGGCGTGGCGCTACTCTAACCACCCCAGCTCGTCTAGAAAGTTGGTGAGTGCCTTGGTGTTGCTGACTGCGTCCCGTAGTGTGTTTGGAGAACCTAGGTGCTTTATTCTGTATACTTCTACCTGCTTGCAGTCCAGTAGTATATGTTTAGTCGTTTCTTCTGCCTCCATGCACGCTCTGCACATGGGGCTGTCTGTGATAGTGGTGATATAGTAGTGTATGTTCAAGGTGTTATGTTTCTATGTGTCCTTAGTAGTGTGGTTGTGAGTTTGTAGTCGCGTTTCGACAGAATCTCTTTGGTCTGTCTGCATGTGTCTATCTCGTCTCAGTATTTTTGGTGTAGGTCTTTAGTGTGTTGGTCCAGTTGATTGTATATGTAGCTTGGTCGCTCTGTAGGTGTGTGATGTTGTGTTCCTGGTGGGGTGTAAGGTCGCCAGAGCTGCCGAGTATGTGTAGTGTTGAGAGTAAGGTGGTATAGAAAAAACTTCATCATCATTGTAAGAGTTGATGGCTTAGGTGATGCGAGGACAGCGAAACGGCGAGAGTATTAGCAATATATTTATTTCATGTTAACAGTGCGCGTGTCGGGATATGACTAGGGAATGCAAACCGGTTAACCGAAAAACCGGTTAACCGGACCTTTTTGCGCGAAATTAGTATAATTTATTAAATGTGTGGCCTACTTACTACACTTACATATAGTATCACACTTACACACAAATTACAATACATAATTGCAATCACAATACATTACATTAATATATACAATTCATATTTACATACACATATACATAAATAATATTTCAACCGCGTTACAAACATAATAGTATTGGTTGAGTGTCGATATATCGATAAACCTATCGACACGTAAACTAATCGACTTCTGGGTCGCACTACCCGGGCGGCGTCACTGCGCCCGCGCCTCGAGAATGAGGTCAAATCAGTCACAGCCTACATGCGACACTGAACGCACGCTTGACGCTCTCGCTACCGGCTTACGCGGCTTTTACTGCTAATCATAAATATTGCTTGTTTTTCTACTTCCGTGCTTTCCTATAAACTGTACTTCTGCCTGTGAACTAATTCTGTGCTTGTGCTCGTGCCTCTTGCTCTCCTGTGCCTTCTGTTTTGGATTATGTGTTATGTGTGCCTACTGGGATATTACAACGATAAAACTGTAAGTGCGGTGTTTTATTTATAACTACACCCGTAGGACACGTTATCTACCAAACTGGTGACCCCTTGAGAAACACAATGCCAAACGAGCAAAAATCCGAGGCCGACAAACAGCCGCAGCCGGTTCCCGGCGCTAGTGGTGGGGACGTGTCGATAAGATCGGACGAGGTTTATAAGGTCGGCGTGCGAGTACCACCCTTCTGGCCTGAGGAGCCAGACATATGGTTCGCGCAAGTCGAAGGCCAATTCACCATATCCGGAATCACCAGCGACGCTACCAAGTTCAACTACGTGATTGGGCATCTAGACAACGATCACTCTAGAGCAGTAAAGGATGTGATCATCAATCCGCCCGCAACCAACAAATACGACAAGCTGAAGAGCGAACTCATAAAGAGACTTAGCGACTCCAAGGAGAAGCGGATTAAACAGCTGATGATGCATGAAGAGCTTGGAGACCGAAAACCATCGCAGTTCCTCCGCCACCTCCAGGGACTCGCAGGTACTAGCGTAACGGACGAATTCATGAAGACGATGTGGATTAATCGTTTACCCCACGGCATCCAGACAGTCCTCGCAGGTCAGCCAGTAACCGCAGACCTGGAAGCTCTGGCAGACTTGGCAGACAGGGCAAATGACCTCGCATCATCTTCGCCGAGAGTAGCAGCAGTGAGCAATGCCGTTCCCACCTCCCTCATCACCGACCTCACACGAGAAGTGGCAGAGCTTCGTCGGGAATTCCAGAAGCTTAAGGCGTCAGGAAGGAACTCCAGACCCCGCACTTCAACGGCGCAGGGATCACGGGACAGGCGCAGTGTCTCCAGGCAGCGTTCACAGTCCAACTACAGGAAGTATCCCTTGTGCTGGTACCATAGCAAGTTCGGAGTGGAAGCCACCAAGTGTATCCGTCCCTGTGACTACACGGCGGAAAACCCAAGGGGCGGTCGGTAATGGCGGCGGACGATTGCCCCTCATCTTCAACTGGCCGCCTGTTCGTGACCGACCGGTCTTCGAAGGTGCAGTTTTTGGTCGACACCGGCAGCGACCTCTGTGTCTTCCCGCGGTCGGCACTACGCGAACGTCGTTCAAAGACAGACTATAATTTGTGTGCTGCCAACGGGTCCAGTATTGCCACATACGGCTATGTAACTTTAGATTTAGATTTTACCCTACGTAGAACCTTTACATGGCGTTTTGTAGTGGCTGACGTGACAAAGCCAATCATAGGTGTAGATTTTTTAAATTTTTACAACCTTGTTGTGGACTGTCGCAATAAGCGTTTAATCGACAACCTTACTTCCATTGCAGCTGTTGCTACGTCAGCCAATTGCCCAAATATTTCGTCGGTGAAGGTGGTGACTGGTGCGACACGGTACCATGGGATCCTCAAGGACTTCCCCGAGATCACTCGACCGGCAGGTAGACAACACACTACACCACACAACACGGTACACCACTTACGAACGACACCAGGTCCCCCAGTTTTCTCTCCACCTCGTCGTTTGGCACCAGATAAACTTAAGATTGCCCAAAAAGAGTTCCAGTCTATGCTGTCCTGTGGAACAGCTAGACCTTCGGAGAGCTCCTGGGCATCTCCGCTTCATCTGGCGCCAAAGAAGAATAATGGATGGCGTCCCTGTGGCGACTATCGTAAGCTGAATGCCCGAACAGTGCCCGACAGGTATCCGATCAAGCATATCCACGACTGCACCCACAATGTTGTAGATTGCAGCATCTTCAGCACATTGGATTTGGAGAAAGCTTATAATCAGATACCTGTCAGCCCAGTGGACATTCCGAAGACTGCGATCACAACTCCGTTTGGGTTGTATGAATTCCCTTTCATGACGTTCGGTCTTCGGAATGCTGGCCAAACCTTTCAGCGGTTTGTAGACGAGATAACCAGAGGGCTCGATTTCGTCTACACATACCTCGATGACTTCCTAATTTACTCCCATAGCGAAGCCGAGCACGAGGAACACCTGCGGACAGTCTTCCAAAGGCTGAAAGACTACGGCATGATGATCAACACAGCCAAGTGTGTCTTCGGCGAGAAGGAGGTAACTTTTTTAGGATACCAGATCTCGCAGAAGGGTTGCAAACCGCTCGACTCCAAGGTACAGGCTGTAAAAGATTTCCCAGCCCCCACCAACGTGCGACAACTGAGAGGTTTTATGGGTATGCTAGGAGGGAAACCAGGGCAATATTTAATGACGCAAAGTCATATAATGACTTTGGGTACTATGCACAAAAACTCACAGAACTCAGCAAGGCTGTGAGAAAAGCGAAAAGGAGAGCGTGGAGGAACCACTGCGATCAGATCGAGTCAATACCGGAAGGAATGAGACTAACAAAGGCATTAGCAACCACAAAGTCGGTCCCGCTTACATCCATCAGGGACAATGACGGTATAATGACGAAAACGGGGCTAGAGACCCTTAAGATAATGTGTAATACACACTTCCCAGGCTCAGTAATACACGAGAGCGTAACAGACGATTGCACAATTAGTGCGTTGGAACAAACCACAAGTACAACGAGACACAATTGGGAAACGTCTAAAAAGGTAGTAGATCATAAAAAGATAAAGTGGGCACTTTCGACATTTCAACCTTACAAAGCCCCGGGGCCAGATGGAATCTACCCCATTCTACTACAGGAGGGCGCTACTGTACTAATCCCGCACCTTAGCAGATTGTACAGGGCGTGCTTAGCCTTCGCACACGTACCGCGTGTGTGGAGGATGGTAAAAGTAACCTACCTACCCAAACCGGGTAAGGCGGATTACAGTGAGGCCAAATCGTATAGGCCGATAAGTCTATCGTCATTTTTCCTCAAAACATTGGAGAAGTTGGTAGATAGACACATAAGGGATGGCCCACTAAGGAGACATCCGCTGCACGAACTGCAATGTGCATATCAGCCAGGAAAGTCAACGGAAACGGCACTTCATCTGGTAACAACCAAGGCTGAACAGGCTATAGAGAATAAAGAACTATGTCTGGCGGCTTTCTTAGACGTGGAGGGAGCGTTTGATCGTACCACGTATAATGCTATTAGTGAAGCAGCTGCAAAACATGGTATAGAGCCGACCATATGTAAATGGATAGGCAACATGCTAAATGGCAGACTGATAAAGTCATCTCTTTTAGGGGATGAGATAATGGCCACGGCCACAAAGGGATGTCCACAAGGTGGGGTACTTTCACCAACTCTATGGAGTTTGGTGGTGAACTCACTCTTGATAGAACTCAATAAAGGTCCCATCCACACGGTAGGATATGCTGATGATTTAGTGATACTGGTTAATGGGAAATTCCCAAGTACGGTATCAGAAATCATGAACAAGGCACTGAGGGAAGTGGAGAGATGGTGCGACTGTCACCAATTATCCATTAATCCAGGCAAAACTGTAGTAATACCCTTTACTAGGAAAAGGACCCTTCGCGGAATACAGCAGTTAAAGCTGTACGGAAGGGTACTAGAAATGTCCAATGACGTGAAATATCTAGGTGTCACACTGGATAAGGAACTGAACTGGAAGAAGCATACAGATCTCACCATTACAAAGGCCCTGAGGGTATTTGGAATGTGTAGATCAGCGTATGGCAAAACATGGGGACTGAACCCCAAGGTACTGAAGTGGATCTATACCATGATGGTGAGACCCATAATACTGTACGGTAGCCTGGTATGGTGGCCAAGGACTTTAATGAGCACATGCAGAGAGGCCCTGAGAAAGGTGCAGAGAACGGCATGCATGGCTATAACAGGGGCGTTTCGTACCACGCCTACAGCGGCGCTAGAAGTCCTACTGGACCTACCGCCACTTCACATGGTGATTAAGTCAGAGGCGCGCAAATCGCTCTACAGATTAAGAACTCTTGGACTGTGGAGCGATAGCAAGCCGAAAACTAAGCACACAAACATGGAGACTGATGGTTTCTTAGACAGAATAACAAACATGGGAAGCGACAAAATGCTACCCAAGTATGTATTCCACAGGAACTACACAACAAAAGTTCCAACCAGGGCTGAGTGGGCCGAAGGTCTAGAACCACCAAAGTCTGGTATCGAAGACAGTATATGGTACACGGACGGATCAAAAATGGGATCCGGTACGGGAGCAGGCATTTATGCAAATGACTACAGTAGTAGTGTAAGCATGGGTAGTTTGGCAACTGTCTTCCAAGCGGAGACATACGCCATAATTGCTTGTGTACAGGAGAATATAGACAGGCGAACCAAAGGGCGGACTATCTATATACTCAGTGACAGTCAAGCGGCCCTTAAAGCGCTTACGGCGCCGAAAGTGGACTCTAGACTAATTTATAATGGCGTCCAAGCACTAAACAGACTTGGAAGGCACAATAAGGTGCAACTAGTTTGGATACCAGGGCACAAGGGCTTCATCGGCAACGAAAGAGCAGATGAGCTTGCAAGAGGGGGCTCTACAAATCACTTTGTAGGTCCAGAACCATTTGTGGGACTCTCGCAGGGGACCATAATATCGGCCTTTAAAGCCTACGCCAAAACCAAACACCAACACGAGTGGAGGAATGAGGCTGGCTTAAGGCACTCTAAGCTCTTCATAGAAGGAGTGGACTCGGGCTGGACCAGAAAACTCTGGAAATCCAGTAGGAAGCAACTCAGAATCATATCTGGGGTGTTCACTGGTCACTTCGGGGTCAAGGATCTCTTGGCCAAGATGGGACTATCTGATAGTTTAGACTGTAGAATGTGTGGCGAGGAGGATGAGACTATGGAACACTTATTGTGTGAATGTCATGCCCTTGCCAGACAAAGAATGAACTACTTTGGTAACGGTTACCCGCAACCAAAGGAATTCAAGGTGCTCCCGGCGAACTGCATCATCCGCTTTGTGGAAATGATGGAGCAAGCCTGGGAGCAGGTATAAAGGAGAGAGCAAATGCACAAAAGATCCCACTGGGTCGAAGTGCATCCGAAAGGGCCCTCACCTAGATAAGATAAGATAAGATAAGATGGGTATGCTCAATTTTTATAGGAGATTTCTTCCTCGAGCAGCCCAAATTCAAGCCCCTCTCCACGCTTTGTTAATGGGTTCGGCGAAAGGCAAGCAACCGATCACCCTGTCAGACGACACATTAGCAGCATTTGAAGCCTGCAAGGAGAGCTTGGCCAATGCTGCTCTGCTGGCTCACCCTGACTGCTCAGCAAAACTCGCTGTGGTGACCGATGCTTCTGATAAGGCCCTGGGAGCGGTTCTCCAGCAGTTCAAGGACGGTGCGTGGGAACCACTAGCGTTCTTCTCCAGGAAGCTCAATCCCTCGCAGACTAAGTACTCGCCCTACGACAGGGAGCTGCTTGCAATCTACGAGGCCATCAAATACTTTCGGCATATGCTCGAGGCCAGGCATTTCGTAGTCTATACTGACCATAAACCCATCAGAGACTCTAGTATAGGTTTTATCGACACAATACGTTTTCGAACGCGTTTGCGTTTAGTTACATTTTGTATGGCAACTCGAACAGCGCCTCTGGTGGTAACTATTAGGAACTACGTGTTGCCATACAAATTGAAACTAAACGCAAACGCGTTCGAAAACGTATTGTATCGATTAAAACTTAAACTAGAGCCTCAGTTTCGCTTTTCACGAACGAAAAAGTAACTGTTCACCAAGGCAGTATAGACACCTCGACTATATCTCCCAGTTCACGACGGACATCCGGCATATATCCGGGAAGGATAATGTTGTTGCCGACACTTTGTCGCGTATCGAAGAACTGGGAGCGCCTGTAAGCCTCGAAGCATTGGCCGAAGGTCAAGCGTCCGACCCTGAATTGCAAGTGCTCATTAGTGAAGGTTCTTCCCTGCAGCTGCGGAAACTACACGTACCTGGTAGCCGGTTGCCATTGTACTGCGACGTCAGTACTCCAACCTCCAGACCATATGTCGCGAAGCCCTACCGCAGACAGGTATTTGATAGCCTACACTCTCTAAGTCATCCTGGCTCCCATGCCTCGGCAAAGTTAGTCGCCGAGAGGTTTGTTTGGCCTGGGGTACAGAAGGACTCCAGGGAGTGGACGCGCGCATGCTTGCAGTGCCAGCGGGCTAAAGTTAATCGGCACGTAACTGCCCCCCTTGGCACCTTCAGTTTACCGCGCGCTCGGTTCAAGCAGGTCTACATTGACCTGGTTGGACCCCTCCCCCTTTCGCGTGGCTATCGGTACTGCCTTACAGCCGTGGATAGGTTCACTCGGTGGCCGGAGGCGGTACCGATACATGACATCACCGCCGAAACCGTTGCCAAGGCCCTGCTGTCGACCTGGATAGCTCGATTCGGTTGTCCTACAGACATTGTAACTGACCGCGGCAGTCAATTTGAGTCAGCGTTGTTCCAGTGTCTGTCAAAAATAGCCGGATTCGAGCACAAAAGGACGACGGCCTACCATCCTGTCTCTAACGGCCTGGTCGAGCGTTTTCATCGTCAACTGAAAGCGGCGATCGTATGTCACGCGAATGAGGGGTGGACAGAGTCATTGCCTTGGGTACTACTTGGGGTAAGAACGGCTTTTAAGGAAGACTTACAGTCATCATCGGCAGAACTGGTCTACGGAGAACCATTGAGGCTTCCCGGCGAGTTCTTTGGCTCACCAACGGGCGGTACCACGGACATGTCCGAATTTACTGCCCGCCTCAGGAACTTCGCTGAAAAATTAAAACCAGTACCAGCTGCCCGACACTGTAATCCTAAGGTATTTATTTACAAGGAGCTAAAGACTTGCGATTACGTATTCCTCCGAGAAGACGCATTGCGAGGTTCACTCCAAGCGGCATACACCGGACCCCATAAGGTTATTTCGCGTGGGGACAAGGTATTTAGGATCCTCCTGAAAAATAAGGAAAAAACAGTGTCCATAGATAGGCTTAAACCCGCCTTCATACTTTCTGCTGACTGTGAAAAAGAAGGTCTTGGTCCCGTTACCCCTACCCCTACTCCTACTCCTGCACTTCGTCAATATACTACCCGGTCTGGTCGTCAGGTGAGGTTTCCAGACTATTATCGCCCTTGACGGTCTCTGGAGGGGAGTGGTGTGGCCTACTTACTACACTTACATATAATATCACACTTACACACAAATTACAATACATAATTACAATCACAATACATTACATTAATATATACAATTCATATTTACATACACATATACATAAATAATATTTCAACCGCGTTACAAACATAATGCCTACCTATTGGTTGAGTGTCGATATATCGATAAACCTATCGACACGTAAACTAATCGACTTCTGGGTCGCACTACCCGGGCGGCGTCACTGCGCCCGCGCCTCGAGAATGAGGTCAAATCAGTCACAGCCTACATGCGACACTGAACGCACGCTTGACGCTCTCGCTACCGGCTTACGCGGCTTTTACTGCTAATCATAAATATTGCTTGTTTTTCTACTTCCGTGCTTTCCTATAAACTGTACTTCTGCCTGTGAACTAATTCTGTGCTTGTGCTCGTGCCTCTTGCTCTCCTGTGCCTTCTGTTTTGGATTATGTGTTATGTGTGCCTACTGGGATATTACAACGATAAAACTGTAAGTGCAGTGTTTTATTTATAACTACACCCGTAGGACACGTTATCTACCAAAAATGCCTGAAATTGTGAGCCGAAATCGTTATTTAGTCAACAAAATATCTATACGTATAGTGGTAAAATAATACCGGCTAGAGTCACTTGAAAAATGCACACTGATAAGCTAATTTGTATATGGATTTCCTGTTCTAATGTTCGATTTTCGACCTTTACAGTATTGAGTAATGGTGCAGTGCTCATGAGTTATCTCAATATTTATAATTACAAAGACGCGTTGCCTCTGCAGGCTGCACAACATCCCTACAATTCACAATACAATATAAATACTCTTCATTGCACTATCTGGATTAGGGGAGAGACAAATAATGTCCTTTAAGAAGGTATTTGAAGTGACCAATAGATTTTGCCTGTCTAATGTCAAGAGGGAGAGAGTTCCACAGTCGAATAGCCTTAACAGGGAACGAACTATTATATCATTTACAAGATAAAGAATGCAAATTTAAAAGAAAGTTTTAGAAGATGTGAGAGTTACGGCGATAACCGATAGGCACTAACTACTTGAGTTTGGAACGGAAACTAGAAACACTATGGTCATATTTGCTTTTTTACGTGCGGCTCGTCAAAGGGGCAGAAGGGGTTCGTGGTTACCCTGCATGTTCACGGAATTTTTGTGTTGTGTTGTGCCGTGTGCGAATATTCAAATGACAAATATTGTTTAATTCGCGGAAGGCTTAGAAGTTGAACCAAATATACAATTCTTTAAATTACCAAATTTGATTATGATTACAAATAGTTTATTTCTTAAAAACAAAGCCTTATACTATAATGCTGACCCCCACACTAGGCATTGCTTGGTTAGTCATTAAATGTATATATTTTCATCTCACCTGACCTGTCGTTTATAAAAATGATGAAAAAATTATATTTTTATTTACCCCACTTCACCTTGCCTACTTATATACCAGAAATAATACACCTACAGTCAAATTTTCCTTCAATACTACTATTTTTAGTTATTCGTATAAAAACCGGTTAACAACCGGTTAACCGGTTTTGAGCTTGTCGTTTCGGTTAATAACCGGTTTTGAAATTTTACCGGTTGTTGCATTCCCTAGATATGACTGCCGTGGGAAGGGCACATAACTTAGTATAGGTCGCGCTACGGCGAATCGCCTACTCAGCAATCTGTGTTCCCACAATTATCATCATTACTTGTCTTGCTCTTGTCGGTGGAGTAACCGCCACTTTTCTCTGTCCATTGCCAGCCTCTTGACTTCATCATACGTCTCGACATCAGGTTAATACTGGTTTTTCTGATGATATTCTTGTGTGCTAAATTAATAACTTCTTCTTGTTACATTCTTTCTGAAAAAATTGTCATATTGTCTCGTAGCAGACAGAATGACACCAAGAAATAGTTATTGACCCATGGTAACATTACTATCACCTCCAGAATCGCGAGGAAACCGTAGAAATGATTCTCCGTCTCGGCGGCGAGATCACCGATCTGGAAGAAGAGGAGGAAGGCCCTCCCGCCACCCACCTCCTCTGCTGCGCGCCGGCCAGGAGCCAGCGCGTGCTCAACTGTATAGCGGGCGGCTGCTGGGTGCTGCATCCCGCGTATGTGGCCAGGAGTTCAGCTGTTGGGATGTTCCTACAGGTGAGACTTGCCACCCACCTCCTCTGCTGCGCGCCGGCCAGGAGCCAGCGCGTGCTCAACTGTATAGCGGGCGGCTGCTGGGTGCTGCATCCCGCGTATGTGGCCAGGAGTTCAGCTGTTGGGATGTTCCTACAGGTGAGACTTGCCACCCACCTCCTCTGCTGCGCGCCGGCCAGGAGCCAGCGCGTGCTCAACTGTATAGCGGGCGGCTGCTGGGTGCTGCATCCCGCGTATGTGGCCAGGAGTTCAGCTGTTGGGATGTTCCTACAGGTGAGACTTGCCACCCACCTCCTCTGCTGCGCGCCGGCCAGGAGCCAGCGCGTGCTCAACTGCATAGCGGGCGGCTGCTGGGTGCTGCATCCCGCGTATGTGGCCAGGAGTTCAGCTGTTGGGATGTTCCTACAGGTGAGACTTGCCACCCACCTCCTCTGCTGCGCGCCGGCCAGGAGCCAGCGCGTGCTCAACTGTATAGCGGGCGGCTGCTGGGTGCTGCATCCCGCGTATGTGGCCAGGAGTTCAGCTGTTGGGATGTTCCTACAGGTGAGACTTGCCACCCACCTCCTCTGCTGCGCGCCGGCCAGGAGCCAGCGCGTGCTCAACTGTATAGCGGGCGGCTGCTGGGTGCTGCATCCCGCGTATGTGGCCAGGAGTTCAGCTGTTGGGATGTTCCTACAGGTGAGACTTGCCACCCACCTCCTCTGCTGCGCGCCGGCCAGGAGCCAGCGCGTGCTCAACTGTATAGCGGGCGGCTGCTGGGTGCTGCATCCCGCGTATGTGGCCAGGAGTTCAGCTGTTGGGATGTTCCTACAGGTGAGACTTGCCACCCACCTCCTCTGCTGCGCGCCGGCCAGGAGCCAGCGCGTGCTCAACTGTATAGCGGGCGGCTGCTGGGTGCTGCATCCCGCGTATGTGGCCAGGAGTTCAGCTGTTGGGATGTTCCTACAGGTGAGACTTGCCACCCACCTCCTCTGCTGCGCGCCGGCCAGGAGCCAGCGCGTGCTCAACTGTATAGCGGGCGGCTGCTGGGTGCTGCATCCCGCGTATGTGGCCAGGAGTTCAGCTGTTGGGATGTTCCTACAGGTGAGACTTGCCACCCACCTCCTCTGCTGCGCGCCGGCCAGGAGCCAGCGCGTGCTCAACTGTATAGCGGGCGGCTGCTGGGTGCTGCATCCCGCGTATGTGGCCAGGAGTTCAGCTGTTGGGATGTTCCTACAGGTGAGACTTGCCACCCACCTCCTCTGCTGCGCGCCGGCCAGGAGCCAGCGCGTGCTCAACTGTATAGCGGGCGGCTGCTGGGTGCTGCATCCCGCGTATGTGGCCAGGAGTTCAGCTGTTGGGATGTTCCTACAGGTGAGACTTGCCACCCACCTCCTCTGCTGCGCGCCGGCCAGGAGCCAGCGCGTGCTTAACTGTATAGCGGGCGGCTGCTGGGTGCTGCATCCCGCGTATGTGGCCAGGAGTTCAGCTGTTGGGATGTTCCTACAGGTGAGACTTGCCACCCACCTCCTCTGCTGCGCGCCGGCCAGGAGCCAGCGCGTGCTCAACTGTATAGCGGGCGGCTGCTGGGTGCTGCATCCCGCGTATGTGGCCAGGAGTTCAGCTGTTGGGATGTTCCTACAGGTGAGACTTGCCACCCACCTCCTCTGCTGCGCGCCGGCCAGGAGCCAGCGCGTGCTCAACTGTATAGCGGGTGGCTGCTGGGTGCTGCATCCCGCGTATGTGGCCAGGAGTTCAGCTGTTGGGATGTTCCTACAGGTGAGACTTGCCAATCAACTTTTTTCAACTGTTCTAAGTTGTAGTTATAGTTAAACTAGGATCGTAGAACGTTTATGAATACGGTTCTAAATAAATAAAAATTCCCCAGGAGGAGGCCTACGAGTGGGGCAACCCCCTCGCGACGTGTCTCCCGGCCGTGTCCGGCGGCGAGCGCGTGCTGGCGGCCGCCGCCCACCGGTGGCGGACGCGCCGCGCCGGCGGCCGGCCGGGACCCTTCGCCGGTGTTGTGGCGCTGCTGCACGCGCCCGAGCAGCGCAGGAAGCTGCTCGCGAGGCTGGTGCGGGCTGGAGAGGGGACCATTGTCGAGGAAGAGTGAGTCATTGTTACTATGCGACGTGTCTCCCGGCCGTGTCCGGCGGCCGGCCGGGACCCTTCGCCGGTGTTGTGGCGCTGCTGCACGCGCCCGAGCAGCGCAGGAAGCTGCTCGCGAGGCTGGTGCGGGCTGGAGAGGGGACCATTGTCGAGGAAGAGTGAGTCATTGTTACTATGCGACGTGTCTCCCGGCCGTGTCCGGCGGCCGGCCGGGACCCTTCGCCGGTGTTGTGGCGCTGCTGCACGCGCCCGAGCAGCGCAGGAAGCTGCTCGCGAGGCTGGTGCGGGCTGGAGAGGGGACCATTGTCGAGGAAGAGTGAGTCATTGTTACTATGCGACGTGTCTCCCGGCCGTGTCCGGCGGCCGGCCGGGACCCTTCGCCGGTGTTGTGGCGCTGCTGCACGCGCCCGAGCAGCGCAGGAAGCTGCTCGCGAGGCTGGTGCGGGCTGGAGAGGGGACCATTGTCGAGGAAGAGTGAGTCATTGTTACTATGCGACGTGTCTCCCGGCCGTGTCCGGCGGCCGGCCGGGACCCTTCGCCGGTGTTGTGGCGCTGCTGCACGCGCCCGAGCAGCGCAGGAAGCTGCTCGCGAGGCTGGTGCGGGCTGGAGAGGGGACCATTGTCGAGGAAGAGTGAGTCATTGTTACTATGCGACGTGTCTCCCGGCCGTGTCCGGCGGCCGGCCGGGACCCTTCGCCGGTGTTGTGGCGCTGCTGCACGCGCCCGAGCAGCGCAGGAAGCTGCTCGCGAGGCTGGTGCGGGCTGGAGAGGGGACCATTGTCGAGGAAGAGTGAGTCATTGTTACTATGCGACGTGTCTCCCGGCCGTGTCCGGCGGCCGGCCGGGACCCTTCGCCGGTGTTGTGGCGCTGCTGCACGCGCCCGAGCAGCGCAGGAAGCTGCTCGCGAGGCTGGTGCGGGCTGGAGAGGGGACCATTGTCGAGGAAGAGTGAGTCATTGTTACTATGCGACGTGTCTCCCGGCCGTGTCCGGCGGCCGGCCGGGACCCTTCGCCGGTGTTGTGGCGCTGCTGCACGCGCCCGAGCAGCGCAGGAAGCTGCTCGCGAGGCTGGTGCGGGCTGGAGAGGGGACCATTGTCGAGGAAGAGTGAGTCATTGTTACTATGCGACGTGTCTCCCGGCCGTGTCCGGCGGCCGGCCGGGACCCTTCGCCGGTGTTGTGGCGCTGCTGCACGCGCCCGAGCAGCGCAGGAAGCTGCTCGCGAGGCTGGTGCGGGCTGGAGAGGGGACCATTGTCGAGGAAGAGTGAGTCATTGTTACTATGCGACGTGTCTCCCGGCCGTGTCCGGCGGCCGGCCGGGACCCTTCGCCGGTGTTGTGGCGCTGCTGCACGCGCCCGAGCAGCGCAGGAAGCTGCTCGCGAGGCTGGTGCGGGCTGGAGAGGGGACCATTGTCGAGGAAGAGTGAGTCATTGTTACTATGCGACGTGTCTCCCGGCCGTGTCCGGCGGCCGGCCGGGACCCTTCGCCGGTGTTGTGGCGCTGCTGCACGCGCCCGAGCAGCGCAGGAAGCTGCTCGCGAGGCTGGTGCGGGCTGGAGAGGGGACCATTGTCGAGGAAGAGTGAGTCATTGTTACTATGCGACGTGTCTCCCGGCCGTGTCCGGCGGCCGGCCGGGACCCTTCGCCGGTGTTGTGGCGCTGCTGCACGCGCCCGAGCAGCGCAGGAAGCTGCTCGCGAGGCTGGTGCGGGCTGGAGAGGGGACCATTGTCGAGGAAGAGTGAGTCATTGTTACTATGCGACGTGTCTCCCGGCCGTGTCCGGCGGCCGGCCGGGATCCTTCGCCGGTGTCGTGGCGCTGCTGCACGCGCCCGAGCAGCGCAGGAAGCTGCTCGCGAGGCTGGTGCGGGCTGGAGAGGGGACCATTGTCGAGGAAGAGCGAGTCATTGTTACTATGCGACGTGTCTCCCGGCCGTGTCCGGCGGCCGGCCGGGACCCTTCGCCGGTGTTGTGGCGCTGCTGCACGCGCCCGAGCAGCGCAGGAAGCTGCTCGCGAGGCTGGTGCGGGCTGGAGAGGGGACCATTGTCGAGGAAGAGTGAGTCATTGTTACTATGCGACGTGTCTCCCGGCCGTGTCCGGCGGCCGGCCGGGACCCTTCGCCGGTGTTGTGGCGCTGCTGCACGCGCCCGAGCAGCGCAGGAAGCTGCTCGCGAGGCTGGTGCGGGCTGGAGAGGGGACCATTGTCGAGGAAGAGTGAGTCATTGTTACTATGCGACGTGTCTCCCGGCCGTGTCCGGCGGCCGGCCGGGACCCTTCGCCGGTGTTGTGGCGCTGCTGCACGCGCCCGAGCAGCGCAGGAAGCTGCTCGCGAGGCTGGTGCGGGCTGGAGAGGGGACCATTGTCGAGGAAGAGTGAGTCATTGTTACTATGCGACGTGTCTCCCGGCCGTGTCCGGCGGCCGGCCGGGACCCTTCGCCGGTGTTGTGGCGCTGCTGCACGCGCCCGAGCAGCGCAGGAAGCTGCTCGCGAGGCTGGTGCGGGCTGGAGAGGGGACCATTGTCGAGGAAGAGTGAGTCATTGTTACTATGCGACGTGTCTCCCGGCCGTGTCCGGCGGCCGGCCGGGACCCTTCGCCGGTGTTGTGGCGCTGCTGCACGCGCCCGAGCAGCGCAGGAAGCTGCTCGCGAGGCTGGTGCGGGCTGGAGAGGGGACCATTGTCGAGGAAGAGTGAGTCATTGTTACTATGCGACGTGTCTCCCGGCCGTGTCCGGCGGCCGGCCGGGACCCTTCGCCGGTGTTGTGGCGCTGCTGCACGCGCCCGAGCAGCGCAGGAAGCTGCTCGCGAGGCTGGTGCGGGCTGGAGAGGGGACCATTGTCGAGGAAGAGTGAGTCATTGTTACTATGCGACGTGTCTCCCGGCCGTGTCCGGCGGCCGGCCGGGACCCTTCGCCGGTGTTGTGGCGCTGCTGCACGCGCCCGAGCAGCGCAGGAAGCTGCTCGCGAGGCTGGTGCGGGCTGGAGAGGGGACCATTGTCGAGGAAGAGTGAGTCATTGTTACTATGCGACGTGTCTCCCGGCCGTGTCCGGCGGCCGGCCGGGACCCTTCGCCGGTGTTGTGGCGCTGCTGCACGCGCCCGAGCAGCGCAGGAAGCTGCTCGCGAGGCTGGTGCGGGCTGGAGAGGGGACCATTGTCGAGGAAGAGTGAGTCATTGTTACTATGCGACGTGTCTCCCGGCCGTGTCCGGCGGCCGGCCGGGACCCTTCGCCGGTGTTGTGGCGCTGCTGCACGCGCCCGAGCAGCGCAGGAAGCTGCTCGCGAGGCTGGTGCGGGCTGGAGAGGGGACCATTGTCGAGGAAGAGTGAGTCATTGTTACTATGCGACGTGTCTCCCGGCCGTGTCCGGCGGCCGGCCGGGACCCTTCGCCGGTGTTGTGGCGCTGCTGCACGCGCCCGAGCAGCGCAGGAAGCTGCTCGCGAGGCTGGTGCGGGCTGGAGAGGGGACCATTGTCGAGGAAGAGTGAGTCATTGTTACTATGCGACGTGTCTCCCGGCCGTGTCCGGCGGCCGGCCGGGACCCTTCGCCGGTGTTGTGGCGCTGCTGCACGCGCCCGAGCAGCGCAGGAAGCTGCTCGCGAGGCTGGTGCGGGCTGGAGAGGGGACCATTGTCGAGGAAGAGTGAGTCATTGTTACTATGCGACGTGTCTCCCGGCCGTGTCCGGCGGCCGGCCGGGACCCTTCGCCGGTGTTGTGGCGCTGCTGCACGCGCCCGAGCAGCGCAGGAAGCTGCTCGCGAGGCTGGTGCGGGCTGGAGAGGGGACCATTGTCGAGGAAGAGTGAGTCATTGTTACTATGCGACGTGTCTCCCGGCCGTGTCCGGCGGCCGGCCGGGACCCTTCGCCGGTGTTGTGGCGCTGCTGCACGCGCCCGAGCAGCGCAGGAAGCTGCTCGCGAGGCTGGTGCGGGCTGGAGAGGGGACCATTGTCGAGGAAGAGTGAGTCATTGTTACTATGCGACGTGTCTCCCGGCCGTGTCCGGCGGCCGGCCGGGACCCTTCGCCGGTGTTGTGGCGCTGCTGCACGCGCCCGAGCAGCGCAGGAAGCTGCTCGCGAGGCTGGTGCGGGCTGGAGAGGGGACCATTGTCGAGGAAGAGTGAGTCATTGTTACTATGCGACGTGTCTCCCGGCCGTGTCCGGCGGCCGGCCGGGACCCTTCGCCGGTGTCGTGGCGCTGCTGCACGCGCCCGAGCAGCGCAGGAAGCTGCTCGCGAGGCTGGTGCGGGCTGGAGAGGGGACCATTGTCGAGGAAGAGCGAGTCATTGTTACTATGCGACGTGTCTCCCGGCCGTGTCCGGCGGCCGGCCGGGACCCTTCGCCGGTGTTGTGGCGCTGCTGCACGCGCCCGAGCAGCGCAGGAAGCTGCTCGCGAGGCTGGTGCGGGCTGGAGAGGGGACCATTGTCGAGGAAGAGTGAGTCATTGTTACTATGCGACGTGTCTCCCGGCCGTGTCCGGCGGCCGGCCGGGACCCTTCGCCGGTGTTGTGGCGCTGCTGCACGCGCCCGAGCAGCGCAGGAAGCTGCTCGCGAGGCTGGTGCGGGCTGGAGAGGGGACCATTGTCGAGGAAGAGTGAGTCATTGTTACTATGCGACGTGTCTCCCGGCCGTGTCCGGCGGCCGGCCGGGACCCTTCGCCGGTGTTGTGGCGCTGCTGCACGCGCCCGAGCAGCGCAGGAAGCTGCTCGCGAGGCTGGTGCGGGCTGGAGAGGGGACCATTGTCGAGGAAGAGTGAGTCATTGTTACTATGCGACGTGTCTCCCGGCCGTGTCCGGCGGCCGGCCGGGACCCTTCGCCGGTGTTGTGGCGCTGCTGCACGCGCCCGAGCAGCGCAGGAAGCTGCTCGCGAGGCTGGTGCGGGCTGGAGAGGGGACCATTGTCGAGGAAGAGTGAGTCATTGTTACTATGCGACGTGTCTCCCGGCCGTGTCCGGCGGCCGGCCGGGACCCTTCGCCGGTGTTGTGGCGCTGCTGCACGCGCCCGAGCAGCGCAGGAAGCTGCTCGCGAGGCTGGTGCGGGCTGGAGAGGGGACCATTGTCGAGGAAGAGTGAGTCATTGTTACTATGCGACGTGTCTCCCGGCCGTGTCCGGCGGCCGGCCGGGACCCTTCGCCGGTGTTGTGGCGCTGCTGCACGCGCCCGAGCAGCGCAGGAAGCTGCTCGCGAGGCTGGTGCGGGCTGGAGAGGGGACCATTGTCGAGGAAGAGTGAGTCATTGTTACTATGCGACGTGTCTCCCGGCCGTGTCCGGCGGCCGGCCGGGACCCTTCGCCGGTGTTGTGGCGCTGCTGCACGCGCCCGAGCAGCGCAGGAAGCTGCTCGCGAGGCTGGTGCGGGCTGGAGAGGGGACCATTGTCGAGGAAGAGTGAGTCATTGTTACTATGCGACGTGTCTCCCGGCCGTGTCCGGCGGCCGGCCGGGACCCTTCGCCGGTGTTGTGGCGCTGCTGCACGCGCCCGAGCAGCGCAGGAAGCTGCTCGCGAGGCTGGTGCGGGCTGGAGAGGGGACCATTGTCGAGGAAGAGTGAGTCATTGTTACTATGCGACGTGTCTCCCGGCCGTGTCCGGCGGCCGGCCGGGACCCTTCGCCGGTGTTGTGGCGCTGCTGCACGCGCCCGAGCAGCGCAGGAAGCTGCTCGCGAGGCTGGTGCGGGCTGGAGAGGGGACCATTGTCGAGGAAGAGTGAGTCATTGTTACTATGCGACGTGTCTCCCGGCCGTGTCCGGCGGCCGGCCGGGACCCTTCGCCGGTGTTGTGGCGCTGCTGCACGCGCCCGAGCAGCGCAGGAAGCTGCTCGCGAGGCTGGTGCGGGCTGGAGAGGGGACCATTGTCGAGGAAGAGTGAGTCATTGTTACTATGCGACGTGTCTCCCGGCCGTGTCCGGCGGCCGGCCGGGACCCTTCGCCGGTGTCGTGGCGCTGCTGCACGCGCCCGAGCAGCGCAGGAAGCTGCTCGCGAGGCTGGTGCGGGCTGGAGAGGGGACCATTGTCGAGGAAGAGCGAGTCATTGTTACTATGCGACGTGTCTCCCGGCCGTGTCCGGCGGCCGGCCGGGACCCTTCGCCGGTGTTGTGGCGCTGCTGCACGCGCCCGAGCAGCGCAGGAAGCTGCTCGCGAGGCTGGTGCGGGCTGGAGAGGGGACCATTGTCGAGGAAGAGTGAGTCATTGTTACTATGCGACGTGTCTCCCGGCCGTGTCCGGCGGCCGGCCGGGACCCTTCGCCGGTGTTGTGGCGCTGCTGCACGCGCCCGAGCAGCGCAGGAAGCTGCTCGCGAGGCTGGTGCGGGCTGGAGAGGGGACCATTGTCGAGGAAGAGTGAGTCATTGTTACTATGCGACGTGTCTCCCGGCCGTGTCCGGCGGCCGGCCGGGACCCTTCGCCGGTGTTGTGGCGCTGCTGCACGCGCCCGAGCAGCGCAGGAAGCTGCTCGCGAGGCTGGTGCGGGCTGGAGAGGGGACCATTGTCGAGGAAGAGTGAGTCATTGTTACTATGCGACGTGTCTCCCGGCCGTGTCCGGCGGCCGGCCGGGACCCTTCGCCGGTGTTGTGGCGCTGCTGCACGCGCCCGAGCAGCGCAGGAAGCTGCTCGCGAGGCTGGTGCGGGCTGGAGAGGGGACCATTGTCGAGGAAGAGTGAGTCATTGTTACTATGCGACGTGTCTCCCGGCCGTGTCCGGCGGCCGGCCGGGACCCTTCGCCGGTGTTGTGGCGCTGCTGCACGCGCCCGAGCAGCGCAGGAAGCTGCTCGCGAGGCTGGTGCGGGCTGGAGAGGGGACCATTGTCGAGGAAGAGTGAGTCATTGTTACTATGCGACGTGTCTCCCGGCCGTGTCCGGCGGCCGGCCGGGACCCTTCGCCGGTGTTGTGGCGCTGCTGCACGCGCCCGAGCAGCGCAGGAAGTTGCTCGCGAGGCTGGTGCGGGCTGGAGAGGGGACCATTGTCGAGGAAGAGTGAGTCATTGTTACTATGCGACGTGTCTCCCGGCCGTGTCCGGCGGCCGGCCGGGACCCTTCGCCGGTGTCGTGGCGCTGCTGCACGCGCCCGAGCAGCGCAGGAAGCTGCTCGCGAGGCTGGTGCGGGCTGGAGAGGGGACCATTGTCGAGGAAGAGTGAGTCATTGTTACTATGCGACGTGTCTCCCGGCCGTGTCCGGCGGCCGGCCGGGACCCTTCGCCGGTGTTGTGGCGCTGCTGCACGCGCCCGAGCAGCGCAGGAAGCTGCTCGCGAGGCTGGTGCGGGCTGGAGAGGGGACCATTGTCGAGGAAGAGTGAGTCATTGTTACTATGCGACGTGTCTCCCGGCCGTGTCCGGCGGCCGGCCGGGACCCTTCGCCGGTGTTGTGGCGCTGCTGCACGCGCCCGAGCAGCGCAGGAAGCTGCTCGCGAGGCTGGTGCGGGCTGGAGAGGGGACCATTGTCGAGGAAGAGTGAGTCATTGTTACTATGCGACGTGTCTCCCGGCCGTGTCCGGCGGCCGGCCGGGACCCTTCGCCGGTGTTGTGGCGCTGCTGCACGCGCCCGAGCAGCGCAGGAAGCTGCTCGCGAGGCTGGTGCGGGCTGGAGAGGGGACCATTGTCGAGGAAGAGTGAGTCATTGTTACTATGCGACGTGTCTCCCGGCCGTGTCCGGCGGCCGGCCGGGACCCTTCGCCGGTGTTGTGGCGCTGCTGCACGCGCCCGAGCAGCGCAGGAAGCTGCTCGCGAGGCTGGTGCGGGCTGGAGAGGGGACCATTGTCGAGGAAGAGTGAGTCATTGTTACTATGCGACGTGTCTCCCGGCCGTGTCCGGCGGCCGGCCGGGACCCTTCGCCGGTGTCGTGGCGCTGCTGCACGCGCCCGAGCAGCGCAGGAAGCTGCTCGCGAGGCTGGTGCGGGCTGGAGAGGGGACCATTGTCGAGGAAGAGTGAGTCATTGTTACTATGCGACGTGTCTCCCGGCCGTGTCCGGCGGCCGGCCGGGACCCTTCGCCGGTGTTGTGGCGCTGCTGCACGCGCCCGAGCAGCGCAGGAAGCTGCTCGCGAGGCTGGTGCGGGCTGGAGAGGGGACCATTGTCGAGGAAGAGTGAGTCATTGTTACTATGCGACGTGTCTCCCGGCCGTGTCCGGCGGCCGGCCGGGACCCTTCGCCGGTGTTGTGGCGCTGCTGCACGCGCCCGAGCAGCGCAGGAAGCTGCTCGCGAGGCTGGTGCGGGCTGGAGAGGGGACCATTGTCGAGGAAGAGTGAGTCATTGTTACTATGCGACGTGTCTCCCGGCCGTGTCCGGCGGCCGGCCGGGACCCTTCGCCGGTGTTGTGGCGCTGCTGCACGCGCCCGAGCAGCGCAGGAAGCTGCTCGCGAGGCTGGTGCGGGCTGGAGAGGGGACCATTGTCGAGGAAGAGTGAGTCATTGTTACTATGCGACGTGTCTCCCGGCCGTGTCCGGCGGCCGGCCGGGACCCTTCGCCGGTGTTGTGGCGCTGCTGCACGCGCCCGAGCAGCGCAGGAAGCTGCTCGCGAGGCTGGTGCGGGCTGGAGAGGGGACCATTGTCGAGGAAGAGTGAGTCATTGTTACTATGCGACGTGTCTCCCGGCCGTGTCCGGCGGCCGGCCGGGACCCTTCGCCGGTGTTGTGGCGCTGCTGCACGCGCCCGAGCAGCGCAGGAAGCTGCTCGCGAGGCTGGTGCGGGCTGGAGAGGGGACCATTGTCGAGGAAGAGTGAGTCATTGTTACTATGCGACGTGTCTCCCGGCCGTGTCCGGCGGCCGGCCGGGACCCTTCGCCGGTGTTGTGGCGCTGCTGCACGCGCCCGAGCAGCGCAGGAAGCTGCTCGCGAGGCTGGTGCGGGCTGGAGAGGGGACCATTGTCGAGGAAGAGTGAGTCATTGTTACTATGCGACGTGTCTCCCGGCCGTGTCCGGCGGCCGGCCGGGACCCTTCGCCGGTGTCGTGGCGCTGCTGCACGCGCCCGAGCAGCGCAGGAAGCTGCTCGCGAGGCTGGTGCGGGCTGGAGAGGGGACCATTGTCGAGGAAGAGCGAGTCATTGTTACTATGCGACGTGTCTCCCGGCCGTGTCCGGCGGCCGGCCGGGACCCTTCGCCGGTGTTGTGGCGCTGCTGCACGCGCCCGAGCAGCGCAGGAAGCTGCTCGCGAGGCTGGTGCGGGCTGGAGAGGGGACCATTGTCGAGGAAGAGTGAGTCATTGTTACTATGCGACGTGTCTCCCGGCCGTGTCCGGCGGCCGGCCGGGACCCTTCGCCGGTGTTGTGGCGCTGCTGCACGCGCCCGAGCAGCGCAGGAAGCTGCTCGCGAGGCTGGTGCGGGCTGGAGAGGGGACCATTGTCGAGGAAGAGTGAGTCATTGTTACTATGCGACGTGTCTCCCGGCCGTGTCCGGCGGCCGGCCGGGACCCTTCGCCGGTGTTGTGGCGCTGCTGCACGCGCCCGAGCAGCGCAGGAAGCTGCTCGCGAGGCTGGTGCGGGCTGGAGAGGGGACCATTGTCGAGGAAGAGTGAGTCATTGTTACTATGCGACGTGTCTCCCGGCCGTGTCCGGCGGCCGGCCGGGACCCTTCGCCGGTGTTGTGGCGCTGCTGCACGCGCCCGAGCAGCGCAGGAAGCTGCTCGCGAGGCTGGTGCGGGCTGGAGAGGGGACCATTGTCGAGGAAGAGTGAGTCATTGTTACTATGCGACGTGTCTCCCGGCCGTGTCCGGCGGCCGGCCGGGACCCTTCGCCGGTGTTGTGGCGCTGCTGCACGCGCCCGAGCAGCGCAGGAAGCTGCTCGCGAGGCTGGTGCGGGCTGGAGAGGGGACCATTGTCGAGGAAGAGTGAGTCATTGTTACTATGCGACGTGTCTCCCGGCCGTGTCCGGCGGCCGGCCGGGACCCTTCGCCGGTGTTGTGGCGCTGCTGCACGCGCCCGAGCAGCGCAGGAAGTTGCTCGCGAGGCTGGTGCGGGCTGGAGAGGGGACCATTGTCGAGGAAGAGTGAGTCATTGTTACTATGCGACGTGTCTCCCGGCCGTGTCCGGCGGCCGGCCGGGACCCTTCGCCGGTGTCGTGGCGCTGCTGCACGCGCCCGAGCAGCGCAGGAAGCTGCTCGCGAGGCTGGTGCGGGCTGGAGAGGGGACCATTGTCGAGGAAGAGTGAGTCATTGTTACTATGCGACGTGTCTCCCGGCCGTGTCCGGCGGCCGGCCGGGACCCTTCGCCGGTGTTGTGGCGCTGCTGCACGCGCCCGAGCAGCGCAGGAAGCTGCTCGCGAGGCTGGTGCGGGCTGGAGAGGGGACCATTGTCGAGGAAGAGTGAGTCATTGTTACTATGCGACGTGTCTCCCGGCCGTGTCCGGCGGCCGGCCGGGACCCTTCGCCGGTGTTGTGGCGCTGCTGCACGCGCCCGAGCAGCGCAGGAAGCTGCTCGCTAGGCTGGTGCGGGCTGGAGAGGGGACCATTGTCGAGGAAGAGTGAGTCATTGTTACTATGCGACGTGTCTCCCGGCCGTGTCCGGCGGCCGGCCGGGACCCTTCGCCGGTGTTGTGGCGCTGCTGCACGCGCCCGAGCAGCGCAGGAAGCTGCTCGCGAGGCTGGTGCGGGCTGGAGAGGGGACCATTGTCGAGGAAGAGTGAGTCATTGTTACTATGCGACGTGTCTCCCGGCCGTGTCCGGCGGCCGGCCGGGACCCTTCGCCGGTGTTGTGGCGCTGCTGCACGCGCCCGAGCAGCGCAGGAAGCTGCTCGCGAGGCTGGTGCGGGCTGGAGAGGGGACCATTGTCGAGGAAGAGTGAGTCATTGTTACTATGCGACGTGTCTCCCGGCCGTGTCCGGCGGCCGGCCGGGACCCTTCGCCGGTGTCGTGGCGCTGCTGCACGCGCCCGAGCAGCGCAGGAAGCTGCTCGCGAGGCTGGTGCGGGCTGGAGAGGGGACCATTGTCGAGGAAGAGTGAGTCATTGTTACTATGCGACGTGTCTCCCGGCCGTGTCCGGCGGCCGGCCGGGACCCTTCGCCGGTGTTGTGGCGCTGCTGCACGCGCCCGAGCAGCGCAGGAAGCTGCTCGCGAGGCTGGTGCGGGCTGGAGAGGGGACCATTGTCGAGGAAGAGTGAGTCATTGTTACTATGCGACGTGTCTCCCGGCCGTGTCCGGCGGCCGGCCGGGACCCTTCGCCGGTGTTGTGGCGCTGCTGCACGCGCCCGAGCAGCGCAGGAAGCTGCTCGCGAGGCTGGTGCGGGCTGGAGAGGGGACCATTGTCGAGGAAGAGTGAGTCATTGTTACTATGCGACGTGTCTCCCGGCCGTGTCCGGCGGCCGGCCGGGACCCTTCGCCGGTGTTGTGGCGCTGCTGCACGCGCCCGAGCAGCGCAGGAAGCTGCTCGCGAGGCTGGTGCGGGCTGGAGAGGGGACCATTGTCGAGGAAGAGTGAGTCATTGTTACTATGCGACGTGTCTCCCGGCCGTGTCCGGCGGCCGGCCGGGACCCTTCGCCGGTGTTGTGGCGCTGCTGCACGCGCCCGAGCAGCGCAGGAAGCTGCTCGCGAGGCTGGTGCGGGCTGGAGAGGGGACCATTGTCGAGGAAGAGTGAGTCATTGTTACTATGCGACGTGTCTCCCGGCCGTGTCCGGCGGCCGGCCGGGACCCTTCGCCGGTGTTGTGGCGCTGCTGCACGCGCCCGAGCAGCGCAGGAAGCTGCTCGCGAGGCTGGTGCGGGCTGGAGAGGGGACCATTGTCGAGGAAGAGTGATTCATTGTTACTATGCGACGTGTCTCCCGGCCGTGTCCGGCGGCCGGCCGGGACCCTTCGCCGGTGTTGTGGCGCTGCTGCACGCGCCCGAGCAGCGCAGGAAGCTGCTCGCGAGGCTGGTGCGGGCTGGAGAGGGGACCATTGTCGAGGAAGAGTGAGTCATTGTTACTATGCGACGTGTCTCCCGGCCGTGTCCGGCGGCCGGCCGGGACCCTTCGCCGGTGTTGTGGCGCTGCTGCACGCGCCCGAGCAGCGCAGGAAGCTGCTCGCGAGGCTGGTGCGGGCTGGAGAGGGGACCATTGTCGAGGAAGAGTGAGTCATTGTTACTATGCGACGTGTCTCCCGGCCGTGTCCGGCGGCCGGCCGGGACCCTTCGCCGGTGTTGTGGCGCTGCTGCACGCGCCCGAGCAGCGCAGGAAGCTGCTCGCGAGGCTGGTGCGGGCTGGAGAGGGGACCATTGTCGAGGAAGAGTGAGTCATTGTTACTATGCGACGTGTCTCCCGGCCGTGTCCGGCGGCCGGCCGGGACCCTTCGCCGGTGTTGTGGCGCTGCTGCACGCGCCCGAGCAGCGCAGGAAGCTGCTCGCGAGGCTGGTGCGGGCTGGAGAGGGGACCATTGTCGAGGAAGAGTGAGTCATTGTTACTATGCGACGTGTCTCCCGGCCGTGTCCGGCGGCCGGCCGGGACCCTTCGCCGGTGTTGTGGCGCTGCTGCACGCGCCCGAGCAGCGCAGGAAGCTGCTCGCGAGGCTGGTGCGGGCTGGAGAGGGGACCATTGTCGAGGAAGAGTGAGTCATTGTTACTATGCGACGTGTCTCCCGGCCGTGTCCGGCGGCCGGCCGGGACCCTTCGCCGGTGTTGTGGCGCTGCTGCACGCGCCCGAGCAGCGCAGGAAGCTGCTCGCGAGGCTGGTGCGGGCTGGAGAGGGGACCATTGTCGAGGAAGAGTGAGTCATTGTTACTATGCGACGTGTCTCCCGGCCGTGTCCGGCGGCCGGCCGGGACCCTTCGCCGGTGTTGTGGCGCTGCTGCACGCGCCCGAGCAGCGCAGGAAGCTGCTCGCGAGGCTGGTGCGGGCTGGAGAGGGGACCATTGTCGAGGAAGAGTGAGTCATTGTTACTATGCGACGTGTCTCCCGGCCGTGTCCGGCGGCCGGCCGGGACCCTTCGCCGGTGTTGTGGCGCTGCTGCACGCGCCCGAGCAGCGCAGGAAGCTGCTCGCGAGGCTGGTGCGGGCTGGAGAGGGGACCATTGTCGAGGAAGAGTGAGTCATTGTTACTATGCGACGTGTCTCCCGGCCGTGTCCGGCGGCCGGCCGGGACCCTTCGCCGGTGTTGTGGCGCTGCTGCACGCGCCCGAGCAGCGCAGGAAGCTGCTCGCGAGGCTGGTGCGGGCTGGAGAGGGGACCATTGTCGAGGAAGAGTGAGTCATTGTTACTATGCGACGTGTCTCCCGGCCGTGTCCGGCGGCCGGCCGGGACCCTTCGCCGGTGTTGTGGCGCTGCTGCACGCGCCCGAGCAGCGCAGGAAGCTGCTCGCGAGGCTGGTGCGGGCTGGAGAGGGGACCATTGTCGAGGAAGAGTGAGTCATTGTTACTATGCGACGTGTCTCCCGGCCGTGTCCGGCGGCCGGCCGGGACCCTTCGCCGGTGTTGTGGCGCTGCTGCACGCGCCCGAGCAGCGCAGGAAGCTGCTCGCGAGGCTGGTGCGGGCTGGAGAGGGGACCATTGTCGAGGAAGAGTGAGTCATTGTTACTATGCGACGTGTCTCCCGGCCGTGTCCGGCGGCCGGCCGGGACCCTTCGCCGGTGTTGTGGCGCTGCTGCACGCGCCCGAGCAGCGCAGGAAGCTGCTCGCGAGGCTGGTGCGGGCTGGAGAGGGGACCATTGTCGAGGAAGAGTGAGTCATTGTTACTATGCGACTTGTCTCCCGGCCGTGTTGTGAATATAATATATGTATCTTTAAAATGATCTGTAAACCGTTGTTACAGACCTCCATACACCGATGAGAGCATCAACGTATGCTTCGCCGACCCAAAGCGTTATCCAATGAAAGAGCGAGACAGAGCGTGGCTCGTGTCTCGCCGCGTCCCTGTCTGCGCGTCCATACTACTTAGCGCGTTTCTTACGGAAGAAAACCGCCCGGACTTGAACCTGCAATGTCTGCCGGAGTTCAAAGCGTAACCCCACATCAGCATGCCGTGTGGCTTGGCAAACTGAACATAACCAATGTACAGTAGATACAGTTAATATATTAGCTAAAACAGTGACTCAGCAAGAGTCTAATAAGACTTTTATCTATCCAAATATCATAAACCCTCCATGATGCGTTCAAGAACCGCACATTATGACCACCTTAAAAATAGACTGTTTTGTTAGAACAAATTTCTTATCTGTGAAAATGTTATTATTGCTAAATAATAACATCGATTTCGATATTATTATTTCATTCAAATTTCGAACATCTCTGAAATCAAAGAAATTTAATTTGACCTCTATTCTAATATCAGTCGAGATGACGTTTAGTTCGAAATGAATTGTCAAGTTGCATACTTTGACAAATGTCGCACGTAAGTAAGATATCGAACGACATGATAGTTGAATCCGACTCTAGTTTGTCTCTGAATTAAGAAAAAACAATGACAGCTGCCAGAAAACAACGCCGCGATGCCGGTCATAATATGCGGCTCCTGAATGCATCATGGAGGCTTATGATATGTGGATAGATAAAGTAGTGTATGTAACTGTACATAATTAGGCATTAAAACACTCGTGTGATGTTATTATGAAACGAGCCGAACCCACACTCGTGTTTAATGCCCTTCATTATGTACAGTCACATAAACTACTATTAACACTTGCGCTCCATTTGAAACTGCCCACTATCCCGACTTGCGCTTAAGTTTATTGCAGCGTCGCGTGTCTGTGTGAGTGCGTCACGTCGTCCCTGCGTTAATTGGCTACTTTCCTAAAAAAAATATTTTGTCTTGTCAGTTAGATTATCAAAAATATTGGATACGTATTTTTATTTTGACAATCAAAAAAAAATTATGAACATATAGCCCCTTAAAGTTCCGCGTGACTTCGCTTTATATATTTTTTTATAATCTAACTGACGGACTAAAAAGAGTTATATTTTTGACGTGATAACGTCTTATAAATCGATGAACACCGGCAGCACGCACGAAAAAGTATGACTCATTGTCCCGTTCCGCCTGAGCCGAGCGTTCGGCTTTATGACGTTATCACGTAAAATTATAGTCCGTAAACCGACTTTATAGACAATCAATTTTTTTTTACCCAGAAAAGTACCCAATTATCTACTGTGCAGTAGATATATAGCTTAAAAATATAAAAAAAAATCCGCACAAATGTCCCATTCGACGCACTCTAGCGGCCTTCGGTGAACTCGGCGGCGCACCAGTCACACGTGCCACGCATGTGCCGCGTAGATCTGGGTCTTAATAAAGGGCAGGTCTGAAAAGGTGTAAAGAGACTAATTGAGATACTTGTTTTTATAATTAGCAAATTTACCATAGCATGATACACTTCGTCATCCATCACAATAACAGGACTCTACAGAAAGGAGTGTAAAGCTTAAATAACATAAGATATATACCTAATTTAGATATTTGACCTGAATGTACATACCAGTAGGTAGCTTTAAAATAGTTAATAGGGAACATTACTGCAATGTTCTGCCGCCAGAGTGCAGCACTAACACAATTAGTAAACAGTTTTTTTGACAACTTTGACAAGTCCTTCAAAGTTCTGGATCAAATAGGGAAGAGAATATTTCAATAAATAAAACGCATCAGTGCTGCGTAATTGGATGCAAGAATGAAGGGCATCATTCATTTCCGAAGGAAACGATGATACGAAAACTATGCGAAGCGGCAATACGTCGTAAAGCAAAAAAAACCCTCATCCACCTTTAAATAGCTATAGGATGCCATTTTAATATCACAGTACAGGTATTTTACACACGAATGATAATAAAACGATTGTAGTTTAACGCGTTTTCATCAATTATTTGTTATTGTTTGTTAATAAATATGACATTGTACGTCATGGCGGTTTGTTTACGGGTTGTGTTAGTGTCGCCCCCTACGCAGAGCTTTGCGTAATGTTCCCTATTGTTATAAAACTTATAAATTAATACAGAGGGTTAATTGTTTAGTGAATTTTGATGTCCAGCTTCGAAATAACGAATATCGACCTTATTGAAAACTTAACTAACCTCTGTTAATTAAAATGTATTTTGACACCTTATCACAAACCAAACATGTCAAAGTGAAGAATGAAAAACGGGTTTTTAACGGCTTTTAGTTAAAATACGTTAGATGAATCTGATTCTTTATGAATAAATGTATTAGACTTATCATTTTATGACTGCATTCATACTATTGATAACGTATTAAACCCGTTTAATGCCTGACAATAAATAAATATTATGATACGTGTGATGGACATTCTTATTTCAACTCCACTATACCATTTTTCATAATTAAATTCCATCAAATCTACCACTGTGTTGCCATTGAAATTAAACATTCCATTAATAGTAAATTAACTCTTGTCGAAAAATGCATGCACCTATATACAAGTATTATAATTTTATTTTTAATTAAAACTGTTTTAATTTTGTTTTTTTAAGCAGTAACGCTGCTAACTAAATTTTGGGTTAAAGGTGTAGTTCAGAAACAATAATTAATAGTACTTAAAGGTACAGAAGGTCGTTTAGTCCACCTTCACAACAATTTTTCACAACTACTTAGTTAATAATAAACACTTTTTATTCCTTCTTTCATAACTGGTTGTGAAAAGGTAAACAAAAGTGTTTTTTTTCTAAACTGACATTCATATTATGCTGCCGAATCACGAAAGAAGGAATAAAAAGTGTTTATTATTAACTAGTTGTGAAAAATTGTTGTGAAGGTGGACTAAACCCAGAAGGTCCACTGCCTAAGCGATGTCGTTAGGTATAATTCTTTGGCAATACACAATCATAGAGTGGGATAGGCTTGTCGACGTGTATGATGACAGTCAGCATCGTATAGTTAGTAGCAGCCAGAGTAGCCAAATATATCGTAACACATCCTTATTCTTATAATATTAAAGACGTGTAACGAAATATTTGGCTGCTACTAACTATTTGATGCTGTCTGTAACACACAACACAGCTAAACATTCATAATTTACTTTTCAAAACAAAGTTTTAACCGACTTCAAATCAGTAGCCAAATTGCTTCAAGTTTGCCTATAAAATTTGAGGAGTTCCCTCGATTTCTCCAGGATCCCATCGTCAGAACTGGATTTTGGTGATAACGGGACCAATCTGGAATTATATAGGTATGCTTCCAAACAAAGAAAAAAAAATCAAATCGGTTCATAAATTACCGAGTTGTCGCGTAACAAACGCACACATAAAAAAAAGAAACATCCGCTGGATGCGGGTGGCGCAGGACCGGCCATTGTGGCACTCTTTGGGGGAGGCCTACGTTCAGCAGTGGACGTCTTTCGGCTGATATGATGATGATGATGATGATCCTTCAATCTGTAACTAATATAATCTTATACTAATTTAAATATTTGACTTTTTATTGTAATTTTTTTTGTTTGACTGTTTATTGTAATTTAATTCTTTGACTACCTACTTATTGTAATTTATTGTTTGACATTTTATTATATTTTAATTATTTATTGTAATAGAATTGTTCCACTATTTATTGTAATTTAATTGTTCGACTTATGTTTTACTAATTATTCAAACACAATGAAAATTGTTAATGAATTAAATAAATGAAATTAATGAAATGGCTGTCGCAAGTTGCTTTCCTTGTTAGACTAAGCTCCCGTAGCACGAAATCCTACCTCACAAGGTGGGAGATCAGAAATGTAATATAGTGATAGTACTACTTAGGAACACTGGATTTTAGTGGGTTGCCATAGCATATCCTGGAAGAACTTTAATTTTTTTTCATCATCGTATCGCTATTTTGATCGTAAATTACATCATAAGGTGGCAGATGGAAACGTTCACTCATCGTAAGAGACACATCTGGAGATAACAACCCGCATTGGTTGCCAGCCCAAAGCCTGGCAGGTTTCAAGGTCAGCCATGTTTTATGAGCCCCAAAAATGGGGTCAATTACCTCATCAGGTGGCACGATGAAACTGATGCAGATCGATTGCCCTAGACGTGCCGTTCACGAATATACAGGGTTGCCTGCCTTCAGTTTGGCAGTTTTTCTGGTCAGCCACCTCGAACAATGTATGTGAAAATCTTGGAATAACGAGAAATTCTTGTATTTATGCTATGATTCAGGGTACAATTGAATAAAAATCTGGATATTAAATTAAAGTCGACGTACTAACATACTTGCGTCTTATGGTGTTGAAATAATAGGGTAAATGTACCAGTTTTGGTCATTTCTCATTGGTATATCTTGAAATATTGAAAAAAGTGATGTTGCCTTTTACGTTCAACGTGATATAGTTTAACGGTCATTTTTGTGCTGCATAACAATATTTATCATGTAGAAATAATATGAAATAATGAACCAACTTTAATTCAAATATGGGAAAGGTCATGCAGCTATCTTAATTCATGGTAAGTATTCTAAATTATCTATTCACACTAGAACAGTACGTTTACATTTTTTGATATTTATATATATTTAGAAGAAGATGCATATAATTGCATAATCACTTGCATATTGGCTCATAAAACTTGGCTGACCTTGAAACCTGCCAGGCTTTGGGCTGGCAACCAATGCGGGTTGTTATCTCCAGATGTGTCTCTTTCGGTGAGTGAACGTTTCGATCTGCCACCTTATGATGTAATTTTCGATCAAAATAGCGATACAATGATGAAAAAAAATTAAAGTTCTTCCAGGATATGCTATGGCAACCCACTAAAATCCAGTGTTCCTAAGTAGTATCTATCACTATATTACATTTCTGATCTGCCACCTTGTGAGGTAGGGTTTCGTGCAACGGGAGCTTAGTCTATGTAGCAAGCCGAAAGAAAACGCAGCACTTCGCTTAACTATGTCGAGATGGTCTGCAGGGCTGTCTACTGAATAAAAAGCCATAGCGACTATTATGTCACATGTTGCCCAAAAGGGAACATTACTGCAACGTTCTGCCGCTAGAGTGCAGCACTATCACAATTAGTAGGTAAACAGTTTTTTTGACAACTTTGACAAGTCCTTCAAAGCTCTGGATCAAATAGGGAAGACAATATTTCAATAAATAAAATGCATCAGTGCTGCGTAATTGGATGCAAGAATGAAGGGCATCATTCATTTCCGAAAGAAACGATGATAAGAAAACTATGGGAAGCTGAAATACGTCGTAAAGCAAAAACAAACTCTCATCCACCATTAATTAAATGGCTGTAGGATGCCATTTTAATATCACAGTACAGGTATTTTATTCATAATTCATTTATTAATTTAACGCGTTTTCATCCATTATTTGTTATTGTTTGTTAGGTTAATAAATATGACATACGTCGTCATGGCGGTTTGTTTAGGGTTTGTGTTAGTGTCGCCCCCTACGCAGGGACCGATTTTTGACTTTCGAGCGCTCGAAAATTTAATAAAAGTAAATACGATTCTAGTGTCAAAATTGCAGGCACTTACTTTCTACCGATCGAATTAATTACGAGTGTTGGATAACACTCGTTTTTAAATTTTCTATGTCTATTTTAAAATAGAATTCCATCTTTTAAGACCGTTTTCGAGTGAAGGAGTCGAGCGCTCGAAAGTCAAAAATCGGTCCCAGAGCTTTGCGTAATGTTCCCTATTTTTTATTGTTTTTGATATGATGAAACTAGATTCGACATCCTTTATGCTCAGATAAGAAAGAAAAATAATGTATTGCCATAACAAAAAAAAACCATACATTGTTTCCAATAAAGTTAAACAAAAGGGAAATTAAAACTAAGTTAATTACATAAGTTAGAAATATGAAAAACATATCAAGTTAAAATTTTAATAAGTTTCTGTCAAAAATTTCACTTTTGGTACAAGCTTCTACTGCCGACAGTACTTTTCTGCATACCATCGTCAACTACTCATTGAGACGATTCTAACGAGCCCAAACTCGATCGGGTTGTGTTGTTTTATTGCGGAGTTCCCATAGGAACCATATATATGGAAGGCCATAGCCACCTTCCTGCTCCAGCATCAGATCAGCTCCAAGTCATCATAATATTGCGTTTTCATGCGATATACATATGCATGCAAAAATTTCAGCTTAATTGAATAACGGGAAGTGACTGAAAAATGGATTACAAATTTTGACGGACAACTTACATAGGTATATATTTACATACAATACGAACAGTACAAGTTAATATAAAACTTGTAAAAAGAAGTGGGTTGTGTCGGAGATACAACCGTTAATTAAGTTTAAGTGGATACTTCTTTGTTGGCTATGGAACCCTAATATATCTTAATTAATTCACTGAAATCTGTACACCAGGTACAGATAAATCGGTATATATGGCAACATAGACTGACGTAGCTCATTTGACTCGCGATACATTGAAAATGGCGGTCGGCAAATAATGGCAAATAATGAAGCATTAAAACATGTAGTAACAAACAATTTTTGAAATCAGATTAGGCTACTCTACATAAAGTTATTCCGGAAGTCACGTGATACATTTTGAACTGTACCCCTATACAAGAACGCGAGCACAGAAGTATCCACTTCAAAAAGGTGGCAAACGGATAGCCTCAGCAGTGTGCTGCAACCACAGAGGACTTTTCTATGCTGCAACCTCGCCACAGCAGCTTAGCTTCAGCGCTGATTTTCAGTCTGAGTCGGAGTGATAAGGATTTACAGCCTCAAAAATCATACGATGACTTTATTATACTGGCTGCAAAGACATCTTGTAGAACAAAAATACCAAAGACACTATTCTAGAAATAAAAATAAGACAGGAGAGAACTTTCAAATTTCTTGCAGTCGTTCTATAATCTGAAAATGAATAAAATTATTTTTACGATTTTCTTCTTGGAACTAGTAGTACTCCAATCTATTTGCTATGGCGCCGCAATTGGAGCGCCTCCATCAGGAGCCATGAAAATGGCCAACGGTACAGGCAAATCTGGGGAAGTTGCAGCTCGTACCTTTTCTTCATTTTTATCAAGTATTATGTCGCGATTCTTTAAATAACCATTGTTTAAAAAATTTATCAGCAAACCGTTCGGTCGAATAAAGTTTAGTTAAAATTCATTCTTTACTAATGTTTATTTTATCAACCCTTTGGTCGTCAAGAACAGCTAAAAAGCGTTGCGTGTTGTTGTGCCCACGGCGCCAAAAACGGTTACTTATCGCAATTACTAAATTTAATTTCCCAACTGTACCTATTACTTACCTATCGTTTGTCCGAATATTCAGTTCGGCAAAAAGCCAATTTCTCAGAACGCGTACTTAATGGGTTACACGCGATAAGTATTAAAAAAATATCAAATATTAGGTCCTTACCTATGAAATTGGCGGTGTGTATGGAGAATTTTATGAAAACTGTGATTTTCATACATTGAATTTTGCGGATTATTCAGCAATGTCAAATTCAAAGCAAACTAAATTTTGGTAGGAATATTGAAAACTTTTAAGCTACTTTACACATATCTTCATTCCTTAAAAATAGTTCGCATCATAAAACTATACGTAATTGAAACACTTTAACCGGCAGCACATGAAAAGGGCGGTTTTCAAGCTTTAATTTGTAACACTAAATAAAAAATTAAATCCTATTTTTTGTATTTAAAACCTTTGTTACATAGTCTAATAATGAAATTAAAAAATAAATTGGAAGTTGCAATAGAAATTAATAAATTACGTACAAAATAATATCTGTGAAAAAACCGCCAATTTCATAGGTAAGGACCTAATATTTGGGGTCTATGAAAAAACTGGCTTTTTACCGAAATGAAAATTCGGACAACCGATAGGTACAGTTGGGAAAAGAAATTTAGTGATTGCGATAGGATACCGCCAAAAACACATACCTACACGTGTTTGTGTGCGCTATCAAAAACGTTTTCTACACCTCAATATTTGTCACTACAATCTCCTTCAAAGTTTGTTGTCTCTTTCGATCCTATTTATTTATTTAAAGACACAGTAACTAACATATCTTTGTACAATATACCTACAAATTCAAAAAAATATATACATACAACTCAACCTACCTTTTTTTTTTTTTTTTTTGTACGTGTAGAAAACCTGCGAACCAGGTACCCAATCATCGGGGGCTGACTGGGTTATGTGGTATTTCTATCCACTAAAAACTCCACGGCGGCCGGCATCTGCGCTCTCATGCGGAGGACTCCAGGATCTCATACTGAACGCACTGGAGCCCTCCTCGCGCCTCGCCATATTTGGCTCGTCCTAGGATGATGATGGTCGCCTTCCCTGGGGTTTTTAGGTGAGTGCCCCGGCCCCCGCCAGGAACACTGCGACCCCGATGACCTTTAGTCGCCTTCTACGACAGGCGGGGGAGACCGTAGACCTATTCTTGTCCGAACTCAACCTACCTTAGCTAAGAATGCACCTCGCGTCAAACTAAGTTACGTCGAGTTGTAAAACTATTAAACATTCATGTATATTGTCTTTGGGGATAACTATTCACATTACCATACCTATTGGTAAGACAGTTAATATTACTTACCTGGTTAGAATGGTGCTTAGGCTGGCCTAGCGTTGAAAATTTCCGGAAAAAATCCCGTTTCTTTCCAAACGGCTCGTTTTTTTCGGATTTTTACGGAAAAAAACCACGAAATTTTCCGCTTCAATTTTTCCGAAAGTAGTGTAACCTATCTCGGTTTTGTCATAGATCAAAATTGACTACGTACCTGCGAAAAGAAAATTGAAGCGATTTTGGATGCTCCCAGCCCGACTAACGTTTTAGAAATCAAACGGTTCTTAGGAATAGGGAACATTACGCAAAACTCATCGTAGGCGGCGACACTAGCAGCGTTGACATTGTATCTCGTTCCCACTTGCGGTATTGTCTATGCAAGTATCCTTGTCACTCATTTGACTATCAATTGTACAAGTGTGTGTGAATCCCTATATTCCTATACTGTTTTACTATTAGTTGTAGTGCTGCCTCTGGTGGCAGAACATTGCAGTAATGTTCCCTATTGTGAATTACTATCGCAGTTTCTTGCCTAACGCGTCAGGCATGCTGTTGCTGAGTCCCCTTCACGAGCTTCTACGCGACGGGGTAAAGTGGGAGTGGGGTATTAGACAACAAGAGGCTTTTGATAGTGTCAAGAAAGAATTGTGTTCAGAACGCGTACTGGCGCATTTTGACCGCGGGACCCGGTCTAGAGGCGCTGTGCTGAGTCAGCGCGACCCTCACACGGGTGTCGAGCGGCCGCTAGCTTTCGCACTGACTCATATGGTAGGAATTGCACATCAACTGATGGGTTTTCAATTATAAAATCCATCACGGCTTTCTCATAATTTTCTTTCAATCCGTACATGTTTTCACAAACATAGGTTTTAGCGTTTTCAAGAACATATTCTCTGTACATCCGCAAGAATGTAGTGACGGTTTCTTACGAACTATAATTTCGTCGTTTTTACTCACAGTTATGCTTTTGCACTGCACTCATTCCTCTTCGAACATCTCCAAAACGACTTCCCCACTTTGTTTACCGATACAAAGTTATATCGGTATCCGTTGCACCAGACAATTTTTTTATTTGCTAAAAACAATAACTTAGGTTCGTTCATTTTGCAGTTTTTTCAGCAGCATGACATAAACACAACATTACTCTTTTTAGAAAACGTCACAATTATCATATTTTCTGTACACTATTAGTGTACAGAAAATATGATAATTAGTGTACACTATTAGTGTGTGTGTGTATACTTAATACAGACATCTGTATTTATGTGCCCCTGTGTCCTTAGCCCTCTCGCATTCGCGTCCTCGGCATTACGATTACAGCTACATGGGACGCGAATTCGCGTCTTCGGCATCCGAGATAAGCATTATGAAAATTACAAATGCACTGAATCCAAAAACCAGCTACAGTATAATATTATTCTTCATAAATAAAGTAACATTTTGGTATCAGCATTTAAGTACAGTTGTTTTCCAGCAAAAAAAAAAACAAATAATTCGAGGACGCGAAATCACGTCCTCGGCATTACGATTACACATACATGGGACGCGAATTCGCGTCCTCGGCATTGAATGGGTTAAACTGTGGAATGAACTGTCGCCCGCGGTTTTTCCGGGCTGATACCGAGATAATGTGATGAATGGTAATCTTACAAATATCGTATGGAGTCTCCAGCGTGCGATTGTGGCGCGCCTGTGCAGTCCATCCTCCACATAATGAACGACTGCCCAAAACGGAAGTACTGTAGTGGCCCTCTGGACCACTTTGCTCCAAGTGAAGACGCAGCCCAATAGGTGAAGAATCTTGATATAAATTTGTAATAGCGACTTTGGTTTTTCTATGTCATACGATTAAATAAATATGCAGCAGCCAGCAGATCTATACTTAACGCACTCCAGGATTTCAATAAGGTTCTTAAACTTACAATGAGGCATTGCGAAGATCGGGTATCTGCTTCAGACGTTGCTGCAGCTGAAGCACCGGCAGTACCTATTCAATTTTGTTGGTTCAACATTTTTTTTACAGGAGTATCCTCCTAATAAAAGTAAAAGGTTGGGGTGTAGCAAAGGGTACGCAGGACTTAGGACCTCAAAATTGAAAAGTGTCTAATACTGAATCATTATAATACCCGTATCATCGAAACTGCTGAAGCCACGCGAAACCTATTCTACTCTTAACTCTAAGGCAGGTCGGTGTAGATACGACGACGAGCGAAGCGAGGAGGAGTGTTAGGTTGAACCGCGACCCTACAGCGCGCGAGCCGAGCGAGCGAAGCGAGCGTGCCGCGGTAGCGGCCGGCGAAGCGCCAGAACCGACTTTTTTTTGAATTTATAGTTTTCCGAATATTAAAAAAAAAATGTATTCCTAAAACATGTATACGCCCATCATTCCAAAAATATGTATACAACTCCTACATGTGTCATAATAACATCCCACCATCGAAAAATCCTGCGTACCCTTTGCTACACCTCGACCGAAGCGCCGCGCCGCCCCAAAAGTGTTACCAAAGATGACGCCACCTGGTGTAAAAGTTGACAGTCACAACGCACAAGGATAACATATCAGTACACTTTTCAATCTTTGCATAGTAAATCCAGCTTGAAATCAAATCATTCTAAAAATCATTACACATTATAATTTTCTGCGCTGTGTCTAATTACTTGTCACTTAAGTACACTATTTTAGAGTAAGGAACTTTTGAAATGGATTTTTGAAATTTAATTCATATATTTGTGACCACAAATATATGAGGATTGTCAAGAGGGCGCTATTAATGAGATCATATGGCAATAATTTTGCAACTGTCAATCTATCGGTTCTTAGGTTATCATTTTAAAACCATTTAGTGGAATGCTCATTTTTTGTAAAAGTTTTTCGTTTAGTAAACACGTGTACACATTATTGATAATATTCCACTCACGACTGTGAATTATTTTTAGCGTTTTGTTAATATTTGTCTTTAAAGAAATGTGAACGACCACCACGAATGACGTTGACATTATTCACCAACCAATCACAAATAACAACAAATTTCAAATAGTCAAATAATCATAAAATACTTGCCAGTGTAAGAAATTAGTTCCAGTGAAATTCCGCAATATGGCGCATCCTCATTTATATTTATGGTGCAGCTTGCTGTATTGGGATAATTTCTAAAATAAGTGTAAAACCAACCAAGAGCGTGTCGGGCCACGCTCAGTGTAGGGTTCCGTAGTTTTTCGTCCGTCACAGTAAGTGTGTGAAATTATTTTGTAATTTTTTTCAAAAACTATTCATTCTATCAAGTTTAAAATAATTTTCCTAGAAAGATTTTATAAAGTTCTACTTTTGAGATTTTTTTCATATTTTTAAAACTTATGGTTCAAAAGTTAGAGGGGGGGGATACATTTTTTTTTACTTCTGTGCGATTATCTCCGAAAATATTAACATTATCAAAAAATGATGTTAGCGAAACCCTATTCATTTTGAAATACCTATCCAACAATATATCACACGTTAGAGTTGAAATGAAAAAAAAACACTCCCCACGTTACGTATAGGGCAGGGCACGTACCCTAAAAAAAAACACTTTTTATTTTACCACTTTGTCGGCGTGATTGATATACATATTAGTAACTTAGATAAGTACCCGACGCGCACGTGGTCGGCGCGCAGGCAACCGCTACTGGTGGCGCCGTCGCGGCGGCTAGCGCAGGCTCGCGCAGCGCTCAGCGTTGTCGGACCCAACATATACAACTGTGTTTCATAACATATCAAAAGCTTAAAAAGCGATGCATTTTTTTCCAAAAAACTTAAAACATTGCTGATCGACTCAGCATGCTACAGTGTCAAATAATTTCTACAACCTACACAAAACCCTTGACCATAACACCTCGCACTTAAATAAGGGAGGTACAAATTATCATGTAAATGTCATATAAAATAGAATAAAATTGCCTATTAGACAAATAATTACTCCACTTTACCGCTACACCATTATATATTAAGTTGTGTATTTTTTAAATTGACATGTAAATGAAATGAATCTGAATACCAAATTTCAGCTTTCTAGTGCTAACGGTTACTGAGATTATCCGCGGACGGACGGACAGACAAAGCGAAACTATAAGGGTTCCTAGTCGACTACGGAACCCTAAAAATGGGACAATATTTAATTTGTGATCATTAATTTGATTATATGGAAAAAAACCGGGTTTAAAAATTAAATGTATACCTACTAGTCGCAGATTTAGGAAAAACAAAGAAAAAAAAACCGGCCAAGTGCGAGTCGAACTCGCGCACAAAGGGTTTATCTACAAAAACTATTTTATTCTGTGTTTTTAGTATTTGCTGTTATAGCGGCAACAGAACATCTGTGAAAATTTCAGCTGGAACTATCCCGGTATCCGTGAGATACAGCCTGGTGACAGACAGACGGACGGACGGACGGACGGACGGACAGCGGAGTCTTAGTAATAGGGTCCCGTTTTACTCTTTGAGTACGGAACCCTAAAAAGAAACTCACCAAACACGGACATAGTTGCAAAGAAGGTATTGCATCTTCAATCAACGTCTTTCTGTTAGTATCATTTTTGTAGCTTTCCGGAGTAAAGTGCTCCGAACAAATAACACATGTACGTGTTAGTTTCCAAGAATAATTTTCGTTATTACTTACTTACAAAATTGTCTCCATTTCTCCTTTATTCATGTTATGCGCGGGGGCTGCGACCGTCAGGCCGGGGCCGGGTCGTGGCTGCGAGGGACAAAACCTCTATAAAAAGTTACAAGGGGACCTGAGAGGGTGATTCCGGGGTGCCAAGGGGCGTCGTGGTGAAATGTTCGCGATCCCATGACGCCCCTACTACACGGCAGAGAGGGCATACCTTGGTGGTTTTAGACGGTAGCCCGGGGGGTTCCCGGGAGCCCGTCATACCCATCCTAGTTTCTCGGCTAGGTGGGATGCGTAAAGGAATTTCCCCAAGTAAAAAAAAAAAAAAAAAAAAAAAGGTACGACGACGAGCGAAGCGAGGAGGATTGTTGGGAAGAACCGCGACCCTACAGCGCGCGAGCCAAAGACTATATTGAATAACCGAGCGGGCGAAGCGAGCGTGCCGCGGCAGCGGCCGGCGAAGCGCCAGAACCGAACATGTTTTATTCAAATTCAAATAAATTTATTGCCAAAAAGAACACAAAATACAACGTTTAACATTTTAAGTACATTTAAAAACTTAAACAATATCTTAGAATTAAAACTTAAAGTACTCAATTGCGTTGGATTGGGCAATGGGTGCTCGTCTCAGCATGTGCAAGGCTTGGAGCCTTGCGCTGGTTTTCAGACGAGTCCCTTCATACTAGTCATACTAGGCAATACTTGTAATCTGTGACATTATTATGTAATATTTTTCCCGCATTAGGCCAGTAGTGTGAATTGTTTCGTCCCGTAATGGCCACGTTCCAAAAAAATAAGTCTCCAATTTCGTATGCACATTTAGCGACATGCACATTCTGCTATGAACTATGAAGTAGGCAATATGAAATGAAAGTAGTCGTTTTGGGAAATGGCCCTTCTGGGAAGTGGCCAATCTGGGAATCGGTCTTTATAGGAATGGTCATAATGGGAAGTGGTATTCCAGACATGTGGTCGTTTTCCGAAGTGGCCATTACGGGTCATTGGTGCAAACGGCATAAAAATTGGTCCGGTAGTTTTCGAGTTTATCAATAACATACATAGAGACGTACGCGGCCGGTGACTTTGTTTTATAATATACCTGTATAGAAGATAAATAAGATCCCCCGTTTATGCGTAATATTCAATCACATATTGATGCCATGCCGGTGACTTGTACAATGTATATGTGCGCTAAAGGGAAGCGAAATCCGTTATGGAAATTCATAAATTGGAGGCCTAGGCCTGCAAAGCGACCTTCCTATGTTTCAGTTCAATCGATTCGTGACCCAACAACGTGGCACTCGGCCATTTTGTTTGAGAAAAGCAGGTGTGAAAAGGGATTGCTAGCCTCGCTACGCTCAGCCCTCTGTCTGTATATCTACTGGCCCGGTAATCCCTATTTTCTCGGCCTCTACAGTACTAAATATTACACTGTACCTACACAATGTACTAGTATGACTCCTTAAGGCCATTACACACCTGTTAGCATTTCGTCACAACCTAATAGTTGGAATGAGACATTAATAGGCGCAAAGGCACAGTCACGCACTTTATTATTTTTGCTCCGAAATATGGCCAAAGATGGATTGAAATGAGAGTAGAAAGTAGTTCTTAGTAGTACAATTCAAAAACAGTCAAACAATGTAGATTTGCAAAGTAAAATGTAGCGTTTAGCGGCCTTTTTTACTTTCTACTCTGCTAATGGTCGATTATTTTTGAGTGGTTGGTCATTGTAATAGTGGTTGTTCAGTTTGAACAGCTCTTCGACCAATCACAGGGCGTCGAGCGGGAGGAGCGGCGCCGCGCTTCTTTTGTTTTTTGATTAGTATTATGATCTTCAATTAGGAACTTAATTTTGATTTAAAATTATGATTATTTGCAATTTCCTCGCAGTAGGCGTGAAAAGCACTATGTTAAGCCTCGGCCGAAAGTGCAATAGCTGGACTCGTACTTTCGAGGGCCTCCGCTCGAACTAACTCGTCCATCTATTGCTTACTTTCTAGCCTCTACAACAATGTACTATAGCCATTTAGGTGTCAAATAATTTTGGTGATCATAGTAAGCTTTGAAGTGTCCAGTATAAAGTGAGCTCTAAATGGCTATACAATTAAAGTGGGTGACTGTACCTTCTAACCAGCGAGTTGGTTTGACAAATTGCATCGTTTACTGTGTTTTATACGGCAACTGCAGTCACTGAGCAGCTAGCATGATAGGTTTTATGGTCATGAAAACCAGTCAATTTGAGCCGTAAAACTTGACCCTAAAACCTATATCGCACTAGCTGGGCTGAGTATAGCCGAAATTGAGAAATAAAACAACTCGTAAGGGTATGTAGTGATATAATTCAATACATTTCACATCGAAAATGGAGATATGACAATGCGCCCCGTTTGTCGTATATTTATTCCTACCTAAACTAAATAATAACAGTATAAAATAAATGCTGCCACTGCTAGCTGCCTTTTGGGATGCTAGAAGACTACAATTAATTGCTAATTATAACTGCCAAAGTTTCAAACCAGTAACAAAAGAAGTTGTAAATCGAAAAGTGCATTATCGTCATTTTAACAACAATCTACTTTAAAAACAAAGTTTTAACCGACTTCAAACCAGTAGCCAAACTGCTTCAAGTTTGCCTATAAAATTTGAAGAGTTCCCTCGATTTCTCCAGGATCCCATCATCAGAACTGGATTTTGGTGACAACGGGACCAATCTGGAAGTATATGCTTTCAAACAAAGAAAAACATTTTGGAATCGGTTCACAAATTATTGAGTTAGCGCGTAACACACATAAAAAAAAAAACATATAGACTAATTGAGAACCTCCTCCTTTTTTGAAGTCGGTTAAAAAGATACTTAAGTCTGTTTATAACCGAATGAATAAAAGGTTCTCAATTCGATTGTTTTTTTTTGTGTGTTTGTTACGCTATAACACGGTAATTTATGACCCGATTTGAAAAAAAAATCTTTGTTTGAAAGCATATACTTCCAGATTGGTCCCGTTGTCACCAAAATCCAGTTCTGATGATGGGATCCTGGAGAAATCGAGGGAACTCTTCAAATTTTATAGGCAAACTTGAAGCAATTTGGCTACTGATTTGAAGTCGGTTAAAACTTTGTTTTTAAAGTAAATTATTGTTAAAATGACGATAATGCACTTTTCGATTTACAACTTCTTTTGTTACTAAATATGAAAGGAAAAGATAACAAGGATATGTCATAAAACTGATTGAAGTGGCTACTGTTTGTTCTGTGTATGCGCAATTGTTAACCCTACTTAAAATTAACAATTAAATAAGTCAGTAGGTAATAGTTTGATTTTAAGTAGAGATGCAACGAATAATGGTTTGACCGGATACCAAATATCGGGCGCCAGCCGGCCGGATATCCGCTATCCAGCCGCCGGACATCCGGCCGAAAGTAACATGCTTAAAATAAAGTAAATTCGCCTGCGCGTTTACGCGATATGCTGTACAAGCTGCAACTTGTTACTCGCTGTAGGCGGATTTTAAAAAGCTAGCATCCCAACGCATCTGTGAACGATAAAACTTAACCTAAAACATCTAAAGATTATTGCAGTCAAAAGTAAAATAACGTATAAAATTATCTAAATAATAAAATCAGATCATAAATGATAAATAATTTACTCTTAAAACTAAAACTTATCAAAACAATGACAGTTCTTAAGCGAAATGCGTTAAAATTGCTTACACATGAGATTATTTGAGTTAGCCGAATCGTATCAAAATAGTTCATTCAAAAATCAACTCTACTGTCCAAGGTTGCAAGTTCCAACTCCAACAACAGTTTTATGACAAGTCGGCCGCATAAAAAAATCTCAAGCATATATTTGACGTGTTTTCAACAAGTATTTTCCTGGGCACCAAAGTAGAACCTATTTAGGAGTTGATTTTAGAATGTAATCTGAGTGACGTAGCAACGGGGCAGCGCACATGCTATCTTAGCAGAACGTGCGAGTGCCGCCATGTTGGTTCTACTTTCATGCCGGGAATTATATTCAGTCAATCTTTAATAGAGGCCCATCTTAAATAAATCACCGGAAATATTACCAGTTTTTTTATAACGATGGCAAAGCGTACGGCCTGGCAAGGGCCACCGTATCATATTGATTTTTGCTTTCAGAAGAATCACAAGTGCGTTGCTGACCGTTTATTAATTTGAGGATTTGCTCATAAAGAATGCGTATCAACACAGTGCATCCTACGACCAGATACTTTTAGTAACTTATAAATAAATAATTCTTCCACAGATGCAAAAGACAGCGTAGTTACATTAGGAATCACATTTTAGGAATTAATAATTATACCGTATAATAACAATTAAAAAATCACAGGTCCTAGACAGATATATACTCTTAACACTAGTGTGAGAGCCAGCGTTGCTTGAGCTCTGACCTTGAGATTCTGTACTACATACAATATAGTCTAATTTTTTTCAAGTGAGTTCATGAATGGTCATTGTTTGTCGTCGGCGCGTGCCATATCTTGCCAAAAACAGGTTACCGTTATACAATGTTCATTGAAATTAACTGTCTTTGTTCAAAATATACTAACAAAGTATGAGGTAAACATTTCTCTGTTTATATTACCTGGTACGCTGTGAGGCATTTTATCTCGTAGTTAATTTTAAATCTATTGAATAAGAGGACAGAGTTCATTATTCAATGAACATTTTACGTGGCGGTAACATATCTATGCAAAATGCACGCGCTGCCAACAAGCAATGGCCGTTCAGCTGTTTAAAAAAATGTCTATATGTGACATTTTCAAGGTCATGGCTGAAGGTGGCTTTAAATAATACTAGACAAATAGAAGGGTACAGTGTTAAGGTGTTGTTCCACTAAAAACCGCAAGCGACGTATCCTTTAAAAAGGAACTATGACCGCATTGCAGTTGGGTGCGGAATAATACCTTTAATAACACATTACTACTGATTAGTCAGTGTATTTTTATAAGTTACATATATGTGTATATATGTCAATAAACTTTTTCTTTGTGGTTAGTTTGTCCCAATAACCAGAGGCTATAACCTTCAAACCCTGTACGGGCGTTTATACGGGCCATCAAAAGATTGCATTTTAGAACAAGCCCATGTTTTCCAAGAACAGAATTTTTTCCAATATTCTATCATATTTTTCTCCAGAGGCCCTAGTACAAGTTTTCAGATTCAGATTCAGATTCAGAACTTTATTGATAAAATGTCATATTTTACAGGTCAATATCATGCATGTCAAATACATTTTAAAATTTCTTATTGTCTTAGATGTTATATACTTTACATTATTGAACAATTTTGAAAGTGTTGTTGATTTATGAGTGGGTCAATGATATATTGATATATTTTATCGATACATATACGTTTTCGAACGCGTTTGCGTTTAGTTTCAATTTGTATGGCAACGCGTAGTTCCTAATAGTTACCACCGAAGGCGCTGCTCGCGTTGCCTTACAAATTGAAACTAAACGCAAATGCGTTCGAAAACGTATTGTATCGATAAAACTTGTACTAGAGGCTCTGGAGAAAAATATGATAGAATCTTGGAAAAAAATCTGTTCTGTACAAGTTTTATCGATACAATACGTTTTCGAACGCGTTTGCGTTTAGTTTCAATTTGTATGGCAACGCGTAGTTCCTAATAGTTACCACCGAAGGCGCTGCTCGCGTTGCCATACAAATTGAAACTAAACGCAAATGCGTTCGAAAACGTATTGTATCGATAAAACTTGTACTAGAGGCTCTGGAGAAAAATATGAGAGAATCTTGGAAAAAAATCTGTTCTTGGAAAACATGGGCTTGTTCTAAAATGCAATCTTTTGATGGCCCGTATAAACGCCCGTACAGGGTTTAAAGGTCAACAAATAATTTTGGGACACTTGGTGGACTTAAGTTCTTAAACCACAGTTTTAAGTGACCCTGAGACGTGAATGGAAAGTGAACCATGGCGCAAGAGACAGAAAAAAGTTGATTCGCCCTCGTTAGTCGACATGACTTATATTCTTCTTGGTTCTAGTAATATGACCTTCTATGCACTAGTATTATCTATGGTTCTCACTTCACAATCTGGGAATGAATCGGCTTGGAAATGAAATTGCAGTTCAGCAATACTGATACTTCCACGCCACAGACAAGGTGAACGTTTTTTAATTTTGAATGATAGAGGAACATTTCATTTAATTTCAATATCACTGGTAACTTTTGCAAAAAGCTTTTTTATTTCTTATAGATTTCATCATAAACTTTTTTGTATTATTAAACGAGAAATAATTACAGATTTTTATATATAAATTTATATATGCATATAATTTTAAAAAGTGACCCAGGGGACGTAACCATGGCAACTAGTGACATAAAATAGTTGATCCACCCAGAAATATTTTGCCTAACACCCTAAAAATGTAGTACCAGCTATCAAAATAAAAATAAAGTAAAAAACCGCAATTTCATTTCTATTCAAATTAGGGATTTTAATCGTAACAGACTAAAAAGGCAAAGCATTTGTATAGAACCTATACTATGTAGATATTTTCTTGTCCTTGAAACCTGCTGAAATAAAATATTTCTTCGGTTCCCTGTTAAACGCTCATTCTATCCGATATCCGAATTACTTTGCAATCTGAATCTGTCACAACTAATTTCCTACATTATGAAGAATAACACTGACACAATCGCCACGGAATGCTTTTCAGTAAAATACCTTGAGAAATATACCTATAGGTAGCCGTAATGGTATTAACAATGCTTACTAACAGTAGCTCTAGTACTTATAAGTTTTATCGATACATACACGTTTTCGAACGCGTTCTGTTCGCGTTGCCATACAAATTGAAACTGAACGCAAACGCGTTCGAAAACGTATATGTCTCTATCGATAAAACTTATACTAGAGGTACTGGTATAATAACATTGAAAAGATCGACCGACAAGGTTCCATTATGGAGGTTTTACACTGTACTCAGTCTCACAGGCGGAGAGCGTAATTTCATATCATAGAAAAAAAATTACATGTGTTTTTAATGTTATTTCAATGAGGGTTTCCAAAATGCACTATATGTCACGGTTACTTATATGAATCACCAAAAAATTGTTTCCCAACTGTACCTTTTGTCCGAATTTTCATTTGTCCTAAAGGCCGCTCAGGTTGATTATAAGAATTTTCATCTACATCGTATAAAACAAAGTCGCTTCCCGCTGTCTGTCTGCCTGTCCCTATGTATGATTAGATCTTTAAAACTACGCAACGTATTTTGATGCGGTTTTTTTAATAGATAGAGTAATTCAAGAGGAAGGTTTATATGTATAATACATGCATGTACATATAAACTTATATAAACCCGTGCGAAGCCGGGGCGGGTCGCTTTCTTTATAAAATGTCTTTATTAATAACAATAAGTACAACAGTATCTTACTTATCTAGTGTACATTTAGATCCTAGACAGCAAAAACATAATACACGAACAGTTTAGTGAGCTAATGCGCTCATTTTAAACTATTTGATACGCTCATCCAGGCGTTTAGCTATTTTTTATTTACACTTAATCAATATTAGTGTACACTTTAGGTAGGGGCGGGTCGCTAGTTTGTCCTAAAAGCCGTTTGTCTCTGATGCCGTGACATTTCAGGATGATTATAAAAACTAACCTAACCTAATGAGTTGTACGCTATAAGTATTAAAAAAAATTGAAAACCTTTGGGTTTCCGAGATAATAGAGGCTTTTTGCCGAAATTAAAATTCGAACAAACGATACAGTTGGGAAATGAAATTTAGTGATTGCGATAGGTTATCACAATCACTTATCGACTCGACTTGTGGATAAGACATCAGTATCCCTCGCACTCGCATAATCCGTTGATGTCTTTCAGCACTGTGGGTTAAAATCCACCAAACACGTTTAACGATCATCAATTTAATAGGTGGATTTTTAAGCTGCAGTCAACAGCTCTCGCCATTTCTGGAAACCCCCATTAGGTGCTCTCACCGTAAAAAATGCTTTATAGTGTACCTTCGTGACTTAAGGTGTTGTTCCACTAAAAGCAACAACTGACATACCGAGGAATGGTACTTAAAAACGCAGACTTTCCACACTTTTCGTTTCTGTGTCCCTATTATTCTTATAACGATACCGAACATTCCCGTAAACGAATGAACACTTTCCAAAGACTAGAGTCGTCGCAACGGCACGGCCTGGCGCCATTTGCGCTGTTAATTTGTGACTAGTGGTGCGCGCAATATGGATACATATAAATACAACAAGAGTAGTGAACCCCCATTTAACCCTTTTCCAGACCGGCAGTTGAAAAATGACAACCGACTGTCAGTCTTATTCATTGACATTTAAATATTTATGTTTGACAGGCTGCATGTGGTCAATATAACGCGTCTGCCTGGAAAATGGTTAATTAACACGATTAACGACAACATAGTTACCGTTATAAGCTAAACGTACTTATACTTGAACTTATTTCAACCGGGCTCATGAATGCCCTTTTGTTCTGAGCTTATGAAGAGGCAATGTTTGCGAACGCGTGTCAAAAATTGCAAAAAAGATGTTATCGCCACGTAAAATGTTCATTGAATAATGAACTCTATCCTCTTTTACAATAGATTCCAAATTAGCTACGAGATAAAATACCACACACACCGTCTTAGGCGTAAACCAAACAGAGACGGCATACGGCGAGGGCGAGGCGCAGGCGCGGTGCAGGCATGATGCCGCTTCAAACCATTGTAGACCTTAATACAATGGAATAAGATCCATTGGTGAATTGAACGCGGTGCCTGCGCCGCGCCGCTTCTGTGTAATTTAAAATACGTCTCCTTAGTACATTTTGTATTCAAATGTTTTGAAGCGGCATCCAAGCGGCATCGCGCCCGCGCCGCGTCCTCGCCACGCCGTCTCTGTGTGGTTCACGCCTTATACCTGGCTCTAGGTTTTTTTTTTATCTTTTAGTCCATTTTGAATATATTGAATAAGACGATAGAGTTCATTATACAATGAACATTTTATGTGGCGCTTAACTTTTTCTTGCAAATAATGGCACGCGTCCGCAAACAAAAGAAGACAATACCATTGTGTACCTGGCTAACAAAGAACCATTCATGAGCCCAGTTGAAATAAGTTAAAGTATACTCGACGTTGTACTAGTGTACATTCAAGGTCACCAATATGTATACACCACAAAGTTACAGAAATATGTATACATATTTTTGCAACTTTGGGTATATACATATTGGTGACCTTGACTGTAGGCATGACAAGGGCACTTTATGAAGTGATATAGCTTAAATTCGAATAAGGAAACATAGTCTTAGTTTTAATTTAATTTAGTTTATGTTAATTATCATCTTGTATTTACTATAGAAAATAAATGTCTTAGTTCGAATTTAACCCATATTGCTTTGATATAAAGTGCCCTTGCCATATGCTAGTGCAACGTCGAGTAGTACTTTAGACGATAGAACAAGGAATCTATTCAAAAAAAAAACAGTTAAACTTGAAAGTTTGAGTTGTCAAACCGTCAAATTTAAGGTACCATTTCAAAGGCGACGGCAGGCAACTGCCGTATCGCCAGCGAACTATCAACTTTGTAGATATTAGTCTGTGTAGTGATGTTACGAGTATATTATTAGAATTATTTAAATGGCAACAGTTTTACCAAATAACATGCATTTCGTGTTACCATTTTTTTTTATTTTTTTTTCTCGTAAACCGACTCGATGGTCAGACTTGAGGCAATTAGAAACTTCATTGAGTCATTGACACAGTTAAAATCTACTTAAAATGTGTTTGAACGATTTAGTTGTTTAAGATGTTGAATCAAAGTTTATATTAATAAAGCTCTACGCGCACCACTTTTAACAATATATTTCTAATATAAATAAATAATCTCGCTGGTTTTTTTATATGCAATAATTAATAAACAGTTTTATGTATATTGTGTAGTGGTTAAAGTGGGATCCCGCGTTTCACCACAGTCTGAGAATAAACAGTTTTATGTATATTGTGTAGTGGTTAAAGTGCGATCCCGCGTTTCACCACAGTCTGAGAATAAACAGTTTTATGTATATTGTGAAGTGGTTAAAGTGCGATCCCGCGTTTCACCACAGTCTGAGAATAAACAGTTTTATGTATATTGTGTAGTGGTTAAAGTGCGATCCCGCGTTTCACCACAGTCTGAGAATAAACAGTTTTATGTATATTGTGTAGTGGTTAAAGTGCGATCCCGCGTTTCACCACAGTCTGAGAATAAACAGTTTTATGTATATTGTGTAGTGGTTAAAGTGCGATCCCGCGTTTCACCACAGTCTGAGAATAAACAGTTTTATGTATATTGTGTAGTGGTTAAAGTGCGATCCCGCGTTTCACCACAGTCTGAGAATAAACAGTTTTATGTATATTGTGTAGTGGTTAAAGTGCGATCCCGCGTTTCACCACAGTCTGAGAATAAACAGTTTTATGTATATTGTGTAGTGGTTAAAGTGCGATCCCGCGTTTCACCACAGTCTGAGAATTTCAAGTCAAATTTTTACTATTTGTACGTGACGGTCTGACGGTTAAGGTACGATTCCACGTTTGACCGCAGTCTTCTAGACAACGATTGAAACACCGCGGCTTTTAAGTATTTTTGTGATATAGTAATCTGAGAAATACAGTCATACTAGATTTGTATTCGATATCTTTAACTTATTAAGTTTTTGAGGAGAACGTTAATAAGTGAATTGATAAAATGTATGTAGAGTGTACATCCGTTTTAGCACTTATACCGAGGAGATTATATACTTAGACATAGCTAAAATTCTGGACAGAGTGACATAATCTAATACTCAGACTACTTAATCAGACTTGTAACGGTAATATTTAAGATTAGTAGTTAAGACTGTAATAACCCTAACTTTTTTATTGCAATAAACAGTTCCAAAAAAAATTTTTTTTTTTTTACTTCATGTCACTGCCGAGCGGGATGGTCGTATTAAAATCTCAAGTGTGTTTTATTAGTAAGGTGTCATTATTTATTTTTCATTGCATACAAAAAACAGCGTAAAACAAATCTAAAACATCACTCGCCGCCTAGAGGCATCCGACCATCAGACTAGCGTATTTTTGGCCAACCCTTAAGCGCCTAAGTTCATTTCTTCATAAGAAACTTCATTAAATAGAAAACAATTAAATACCTATTATAATTCGCCATGCGGGTTAACATCGAAATGTTTCGCGTCAATTGTGCCCAGTGTTGGGACTGTGGGCTTATTTTAGAGCCAAAATTATATTGAGAGAATATATAAAACTAAATTAAACTTAAGTCTCTTAGAATTTTGTAAGTGGGGCATAATAAATCACGGCGGGCGGGGCAAACCAAATAGTACGTCTTTCAGAATCAAATATAAATATTACTGTACTAGGGTGACTTTAGGAAAAATGAGGCTACTTTGATAGTATAGAATGTAGTATAAAGACAACTTACTTGAAATTAACTAGATTTAATCAAGTAAGTAGTAATACTCGTTATTCACTGCCACAGGTCACACGATAATCATCATCATCCTCCTAGCGTTATTCCCGGTTGAGCACCCTAAATGAGCCAGGGGTCCGCTTGGATACCTAATCCCAAGATTTGGCATAGGCACTAGTTTTACGAAAGCGACTGCCATCTGACCTTCCAACCCAGAGGGTAAACTAGACCTTATTGGGATTAGACCGGTTTCCTCACGATGTTTTCCTTCATCGGGAAGCTAACGGTAAATATTCCATGCATAAGTTCCGATAAACTCATTAGTACGAGCCGGGATTCGAACCCTCGACCGCCGCTTGACAGCCGCATGCCTGAACCACTAGGCTACCGTATGGGATACAAACCGGGTTAGCCAAAGTAGGTATACTTGAGATTATTTGAGTTGGCCGAATTGCATCAAAGTAGTCCATTAAAAAAACAACTCTATCCAAGGTAGAAGGTTTTATAAAAACACGGCCACATTAAATAATTTCAACTATACCTCAAATCTAACTAACCAAGTACAATACCGGTAACGTTGAACATGTTTTAATAAGTCACCTTGACTTTTCAAGTGGGGCACAATAGATCGAGATGGGGCAATCAAAATTCTAAGGGGTAAGTCCCCAATCCATATTGAAAGAAAGTCACACTTACTTCGTGTTCTGTGAGACATTTGGTGTACTTCTTTTCAATGTTTTATAGAAACTATGCTCGCCATTTAAATTGAAAATTACTGGGAAACACTCAGTGGGGGACATCACACAAATATGTTTTTTTTTGCTTAATTTCCTTTTTTTATAGGGCAAAAAAGGTTCTAAAAATAATATGATTGGCTCTAAAATATAACAATTCGATCGCATATACCATATTTTGAGACCAAACTCAGTAACGTCTTAAGAATAACATTTTAGTGAGTTTTGTCTGTCAATAGTGTTAAAACAGCCAATGGCCTAAAATATTCTGATCCTACCCGTAAATAAGTATCTCCGAATCAAGCGATAGAGATGGTTTTTTTTCTCATTATCTAGTTTGATCATCAGCCTTTTCCTGCTTGTACTCTAAAGGAGCCCGGGGTCCGCTATGGCACCTAATCCCAAGCTTTGGTGTAGGCACTAGTTTTACCCACTGCCATCTGACCTTCCAACCCAGAGGGATAACCGTGGACCGTGTTGGGATTAGACGGGTCTTCTTACTATATTTTCTTTCACCGAAAACACAATAACATACGTTGTTACTTAATTTGTGATACGAAATAGCAAAATGTGAATCTATTCATGATTCTCAACAACTTTTACTATGGTACCAACTTTGTGTGTGTGTCCTCCTAGCGTTATTCCCGGTTGTGCCCTAAAGGGGCCCGGGGTCCGCTTTGACACCTAATCCCAAGATTTGGCAAAGGCAATAGTTTTACGAGAGCGACTGCCATCTGACCTTTCAACCCAGAGGGAAAACTAGACCTTATATGGTGCCAACTTTGTATTATGCAAAAAAAACAGGCTGTTCATACATTTTCGTCAGTCTAAAATGAGCAAAGTGTATGAAATTGTTGTTCAGAATCATGAATAGATTCACATTTTGCTATTTCGTATCACGAATTAAGTAGTACACTGTATACATTTGCTAAGAATCTTCGATGGAAGTCGCCGTGTATTAAGCTATTTGAAGTCTTATTCCAATCAGCCGAAAGGCGTCCACTGTTGGACATAGGCCTCCCAAAGAGGGTCACAATGACCGATACGGTAATCCACATTCAGCGGACTCCGGCGACCTTTACAAGTCGTCAGTATAAGCATATAGCGTTTCAGCTATATATGACAAGGTTCTCATATATATCTGAAAGTCTTAACAGGCAATAATAAGCTATAACTGGCTGAACACAAGGTATAGCTGGTATCACGTAAAAATAGCGGTGGATACCATATAAAGTCATATGGTTTATGGCAGCCAGCGTTGTTTTTACGTGCATTAAGGTAGTTCGACGACCATACAAAACGTCTTTTGACATTCGCAGGCTAACGGCGTGATATTTTAAGAAACTTTTGTAACAATCTTTCATAAATTCGCTTTCCATTTGCACGAAATTCCCTATTACCTAGAATAAACTTGTATAAACTTGAATAATTTGAGAATAACCGTTTTCCCAAAGTATCACGTGACAAACTCATTTCTCAAATGATTCTAGTTTATTCTAGGAAACGGGGAATTTCGCGCAAATGGACAGCCAATTTATGAAAGAGTGTTACATACGTTTCTTAAAATATCACGCCCTTAGCCTGCGAATGTCAAAAAACGTTTTGTATGGTCGTCGAACCGCCATTCTCGCCATCAAACGTAACAGTTTGGCGAGAATATAAATGTTTTGTAACATGAAATTTGAACATATAAATAAATAAATAAATAAATAAAAAAAAGTCAACATTAGGACGTCAACCCGCATACGCAAACTAAGTGATACTAAAACAATGGAGACCTAGGCGGCGTCTTAACCGCCCTCGCGTCAGGCCACACCGTCGCGACCTACCCGTTGAAATAATACTGTCAGAGAGCATTAACTTAACTACTAAACTCATCAAAACCAAAATCAGTACGGGGTGGTAAACTGGGGTACTTACACTAGACATATAGACACGTGGGGGTAAATTAGGGCACGTTGGCCCATGGGCAGGGCAAGCCCGGTACTGATGTGGTTTTAATGGTTAAGGGCAGTGCTGTTTTTTGGGCTTTTTCAAGTTTTCCTCGTCGACACCGGACCTTGGTACCTGGAATGCGTGTGTTGTTAATGTTGTAATATTACATGTTGGTTAGTAAGTGGGCCATTTTACGGAAAGTTGTACACCCGACTTTTTTTTAAACGTTGATAAAATCGGGTTTTTTCTACTCCGAATCGAACGCACTTTCGAACCTAATAGATGAAAAAGTGTCCAAAATGTTACATACAATTTTTGGTTCTTCGTTCCGTTACCATCATACGAACTTTGTATGCAAACGGTAACGGAATGGAATAAAAAATCCTGGGACCCCTTTTCCCTCCTATAACATTTGAAAGTGCTTTCGATTCTGAGTAGAAAAAACCAGTTGTTCTTGTCCACGTACGAGTAACTGTGAGAAGTCCCCGTATAAAGCCATAGACGATGCACTCACCTCAGTGTAGCGCTCGCCCTTGAGCGAGACGATCTTGTTGTCCCGGTAGCGCACCATCTTCTTCGGCTCCATCTTGGGCGCCAGCGGTTTGTGCTCCTTGCTCTCAGCGTTCTTGTCCACGTACGAGTAACTGTCAAAACAACTTTCTGTCAAAAATTTCATTTTTGGTACAAGCTTTTATTGCCCACTGTACTTTTCTGCATACCATCATCAAGTACTCATTGAGACGATTCTAACGAGCCCAAACTTGATGGGGTTGTGTCGTTTTATTGCGGAGTTCCTATGGCCACCTTGCAGCTCCAGCATCAGATCAGCTCCATGTCATCATAATATTGCATTGTCATGCGATATACATATGCATGCAAAATTTCAGCTCAATCGGAAACCGGGAAGTGGGTCAAATTTAACTTGCAAGATTTGATTACAGGCAGACAACGGGACAGGTGAAACTAAATAAAAGCTTGTAAAAGAGCGAGTTTCAGTCAAAACTGACCATTTGATACAAGCTTTCAATACTGAGTGACCTTTTCTTTGCACGGACAGCCAGACATCTACTCAAGTGTTTATCAAGCTGTGGGGTCATGACCCCCTTTGGAGTCGCGTAGCCTCTTGAAACGGGTCGCAGTTTTAATCCCCGACGGGAAAAGAGGGGTGTTATAAGTTTGACGTGTCTGTGGCATCATAGCTCTTAAATAAATGGACCAATTTGTATGCAGTTTTTTCATCCGAAAGCTGACGTGATCGAGAAGGTTCTTAGTTACGTTTCAACGAAATCGGTTCAGCCGTTTTTGAGATATTGAACTTTGAAATGAAAATGTCGGGGGTTTTTCAACTTTTCTAATTAATGTTAAAGTAATGTAAGGATTCGATATCTACAACGTGTTTATGACAATTTCCGTTAATTGCAAGGGGGCAAAGTTTAGATCAAATAAAGTTAATTTCTGCAAGACAGTAGTATCTTAACTCTTACTGTTATCAAGATATTCAATGTTTAATTTTATCAGTTTTGCAGATTTAACCAGTGTAAATGGCTCTTAACTGTGACCTCATACCAGGTTTTTCAATTTACAAGGTTTACAAAGTGAGTTCGTTCGATATTACATATTTTTTTATTTTATGTGTTTCAAGACCCTTGTACAATAAAACAATAACCGTTAATGCTACATTAAATTAACTTGTACAAAAAAAAACGTTTTTTTTTTCATGAAATAGGTAATTAATTATAATTATGCTAATCTGTTTCTGTGAATGTACTCTGCAATATGCCGAAGTTAACGGAAATTCCCGGGAACACCGTGTATAAAATAGTAAAAGGTGGGAGTGGTCGCGAAATATTTTTCCGTCATAAAAAGATTCGTTTTAAACACGAAGGTAGTTTAGGAGTTGTCACCTATAATTGTCAGATCAGTTCGTTCGGTGGTGCCATAATACCTTATTTTTAACCGGTAATCGGAATACCGATAACAGTCCCTGTGTGGAATGAAGTTAACCTTTTCACCGCCAAAGACGGCCATTCACCTCATTGGAAAATCGTGCCATTCGTGCCCCTGACGCCAGAGCCATAAACCTAGTTAATAAGCCTGTACTAACAAGCTATGGATATATTCATGTCCAAAATAAAGAATTTTATGAATATTGTAAAATAAAGATAATAATATCAAACATTATAAAAGACTTCTAGAAGTGGTTTTTATTGGTTTTTGGACGGTCGTCATTTAACTTCGGTGGCGTCCGTGGCACGGCGAATCACTTCGTCAATGGCGCTCAAAAGGTTAATGGGATTCTTCAGCTCCGAGTCATCGTTAGGCGTATTTTACGGGGGAGGATAACAATTCTTCATTAACAAAGACTGTAACCTAACAGTGTTGTCAAGATGAGGGGCAAGTTGGATCACTGTTGTTGGTACGTCTTCCTTGGGGCCGTTAATCCATTTGCTGTGGCCCACGCCACGGAAAACACACGCAACCCCGATAGCCCCTTTAGTCGCATTTAACGACGAACTATTATAGACCAGCGGTCGGCAACAGGCGGCCCGCGGGCCCCGCTTGCGGCCCGCGAGCCTCCCTGGCTGTTCTGTATGTAAAGGTCGTTAAATTCAGAATGCTGGAATCGCCTTCTAAAGTCACAATAATTAACAAGTGCGGCCCGCGTATTTTTTTAGCTCCTATATGGCCCTTGGTTGCTAAAAGGTTGCCGACCCCTGTTCTATACCAACGAAGACTGTAACCTAAAGCTGTCAACATGTGGGGTAACATGGGCCAATATGAGTAGTAAGTTCGCTCATCATGTGATCAGTGTTTATGGATTCAGTTCGTTCAGTTAGATTACTCACTCCTAGCTAATTTAAACGTACGTAACAGTGTCAAAGAACGAAAGAACAAAGAACCTAACGGTGTCAACATGAGGGCTGAGTTCGTGATTCCGATGGGACCGTGTGGGATTATTGGTTCGCCGTCTTCAATGTGATTGTTAGTCCATTGTTGTGGCCCCGACACGGAGAACACGCGTAACGCCAATGACACCTTTCACGAGGAAGAACGTAGACTTATTCTTGACCGACGAAGACCTAAAGGTGTCAACATGAGAGGTAAGTTCGAACAGGGGTAAGATGGATCACTCACCGCGCAATAATGCGGTTCTTCAGCTCCGAGTCGTTGCAGACCGGGGTCTTGTTGGCCTGGTGTAGGGCGGCGGCCGACAACGCCTGTCCTTGCTCGCGGCGGTGCAGCAGCGTGGCCGCAGCGCGCTCTACATCCCCGCAAGCGATTGACACGCAGTGCTTGATCTGTGCATATCACAGACAAAGCATTAATATCATCATCATCATCATATCAGCCGAAAGACGTCCACTGCTGGACATAGGGCTCCCCCAAAGAGTTCCAAAGTGACCGGTCCTGCGCCAACCGCATCCAGCGGACTCCCGCGACCATGAAGCATTAGTATAGAGGGGCACAAACATGAGTGATGAATAGAATAGATTTATTTATTTCAGACTTTTTTTTGTACATCCATATACTGTTAGTATAATCTTAACTTAGGTATATTAGTATTAGCCTCTAAGGATACAATATATATTTACTTCGGAAAGACAGGAGGGTAAAACAACAGAAGAGCGATCTATTCCAGACACTACATATATACTATCTAATATCTATACAAATATTATAAAATACGTCTTTTCGCATGTTATCCGCTAAGTCCTAGGAAATCATTGGCTGTGAATATGTTAAAAAGGCATTTATGCGGCTAGAAGATATAGTACGGAGACAAGGCTACTCACCTCCATAGCGCAAGTGTTGGACAACATATCATGCATCACAGCGCATTGCGCAACGAGCAAAGCCAGATCCTCACCATCTCATTATAAAGTAAATACGGGGTAAGTTCGGTAATTGTAGCTTAAACGCGTGACCGAGTCGTAATGGCGGGGTAAGGTCAAACTGTCATAGAGTAAGTAAGGCTACTAACCTCGCATTGCGCCGCGAGCATGGGTAGATCGTCACCATCCCATAATGAAGTAAATACGGGGTAAGTTCGGTAATTGTAGCTTAAACGCGTGACCGAGTCGTAATGGCGGGGTAAGGTAAAACTCGTCATAGAGTGCGGTAAGGCTACTAACCTCCATAGCGCAAGTGTTGGGGAACATCTCATGCAGCACAGCGCATTTCGCCGCGAGCATGGGTAGATCGTCACCATCCCATAATGAAGTAAATACGGGGTAAGTTCGGTAATTGTAGCTTAAACACTTGACCGAGTCGTAATGGCGGGGTAAGATCAAACTAGTCATAGAGTGCTGTAAGGCTACTAACCTCCATAGCGCAAGTGTTGGGGAACATCTCATGAAGCACAGCGCATTGCGCAGCGAGCATTGGTAGATCCTCGCCTTCCAGAAGGCCTCGACGTTCTGCCCCCTCCGAGCTCTCAGAGCTCGAGTGAGACCTGGAACAGACCGGTTCTTTCTTTAATATGACGGCGGCATACAAGCCGCTGTAGTGGAGCGGTAAAGGCACACGGCTTTCAATCTGGAAGGCCTGAGTTCGAAACTCGGCGTGTACCGCTGCGTTTCAAAATACAAATAAAAACTTAAGTACCAGACATCAATACAATACACTATTCTTAATTGCACACTTCACACAAAAAAAAGCAGTTACAAAGAGAAACAATACAGGGTGTTACTTAATTCGTGATACAAAATAGCAAAATGTGAATCTATCCACGATTCTGAACAACTTTTACTACGGGACCAACTTTGTACTCGTATTATGCAAAAAAACAGGCTGTTCATACATTTTCGTCGGTCTAAAGTGAGCAAAGTGTATGAAATAGTTTTCTTTTTTGCAAAACACAAAGTTGGTCTAAGTAGGGTCCCGTTTTACCCTTTAGGTACGGAACCCTAAAAAAGTTGAATTATCAATGGTCTCACCGGCAGGACTTGGTGGCTGGAGGCAGCATCTCGCTCAAGGTCTGAAGAGTCATGGTCAGCTTATCACTGCTGCTAGAAGATTCCTCTGTAACAATAAGCTAGGATTGGAACAGCTACCCAAATTCAGTCCACTGGGCTGTCTGGGCTAGACAAACTTATAAAGGATATATTTTAGAAAGGTATTAGCACCGTTAATCAAATGGTTAACTTCGTTAACCGCTAATCCGTTACATAAAAACGTTAACTTCGTTAATCGTTAAAGCGTTCCATTTTTGAAGATTTAACGGAAGTTAACGTTAATCGTTAACTCGTGATAAAAGTTGCGTTAGTCAATCTCACTAGGCCACAGGCCACAGTATTCCATTGGCATCCGCCATACATACTTTATAAAATTTAAACTCGATTGGACTTCAGGAAGTCGGTAAAATTTTACCAGCAAAGATTTGACCCACACTGAAACGCGGCAAGTCATTATACAGTCTGTAAAAAGGGTTTGGTATTTAAATAACAATAATCAAAACCCTCAAAAGTACGCATGAATCATAGATATTTCTTAATTCTTAATATCAAACAAATTTCTTCGCAGTTTTATCAGTCACATACATACGCGCTGACAACACAGTTTCGTTTAACTCGCAACACTAGACACATTTCTTGTACATTTAACGGCCTCCGTAGCCCAGTGGGTAGTGATTCTGCCTACGAAGCTGGAGGTCCCGGGTTCGAATCCCGGTCAGGGCATTTATTTGTGTGTTTATCACGAATATTTGTTCCTGAGTTATGGATGTTATATATGTATATAAGTATCTATATGTATTTATCTATTATATATATCATCGCCTAGTACCCACAACACAAGCCTTACTGAGCTTACCGTGGGCCTAGGTTGATTTGTGTAAGATTGTCCCATAATATTTATTTATTTATTTTTATTTATTTTATCTGTCGTAGCGGCTAGCGTAGCCTAACCGGCACCTGCGTGTGAAGACCGCCGACCGACCCGAAAGTACTTGTCAGAACGTGTTTTGGCGGCGCGGGTCTATCCGCATAGTACTTGATTAACGATTAAAGGACTCATGGATAGTTAACGGAAGTTAACCACTTTTAAAGTTAATCCGTGACTCAAAATGTTAACTTCGTTAATTAACGGATTAACGAGTTAACGCCAACTTATGGGTATTAGTAGGAGATTGGGTCTCAATCTCAAGGGAGCAAAATTATATATTTACGGCGAGGGCGGTATATTGAATCTTGAGTGTAAAGTGGGATTAGTGTTTGCCTTTTACGTCTAAGATGGAAATATTTTTACGACCGAGTGACAAATACTGCTTTTCACACCGCCATTATTTCCTTTGAAATCCCGCATTTAAGGACAACAATGACTCATTTTAACCGACTTAAAAAAAGGAGGAGGTTCTCAATTCGGATGTATTTTTTTTATTTTATTTTTAATGTTTGTTACCTCAGAACTCCGTCATTTATGAACCGATTCGTACAATTCTTTTTTTAACTGAAAGTATATGCTTCCAGATTGGTCCCATTGTTTCCAAAACCCCAGTTGGATGATGGGAACCATGAGGAATTGAGGGAACTCCTCAAATATATTAGGCACGCGTGTAGTAATTTCGGTATTTTCTATTATAACTCGTGTATTTACACCCGGAAATCAAAATTTGGTGAAGTAGAAGTGATGATGAAGACCACAGATGGCTTGTGGAACTTCTCAATGATGTACTTCAAACTATATAAGTACGTCACAGATTCTGATATTATTCCGTTGAAATAGCAAACAATGAGGTGCCAAAGGTAATTCTGAGATCCTTGAGGAATCGACGGAAGTCCTCAAATATTATCGGCCCACATACAGCGATTTGGTTTATTGGTCTAAAAGTCAACGCTTTTGTTCTCGAAAATCAGTTCATGTGGTAAATTGGAAAAAAAATGTGGAAATGTTAATGTGGCTTGACGGAGTACTAAATTGAAGTTGATTAAAACTTTGTTTTGAAAGTAAATTATCTGAATAACAATACCAGGGAAGAAAAGTACAACTTCGGTCACTCTTTTGAGGGCAAACATTGAGGTGTGAGCATTGTAGCCATATACTTCTTCTAATATAATTTAATTTAAAAACAAAGTTTTAACCGACTTCAAAGCAGTACCCAAATCGCTTCAAGTGCGCCTATAAAATGTGAAGAGTTCCCTCGATTTCTCCAGGAGCCCATCATTAGATCCTGACCTGATGGATGACCATGGGACAAACTGGGAAGGGTATCCTTTCAAGCAAAAAAATAACTTTCCTCCTCGTTTTTTGAAGTCGGTTAATTACAAAGATGAATACTCAGGGAGCTTTGTAAGTTTGTACCTACGGAACTTCTCATCTAATAAAAAAAATCTTTCACCAGTATATAGAATGGAACAGTACGACGGACCTTCCCGCAAGAGGGGGATTATTTAGCGTTAGTATAGTGCGTACGTAAAAACAAAACCGGACAAGAGCGTGTCGGGCCACGCTCAGTGTAGGGTTCCGTAGTTTTTCGTCCGTCACAGTAAGTGTGTGAAATTATTTTGTAATTTTTTTCAAAAACTATTCAACCTATCAAGTTCAAAATAATTTTCCAAGAATGTTTTTATAAAATTCTATTTTTTAATTTTTTTTCATATTTTTAAAAATTATGCTTCAAAAGTTAGAGGGGGGGGGACACATTTTTTTTTACTTCTGGAGCGATTATCTTTGAAAATATTAACATTATCAAAAAATTATTTTAGCAAACCCCTATTCATTTTTAAATACCAATCTAACAATATAATCACACGTTACGTATAGGGGAGGTACCCTAATAAAATAAAATAAATCACTTTTTATTTTACCACTTTGTCGGCGTGATTGACATATATTAGTACCAAATTTCAGCTTTCTAGTGCTAACGGTTACTGAGATTATCCGCGGAAGGACGGACAGACAAAGCGAAACTATAAGGGTTCCTAGTCGACTACGGAACCCTAAAAAGAAAAAAATTTTTGACGCGATTTTTTTTTTCACTTTTCTATGGAGCGTTGGCCGACTGGCGACCTGCTCCATACAAATGTTTAAAAAAATCGCGTCAAATGTTTTTTTTCTTTTTACGTACGTACTAACGCTTAATAATCCCCATCTTGCGGGAAGGTCCGTCGTTCCGTTAAACCTTCACAATTGACATAGGCTATATTTAATCCCGCGGGTCCGTTTGAGTTCTCTGTAAATACGCGGTGCGCGGGAAGCTGATTCACAAAAAATCTAAATAGTCGATATAAATAACGAATCTATTGTCATTAACAAATTCAGTGCCAATGTTTCGTAACGCAACGCTGGTAGCTGATAACGTGCGATACCCGTATGTAGAGGAAAGCGCCTACGGGCACTACGGGCAGCGCTGAAAGTTCTAAAGGCCTTCTCCTATTCAATGAAATTGAAATCATCCTATATTGGAATAATTGCATTTGCTTTGTTTCGTACGATTTGAATACTAGTGAAATCAAAAGATTTTTCCAAAAAATCGAACATTTATTTTCAAATATTGTAGTCTATGTCACTCACGATTATGAGGAATCCAACGACACCTCATATGTCAAAATATCAAGCCTTTTGGACTATAGCCCGTGAAATAGAATTTTATTGTCCACATACATAAAGAAAAAGAGGTAAAATATCTAGGCTTCATCCTTGACTCCGGACTCACGTGGTCCCCTCATATTGACCGCATGTGCGACATACTGTCTTCCGCGTGTTATGCACTCTCCAGAATTGCACCGACCTTGTCATATGACAATGTTAAAAAAGCCTACTATGGCTACTTTCACGCTATTCTAATTCTGGGTGCTGACCTGTGGGCAACAGCAGCGGACCGAGATAGACCATTTAAATTACAAAAACGTGCTATTCGTATAATTAGCGGAAAGTCATACGACCATCCTGCTAAAAATCTTTTTAAGGAGCTTAAGATACTTACCCTTCCCAGTGTTTACATATTAACCGCTTGCAAGTATGTTAGGGCCAACGTGGACCAATACGCTACCCATTCGTCGGCTCGTTGGAACAACCGCTTATTTATCCCGCGGTGCAGGCTCGCAAAGATCCAGAAGTCACTTGGGGTCTTAGGCGCAAAATTGTATAACTTGCTACCAGAGGAGATAAGACTATCAAAAACTGAAAAAATGTTCGACAACAAACTTAAAACTATGTTAAACAACATAGCATGTTACAGCGTTGACGAATTTGTTGAGACGTGCACTGGCCCTAAGTATTAGGAGCACCTACATAACCTTACAGTTAAGGCATCACAATTTAGTAACTAATATTTTTGAATTGAAACTTCCTGTATCACTCAGACATATAAAGCTATATGCGACCTTATTTGACATCCGATGTAATTAATAAATAATACTACTTATTATGTACATACCTGACTTGTAAAACATTGACTTTTATGAATAAATATCTTGTATCTTGTACATGCCTTACATATAGTTTTCGAGCGTATGTATGTACAAACCAAATTATTTTATTTAATCTTATGTTTGGTTCAAATTATATTCTGATGTACCTACCCCTCTTTGGCTACATGTACCGTTTTGGTTTTGCCGTAGCTGGGTAAAGAAGATGATAACCAACTCTTTGTTAAGTAATGTGAAAACAATTGAGAACAGGTTCTAGGCATGACCTAGGTTACATTGTCAGGTTGACCTAGGTTGCAACCAGTATTACCTGAAGTAGACAGGCCATTTAGATAACTAAATAAATACGTTATCAGCTACTCATTGAATGTAGGGTTATTATCAAAGCAATAATTATCACACTATACTTACTTATCATGAAAAATATCATCGATAATTATTGATGCTATTCATCCTTTCAATCCCTGCTTTCATATCTATGGAACCATACTTCTATTAAATATAGGTGGGTAACTGACTGTGTAGTCCCTTTAAGCCAAGTCTATAGAAATATATCGCCAAGTATGCAAAGATGGTGGCCAAGCCTATAGAGGTTGTTCGTCGAGTCTGTAGAGGTATTTTAGCCAAGACTACAGAGGTTATTGATCAACCTTATAGAGGTTGTTCGTCAATTCCGTATAATAATGTATAAAACAAGTCTGCAGAGGTATTACAACAAAGTCTAATAAGGTAGTTCGCCAAGTCTGTAGATGTTGCTCGTCAAGGTTGTAGAAGTTGTTCGTCAAGTCTGTAGAGATTCTCTAAATCTATAAGTTAGACAGTTTTGTAGACTGACCGTGGCTGGACGGGTCGCTCTCCTCGCCAGTAAGCAGAGCCTCAAGGTCCACCACCCACTCGTAATGTATAAACCTATCATGCTAGCTGGGCAGAGGTATTTAGGCCAAGTCTGTAGAGGTATTTTGCCAAGTATGTAGAGTTGTAGAGGTTCTCCAAATCTGTTGGTTAGACATGTTTTGTAGACTGACCGTGGCTGGACGGGTCGCTCTCCTCGCCAGTAAGCAGAGCCTCAAGGTCCACCACCCACAAGTAATGTATAAACCTATCATGCTAACTGGGCAGAGGTATTTAGGCCAAGTCTGTAGAGGTATTTTGCCAAGTATGTAGAGGTTCTCCAAATCTGTTGGTAAGACATGTTTTGTAGACTGACCATGGCTGGACGGGTCGCTCTCCTCGCCAGTAAGCAGAGCCTCCAGAACCACCATCCACTAGTAATGTATAAACCTATCATGCTAGCTGGGCAGAGGTATTTAGGCCAAGTTTGTAGAGGTATTTTGCCAAGTATGTAGAGGTTCTCCAAATCTGTTGGTTAAACATGTTTTGTAGACTGACCGTAGCTGGACGGGTCGCTCTCCTCGCCAGTAAGCAGAGCCTCAAGGTCCACCACCCACTCGTGATGTATAAACCTATCATGCTAGCTGGGCAGAGGTATTTAGGCCAAGTCTGTAGAGTTAGTTTGCCAAGTCTGTAGAGATTCTCCAAATCTATAAGTTAGACAGTTTTGTAGACTGACCGTGGCTGGACGGGTCGCTCTCCTCGCCAGTAAGTAGAGCCTCCAAGTCCACCACCCACGAGCACACGCGCTCCACGTCAATGTTGGCGAACTGGGGCACGTAGGCTGCCATCATCTCTATGAACCCTGAAATGTAGAGTTAAATTAGCAGTTAGGTAAGCACCCAGTTTATAACACAGTAGAAAAAAAAAACTAATTCCGATTTTTAGACAGATTTGACCGGGTTCTTCTGAATGCAGATTTATTTTTTACTTTTCTTTACAATAGAATCAACCAACATTTAAACATCAGACAGTGTAGTAAATATAACTTAACAAAATCTATCCGAAAATGGTCTATGTCCCTTGATTATTTTGAAACTGAAAAAAATCTCGCAACTGTAAAATAATAACCCCTTAGCCCCTTACACAAATATTAGTAAACAATTGATCCATCAATGCCCACTCTCTTTCATTCTCACACAAACACGCACACAAACCACACACACACATACACACACACACATATATATATATAAACAACGCACTAACACACAGTTAGATAAATTAATTTAAGCATTAGTTACACCACGTAGCAATTACAAAAAAAAAAAAAAAAAAAAAAGAAAACAAAAAAAAAACTGCATGTAAATTTCAATATAAAAGAAATCCTTTATTTCTTTCCCTCAGTACCAATGTAAGTAGTATTATTATTATTAAAAAAAAAAAAAAAAAGTAGTAGCGATCTCATAATGAGCATTAGAACTCCCCTGTTCCCTATAAGACAGGTTTACCTAGTTTAGGGCACAGGACACCGTTCCTAGGCTTATCTAAAAATAGTGCACTCTATCTATCATATCATGATGACTTACACTTAAATAAGCTGATGTACTGATTCTACAATAAATATATTTTCATTTTCATTGTTTAGGGTTCTTCCGTACACAAAGAGTAAAACGGGACCCTATTAATAAGACTCCGCTGTCCGTCTGTCGACAGGCTGTATCTCATGAACCGTGATAGTTAGACAGTTGAAATTTTCACAGATGATGTATTTCTGTTGCTGCTATAACAACACACAATATGTGTTAAATTGTAATGTAAGTATGTCTACTCCCTTTGTCTCTGTGTGTCTTTTGTGTATTTCTTTCTAACAGAATAATTTTTTTTTGTTTTTTTTTTCCATACAACAAACGTGATTTTTTTGCCGTGAATTTGATCGGATATCATTATTTTTACAAGCTTTTATTTAGTTTCACCTGTCCCGTTGTCTGTCTGTCTGTAATCAAATCTTGCAAGTTAAATTTGACCCACTTCCCGGTTTCCGATTGAGCTGAAATTTTGCATGCATAATGTATATCGCATGACAATGCAATATTATGATGACATGGAGCTGATCTGATGCTGGAGCTGGAAGGTGGCCATAGGAACTCCGCAATAAAACGACACAACCCCATCGAGTTTGGGCTCGTTAGAATCGTCTCAATGAGTAGCTGATGATGGTATGCAGAAAATTGCAGTCGGCAATAAAAGCTTGTACCAAAAATTAAATTTTTGACAGAAACTTTTTTTTTTTTTTTTTCTTGGTTAATCGGCGATCAGTCGCGAGACTATAAGCTGATTTGTTGACAACAAGTGATTTAGTGACTTGTAGGCGTAGTGGCCAGTGCCTCTACTGTCCTTTCACAAAACATTATTTCTCTTTAGTCGCATCTGAGTAAGAACAGGCTGTAGGAGTTGCGTTGCCAGGGGATTAGGGTGCATAGTCAGGCGTTCTGCATATTTTTTTCTATGCCTTTCTATTTCTTCTTGGATTGTCGGTACTTCGAGGTGTTTATGTATATCTTCGTTCCTGGAGAACCACGGAGCGTTCGCTATAGTGCGCAGAATACCATTTTGTACGCGTTGTAAGCATATAATGTTTGATTTGCTGGCTGTGCTCCAGAGCGGGATACCATAGGTCCAAATAGGTTTTAGTACAGAGTTGTAAATTAGCAATTTGTTGTCAACGGAGAGAGCCGAGTTTCTTCCCAGAAGCCAATATAGGCTCCTGCACTTTAGGTTTATCTCGTCTCTTTTCTTTTTTATATGGAGTTTCCAAGTAAGCCTTCGATCCAGGTGAAACCCGAGGTATTTTACACAGTTGGTGTCTGGGAGAATAGTAGAACCGAGTCTCACAGGTGGGCTATCCTTTTTTCTCAGAGTAAATGTGATGTGATTAGATTTTTGTGCACTTGGCCGTATGCGCCACTTTTCCAACCAGGTGTGTGTCTTGTCCAATACATTTTGAAGTTTATTGCTGGCTTCTTCAGGAATTTCATCACTGGCTAGATATGCTACATCATCAGCGTATGTGGCGACAGTCACATCTTCAGTGGTAGGCAGGTCCGATGTGAAAATATTATATAGGATGGGGCCAAGCACAGAGCCCTGTGGTACCCCGGCTTCTATTTTGTGTAGGTTGGACCTTGCATTCCCATGTTTTACTTGGAAAAGTCTGTCAGATATGTAGGATTTGATCAGGACGTACATAGTGTGTGGGAGATGTAGTTTCACTTTACACAGTAGGCCTTTGTGCCATACTCTGTCAAAAGCTTGTTGTACGTCCAGGAAAGCCGCTGAACAGTAAAGTTTCCTTTCAAAGCAGCGTCTGATTTCTTTATATACGCGGTGCATCTGCTCAATTGTTGAGTGCGATTTCCGAAATCCAAATTGGTGCTTAGGTATGACTTCATGGTCATCCAGGTGAGCTGTTACACGTGCCACAAAATTTTTTTCCCATAATTTTGAAAGAACTGGAGTGAGACTGATTGGACGGTAAGAAGGTGCTTCGTGAGGAGGTTTCAGGTTGACAGAAACTTATTTATAAATAATTAATTAACATGATAACTATGATAAGGCTCGTGCTATACTTGGTTGATATTGTCTCAACCATTCTCACTAGAATGCATACTCGGAGTATCCCAGTGGTATTACTGGCCTGCATTGTTGTGTCAGAGGTTTCTCCTGGATATTTCCCACAACCGCATTACACTCGCAGCTGGTAACTTTAATGGGTTGGGCTATATTTCCCACAACCGCACTACACTCGCAGCTGGTAACTTTAATGGGTTGGGCTATATTTCCCACAACCGCACTACACTCGCAGCTGGTAACTTTAATGGGTTGGGCTATAAATAACTAACAACTTAGAAATGTTGAAAAACCCCCGACATTTTCATTTCAAAGTTCAATATCTTAAAAACAGCTGAACCGATTTTGATTAAACGTAGCTAAGAACCATCTCGGTTACGTCAGCTTTCGGATAAAAAGTACTGCATTCAAATCGGTCTATTCGTTTAGGCACTACGGTGCCACAGACAGACAGACAGAGAGAAATGTCAAACTTATAACACACCTCTTTTTGCGTCGGGGGTTAAAAAGGGTATAACAACATTCATACATAAATACACACTCTATACAATCATATACTCAATCCACAATCATATTAGGATTAGGTAATAAGTCAAAGTAAATAATGAACTAAATAGAGAGACTAGGTTATATAATCGGTTAGCAGCATTATTTTCTAATCAGTAATCACATTAATGGGGAATGGATGAAAATTTTAGAAACGCCTGATTTTTTTTTTGGTGATAGGAATAACCTTCCTTAGCACCAGAAAAAAGTTGCAGACTTTTCAGATGCGTCAATAATTATTAAAAAATATAAACAGTTTCCTCACTTACGTTTTGTGGTTAGGACGGCGAATGAGACAATTTCCTTGATCCGTCTCATATTACATAAAAATATCATAAAAATCAGTGGTAAACTGACACTGGCAATGATATTGACAGCTGCAGTATCTATATTGGTCATTACCAGGGTCAGATATTTAAAATATTTTTTGTAATATGAGATGGATCAAGGAAAGTGTCTCATTCGCCGTCCTAACCACAAAACGTAAGTGAGGAAACTGTTTATATTTTTCAAAAATAATTGATGCAGCTGACAAGTCTGCAACTTTTTTCTGGTGCTAAGGAAGGTTATTCCTATCACCAAAAAAATAATCAGGCATTTCTAAAATTTTCATCCATTCCCCATTGTCAAACACTTTCAACAGGGATGAGCTTTATTTTTTTTGGTGAACTCAAAGTTTTAAATTACATTTTTTCATTAATTTGGTGAACATACTTTGAATTGGCTTCATAGCATAGTTTGGAATTGATAGGTCGCAATTTTGTAATCTACTTTGTGCTCTAACTTTACTAAACCAACGAGCAGAATCCGGAATATTCTAGGTCACAACCATGCCTATTAGTTAAAAATATTCAAATTGACACAGTTATGTGCAATCATGATGCTTTTGTCAAAATGTATTTTAAATCAATGTCAGGAATGTTACAGTTGAGTAATGTGAAAATGAGCTTTGCTGTACTAATACAGATAATTCTTTTTCCAGGCATGACACCAAGCTAGATAGATTTTTGCTAAACCCCAACATTGTTAATCTCATTAATAGCTATTCAAAAACCCATTTACAAAGTCAAATATGCTAATATTCCTTGTTCTAGAAAAACCTTGGAGTGATTTTACTGCATGATCAAATTTTTTTCTCGAAAAAGGATTTAAAATATTGTCAAATAGAGAACAAAGTAGAGCAGGTGATTAAATAATCACAAAGTTATATGTGTCTAAAGTTTTAAGAGGGAGCATATTCTGTCCCTTTTCCGCAAAATGCACCTTCACATTTGTCATGATGCTCATGGGTCCTGACACGAGAGAAGCAATATTAAAACGGCTGTAGCTTTGTCATTTTATAAGATATCTGAATGGGATTTTCATCACTAGGAATATTTTTTGCCTTCTTTGTTTTGGAGTAGGTAATAATAAATTTTGAATCTGCACCGCTATTATCCAACATGGAGAAATAATATTAATACTAATAATACAACTCTACATCTATACTAATATTGTATAGAGGAAGTGTCTGTGAGATTGTAGCATTGTAAGTTTGTATGTTTTGGGTAATATCTGGATCCCCTTATCTTGTATTCACTTGTACTTTCTGGATGGTTTAGGCTAAATTTTATCCCACGGGTTTGTCTGCGTTCTTTGCAATACGGGAGTGATTCCGCGCGGGCAGTTAGTAATTTATAATTTGATTGGAAAAAATCATATTGGAATTCTATTAGATTTTGTGCAGAAGCTAGGATATACTAAGGTAGCTAAGATAGGTATACTTCACAGGGCAAGGAGTGTGATAAACACATAAAAAATAGATTCTCACTAAAATAATAACACAAATCATGAATATTATGTTAAGCTTAAAAACTTTGACACCCAATGAAAATTAGTAATTGAATAAAACTGACTATTCCTTTATTTTCTTAATCATTTCAATTTAAACAACAAGATTGATGGTTTATTTACCAATATACAGCTTTTTATAACTATTTACCTTCAACATCGAAGCAGGGATCCTGCGAAGACTCTTCCACGAAAGAAATCACATAGGAGAGCACAATATCGTCTATCACGTTAAGATCCGCCGAGGGGACGTACTTAGTAATAAATTGAAACAAACTCTCCTTAACAGCCGACTCCTGCAATGCCGTAGTGCTCATTTTCACTTACAACAATATATTTTCCGAGAACACTTAGTTTGTAAATTTTATTCGTAGCCAAGTAGCGTTACGCCTCGCTACCCAGGTAAAAGGGACGACGTATTAGAGCAATGGGCGGCTCCTGAAAACCTTTTCTCTTATGATTAGATAGCTTGTGCGTTTATATTAAATTACAGGGGAAAACTGGGCTATTCCTCTAGAATAACTGAGTTCGGCGACGGAAAATCAATAAAACACAATGCAATGTTTTTTTTTCTTCTGTCATAAATTTGTTTATGTTGATCGGGCACAGACTCGCTGTATTCAGCCACGGTTGGAACAATGACAGTACTTAAAGGCCGATCACACGGACGAGCGTGGCATTTGCTTCGGCCCACCATTTCCCTGAACGCACCCGTTTCTAATATAATAATAATTTGATAATAATGGTCGCACTACACTGTCTTGGGGTTGCGTGTTCGCGTTGCGTCGTTGCCTCTCTTTCATTCGCCGTAAGAAGGAAAAGGCTGCAAAACGAATATTTTTACCCGTTTAAGCCTTCATCACACTGGCGCGGCGTGCGGTGGCTAACCATAGTAAATTTGGCAGCTAATTACAAGTTTTCTATTGTCGGCCGCGGCCAGGCCGCGCCAGTCTGTGAGAGGCCTTACACGTTGGTTTTACCCAACTGCCGAAGGAGAGGAGGGTTATGTTTTTTATTATTGTGGTTAAATTGAATGTCGCCTGGGCCGAATATGGGTCCATACATCATTGTTTGGTAGGTGTCATTGCCTTACAACTTGACTTGGTCGCATCATATTATAGTTGCCATACATCGCGGCCCCTGTGCGTGAAAGTTATTTTCACAAACATGCAATGAAATGTCGTCATTACGTGGGTTATATCAGAGCTATAACCACGAACTTCGTATATCTCCGTCTCTATCGCACTTATGGTTTATGGTACTCGAGCGACCGAAACGGAGATATACGAAGTTCGTGGTAGCAAAGTATCACGTTTCGGGCGGATCAACTCGAGAGAACTGTAAAGGAATTTCATACGAAATTGAAGGCCTAGGTCGGGAAGTATTTTTTTAATTTTTTTTTCATTTTACTATTTGTGGCACAGCATCACGGCATTCAGCCATGAATAGTAGTTTGATTTGAGGATTTTTTATTTATTTATTTCATTGCATGTTTGAGAAAAGCACTTTACATTTATGCCTACGTCGTCTGCAGTAATGTACTATTGTTGTGGTGTGCCACAGACAATAAATAAAATAAATAAATAAATATTACGGGACAATCTGACAGAAATCAACCTAGGCCCACGGTAAGCTCAGTAAGGCTTGTGTTGTGGGTACTAGGCGATGATATATATAATAGATACATACATATAGATACTTATATAACATCCATAACTCAGGAACAAATATTCGTGATAAATACACAAATAAATGCCCTGACCGGGATTCGAACCCGGGACCTCCAGCTTCATAGCATATATAGCATAGTCACTACCCACTGGGCTACGGAGGCCGTTAATATGTTTGAAAGAATGCTTTGTTTATGTTTGTGAGACTTGATTGTTTCCTCTGATAAAATGGTGAAAGTTTGTATGGAGCTACGATATTAAACGAGTTCCACGCAGACGGAGTCGCGGGCAGAAACTAGTTACTAATAGTTTTGCTTTTTACATATGGGTATATGGGGAAAATATATAAAAAAACGTGTACTTCGCATAGATATAATATGATACAATATTCGGATCACAATAAATTTTATTTAACATTTCTAACATGAGTATAAAAATAATAAACCGGCCAAGTGCGAGTCAGACTCGCGCACGAAGGGTTCCATACAATTATCAATAAAAATATATATTTTATTTTGTTTTTAGTATTTGTTGTTATAGCGGCAACAGAAATACATAATCTGTAAAAAATTCAGCTGGAACTATCACAGTATCAGTGAGATACAGCCTGGTGACAGACAGACGGACGGACGGACAGCGAAGTCTTAGTAATAGGGTCCCGTTTTACTCTTTGAGTACGGAACCCTAAAAAATAAATGATATAATATCTAATCATTAAGTAAGCTTAGAATAAATTATTAGTACCTAAACCTAGAACCTATATTATATATACAAAACATATTTAATATAATTTTTGTACAAATTGAGAGTACGTCGATTTCAAAAAATAACATGTCATTTCAAAATTTTTTAATACAATGTTTTGAGATTCTTTAGAATTGATAATTCATAATTCATTTATTGCATATTTATCATGTGTTATAAAATAGGTGTTACATTAGGGTTGGTTAGCACATGAACCCTGTTAGGGCACAGCAAGTATTCCTTTAAAATTAAAGCTACAACTAAAAGTCATACATATTACCCACTCATAATTTTTGGCATATAATCATGTCGTAGTTTTTGGTTTTAAAAATTAAAATTAGCAATTTATAGTTACGTGCTAATATTAACATGCTATATAAAACAATACACACAAATAAATAATATTTACTAAATTCTATTTCAGTTGGTCATCACATATGAACTCCTCAATTGAATAGTAGCATTTATCAAGTAATAATTCTCTTAATTTCCGTTTAAATATTTCATCTTTCGATTCCTCCCTTATATGCTCTGGTATTTTATTTGCTACTGTTATACATAATTATAAATGAACCATAATTATCAAGAATAAGTTAAAAAATAATACAAAAAAATTTGGTAACCAAGGAGGAAAATCAAATATTCTAGAAATATTCTTCAGGTACAATGGAAAAGTATTACAACAGATTTATACAACCAAATAGTTAGTATGGTTGGACTAGGTATAATTAACAATACAAATATACAAAATTCTACAATAAAGGGGAGTGCCCTTTATAATTCAAGTACCATTTTCTTAAAAAAAAACACTTTAAACTTTTAATAAATTTAAATAAAGGCACTCTGGCTCTTAGATGGATATGGTCAGAAAATTTGATTTCTTATCTCTTGTCCTACTCTGTGTAGATATTTTTAGACGCGGCGTATTTGCGCCTACAGTTATTGAAATGCTGGCACTTCACTAGGCGTTGCGTGTTCGCGTTGCTTGGTTGCCTCTCTTTCATTTGCCGTAGGAAGGAAAAAGATGCAATACTAATATTTGGGCAAGTTACGCGAAGTGAAGTGCCAGCAAAAGTAGTTCATAGCAGCTAGAAGTGTAGAATCAGTCCTTCGTATTTGTCCTGGAGAGAAAACATTTTGTAATCAATACATAAGCTATAATTTACTTTAAAAACAAAATTTTAACCGACTTCAAATCAGTAGCCAAATTGCTTCAAGTTTGCCTATAAAATTTGAAGAGTTCCCTCGATTTCTCCAGGATCCCATCATCAGAACTGGACTTTGGTGTCAACGGGACCAATCTGGAAGAATCGTGCTTGAATGAAAAATATTTTAAATCGGTTGTTCATAAATTAGGGCTTGTGCACAAATCACGCGAGGTTTTTTCGGCTACTTTTTGACCCCCTACTTTTTACTTAATTTAGCGAAAATGACTTTGTTTCGTCCCAAATTGCTCCGAAAGTGGGAATCACTGTTTTCCGAAAAAGGTTAAAAATAAAAGGATGTGGATTAAAGTAGGTTTCTGTACAAGTTGGGGACTATCGATACTCTGTCTCTCTCTCTCATCATATGGAATCTAGAAAAGCGCCATCTACAATCATCGGGCCAACCCCATTTTTTTCACACTATCCGTCGCTCTCTTATTAGAAAGATTAGAAACAAACTTATCATCATCATATCAGCCGAAAGACGTCCACTGCTGGACATAGGCCTCCCCCAAAGAGTGCCAAAATGACCGGTGTGCGCCACCCGCATCCAGCGGACTCCCACGACCTAAAAACGAAAAGGACGACACGTATAGTGCGATAAAAATTGAGAGCTCGCGCGCCGTCTTAGGCTAACCGTGCTGGTGTCCCAGTGGACCCAGTGCCAATGACTGATGATGCATCATTACCACAGATGTATGAATATAAGGAGATCGGACATGCCGGCCGATTTGTATAGAGTACGCCTGTCGCAAGTACATTAACCCACACAAAGCGCAAGTAATTGACAAGACAAAGCACGCACACATCTAAAACACACACACTTGTATACCTACGCTCTTATTGGACACGCGCATTATATCAGGAATTTTGGGAAGAAACGTAATATTCTCTGGTCGCAGCACGCGTGCACAGTATGGCAGAGTATGCCCATTGAGCTAACAACTGCGACGCGGCCGCCTCCTCTCTCTAGTATTCTATGATCTGAGATCATTACCATGTCTCCGTTGACCCTGAGATCGATGACGACCCCGTCGACGTACAGATGCAGCGGGCGCGACGCGCGCTGCACTTGTCGCGCCGCCGCCGCGCGCGACATCACCGCGCGCGTCAGGCGACAGCGACGCACGTCGAGCGACTGCCAACGTTTAATCATCCATTTGAACATCCAGCCTGCATACTGAAACGCTCCTTTACACAATGGGCCTACATTAGTGATGTGCAAATTGCGGAAAGTTTCCAAAAAGTTGGAAAAGTTCTCAGAAATTTCTAGAAATTTTCACAAGAATTTAAGGAAATTTACGTAGGTGAGAAGCATAAAAATGTAACTCTTATACACTATGAGTTACAGTTTTATGCTTCTCAGTTCGTAAATTTCCATGTTGGAAATGGAAAGTTTCAATTCTCATACAAAAAAAAGTAAAATTTCCGAAATTTTCCTATGTTAAATTGCAGAAACATTTCGCAACATAGGAAACTTTCCGTCGGCACATCAGTAGCCTACATGGCCCATAATGCAGGACCGAACTATGCGTTAGAGGGAGCACCTTGTTTTACTGAAAAGTGTTCCATCGAATGTATGTTTTCGCTAAATTTTCAATCAGTAAACTTTTCAGGATTAAATTGTTATATTGTTTCTACAGAATTACCTTTTAGCTGAGACTCTACTATACGTTTTATAGATACAATACGTTTTCGAACGCGTTTGCGTTTAGTTCCAATTAGTATGGCAACGCGTACAGCGCCTCTGGTGGTAACTATTAGGTACTACGCGTTGCCATACAAATTGAAACTAAACGCAAACGCGTTCGAAAACGTATATGTATCAATAAAACGTATACTAGAGGTTTCTAAAATGTTAACGATTTCTGAGTATAACAACAATTCGATGAAATTAAATTTCGGCAAAACAATGCGTTCGGTGAAACGTTTGTCGGTGAAATAAGGGGACACCCATGATGGCCCACTGTGTAGAGCAGCCTTAATAGTCGATCTTACGTCCATGGACACTAGAATAACCAAAAAATAAATAAATTTTAGTCACGCACGTAGCAACTTTAAGGTATCCAGCCTAGCTAGCACACTAGGTTTTATGATGTCGACGAAAATGTACTGAAACGTCACGTAAAACGCGACATAAAGCCTAGTGTGCTAGCCCCCCTGTTGCGGTAAGGAATGGTTGGAAATAACGCCACCTAGTGAATTATGTCGGCATTATTTTGCTTGACAATACAGTGTTAGAAAATAGTTCACCGAAAAAAGTATAGATGGCGTGGAGGGGCGGACGGCTGCCCGACCCCTGACGTTGATCGGAAATTGTGTGCGCGCGCTAGGCTAGACGTATAGGTAGAAAACTTAAGGAAAGCACTTTGTATTGGTTCTCAATTTGGGTTCCGGAGAATCAGATCAACAGAGGCATGATAAAATCAATTTCCAATCATCTGGCTAAAGGTAATGCTTGTCTTGGAGCATCTTTGAATCCAGCCAAGGCGTTCGACACCGTCTCCATTCCGGAATGCTCCAATCATGGAATTCAGTGGTATCAGAGGGAACACCCTGAACTAGTTTCAGAGCTGATTGACGGGCTGGACTCAGTGTGTTACTGCTGACCACTATAAAAGCAACCCTCTATCCGTAAACTTCGGAGTCCCACAGGGCAGTATCATGGGGCTTACACTATTTATCATGTATGTCAATGACTTGGCCAGTACTAACCATGCAAAATCCGATATAAAATAAAATAAAATAAAAATCATTTATTTCAGACTACTGTTGTTGGTCCATAGGTATTTTGTTAGTAACAATAATCAGCTTAAGTTATGTTAGTGTGGAATTGAATTAAGAACATACAAGATTTTATTAAATTACATTACGTTCCAGAGTTAGAATTGAAATTAAAAAAATAATAAAATTAAAAATAAATTAAATTAAAATACAAATTCAGAATACATACAAAACGGCGTCACCTTTTGCTGACGTGCATCTGTATAAGGTGGCACATTATACGCGAGTCAAACCGCCCGGCTATGGTCTTCAGGATGGAGTTGGAACTAGCGCAAAGTCTGCAGAGCAAGGAGGCAGTTTTTTTGCGCATAATGGCGTAGAAGTCGTCCGCTCCCGCGAGCGCAAACATACCAGATGCACTGCAGAAACGCGGCAGTCCCAGCAACATCCTGAAGCCATTGTTGTACTGGACTCGATAGGCGTTGATGGCCTTCTGCGTATAGTTGGTCCATAGGCTGCTCGTGTAATATACCTGGCAGTAGGCTTTGAACAAAGTTATTTTGACCTGCTTACTACATCGTGCAAACCGCCGAACCAACATATTGCATCTGACCGCCAACGCCCTCCTTTCCCGCTCTATATCTGATTGGTCCTTAAGGTCATCGGTTACATAGTGGCCGAGATACTTAAACTTGAAGACTCGTATAAGGTCGCCACCATTTAGCTTTATGGGAGGCACTGTCTCAGGCAACTTGCCTCCGACGGCCTTAAAGACCAGATACTCGCTCTTTTTCACATTGTACGTCAAGCCGTGCGACAAAGCGTACTTCTCACATGAGCCCAGCAGCTCCCTAAGCGCCCTGACCGACGGGCTGAGCAACACCATATCATCAGCGTAGCTGATGTTATTTACGATAACATCATCCACACTGCATCCGATGCGTTTGTTGCTAAGCCCGACAATCAGATCATTCACGTACAGGTTGAATAGCTTTGGTGAGGTAATACCCCCCTGCCTCACCCCACATTCCAACCTGTACGTGTCTGATATGTTATCCGCCCATTTCACACCGTTCAGCTGGTTCTGATACCAGTACTGAAAGATGCGCAACAGCTCTGCCGGCACATTACTACTCCTCAGCTTGTCCCACAGGACGTCGTACGACACAAGGTCGAACGCCTTGGAGAGGTCTAAGAAACAGGCGTAGACTGGCGTTCGCCGCTCTGTATAGTACTGGACCGTGTGTTTCAAACCAAGGATAGCAGTTTCGGTAGACAGCCCGGGTCTAAACCCGAACTCTGCATCGTGCAGGTGTACATAGTCATTAAGACATGTATTCAGCAGGCTGTCGAGCACCTTTGCCAAGACGGTGGCCAGAGAAATGGGCCGATAATTGCACTTATCAGTTACATTACCCGTCTTGTCCTTAACAATGGGGACAACCAGTGTCCGCATCATATCCTGGGGCAGATAAGAATGCGCCATGCACAGTGAGTAGAACATCGATAGTACCCGGGGGAGGTGGACACCCGCGTGCTGCAGGTGCTCGACGCTGAGGCTATCATGACCCGGTGACTTACCTCTTGTCATATTTTTGATTACGACACTAACCTGTTTGGCCGAAAACCGAACCAGGTCAGAGTCACGACAGGCCCCCTCGTCTACCCCCTGCTGCGCGGGCCCCAGCGGCGACTTCACCTTAAAGTGCTCCGAGAATAAGTTCGCAATGGATTTTTCAACACACCTGCTCGTAAAGTAGGTCTTATTACAGCGTATTTACACTGATAATGCAGAATATTACCCATGCCGTGCCTTTTACATTACATTATCGCACTAGTGCCTTTTCATTACATATCTTTTTAAATATTAGCAAAATAATGCAGAATATTACCCATGCCGTGACTTTTACATTACATTATCGCACTAGTGCCTTTTCATTACATATCTTTTAACATTTTCATTTTCATTTTTTATTTTTTTTTCCTCGCAAATGTGTTGAAAAACGTCGTATGAAACACGTGAGCATTGGTCATTACACTTCTCGTCTCCATTAAGCCTTCGCCTTCGGCTCAGGCTTAAAAACCGACTCGAGTGTAATGACCAACTTAGCACACTTGTATCATAATGTACTATTGGATCACTAGTGTCACCGATGCTCACCGGAAGACCAGACCCATTGTGGAGTCTGCTAGTCGCCTTCCAAAACTTTTTAAAATCGCTAGCAGCGCGATGAGAGGCAATAATGTCAAGTTTGATTTGTTCTTGATGATTTCGGCACCATTTAAGTTTGCTCTTAAATATTTTACGACTTAAAATCATTGCCTCATATGCGCCACCAGAGCTCGGTTTGTTAAGCGACGCCCAAAACTGATACCTCAGCCTAGCCTTCCCGTGAGCATTTTGAACATGTTTATTCCAGCCCACCAGCCGGTTCGCATTCCGGGAGCGACGGATAACATAACTGTTTGAAGCAGCATCCGTTATGACACAAATAATATCCCTATACATACCGTCAAGTATCCGCCTATGTTTAGGATTTTGACAGTGACCATCGCCACACAGCGCCAGGTCTTGTGGAAAGTCAATAAGCCTTAACCTCTCATTACACAATTCGTGATATTCATTAATTTGACAATGGCCTCTGTCGCCCCACGTTACTGTATTACAACATGGCATATTTATTGAATTGATCTTTGGCTTAACAAGATCTAGTTCACATGTAATATACATAGGATAATGGTCAGAAAAATAAACATCATAATCTATACCTATGTCAGCGATAGTGTGCGAGGCTGATTGCGTCACAACACAATGGTCCAGCCAGCGATGGCAGCCATGCGCCTCGCTGACGTAGGTATAGCTATTGGAATGTAGGCCAAGCCTCTCGACATCCGCACACTGCCATTTATGTTCACTACAAAAGTCAAATAGTTCGTTTGCAAAAGGCTCACCGGGATGAGCATTGAAGTCGCCTATCATATACACAGCCTCGACGTCACTGGTCTCAGCAATAGCTATATTTTTGGTATGCAGATGACACAGCTATAGTTTTTGCTTACGTGAGCTTTACTTGGAATCGATCCCAGGACCGTTAGGTTCGTAGGCTTTATACACACTGATCCTTTAGGATACACCAGAATTCGGCATTTGTGTTCCCATGAACTTCGATAATACGATTTATTTAGTAAAGCCGCTGGTTTAGTTTTTTACCATGAGGTCGGGACAGCCTCGTATGCAGACCACGACGTCGTCATCCGTGAGGCTGCATTGGTGGAACCCGAGCGCAGTGAGGCGCGGCGCGGCGCGGCACGCCGCGGAAACGCCGCGTGACGTCAAACCTGAATAACCAAAATAACTCCATATTTAAAAGAAGACTGAAAAGTTGGTTATTCGAGCAGGCCTTCTACAACCACAAGGGGTTCTTAGACTTGAAAACGTCTTGAGATGTTTAACATAAACAACATATAGTTAATAATTGACATATTAACTGAATTATTAATAGACAATTAGACATATTGAATATTTAATTTAATTTAATTATTATTGTTACTATTATTCAATACGGTTGCCCTAAATTTAATTAGCCTTCCTGAGGCCTTTCTCGAGGGACAACAGCTATTCGAATCCAGAGTTTTTGACTTTCGCTCGATGGAAAAAAATCACGAACATAGGTCTAAAATACACTTAAAATTTTCGTAACAAATTATGCACAACAGCTAAACATATTAAAATTGGTTCTAAAAATCGGAAATATCATGTTTGACGGAACTTAGGTATGACTTTTTTATTTATTAAAATGGACAAAAAAATCAACTTAGAAAACATGATATCCACGCTTCCGAATACGCACTCCCATCTCACTCACGCTTATGCTCAGTGAGAGGGAGAGAAGACCACGAGCCTACGTCGCCTTAAGGTTAACGCACACTTATGGCCATGGCACCCGACCTGCACCGACTCGCCTCTACCACCCGGTGCCATGTAACGACAACAGCGCGTGCGCCTTTAAATATCGCGTATCCGTTCCGTTGGCATCCTTTTGTGTACTAAGTCCTACCGCAAAATCAAGGTGTTGTTGGAGACGTACCGAAGTAACGAAGATTGTGACATTTATAAAGGTTTTTTTTTCAGCAAAATTTTTGCTCACATTTTTAGTTACAATAATGTTTTAGTTGAATAGTATATTAATATGCATCGTGCAAATTATTTCAAATATTTAATGTCAGAATATAACATACTTAACAATAATATCAAAATCGTATGTTTAAACCACTACATATAACGAAGTCACTTCCCGCTGTCTGTCTGTCCCTATGTATGCTTAGATCTTTGAAACAACGCAACTGCGGTTTTTTTAATAGATAGAGTGATTCAAGAGAAATGTTAATGTGTATAATACATGTATGTATCGTACAGTCCCTGGGCGACAGAGCTCTGCTCGGGTAAAAATGGAGAAAATACGGAGAAAACGAATTTTCCCGGACATGAGACCTATCTAGATCGATTTCTCGCCCCCGTAAACCCCTGCATCCCAAATTTCATCGAAATCATTAGAGCCGTTTCCGATACATACAAATATTGCTCGTTTAATAGTATAGGATATAAACCCGTGCGAGGCCGGGGCAGGTCGCTAGTTATGAATAAATGTAAACATCCAATAACAATAAAATAATCGAATAAAACAAGAACTAATCGAAAATTTACAAAGAACATTTAAATAGTAGTTTATGTGACTGTACATAATGAGGGGCCTAATTATGTACAGTTACATAGACTATGTGTATCTACCCACATGTTATAAATCCTCAATGATGTGTTCGGGAACCTTTACTTATAGAATAACCTGGATTGCACCGCCATGGCCGACTAGATTTCAAATCATGACCAACTACATCATGCTGCACGACCCCAACACCGGAACTGATTTCCATATTAACATCGATTGTCGATGCTATTATGATTTTTCATACATTATAATAAAATAACACTCGCACAGATAAAACGCTGATGTTACGTTACTGGTTGCAATTATGGTGGTCGTTATATATGGTTTCCGAACATATTCTAGAGGATTTATGATATGGGTGTAGATAAACATATTTACTCACCGTAACAGTTTTCCAAGTCCAACGACCTCAATTCGCTACAGCACCTCGCCACGGCCACCAAATCCTCATCCGTACCAGCCACTTGCCCTCCCAAATGCCTCAAACTTCCCAACTGGCACACCGCACGAGCCAACTCACTATTCGCCCTAACATTATCATTGAAATAAATATCTAAATGTTCCAATTTGCGCAGATTACTAAGCACAAAATGTATATTTCTGAAATGTCCCGAATATTGGTAGGAGAATGTACTAGAACGGAAATCAAGCACCAATTTCGTTAGCTCACTGAAACGATCGAGGGAGTTCAAGTGTCGGAATTCTAGCGCTCTGCACTCGCTTAAGACTAGGGATTGTAAGTCTGCTCTAATTTTTCTTAAAAATTGCCCGGTGACCCGTAGGTTACGGTGGATTTCTAGTTCTTCTAAAGCTTGACTGTTTGCGAATTGGGTGACGCAGCGATCTGACACCTGAAAATGTAAATAAAAATTAAAAAATATATTTTGTGGGCAATCTTACACATACCAACCGAGTCCCAAACTAAGCAAAGCTTGTACTTTGGGTAAAATACGACTACAATCAAGATTATTAAATACTTAAATAAGTAAATATTTAGGGACAATCTTACACAAATCGACCTAGTCCCAAACTAAGCAAAGCTTGAACTATGGGTACTAGATGACGATATACATACTTATATAGATAAATAAATACTTAAATACATAGAAAGCATCCATGACGAAGGAACCAGTATTCGTGCTCATCACACAAATAAATGCCTTTACCGGGATCCGAACCCAGGACCTCTAACTTCGCAGGCAGGGTTACTACTACCAAGTAGGCTAAACCGGTCGTCAAATGACATTAAATACGCATGTTTTCAGTAAAAATAATGAAATCAGCCTTTTTTTTTACACTTTTTATGAAATGCTTTATATTTTACCTTCTATACGATTGATAGAATAATCAACCTTAGAGTCTGACCAGCGAGTGGTGTCACAATAATTTTACGTAATAGTATTTTATGCAACTGTTGTATAAGAAGGGTCTTAAAACGCGAGTGGCGTGGGTTGCGATGCGAGCCTTGGCGAGCATCGCAATTACAGACACCTCGAGCGTTTGTAGACCAGTTAGTTATACACCGTTGCATACAATACTTTTTCAACGACAGATTTTAAATAAATAGCAGACTACAGAATAGTTAAACTTTTCAGGCAGCAAGTTTTATATTCGTACTTTTGCTACTCACGCAATTTCTTCAGGAGTGCAGGTATTCATTTCTTCGACCATTTTAAAAGGAACGTACACTTGTCTACACAAACACGAATAACATCTTAATAGTTTAGGACTAATAGTTTATCATATTTCGTCTTTTCATTTGGACTGTATTTTGGTGGGAAATCGGAAATGTGACAGCTCTTGCTTATGGTTTGTTTTGTTTTTTTGCACTTGCCATCCGAACCATACCAAATCCGGACCCGGACCGAATTCGAGCTGTTTATTTTTATAAATAATACCAAGAATTTATAAAACGTGTAATTTAACAGACAATAGATGATAATTTATTATTATTGTAGTAAATAATTTATAACATACAAATATTAAATCGTAAATAAATACTTTTATTTCAAATTATCTGTTTATGAAGTTGGCACCACTGCAATACAGCGGCTGATAAAAAAAAGTTACAGTGCTTTTATGAAAAATGTATGAACCAAAAAAGTACGCTAAACAGTGCGTTTTTGGGCGATTAGAGTTTTTCGACGATTTATTAGTGGTGTCATTGTATTTAACTACAGCCTATATAAATGACAGATAACGGTACAGGAGTAGAAAAAAATATTTATATGGCAACAATTTTGTTCGTTAATTTTCGGTACCTATCAGCGCAGCGGCGCTACCATAAAATTCGAAACTCGATGTTCGTGTATCTGCATCTGTGCATATTCATATTCATCTATTTATAATAATTCATATTACATGTCGCCACATGTGCCACTCGAGTACGTAAGCATGATAGAGATGGAGATACCCGAACTTCGACATTCGTGGTTACAGCTGTAAGGAATAGGATCATGGGGTCTAATGTCTAAATATCTGCTGGTCTAAAAAGCAACTGGTCTACAATTTTTTTGAAGTAGCAACTGGCCTAAGTAGCGTCTGGTCTAAGTAGCAACTGGACTAATTAGCAACTGGCTAAGTAGCAACTGGACTAATTAGCAAAAAAGTCGGGTCTGGCGCTTCACCGGCAGCTGCTGCGGCACGCTCGCTTCGCTCGCTCGGCTCGCGCATTGTAGCGTCGCAGTTCTTCATACCACTCCTCCTCGCTTTGCTCGTCGTCGTACCTATACCGACCTGCCTTAGAGTAAAATAGGTAGGGTAGACGACTGGCTACTTAGGCCAGTTGCTACTTAGACCAGACGCTACTGAGGCCAGTTGCTACTCCAAAAAAGTTGTAGACCAGTTGCTTTTTAGACCAGCAGATATTTAGACCAAATGCGACATAGACGAGTTGCTAATTAGACCCCATGATCCTATCCCCAACTCAGTTGTCAGACTTAAATTAACAACTTACAGAAGAACATCCAATGAAACAAATCCTCCGCAACCACCTGAAGTGTTCAGTCTGATTTCTTTGTAATAATTGGTCCGGTATGTCCATAAACTAAAAAAAAAACTAAATGTAAATTCAAAGGCATGGCATGGGGACCGAGCGTGGACGTTACGTTAAATGTAAATAATTTAGTTTAAAAACAAAGTTTTATCGACTTTAATTTAGTTCTTGGCGCATTTGAAGAGTTCCCTCGATTTCTCCAGGATCCCATCAAAAGATCCTGACCTGATGACAATGGGACCGCCCGGGAAGAATGGCCTTTCAAACAAAAAATACATTTTCCAAAGTAATGGGGAAATATACATGAAAGATAAAAGATTCCGACGAATTGAGAACCTCCCACTTTTTTGTAGTCGGTTAATAACCTGTCAACCAGGGACGCCTCAGACGTCTAGCCACTCAGCGCAGCTAAGATACCCGTGCCGTTATGCGAGTTGACGTTAGGTGGACGGCGAATAGGCGAGCCGAGTCAGCGCAGCTCACGTGCCGAGGCGAGAAGTGTGTCTTAACCTTTAGTAATATCGTCCCGTTGGTAGCGTTAAACAGAGAGCGGGCACAGTGCCCAGCGGAATGTCATCTCATACGTGTAGCAGCCCCTCTCTCAAGACAGTACATTCAGCATCAAAAGTAGCTACAAAAACGAAAACGTCAAAAGTCTTTAAGTCATAAGTCATTTATTTATAATATTATAAATATTACATGTCATCGTTTGTTTAAGTAGATTAAATTAAATTAATAAACTAGGTGTGTTAACATATTACATTATTATTGTTTATTAAAAGGGTTTAACAACTTTTGACGGCTTCGATTGCGTAGTTACTTTCGATGCTGACTGTACGTCACTACGGGCGGGTTGCACCAACTTACGATTACAGACCGATCAACGTTAAATATGGCGTCGGTAGCTGTCACTCCATAGAATGTTGTGAAACTTTCCATACATTCAGATTTTAACGAACACCGCTTACGATTACAAGACGGTTCGGTGCAACTCCCCTAAGAAGCACGCCTGGTAGCATACGTTTTATCGTCATGTTTCACGAAACGTTTCAGTACATGGGCCGTACAATGTGACGATGAAACCAATCGTGCTAGCTGGGCAGCTCTGCCCAGCGGGGCTAGCACATCTTACCGCGAGTCACGCGCGAGTAGACAAATCGGCGCGACTTGGAGCTTTGTCGCGCATCGGTAGCATAACTCGCGCGAGAAAAGAGATATACTCGCGGACAAATGTCATTGCGAAAAATTGACAGCGGCTCGCGACTTTGAACTGAATTTCGTAGCACAACTGCCCATTTCGCGACAAAATTATCTCTCGTCTTTACATTAAGCGGCGAGATAAAGTCGCCTAGCATAGAGCCCGCGACTTGCCCGCGACTCGTACTCGCATGTTGTTTTTTGTTGATTTAATGCAAATATCACAAGGAAATTGAAAAGTAAGTGAAAATTAAATAGGTATTAAATACATTACAGATTTCATACTTGAGAATGAGATGAGTCCCCCATTTAAAAAAAAAGGTACGTTGCAAAAGGTGGTGTATAAGATTTTATTTTTTTATATCGTGTATACCGACAAAATCGAGCATATATCAAAAATGGTTACACTAGATATCTCGGGACAACATTTGGCAGCTACAAATCCTCGATATTTTGGGACTTTTTTTTGTTTTTCACTCGTAGCTTCTTCTATACGGTGTATCGTAGCGAAAAGTTATTGACTAGGAAATTAAAGAACATGAAATTATGCGTCTTATGAGTGCATAATTGGTTCAAGCGATATAACCACCTTTTGCAACAAAGAAATTACTCTACTGACTGGCGTAATAGATGTACCTAAAATCATAAAATAAATAAATAAATAAATAAATATTATGGGACAATCTTACACAAATCAACCTAGGCCCATGGTAAGCTCAGTAAGGCTTGTGTTGTGGGTACTAGGCGATGATATATATAATAGATACATACATATAGATACTTACATACATATATAACATCCATAACTCAGGAACAAATATTCGTGATAAACACACAAATAAATGCCCTGACCGGGATTCGAACCCGGGACCTCCAGCTTCGTAGGCAGAGTCACTACCCACTGGGCTACGGAGACCGTTAAATAAAAGCACATTCATATTAAAATGTCTGAGGTTTGTGCCTCTAACTAAATTATTGATATATTAGGTTTTTGTAAGTGTTCGACGAGCTATTCTGTTTTATTACATTGTCTTTTAACAATAACTATTTTTTTTAAATTGACTTCTGTTTTAAGCAGTTAGAAGATATTTACCACTTTAGTCCATTTTAGATTTTTTCAAATTTTATTATGTTGATTAGACTGCCAAATACACGTTAACAATGAAGACTGATTATCAAAGAAAATTATAAGAATAAAACAAATTAATATGTAAAACTCATTACGGTCAATTTAATTTACCATCAAACCTTAAGGACCCCATCTTACCCCTCTCTGAGTCTCTCCCGTACACGCCATGAACAATTTTCAAGATGGAAAGCATATACCTAATTGTCATACAAGTACAAGAATATTTTCTCACAAGTCATAAGATAGTATATTAAATAAAAGATGATTGAAATGACACACATAATGTTTAATTCAGGTGTTGCCCATAGAAGCGTTAGTAAGTTACAAAAACATAAAACTATTGTTAGTTAGTACATTGTGGATAGTAATTCTATGAATTAATTAATAACAATATAAAAAGATAGGTATTTGGCATGACAATCTTTAATATCAAAACTAAAAGTCAAGCTCAAAATTACATTTCAATTAATTAATAACAATATAATATAATAATAAAATAGTAGGGATTCGGCATGTCAAATCATTAATATCAATATTAAATAAATGGGTTTCTAACAGTCAAAATTTACAAAGGTAGAGTGCATACAAGTCCATCTTTGGAACATCAGCGCCACCTCTCTCAGACTCCCCTTCAACCTGCTGAGCAGGGAGGCACAGCGCTTTCTCAAAATAGAATGAGTCAACTCCGGCCTCTGCATACATGCCTGATGCACTGCATCTCCGATGAACCACCTTGAAGGCGATGTTGTATTGCACTCGCAGAGAGCTATACATCCTCTGCATGTGATTGACCCATAGGTTGCATGTACAATACACTGGCAGTATGCCCTAAATAGCCTCTTTCGCCCTGCAAACCTACGGGTCAACATATGACAGCAGACAGGCAGTGCCCTGCATTCCCTATCCAAATCCATATTATCACAGGTCTTCGGTGACCCAGATACTTGAAATACTTTACTCTATTTAAATATGTTCCACACAAGGCTATAGGCGGCACCTCCTCATGAGTCTTCGCACCAGCCTTGAAGAGAAGAACTTATAGTGTGTGGTATCAGTGAGATAACTAAGTTTTAAATTAAAAACACTTGGCCAGCGTCAACTCCAATTTGAGCTCCGGTTCCTTAATGATTCCCGTGGAGCATTTTCACCAATATTCAAGTAGTATATTATTATAACCATTTTCTTTTTGTATTCTTTTGCCATGGTAAGGGACGAGTACTAGGTACTTTTGCGTCGACTCTTTGGGTAAGGCTGGCCTTAGTCTGAAAAATAATTAAAATCCACATATATCTGAAACGCTGAACATATATAATGTACCATCTTGTATTTACCTATGAAAGCAATAAAGATACTGATTACTGATAAAAAGGGTGTGAAGAAAGATTTAACTTTTTATTTACAAAACAAGTACAACCTAAATGTTACATCGTCGATGTGAGATTGTGAGACATAATTTGTTGGAAAAACGAAAATAGTGAAACAAGGCTGTAAAGTTATTGCAAATATTAAAATATAAGTACTATACTTACATGTTTTGTGTTAAAATGAGACAATTTAATATAATTGAAAGTTCCTAGAACGCTGACGACGTTGACTTTATTTGCACAGACTACTAAGAATATAGTTATTTGTGACAGAAAAACTGAAGCATAGACAACATTTTAACATTTTTAACCCTAAAAGAATGAATGAAATAGCGCAACCGTAGCGCAACCCTATCACCGATTCAGTGTTGTCATACGTAAATATCTTAATTTTTATACTTTGGAATCAGAAGGCAACACCGACGAGTCGCGGCGCGACTTTGAGTTCTCGCCGTGACTGACTCTGTCGCGGTGGCAAGTTGTGCTGCGGAAAGCGACATATTGACAGCTTCGAGATACTCATCTCGAGTCGCGATCCGAGTCGCGGGTGTAAGTTATGCTAGCCCCGCAGGGGGACAACGATTACTCGCGTCCGTAGGAAGATAACCTTAGATACCCTACACGTGTCCCCTGGGTGGTGCTAAAGAGTAATCAACCTTGGCCGCTGCACTGCACTCTTCATGAGAGCCTCGCAGCGATTAAACAGAAGCATTAATATAAATACATCCATGCAGTACAGATACGAGCATCCGAGAGTAATGACCAACCAGACTAGAGATATCGGACCCTCAGTCCGAATCTGCCAAATAAACGTTGAAGGTATCAGTAGACCGAAATGTGACTACTTGTCAAGGCTTCTAGCTGATCACAAAATCGACGTTCTGTGCATACAGGAAACTCACACTAAGGATGATCAGGACATGGAAAACAGAGGCCGAATCCCCGGGTACAGGCTCCTCAAAGCGCTGAATCATCGCAGTTACGGCATCGCCACTTACATCCGAGTGGACCTGGAACAGGCTGGCGTGGTTCTCTCTGATTCCTCTGCCGAAAACTTTATCATCGTGGTCCAAGTTGCGGATATAAAGATTGTCAATGTCTACAAACCCCCTTCGACTTCATGGGCAAACAATGGGCCTCCACCCATCGTCCACCCATGTATCTACACCGGCGACTTCAACAGTCACCAGTACCACTTGGCGCTACTCAGCGGACGACATAAATGGGCAGACTCTGGCACAGTGGGCCGAAACGTTGAACCTGTTCCTCGTTTTTGACGCCAAAGACAGAGGCACCTTTCGCTCGGCTCGCTGGAAGAAGGACTATAACCCTGATCTCACCTTTGTAACTAAGGACCACACAGGCAGGCCCCTTCCAACAAACCGGGTTGTTCTCAAGGACTTTCCAAATAGCCAACACAGACCAGTGATCGTGGAAGTAGGCATGAAGATCCCCCTGGCCAATTCTATGCTCCTCCCTCGCTGGAATTTCAGGCGCGCTGACTGGAACGCCTTCGCAGCCCACATCGACGCGGGAGCTCGCTTCATCCAGCCTAAAGCAGAAAACTACAACCGCTTTGTAGGGCTCATACTATCGTCCGCCAAACGCCATGTATGCAGAGGTTATAGGAAGGAGTACGTACCAGGCTGGAACTGCGATAGTGAAGATCTGTACAGAGCCTACCGAGATACAGGGGACAGCTCAATTGGCACCGAGCTCTTACTGACCCTGGATGCTAACCGCACTAGCAAATGGAAAGATACCGTGGACGCGATGGACTTCAAGCGTTCAAGTCGCAAAGCGTGGGCTGTTCTAAACAAACTCTCGGGGAAAATATCAGCACCACGACCGGCCTCTGCAATACATCCGAATGAAATTGCGAACAGGATTGTATCTATTTCTAGAGCCAAAGGCGACAAAGCTGAAAGTAGGAGGATTAAGAAAAGATCGCGGGAACTTAAGTCTAATCTCGCTGATGATCCAGAGCTAGCCAACCCCTTTACGGAAGATGAACTCCATCACGCAATCAAATATCTCCAAGTTGGGAAAGCCGCTGGAGTAGATGGAATATACAACGAGTTCCTGCTTAGACTGGGTCCCAACGCAGTAAAATGGCTCACTGTGTTCTTCTCGGACATTCTCCACTTCAACAAACTTCCCAGGTTATTTAAAGAGTCAAAGGTGATCGCACTTTTGAAACCAGGCAAAAAAGAGGGAGAAGCTTCCAGTTACCGCCCAATTGCGCTGCTCAGCAACTGCTACAAACTAATGGAGAGACTCATATACAAAAGGATAGCGCCGCTCATAGATCGAGTGGTACCAGTGGAACAGGCAGGTTTCAGAACCGGGCGGAGCTGCACGGACCAGGCCCTAGCTCTGACCATGCACATTGAAAACGGCTTCCAAACAGGGCTGAAGTCCGGTGCTGTGTTTGTGGACCTGACGGCAGCTTACGACACTGTATGGAGAGAAGGATTGCTTTGCAAACTGCTAGCGACTGTGCCTAGCTTGACCATCGTAAAGCTGTTATCGAACATGCTCTCCCAGCGGCGATTTAGCGTACACTTGGGCTCAAAGGTCAGCAATACCAGAATGCTGAGTAACGGTCTGCCCCAAGGATCCGTGTTGGCGCCCATTCTGTTCAACTTGTATATTCACGACCTCCCTGATACTGCTGCCAGGAAATTTATCTACGCCGATGATATATGTCTCGTTACTCAGGGCAAGGAGTTCCAAAACCTGGAAGCAACGTTATCAGGCGATATGGAGCTATTGGCCAAGTACTTTCGAATATGGCGACTTACACCCAGCGCAAGTAAGACAGAAGCGTGCTGTTTCCACCTGCATAACCAGTGCGCCACGCAGGAGCTAAAGGTCAATGTACAGGGTACAACATTGAGACATAACTTCTTCCCAAAATACCTCGGCGTCACTCTAGACCGCTCCCTGACCTTCAAACAGCACCTTACTGGTATGGCTCGCAAACTCCAGACCCGAAATAACATCATTCAGAAACTGAGCGGAACCTCATGGGGAGCAAGCGCAGACGTGTTGCGAACCTCGGCGCTATCTCTGGTTTACTCGACTGCCGAATACTGCGCACCAGTCTGGCTGGGTAGCGTCCACACCACCAGAGTTGACGTCGAGCTGAAAAAGGCCATGCGACTTATCTCCGGCACGCTCCAATCTACTCCTTGCCACTGGCTTCCAGTACTGTCAAGAATCGCCCCACCGGATTTACGTAGGAATGTCGCCCTGTTACGAGAAGTAGCAAAGATCCAGAAGAACCCGAGCCTTCCAATGCATGCGGAGTTTATGAATCCCGCTACTGTACGCCTAAAGTCCAGAAACGCCCCGTGCAGCATTTCCAGAAAACTGTCAGCCCAAAATTTCGATCTGAAGCTAGAGTGGTCGCAATCGTGGAACTCCAAGATGGTAGGAAAACTGGGATCCACTATTGCACCGGGCTCCTGTATAGAAGGGTTCGATCTCCCAAGGCGGGACTGGTGTAACATCAACCGACTCCGTACTGGCCACGGTCGCTGCACTCACTATAAACACCGTTGCGGATGGGTGGAATCCCCAACTTGCTCGTGCGGTGCCGAGGAACAAACAATTCGCCATATAATCGAGGATTGCCCCATAACGCGCTACGCCGACGGACCCCCAGAAGACCTGATCACCCTTGGCGACAAGGCCATCAAGTGGCTGACAAACCTTAGAATTAATTTATAGTTATTATGTTTCTGTTTTAAATGCCATACGATTAAATAAATAAAGCTCTGCCCACAACTGGTATAACGTTTATTTGGCACCCAATGGGTACGCTTCCTCAAACATACCTTCACAGCTTCCAAATTAGGGCAGTTCTCTCCAATAGTCCCCAGACACCTCCGTTCTCCGTTCAGACGCGCTAGTGAGGACACTAGCGCGTCTGAACGGAGGTCCCTGGCTACCAATGTCTACCTAACTTACGGTTTAAAATATATAGCAGGCAGACAGAAAGCAAAGCGTTAAGCTACGTACGAATTAGAGCAGCCTCTGGTTGAGGCACGCACGGCTCACCTATTTTGCTTAAATTCGTACGCGCTCACACGCTGCATGTGCGCGAGCAGCTCGCGAGCGTCGCGCGGCGAGCAGCCGAGAGTCGGTCTTTTGACCGTGCTCAAAGGCGCCTCAGTGTGCGTGCCTCGCGTAACTTGGACGTGTATCCGAGCGTGCCGCGGGCAGAATGACAAGTTTGGGCGAGGCGGACTTATCTGTGGGCGAGGCACGTACATATTTGTTCAAATTGCTGAGCCGTGCGTAAAATAAAACCGTGTCTATTCAAAATTGTTAATAATTCGGTGAATTATGATAAACCGCAGCCGCGGCTGTCACCGTGTCCGACGCCATTTTGAATGACGCACAATGTCGGCTCAACGCGAGCACGCTGCCTCACCCGCGCAATGTTCAATTGTTCATGTGCATCAAATTACAACAAATTGCTCGCGAGCAGCTCGCCGCGCGGGGCGAGCATGCCTCAGGCTGAGCCGCTCAAATTCGTACCCACCTTTACGTTAGGATGTACAGGATTTTGTTCAGTGAAAGAAGAAACCGTTAACACTTCCAATGCCAGGAAATCGCTAGGTTGGCCGCTCTGCTCGCAGGCGATTTCCTTTACAATTTTCCCATGTTATTGGCTAGTGCTACAAAATTGTTGGCAGGGAATGTGTTAATTTCTGGAGCAGTCCAACCGTACATGAGTTAGTAACTCTGTACCCATACCATCACCAACACAGTTAACTGACCATACATTCACTTTAAGTGCATTGTAATGTCCACCAGCTCGATGGGTTGATGACATAAAAAAGACCGCGGGTCATTTCTGGATGAGACTAGCACGGGACCGGGATAAGTGGCGTACGCGAAGAGAGGTTTATGCTCAGCAGTGGGCGATTACAGGCTGAAAATGATGATGATGATGAATGTCACGAATGGTCAGCTAACTGTGTTAACGTTTGTATCTAGTTACGCCTTATAATGAGGATTCATTCCGTTCAGGCTATGATTCGAAGTGTTCATAGCCTAGCGGCGCCTGCAAATCGGAGACGATAACGCAGGTTAAGCAAAGATGGCAGCGGTCAGCCTTTAAATATATGCCAATAAATGAGCACTTCCGTGCTTTGGAAGGCACGCTAAGCAGTTGATCCTGGCTGCTGTTTATGACAGTAGTCGTTTTTTTTTTAAGTTGCTCACTTACTTGACAAAGGGGGGACAACTGTCACTTGCGTCCGCAGGAGCTACCTTTTTTTTTGTTTAGGGGGGGACAGGCGTTACCACCCGGGTGCAGGGGGTGACCCGAGTGGTTATGTGGGACTCCCGTATGAGCTAATGAGACCCACGGTGTACCCACTAAAACCCCCCCACTTGCCGCCTCGCCGCCTTTTGTGGCGAGGTTACGGGAACGCTTGCGCACACATCCGCGACCCCGCCGGCGGCAGCCGCCCACAAGCGGCTCCTTCCCGGATGCCCGGGGGCCCTCCACGTGAGGCACGCAAGATGTATTGGCGCGCCTGCCTCCTCGATCTCCACCTGTTCAGTAGCGGACCCCCCTGAGTCCGCTACGAGGAGATCATGGGTGCGGGAAATCCAGCATCCGGTGGCGGATCACGTCTCGGCCGCAGAGGATAGGGAAAGCGGCGAACCGTAATTCCTCTTCCTCTGCGGTCCCACCAATGCCGTTTTACAACAACCCTGCACGTGTCCCCTGGGTGGTCCTAACGAGTGACAAACTCAAAGGCCAAATAGTATATGCCATACGATTAAATAAATAAATGAGGATTCATTGGCGCCCGATTTATTTTAACACTGACTTAACTTGCGTACGTCACCTTGACAAACATACCTTCACAGCTTCCAAATTAGGGCAGTTCTCTCCAATAGTCCTCAAGCACTGCTCACTAGCGCAGTAAGTGGATACCAATGAGGACCCCAGCTTGTTGGTCCAGCTGTCGAAGGACTTGTTCGGAGCGTGATCTCTGACCAGCACCCAGCAAACGCTGCGATAGAGCTCATTGCTGCCAAGGCTTGGGTATGGGTGCTCTATGCCGATACGGGCACCTTGAAAACGAAATCATTTATCAGATCAGATTATCAAATCGGGGTTTTGTTTTTTTTTTCATTTTTCAAGGATTCCGGGCTTGGCGACATGTCCGCGGCGCCCAGCCGCAACGCTTTGCGGCTCGGCGCAAAGGCGATAATTCTAGTTTAAACTGGTGCGAAAAAGACAGCTATTTGTAATATTTACAGAGTTGATGTCATCCTTTTCTATTTTACTGATAATAACAAATATGTTTACTTTGACTCGAATTCCGGAATCCCGGGGAATATCCATATTAACATAATGATTGAGGTTATTGACGGTCTCCGTAGCCCAGTGGGTAGTGACTCTGCCTACGAAGCTGGAGGTCCCGGGTTCGAATCCTGGTCAGGGCATTTATTTGTGAGTTTATTTATCACGAATATTTGTTCCTGAGTTATGGATGTTATATATGTATATAACTATCTATATGTATTTATCTATTATATACAGGGTGGAATTTCATAAACTGTACATAATAAAAGGAGAAAAATTTCAGCCAATTTCATCGGTGAAACGGTGTTTTTTTTTTTTTTCTATTCATAAGTTTTTTTTTTACAGAATTTTGGAAATTTTTGTAAAAACTCGGGTAATACACCTAATTCAGACGGTATAACTTTTGATCCAATGGTCCTAAAATGAAAATAAAAAATGCAGAGTATTACCAAGGGACAGGTTAATAATTCTTAATAACAATAAAAAACCAACTAGAAGAGAAAATCCGCAAAAAAAAATATTGTTTTTGAAAAATGGCTACAAAAATTACGAATTTTAAGAGAAAAACACAATTTTCTGAAAAAAAACGCAGCTTTAGTTACCATTTTTTTTGCTTAGTATTAAACCTCACTTAATGCCGATTCTAAAACCGTTTTTAAACTGTCTCAGACTTTGAAAAATACCACGCAAATGGGTACGTAAATCCATCCAACGGGGCCGTCTCGGCCGATCCACCTATTGGGATATTGCTCATTTAAAAAATGTCGAACTCTTAATGCCCAATGAGCTGGGCATCCATCCATTTGGAGGAACAGGCGTTGTCTCACATCTAACATCACATCTTCCAAAAGCTCTGGGAGCTCGTCTCTCAGTAACAGTAAAAATCTGTCGGCGTTCAAAGTATTCGGTAAGAAGACTGGTCCAATCAATTGATCGTCGAGTACCGCTGCCCAAACGTTTATGGAGAATTGGTCTTGAAAATTAGATGGTCTTACTAGGTTTGGATTATCGTGAGCCCATGTGTGTAAATTTCTGAAGTTAGTTATTCCCGTATGAGTAAATCTTGCTTCGTCCATCCATAAAATTCTTCTAGTAAATTCCGGATCCCTTCTGATATTGCCAAGTATCCAAGTCGACATAACACACCTAACGCGGGCATCGCCAATTTGCAAATTTTGTACCCGTTGATAATGAAATGGATGCAGTCCTTCCTTCTTCAAAATTTTCCAGACAGAGAATTTTGAGATTCCGTGCCTCAATGCCAAGCGTCTTAGACTCGTGGTTGGGTCCACGTACAAGTCTCTGAGAACTGCTTCTTCTATGGCAACATCAATTATGTTTCCTGGCTCTCGGCGATCTCGGCCACCGTATCCCAGGCCAATATTGCACAACCGGCGATGAACTTCTTGAAAGTGGTGAGCAGCAGGTCTTGGAACGTCATTAGGATACTGCTCCAAATAGGCGATACACGCAGCTCTTGCAGATCCATGGCACAATCCATAATAATAGTGCATGTTGGCTATTTGTAACGGCGAAAACTCTCGTAAGCGGGGCATGATGATTCAAACTGAACAAGTACTGGAGTAATCAAAGAAGTGGCGAGCAAAGACAAGCAATTGCGATTTGCGAGCGACTGAATAGTTGACCTATTGCCCAATGCCTTTATACCCCTCATGTTATCTCCACCTTCAACCCAAAAACACCCTTCAACTACCTGGGAACAAGCGGTCATTAATGATTTTAAGAGGATTAAAATTAATAAAATTATGGTTTGATTTACGTACCCATTTGCGTGGTATTTTTCAAAGTCTGAGACAGTTTAAAAACGGTTTTAGAATCGGCATTAAGTGAGGTTTAATACTAAGCAAAAAAAATGATAACTAAATCTGCGTTTTTTTCAGAAAATTGTGTTTTTCTTTTAAAATTCGTAATTTTTGTAGCCATTTTTCAAAAACAATAATTTTTTTTGCGGATTTTCTCTTCTAGTTGGTTTTCTATTGTTATTAAGAATTATTAAGCTGTCCCTTGGTAATACTCTGCATTTTTTATTTTCATTTTAGGACCATTGGATCAAAAGTTATACCGTCTGAATTAGGTGTATTACCCGAGTTTTTAAAAAAAATTTCAAAATTCTGTAAAAAAAAAACTAATGACTAGAAAAAAAAAAAACACCGTTTCACCGATGAAATTGGCTGAAATTTTTCTCCTTTTATTATGTACAGTTTATGAAATTCCACCCTGCATATCATCGCCTAGTACCCACAACACAAGCCTTACTGAGCTAACCGTGGGCCTTGGTTGATTTGTGTAAGATTGTCCCGTAATATTTATTATTATTATTTATTGACACCGTGTTGCACGGGTCGTGCCGATCACTGCTCATCATTGATGCACAGAATCACTAGTTCCATTAGAAATGATTTACCATAAAGTAACCGCGGATTCAGTCGCCCGTATCCTTCTTGGGAACTGTTTCCTAAACAACAAAGAGATTACAAAAAAAAACCCCCTTCAAGAAGTATAGTATCGACGGTGGAAAGGCAAAACCACTGAAGCGACCTTTTGGTCAAAATAGAGTTATATATATCGTTGAAATCAGCGTTTTTTTGTGCGTCGATTGAGCCGGATTTAACCGCGATCGCTTTCATGCCGCTTAAGGTAATACAAAAATAAGCGCCAAATTTAAAAAAACGTTACTTTATGCGACACACTTTTTGAGTAAAATCTAACCTGTGTCACTCAACCGTACACTCAATCATAACCATGCGACCCGTGCCATTTCGATGTTATGTTACTAAAGTGTTTCTTCCAGTACCCTTAATGTGAGATACAATCGTAACCTAACGTTACGTAACTACTTACGGGATCGAATAAACGCGCTTCGAATAGATTTCGATCTCGCTTCGGTAGGTATTCTTCGATTCGACCCGTCAAACTTGTAACTCACACTGCCGTTGGACTACGAAACCAACTGCAAAACGTAAGGCGCTTTGCGTTTAGTTTTCGATGCGTAATTTAACGTTCGATTCGTACTACCAATCGGTAGTGTGAGACATTTCGAAACGAAGAATACCGTCGCGACTGTAGTTTACTATTTCACTTGCAAAATGGCCCGTGATATCGTATTATTCCGTCAAGAGTTACCGTAGATCCGATCGAAAATCTCAAATTAAAGAACTTATAAAAATAAGGGTTTTGAATTGACAACATATATCCGCAAAATTCGGATTGTCGCGTATTTTGTATTTAAAAATGCAAATAAATGCCCCCCGCGCCGCCATATTGTATCGACAGTCGACACTGTCGACGTCGCGATGCGCGTATTCTGTAATGTCATAAGGTCATAACCGACAAACATTTAAATTAAAACGATAAATGCTAGTGATATAAGGTTGAATATTGGAAAATCGATTAAACTATACGAACGAACGTGAAGTCGATCGCGAATTAAGTAATGTATAAGTGACTCACGTTACAGTTTCATACATATCACTCAATTACACTCAGTTAAAGACACACACACACACACATACACACACACACACACACACACACACACACACACACACACACACACACACACACACACAATGCATCGCACAATCGCATGATGGTGTCGCTTCAATGGTTCTTCCGGGATTTTTTTGGGGGCATTTTCACTTAAGCAACATTTATTTTGTTTAGGGGAACAACATTATGTTTATTAAATAGCTATTAAAATTTGAAATAACACGTGCATATAACTCAACGCTCTAAGTTAACAAGAAATAAAGTTACGATTTTTTTAGTCAAAAAAAAAAACTTTAAAATTACTCTCCTGTAAAATTCAAAAAATGTCGCTTCAGTGGTTTTTCCTTTCCACCGTCGATATAGGTACTGGCTCACCTCTCAGGTAGACAAGCACCACATCCTGCCATTGCTTGCAGACTCGCTCCGACCTGATGATGTCCTTGCCGGGCAGGTAGTCCAGCACGGCCCGCCAACAGTCTTCGTTCAGGTAATCTAATATGGTCGGTGTCACCATCTTCGCTTCTGAGATCTGCAAAATGGAAAAAATTAAAATGCTGAGGTGTTTTCTAAGTGTCCACAAGTGATGACTTGGTAAAGGTGGATGGCGCAGGAGTAGTCATTGTGGCACTATTTGGGAGAGGCTGATGTCTAGCAGACAGATGTCTTACGGATGATATGATGATGATTAGGGCTCGAACTTTTGGTGCCGATGACGTCAAACCACACACAAAATGACTTCAAATAGTCTTTTCACAAACAATTACCACGTATCAACCTCTTTCATTATACTATACCGCCATTTGAAGTGAGCAGTTCATAACATCTTTGTCAGCCTTTTTTTTTTTTCCGTTTGGCCTGCGTTGCGGCCTGCTAAGGATTCGTTTCGGTATGTCCTCTCTGGGGGCCTGAAGGGCCCCTCAGAGGGACATCTTTGTCTGACATTGTTACTCAGATGAACAATAAATTGACGTTGTAATTGTTTAGTTGTAGTATTTTCACAATTATATTTAGTATTTATTTATACTAATGTATAAAAAGTTGCTATACACCAGGTCATGTAAATCTAAAACACAAAGGACCATCCATCGATATGACCCCAAAACCTTTGTTGGTCCATTATTAAATGAGAATTGGACCATTAAATAGGTCTTGAAATCGAATTAATTTAATTCTATAGGCACAAAGTCGAATTCCATTGCAAAATAAATTGAGATATCCATATTTTTAGTCAGTGTTAATACGAGCTATTAGGCAGGCACATGCGATTTAATCATCCCCCAGGTAATTTAAATTACTTAATTATTGGTTTATAATGAGATAATAACTTGCTTTAAATAGTAAAATTGATAGAACCCAATAATTTGCAACAAAATGTGTTTATTTTACACACTTTGGTACCCTAATGGTTGATAATAATGATTGGTATCTCCAAGACAAACCTGTTTTCTGATAGAATTCATGCTGACTACAATATGAATATTGCAGTTAATATTTAAAGACCTATTGAATGTCCTAACTCTCAGCTGTGTTGGTATTGGGGCCAAGCTCCATACAACATTGCCCATGGTCCAATTAAATAATCTTACCTTAGCGTAACAAGTTTCATAAAACTTAATTTTATTTATCACAGTATTCTGTATACAATATGACGTAATTTTTACATCATCAACACCAGCAAAGATAATTAAGACAAGGAAGATTGCTCACTCCATACAATGCTACTAGTCACACGTAAATCTTATTATCGTCGCCGGTACCTCGTAGTTCCCCTTATTATTTTAGATGTCGTTGTTTTCAATGTAAGCGGTGAAGCAGGCTGTTAAGTAGTCACCCCTAACATAAGATTCAAAATTTCGGGCCGGGCGGCCATTTGATTTTGGTCGAGTGGTTCGGGTGTTTGACTCACAAGTCTGAGTACGTCGGTTCGCGTCCCAACTCCTGTAACCTGTTTTTATATTTTTTCTTGCCACGAGACACGTCGCGGCGTCAGTTTAGCGTTTTTCAAAAAAAAGTGTACAATACTTTTTTTTCAGAATACGCATTTTTTTGGTTTATCTTACTCGGAATCTTTGATACTATCGATCCTCATACAAGAAAAAAAGTGTCTTAAATATTCCATTCCAGACGTCCCATTTTTGAATGCAGTCTTTTTTTATTTACATGGTCGTGACGCACGGGAAGAAAAACCTTACAAAAAATCTGGGACACATAAGGATCGATTGTAATAACGATTCTGAGTAATAATATAAACAAAAAAAAACAAATTCTGAAAAAAAAAAGAGTTTTGAAAACTTTTTTTGAAAAACGCCCAGTTGTGCTAGTCCCGCTAGATAAGTATACTAGAATCAAGCAGAGTACAATAGTTTTAATTTTATTCAAATTTTTCCGAATTATATTTGTCATTTTAACTATTAACTTATTTATTATTTTAACCTTAATAATTTTTGATTTTAAGCAAACGCCTTTAATTAAAGATTCAGATTTTTTTCGTTGAGTAGTCTGTGTGAAAAATAATTTATAGTAAACCTAGTCCCGAAATCGCGTCGACTTAACGTAATTATCACAGCGGCGCTACCACGAAGTCCGAATCTCGAATGTCGTATATCTCCGTCTCTGTCGCTCGAGTACTATAAACCATAAGTGCGACAGAGACGCAGATATACGAAGTTCGAGATTCTAAGTTCGTGTTTATAGCTTTATAATATTATCATCCCGAAATCCACTTTTTCCCTAACAATTTTTCTCAAATGTTTTTGACTATTTCGTGTATGTACATCTAAATAAATATAGTTTTCACCTCACTAGCTCGGAAAGCCCATTTTTATTCTTTAAAAACAGATAGCAAAACTGCATTTTATCCACAAGAGTGCAAAGAATATTTGAAATCCGAACGTGTTATTAGTTACTTTTTTAAACATAATAACATGTAAAGGTCAGTCCAGACAGGACATTTTTCGCCCATCAAATTTTTGATTTTATTTAGGTACCTTTTTTGAATGTTTTATTCTTTTTTTTAATGTTTTTAATTCTTTTTTTGTTTTTTAAATGTTTTTTTTGTTTTTTAAATGTTTTTTCTTTTTCTCCTTTTTATAAATGTTGTTTCTCTTTTTAAATGTTTTGTTTCTTTTTGAATGTTTTTCTGTTTTTTTTTTATTTTTAATGTTTTTTTGGTATTTTTTATACGTTTTTTTCTTTTTTTTTAATCTTTTTTTAATGTTGTTTGAAATTCTATTTATTTCTTTGACACAATTAAATTAATAATATTTACATTAAATGACATTAAAACTAAACTAATAAAACTAATTATTAATATTTTCTTTGATGGTTTCGTCTAAATTTTATTGTTTTTTTTATATTTTATTGATTTAAATGTGTTTATTCAAGATTTTTTTTTCCACTAAATATTTTGTTTTAATGTTTTGTTTCTTTTTGATTTATTTTTGTGGTTTTTCCACTTTTTTCTCTTTTTAAATGTTTTTTTTTAAGTTTTTTGTCTTTTTTTATTTTTTTTTACGTTTTTCTCTTATTTTAATGTTTTTTGTAACTTTTTTTACTTTTATTATGTTTTTGTCTCTATTTTAATGCTTTGTTTTTCTTTTTTTAATGTTTGTTGCATTTTTCTCCTTTTCATAAATGTTTTGTTTCTTTTTGAATGTTTTTGGTTTTTTTTCTTTTTTATGTTTTTTTGGTCTTTTTTCTCTTTTGTATGCGTTTTTTCCTTTTTTTAATGTTTATTTTTCATTATTTTAAGGTTGTTTGAAATCCTCTTTTATTTTTTTGATGTTTTTGCCATATTTTAATGTTTTATTTTCATTTTTTATTGATTTATGTGTGTTTTTCCGAGGTTTTTTTCTTTTTCCATTTTTAATTTTTTTTTCCACTGTTCTCTTTTTTCATGTTTTTTTGTCCTTTTTTGTCTTTTTTTACCTTTTTTCTCTTTATATAATGTTTTTTGTTACTTTTTTCTTAGTACATGTTTTTTTTAGTTTTTCTTTTTTTACGTTTTTTTTCTTAATATTATGTTTTTTGTAACTTTTTCCTTTTTTATATGTTTTTGTCTCTATTTTATTGCTTCGCTTTTCGTTTATCAGTCTATTTTAATGTTTTTTGAAATTATTTTTGCCTTTATTAAGTTTTTCTTTATTTTAATGTTATTTTTTTTGTTTCTCAATGTTTTTTCTCTTTCCCTCTTTATTAAATGTTTTTTTTTAATTTTGTAATATTTTGTTTCTTTTTAAATGTTTTTTATTTTTTTTACCCCTTTTTAATATTTAATAAAAAAACTTACTTTACTTTTTTTGTTTTTTTCCTCGCTTTAGTGAGGTGAAAAGATTTGTGTTACACACGGGTGCAAGTTATTTTGACGTCTCGTGTGTTGCAACACTCGCTACGCTCAGGATTCTATTTTTGAACCATAGAATCCATTCGCTAGCTCGTGGTTCAACCCTAGAATCCATTCGCTAGCTCGTGTTTCAATTCCACACTCGCGGTTAAAATACAACTTTGCACCCTTGTATAACAAATAACTATTGTAAGTATCAGGTTTTCAAAGGCCTTAAACATCGTATGTAGCGACAACGAGTAGGTAAATATTTTAGTGTGCTTTGGCCTTGACCTTACTTGCCCACCATGTTGAATGCCATATTAGATTTCTGTGATTTGATTATCGAACGAGCGAGCGAAGCGAACGAAGTTCTATGCTTCAGGGGCTACCTGAGGTTTTCATCGATTTTTGACTAGTTTTGAATCGATACAAATACTTTTGCACTACAGATAGAATTATAAGGTAAACGGTTATCGATTCTTCAATCTTTAATCTCCATTTTGGTGTACCATATTTTGAAAGTAATGAATAGTTATTTTTTTATGATTTTTTTAAACATTGTCTACAAAAACACCTTCTTTGTTATAAGATTGCTGTGAAAGATCTAACATATACGAAATTTACATATTTGAGTTCGTCTCTGGTGTCTCTATAAACATGTGTAGGGTTTTGATTTTAAACTAATTAAGACAAAAGTTATGGCCAGAAAACCTGTTTTTTGGTCTAAAATTGTTCAACTTTGATGCCAAATATCTCGAAGACAGTGATGTTTGAAGTATATATGGGATACTATATTGCTTAAAACTGTTGTTGTTAATATGATAAGCTACAAAAAACATTACAAAACTAAGGGATTCAGATTGAAGGTCATTGGCGTATGGGATCCCCTTCAGCTCGCTCAGCTTGTGTCGAAAATCATTCGTATGTCCTGTCACAGAATAAGTAATAGTACGTCCGGTGTCTGTCACGATCACGATGTCCGGTGTTCCGCTGTCCGGCTCAACCGATTCTAGTGAAAATTTGTTATACTTAATATTTTTGCCAAGTAAATTTTTCTAAATTAAAAAAGTGTTAAAAAAAGGACTAGACTCGCGCAAGATAGAAAATCGTGGACTTGCATGGAGTAGGACTGTGCCCAATCTTCCCAAAACTAATTTAAGTATTTAGCTTGTTTTTAATGTAACGAAATGTACCTACTTAATTCTTGTTCGAATGATTTTGTGGGAATAAATGGCAATAATAATAATAATAACCGCTTTCACGACAGACGTGTCAATTTTTATCTATATTTTATAAATTCGTTTTTAATGTTTTCTGTGCCTTTGTAAGCATTTAATACATTACAATTTGTACATAATAGTTTTCCCACAATGTACAACATATTTACAACACGGCACCGCTTTTGCTACGCAGCAGAATCAATATCAAGGGAACTGACAAGCAGCTGTCAAAGGCTAAACAAATCAAAGAAAACTGAAATACGAATACAAATATGATAACGAGGACACGCTCACGAGCGGCACAACGCGCACGCCCACCACCTCCACCCGCACCGTCCAGCTCCTCGCCATCGTCGTCGGGCGATGAATTCGCCACAGCGCCCGACACCAGCGAGTCGAGCGACGAGCGCGGGCCGCCGTCCCCGCCGCCGCGACCACCTGCGCGACGAGGTCGACCACCGCTGCCGGCACGCTTGAGACCTACGGGGCACCCCGCCCCGCTTATGGCTTCCGCTGCCGGTGGTATAGTGCGCCGCATGCGATGGACTCATGACATTAATGTGAACTGCATGCGAGCGTACTTTGGGGCTACAGAGGGGGGAACCAACTTGTCCGCGTACCGTGTCCGGATGCTTCCTCTGTTTCAGGCCCTTGAACCCGCCATCAACGTGACCGCGCAACGATTATCGGATCAGGTGCGGGTCATCCAACGGCATAAGCGGTTGGATGACTCGATACTCGATAGGCTACGCTTGGAAGCACTCTCTGCCCGTGCGGCCTCCACCTCGACGCGGGACCCGCCTGCCACGGCGCCGGCTCCGGTGCTTGCACCCGACCTGGCACCGGGGGCGCCGCGGGCTGATCCCAGTGTCAACGAGGAGGACTATGCGGATCAGAGTGTAAGCAATCAGGCCCATGAGCAACTGAGGAGGGCTCTGGAAGAAGCGATTACGCAGTATCGCCCCACAAACAACTCTAGGCCACGATTACCACGCTTGCCTGTGAATAGACGCAATCTAGCGCTAATGGGAGCCCTGAACGGTCTGCTAGATCCGTATCTACGGGCTAGTGAAGACTTAGTTGATACACACTCAATCATGTACTGCGGGGCAGTCGCGGCGTGCCGTGTTGCTCGCGTCAAGTTTCCGGACGCTGACCGTGCACCTAGGACCGCCGGCGGTGTCCCTACATGGCAAGTACGGATTGAGCGGCGTATCAATACGTTTAGGACTCTCATTGCAAAGCTGATCTGCTTCAGGGGGGGCAACAACCGCCCCCGAGTCATGCGCTTTGTTAACCAGGCCTTTGCGGGAACTGATATCAGGCCCCTCGACTACATGACCTGTGTCACGGAGCGCATTGACTTTCTGAAGCAGAAAGTCTATGCATGGGCAAGCCGTATTCGCCGCTACAGAGAGCGTGTGGACCGATACCAGCAGAATCGCCTTTTCCAGAGTGACCAAAGGAAGGTATACCGAAAGTGGGAGGGAACCGATCTTCGTGTGTCCGACGCGCAGCAGCCGGATGCTACTGCCATGGTTGACTTCTGGCGTAGTATCTGGTCAGTGCCAGTCGAGCACGCCGAAGGCGAGTGGATGGGTGTTGTCGAACGTGAGTGTGAGTTCATCGAACCCATGGGGACTGTTACGATCAGCCCCGAAGACGTTAGTTGTGCCATCCGTTTGACCCCGAATTGGAAAAGTCCTGGGCCGGATGGATTGCACAACTTCTGGGTGAAATGGTTTCGATGCTCACACCTACGTTTGGCAACACAGTTCCAGCAATCCCTTGAGCTCGGTTCCCTGCCATCTTTCTTTACAACTGGTATTACCTCCCTGCTTTATAAGTCCGGTAGTACCACGGAAGCGAAAAACTACAGACCCATCACGTGCTTGCCTACGCTGTACAAGCTCCTAACATCCATTTTGAGAGCAAAAATTAACGCACACATCGTTGCGAACAACGTTTTGGCCCCTGCTCAAAATGGATGTAGGGTTGGGTCTCGTGGTACTAAAGAGCTCCTCCTCATGGACATGACCATTTGCCAACGAGTCCGGCGGAACAGAGGTGCCCTCTCGGCCGCCTGGATTGACTACAAGAAGGCCTATGATTCGGTGCCTCATTCATGGCTGAGGAGGATCTTAGAGCTGTATAAAGTTGATGCAGTTCTGAGATCCTTCTTAGGCGCTTGCATGGGGCAGTGGACCACGGTTCTTCGTCAACCGGGGGGGGGGAGATGGCCCCTCTGGCTCGCAGGACTATATAAGGATTGAACGTGGGATCTTCCAGGGTGATAGCCTGAGTCCTCTGTGGTTCTGCCTAGCGCTGAATCCACTCAGCACCTTGCTGAAGGATTCAGGGCTAGGTTGCCGGCTTCGGAGAGGGGGTGAGGTAATTTCTCATCTGCTTTATATGGATGACCTCAAGCTATTTGCACCGAATAGACATGACCTGTTGGAACTACTGAAAACAACAGAAGTCTTCAGTAGCGCCATCAAAATGGAATTTGGTGTCGATAAGTGTGCGGTTATGCATGTACAGCGGGGTAGAGTTGTAAATTCAACAAATTTACAACTTTCTGAGACAATGTCCCTCAAATCTATCTCCGAAGCAGAAACCTATAAGTATCTTGGTATGTCACAGTCATTGGGTATTGAGGGTGAGAGCGTAAAGCGGGCGGTGAAGGAACGCTTCTTTTGTCGTTTGACAAAAGTACTTAATAGTCTTTTGTCGGGCGGCAACAAGGTGCGCGCCTTCAACGCCTGGGTGATGCCCTTGCTCACTTACTCCTTTGGCGTACTAAGATGGACTCAGACTGAGCTGGATGCCCTGGACCGAAGAGTTCGTGTACTGCTTACTGCGCATCGCATGCTACACCCACGCTCGTCTGTTATGAGACTGTACATCTCGCGGAAGTGTGGAGGTCGCGGCTTTTTAAATGCCAAAGATCTTCACAACCGCGAGGTGTGCAGTCTCAGGGATTATTTCCTAAACAACGAGTGTGGGATGCATCGCGACGTAGTGGCAGTGGACGGAAACTTCACCCCGCTCTCCTTGGCAAACAAGAACTGGCGCAGACTTAAAGTGATGAGCGCCGAAGACCGCAGGGCGGTATGGAGGAGCAAGGAGCTTCACGGGCGGTTCTGCAAGGCCCTCACAGGGCCCGATGTGGATCTGCTCGCGTCGGTGAACTGGCTACGTTTCGGGGATCTCTTCGGGGAAACCGAAGGTTTTGTATGTGCAATTGCGGACGAGGTTATCATGACGAACAATTACCGGAGGTATATCCTGAAGGACGGCACGGTCGACATTTGTCGGGCATGCCGCCGTCCCGGGGAGTCACTCAGGCATATAACCTCCGGTTGTGGTCATCTTGCTAACGGCGAGTACTTGCACAGACATAACCTTGTAGCCAGAATTATTCACCAGCAACTTGCTCTGCTATATGGTCTTGTGGTCTCCGAAGTGCCTTACTATAAGTACACACCTGCGCCAGTTCTCGAAAATGGTCGTGCCACGCTCTATTGGGATCGATCTGTCATCACGGACAGGACTATTCTTGCCAATAGGCCTGATATCGTGCTGACAGATCGATCGAAACGCCAGGCAGTGCTCGTCGACATCACCATCCCCCATGACGAGAACCTCGTGAAGGCCGAGAAGGACAAAGCCAGTAAGTACCTAGACCTGGCTCATGAGGTAACCGCCATGTGGGATGTTGATTCGACGATCATCGTCCCGATAGTCGTTTCGGCGAATGGTTTAATAGCGAAGAGTCTCGACCGCCACCTTAAGAGACTCTCGCTAGATGGCTGGATCAAGGGTCAGATACAGAAGGCGGTACTCCTGGATACTGCGCGGATAGTCAGGAGATTCCTGTCTCTGTCGCCCTGACCACCGGTAGCTTAGGCCCCGCCTCGCTGCCGGCGGCACCCTAGGTTAGGTTTTTATAATGATTTTATGTTTTGTATGTATTGTTTTATATTTTACTTTTTATATCATTATTGTAAAAACCTAACTTAAGATGACATTTAAATAAAGGGAATAATAATAATAAAAAACCAGCCAAGTGCGAGTTGGACTCGCGCACGAAGGGTTCCGTACCATTATCAATAAAAATATTTATTTTATTTTCTTTTTAGTATTTGTTGTTATAGCGGCAACAGAAATACATCACCTGTGAAAATTTCAACTGGAACTATCAAGGTATCAGTGAGATACAGCCTGGTTACAGACAGACGGACGGACGGACGGACAGCGGAGTCTTAGTAATAGGGTCCCGTTTTACTCTTTGAGTACGGAACCCTAAAAAACAGGCTCGCGGGCTACTCCTAGTTAGAAAGAGACGGATAGTGTATCTCGCCGCGACACAGAGCTCGCGGGCCGTCCTGTGATAACCGTGCTGCTCACAGGTTTGTTAATTAAATTGTTTTTTATCGCGATTTTTTTATAACTTTTTATCAATTTTAAACTTAATCGGCGCAATAAATAATAAATTCATCATCATTATCATCATATCAGCCGAAAGACGTCCACTGCTGAACATAGGCCTCCCCAAAAGAGTGCACGTGGAACCTATGTCCGTTGGGGCGGAAAGGTTCTCGAGTGGTGACCACGTACCGGAAGGCGCGGCGTGGGTAGGCCCCCCACATGGTGGACTGATGACCTGGCCCCGTAGCATGGATGGCCCACGCGATAAGTGACAGGATAGAGTATCCGTCCCTGGCTGACACCGTTCGATAGAACGAGACGACGCGCTTATCCTATCACTTATCGCGTGATAACGCCATCCATGCTACGGGGCCAGCGGGGCTAGCACAACTGACACAACAAGCGCGACGCTAGTCGAGAGAATCCACCCGCCTCTTTCTAATTTGCACAATACGAGTGCGACAGGAGTCGCTGAGTCGCGCGCGACATGACTTAGCAGCAAGTTGTGCTAGACGTACTTTTCGTGGGAGTCCGCTGGATGCAGGTGGCGCAGGACCGGCCAATAAATAAATACTTTAAATAATTTCAAGATGTCGGAACGGCAACTTTTCCCATTCTGACCTCTGATTTGTTTTTGTGACCTATTAGATCCTCCCATATCAATTTTGAACACAATCCTTGTCAATGTAGGTTATTGTGTTATCAACTTTGTATGGAAATGTTATTTTACCAACCACAAATAACGTTTGTATAGTTTTGCGGGAAGCAACTGCAAAAGTAACTTTGTAAACGCATAAATTTGTATAGGATTACAAACTTACTTATGCAGTTCGTATATCTCAAAATCGTGACATTTTCATACAAAGTTGATAACAAAATAACCCACAAAAAGAAATGAGATCCCATAAAAACCTTCCATGTAAAAAATAGGCCAAGTCTCGGAACTCTTCCACAGTAAAAAGTGGTGAGATATTTCATAGAGCCAAGTTAGGCATTCTTATTAATCTTCATTTGCTTACTAAATAAAATTTTGTGACTTGGCAATCACACTTACATAGTTTAAGGTATGCAAAAAATAGTAAATGCAGTAAAGCTGTGTGATTCCCGTGTGGTTTTTATGGGATTTAGGTATTTAAAATTTAAACGAGTTCGAACGGGAGAATTGGTTATAATTATAATACCGTTCCATTCCAACTTCCAAAGGTTTGCAGGGCTGTTATTCGCTACGCGTTAATGCGGCTCACCCCGCCGGTCACCCGGTACAAAACTAGACCTCTACCTACGCTTAATTACTACGCATCGCGGTGTCAAGGTATATTTGAGGGCGAGCGTTGAGGTGAGCTTAAAACAAGTTACAGAATAGCGGGGCTGTAGTTGTGGTGTGTCTTTGTATGTTTATAGATTGTACTACGGGTTATGAGCAAAAATAGACCTTACGTTTTGGAAGTAAGGTTGCAAATTTATTGTGTGGTAGGCTGGTCGGTAATTGTAGCGTCAAGGAATTACCATTTTAGAGCATATCGCTAACTGTTTACATAGCTCAAAAGCTATCTGCCAGACTTACGTGCAGAAGGGACGAAGTTCAAATCTTATACATGTTAACAATATTTTGTTTGTCGATATTTGTAGTTTTAGAATTTAGTAGTTTAGAATAAGTTCGCGGGTTAGTTTAAAATCATTCGAAATCGAAATCTTACCGATGCTAGATTAAAATATGCAAATATGAATACTGAAAGTGTCAACAGCAAGTTTGTTGTAAGTAGGTATTTGTAAATGTTGTACTTATGGTTTATGGTACTCGAGCGACAGAGACGGAGATATACGAAGTTCGAGATTCGAAGTTCGTGGTAGCGCCGCAGCCTAGCCTAGCCCAGCACATGCTGAGTCTGGGGCCTATTGTCACAAATTCAGTTTTTTACTTAGGTACTGTTTGTTAGTTTGTAAGTTTATTTTATAATATTATATTTTTTCTTGTAATAAATACGTTTTCTGATTCTGATTATATGTTTCAGCAAGGGGTACGCTTTTTGGACGAAATGGTATTTTTGTATACGACTGAATTCATTAGAAAAATTACTAAACTCTAGTCGGAGTAACCATGTTTGTTTAGAGCAAAAACTATTGGATAGGGTTCGTTTTAGATTTCAATCGAATAATAAAATTTAAATAGTGCTAAAGTAAATTTGAATTTGCTTTTAATTACTGATTTTAAATCAAAATCTCTGATTGTTTTAAGTTTATTTAGTTATGCACGATTCTTAAATATGCGCCATCTAGCGGAATGCAATACCAGCGCGTAGCCATTCAGCTTAGAAAAACGTGCGATCGATGGATCTAGTCACCGATTAAAAATAGCTTTGTATTATTTTGCTATTTGCGTGTTATTTTGTGACAATGGTGTATTGTATGCCTTAAAATTTGTTAATGTGATGATTTAGGACACTAAAATGCAATATTTTGACGAATTCTACGCTACTTTTTTCATTGAGAGCCTAGTAGCGCCATCTCGGATTATTTTATGAACTACGGCGACGTTTCCACAGAGTTAGCAATCTTCCTTGTCTTATAATTATCTTTGACACCAGTTAGAGCCCTGTTGATGAAAAAGTGTTTAAAGGGATCCCAAAATAATACTACTTGAATGCTTGAACAAACAACAATGTAATAACTCAATAAATAAATAAATAAATATTTGCGGACAATCTTACACAAATCAACCTAGTCCCAAATTAAGCAAAGCTTGTACTATGGGTACTAGACGACGATATAGATACTTATATAGAGAAATAAATACTTAAATACATAGAAAACATCCATGACTCAGGAACAAATATTCGTGCTCATCACACAAATAAATGCCCTTACCGGGATTCGAACCCAGTGTGGTGTATGCATTAAATGTGGGGTAGATTAATAATTATCTTTTGGTGGGTAAACCCAAAATAAATCAGTTATGTCGTTGACTTGGCTTTTAATTTCGTCCCGCATCCTAAATAATATATAAAACATTACTGGCGACGAGTATTAAAGGCTAATAATAATCAAAAATTATATTGTTTACGCGTGCAGTGTTTTGTAAACATGCCGATCGGGAAAATTGAACCTTTCGACTTAGCTAGTAAAAAGTGGTCGGCGTACATTAGACGTGTCAAACAATTTATAACCTTAAATGAGATTAAGGCGGAATTGCAAGTGGCCACTTTAGTGACGCTAGTTGGTGAAGCTACTTATAGTTTGATGTGTGATTTGTGCGCGCCGAGCGACCCCGAGACAAAAACATTCAGCGAACTTGTCAAAATAGTCAGCGACCATCTCGAACCTAAGCGTTCCGAAATTGCGGAGCGACACGTGTTTCGTCAAAGACGACAGAGAACAGGCGAACCTATTGGAGAGTACTTGCAGGCCTTGAAACACTTAGCCAGTACGTGTAATTTCGGGAGCAACCTGGAAGAGAATTTAAGAGACCAATTCGTGTCCGGCCTGACAAATGACGACATGAGGTCTCGCCTGTTCGCGGAAGCGACGTTGACGTATAAGAGAGCGGTGGAGTTGGCATTGGCGCTGGAGGCGGCGGAGCGGCACGCACAGACGAGCGGCTCGGGCTGTGGAGCCAGCGCGGCCACCGCGGGACACGGCGCGGCTGAGGCACTGCACCGCGTCGAGACGCGCGGCGCCCAAGCGGCGGGCGGCGGCGGCGGCGGCGGCGGCGGTGGCGGGCGCGGCGAGCGGGCCGCGGGCGCCGGCCGCGCCTGCTGGCGGTGCGGCAAACCTCATCGTGCAGACGGGTGTCGGTTTAAAAACTACAACTGCGATAGCTGTGGCCAGAAGGGCCATCTAAAATCGATGTGTAAAAAAGGCCCGCAGGGCGCTATCGAAAAGGCGCCAAGACGAGGACATAATTATCTCGACGGCGATGAAGATTCGGAGTACGACTTCTATAATCTCAACGTATGCGGCAAAGACGACCAACCATATATGATTAAGATGTTAGTGAACGGAGTGAAATTGACCTTTGAACTGGACACGGGAAGTAAGTTATCCACGATTAATTCGGGTTGCTATGAACAGTACTTTAAAGATGAACCGTTGCAGGTTAGTGATATTAGCTTGCGTTCTTATACGGGGACTGTAATTAAACCTCTTGGTTATATAGTTGTAAATGCTGTATTGGGTGAACACGCTTCGGAAAACTTAAAATTATGGGTTATCAAAAATGGTGGACCACCGTTGCTAGGCCGCTCATGGCTAAGAGATTTACATATTGATACCGTTCAAATTAACGATTACATATTTCATTTGACAGAAAGAAAATTAATGGAAAATTTGCGGCAAAGGTTTCCGACCGTGTTCACACCGGGTTTAGGTACCTGCACTAAAAAAATATCACTAAAATTGTCAAATACTGACCCTGTGTTTATCAATGCGAGGTCATTGCCCCTCGCGTTACGTAAGCTGGTGGAACGAGAACTCGAACGACTTGTGGCAGAAGGTACTATTGTTAAAGTAGATTATTCCGATTTCGGAACACCTATCGTACCAGTGATTAAAAAATCAGGTGAAATTCGTATTTGCGGTGATTACAAAGTTACCGTGAACCCTAAACTGGTACGTGAGCCGTACCCGCTGCCACGGATCGAGGAGTTATTCGCTGCACTGAGTGGGGGGGAGCAGTACAGTAAGATAGATCTTACTAACGCCTACCAACAACTATTGTTGGATGATGAATCTCAGCCGTACACAGCCATATCCACCCATATAGGTACATTTATGTATAAACGTACCCCTTTTGGTTTAAGTTGTATTCCAGAGAAATTCCAAAAGTTCATGGAGGAGACGTTGAGGGGGCTGCGGGGGGTCGCGGTCTTCCTCGACGACATCACGGTAACCGGGCGCGACAGGGACGAACATATCGCCAACCTGACGGCGCTGTTTGAGAGATTACACGAGGTAGGTCTCAGAATTAAACTTGAAAAATGCTCGTTTATGCAGGATAGCATAAATTATGTCGGTTTTATAATCGATAAACAAGGTCTGCACCCAGAACCGGATAAAATCAAGGCCATTGTGGAGGCGCCCGCGCCTAATGACGTCACAAAGTTGCGATCTTTCTTAGGATTAATTAACTACTACGCAAAGTTTATACCCAATCTTAGTTCAGCGCTGTATCCGTTGCACCGGTTACTACGTAAAGACGTGCCTTGGGTTTGGTCCTCAGATTGCGGTAAGGCATTTAGTCATGTTAAGAGTGTGGTGGCTAGCGAAGGCGTATTGGTGCATTACGAGCCCGAGCTTCCTTTAGTGTTGGCAGTCGACAGCAGCTCGTACGGTCTCGGCAGCGTGTTGTCGCACCGTTTTCCAGATGACTCGGAGCGCCCCATTTGTTTCGCGTCTCGCACGCTGAACGCGGCCGAGCGCGCATACAGTCAACTGGATAAAGAGGCGCTTGCGATAATCGCGGGAGTTATTAAGCACCATCAGTACCTGTATGGTAGACATTTTATCATTAAAACGGATCACAAGCCTCTAACTTTTATTTTTGGCTCCAAGCATGGCTTGCCGCAGACGGCGGCTAGTAGATTACAAAGATACGCGACTAGACTGGCAGCGTACGATTTTGAAATCGAATTTGTCAAATCAAATGACAATGCGGATGCGTTATCTCGATTGCCGCTGCCGGGCGGACGTAGGGACACAGGGTTGGAGGCGGTCTCGTATGTTAATTACGTGGAGGAGTCGTTTCCGATCAGCGCGAGGGACGTGGCGTCGGCGACTCAGACGGACGCGGTGTTGAAAAACATATATAATTACGTGATGAATGGGTGGCCGGCAAGCCTGACGGCCGAGCAAGAGAAACCCTATTTTTATCGAAGAGAGAGGTTGTCGATCGATAGGGGTTGCATTTTGTACAACCATCGGGTCGTCATACCGGACAGGTTACGGCAACCAGTGTTGAGAGAGCTCCACGAAGGTCATCTCGGCGTCGTCAAAATGAAAAATTTAGCTCGTGGGTATGTGTACTGGCCGCAGTTGGACGCGGAAATCGAGTCACTGTGCCGCGCGTGTGCCGCGTGCCGTCAGCAGCGCGACGCGCCGCCGCGCGCCACGCTGCACCCGTGGAGCTTCCCGTCGCGCCCGTGGCAGCGCCTACACGTGGACTTTGGTGAGTTTCAGGGTAAACATTATTTAGTAACAGTCGATGCCCACAGTAAATGGATCGAAGTACAAAAGATGACTAGCACCAACGCCGGAGCAACAGTACTCGAGTTGCGGAAGCAATTCGCCCGATTCGGCTTACCCAGCCAGATAGTCAGCGATGGGGGGCCGCCGTTTGCTTCGGCTGAATTCGCTGAGTATATGAGCAAGAATTTTATTACACACACGATAACGAGTCCATATAGGGCGGCCGGGAACGGAGCCGCCGAAAATGCCGTAAAGTCCGCAAAGCGAGCAATGAAAAAGGCAGTACACGAAGGGGTGGATGTCGATGTGGCTATTTGCAGGTTTTTATTTCAATACCGTAATACGGACCATTGCACGACGGGCGTAACCCCGGCAGAAGCCATGATCGGTAGGAGGCTACGTGGGCGGTTAGACGTCGTACTGCCTACCTTCGAATGTGAGGAGCGAGTGCGCGTGGCGCAAGATACCGCTGGGCGCCACCGGCCGGGCGCCGAGCGGCACATGCAGGCCGGCGCCGCGGTGTTGGCGCGCGACTACCGCCGGCAGTCCGGTAAGTGGGCCGAGGGGGTTGTCACCGAGCGTCGAGATCCACTCACGTATACGGTGCGTCTTACGGGCACGAGTGGAAACGCCACATCGATCAGCTGTTGCCGATTCGGACGCCGGCGAATCGTCACTCTTTATCCCGAGTGGTGTCAGAGCGAGATGGCGATATGTCACCACCTAAACCAAAAGGTAAGGTACGTGATCAGTCGAGCGAGGAGTCCGATGACTACCAAGAGCCGTTAGAGGAGTCTCCGGAGACCCCGCCGAAAACTAACATTCAAAATGAAAACGCGCCACCAATGCCAGCATCCATTGACTTGCCAAAACCCGAATATAACGTGTTACAGGAACGACCTGTACGTCGCTGTAGGAACCTAGCTAAAGGCAAATATAAAGATTAAAAATTCGTATATTATCAATATTTACTAGTATTCCTTACAGTCACTTGATTTGGTTCATGTTTTCCGTTTGTGTACATATGAATGTGCCTATATTGGTGGTTATGGGCAAAACTTAAATTATATTGAACTGACATCACGTTCATTAACCATTAGATACGCAATTTTGAAACTTATGATTAAAGAGTTAAGGTGGATTAGTATTTCCGTGTGGTTAAGATTGTTTTTTGTTTATATTGTAATAGCGACTTCAGTAATTTTAGTTGTAAGTTGCCGATGTTTAAACAATCATGTGCCTTAATGGTTTTGGCACATTTCTGTTATTTCAGTTATACCTACCTATTTAGCTACCAATTAACTGCCGATACATTACGGTAGTATTAAAGTTTTGTTTGTCTACAATCTAAGTATATGTTATAGTTTATAATGTTATTTAACTCATTTAGTGCCAATCACAAAAACATAGGCACCTCACAGGGCTACGAGCAATTTTTGGCTATTTAAAGATTGGGCCGAGTCGTTTAGGACTACGGCGTAGCACTACCTACTAGCGTTTGCTTGGCAGTGAATGAGTTAAAAATAAAAATTAAAAAACTGAATAGTTAAGTTAGATTTTCTTATCTTCTTTTTTTTTGTAACAGGGGGAGGTGTGGTGTATGCATCAAATGTGGGGTAGATTAATAATTATCTTTTGGTGGGTAAACCCAAAATAAATCAGTTGTGTCGTTGACTTGGCTTTTACTTTCGTCCCGCATCCTAAATAATATATAAAACATTACTCCTCTTGCTTCGTAGGCAGGGTCACTACCAACTAGGCTAAAGCGGTCGTCAATGCACTGTTATATCTTCTAATATGATAAAGAAGAAAATAAAGTTTGCATTGTGAGGTTCTAAGCTTCTAAGGTAGTATGTACTACCTACCTAGGTTATTTCCAGACCTACCCATATATATATATATATATATATATATCTTTTTTTATTTAAAGTTTCATTTAACTAATTCTTACTTATCACAGAGTTTCATGATAATGTGCTAATGCCATTAATGGCTTATTTACAGCTAGAGTTCGGACTAACTAGTTACTAGGTATTTTAGTATACATTCACATATTTTTTTTACAAAACGAGACTTAATTACATGTACGATAACCCTTGGGGTCTCAGCTCTCCGGCCGAGTAGGGCCTAAATTCCCATTTAGCCACATGCGGGTCTGCAGGTGTAGTCCCAGCGGTCCAGCAGTCAGACACCTGCGAGGGTGTTTATTGCTCCTGTAGAGGGATCTTCAACCTGACATTCAAGCGAGTCAGTGGGATTCTAGAGTACCTAAAATTGGCCCCCCATGGGACAATCCGTCTGACCCATATATGGGTCAATGGGAGAGGAAGAGTTTTTAAAAATCTTGTTGCAAAAAAAATTGTTAACCAGAGACTAACAGGTACGGTCATTGCGCAAGTTAGCAACCAACTAATGAAGCCAGTTTACAACCATATAGATGAGTTAGTGAACTGAAAGGATATTATTTTTTATTTTACTTTTTCTTAATTTGTACATGGTTCATTTTCAATATATACTCACCAAACTAATACATAAACTATTTGTTGGTGCAACACAAACCAGTACAGAGATGCAACGGTACTCTAGTGACGTCACGGATACGTCACGACCCCGCTCCGAGCACCTCAGACTGCAATGTACCACCACAGCGTCAACACACGTTACTTAATATACCTTATTTCAAACGCATGTAATTTATACATATTTCTACATTAATCAAGATTGTACTATCCTGGAGTTCTTCATTGACGATCCTACGGTTCCTGGTCAGAAGAAGCTTATAAAGAGGAGTACACCCAACACTATGTTTACAAAACCATAACAAAATTGCTTATGACTCATCGGTTATTGGAGTTTAACTTATAAATCAACGGGTTTAACCCTACATTATGTTGTGCAAATTACTTATTATAACATCTAAATAATATATTACCTCATCAGCACCAACAGGATCTGCGTTCATTTTTGTCCTCAAGTCTCCACTACAGATTAATCTAGTTTATCACACTGAGTATTTCACGAAATTCATGTTATGCGATACATAATTCACTCATGGAATTCCCGAAAGCACGTAGTAACAGATGTAGATATTGGCTCAGAGTTGACAATAACAATAACAAAGTTGTTTTTAGGCACCACTTTAAAAAAAAATATAATTAAAAAAAAGACTAAATAAAGCACTCAGCACATGCTACACGTGATATTTCAACACAACACGCAAGGATAAAATTAGGGGCCGAGAGTTCGTAGAAAAATCATAGGGATCAAGGCATGAGTCAACCGAGTCAACCAGCAAAGAGAATATAAACACTAAGCCAAAACACAGAGCAGACGAGAAGAGGTCGCAAAAATGACAGCTAAAGGGCTCTACAAACTATACAATTATCACTTCTCATTTAGGAGACGCTCCACGGGCCGATTTTGTTGGACGGCAAAGTATGGAGTATACTAGATTTTCTGTGACCTTGCTTTGATAACTCCGATCTTGATTTGGCCAGCCGCCGTGCTTCCGACACGTATCCACACGGCCCGAAATCACGCAACAAAATCGGCCCGTGGGGAGTCTCCTTAAACTTTATAAAGACAGTATTTTTTAAGGTAATGTGCAAAGAAAACCCGACTTTATTGGTTTTGCAACAGGACAGTTTTTTGAACTGATAATGATGACAAGAAGTAGAGCATTTCGTCGTATCTTTTAACTTTTTGCGCATTTTTCATGTAGAAAAAAAATGCTTTTAAATTATTTTGTGTTTTTTATAGCTTAAAAGAAATATGAAATGTTTAATTTTGTAATTGTATTATAGGCTCGTGTAATGCGCGTAGTGTAATGCGCTTTTCCCGTAGATATTCTACTTCTATGCGCTTTCCAGTTTAAAAAAGTCTTTCAATCAATCTTTGTGTTATGGCCCCATCAGTATTGCCGATGATTCCGCCAACGTCAAGGTTAAAAAAGGCACGTATTTATTATAAAAAAAAAACCGGTAGCTTCCAATTGGCAGGTTCACTGAGATTAGAATCTAGAAAAAAGGACAAAACAAACATGTATTGTTAAACTAACTACTATAAAAACAAGTTGTTAATTTTAATGAATTTACAAAGGATATACACAAAGGGTGAATAGAGTAAGGTGAGGAGAAATTTAATATTAACAGGACGGGGAATGTCCGGGGGAAGGATATCATACAAAGGAGTGACAATACGGTTACAGTAAAAAAATAGGTGTTCGAGAGTACCCTCTGCCAGACCACATTCGCACAGAGAGTGATCTCGAACACGTATCTTTGCTAAAAACACAGGGGTACAAATATGGCCGAGTCGTAAGCGAATATTGGTGATATTAGTGGGTGACGTGACGTATTGGTAACGACTTTGACAAGTGACGTAACACTAAAGTTGCCATAATAAAGATTTTCGGCAATTTCTAGTATTAAAATAGATCATAATGCGGATTTTAATGGTACTTCAAGGTAAAAGTACAGGCCTTTCAATAAAATGCTGATTACCATATTCTCAATTTGATTTAATTCAATTAAAATTTCAAAATATAACAAACAATCATACTTTTCAACTTTTATCCATAGAATGACGAAATAAACACAACGCCAAATTCACAACTACATGTTTTTTTATAATATAATTACAGGAGCTTTAAATAGCATTAGTTATAGCATTCAATATTTTTAACAATATCGGCTACCGACTCATTCTAACTTCAATTGAATATAGCTAATAATATTCTGGAAAAATATGGGGACCTCATATGGTTAGCAATTAGTACATCACTTACTTAGGGCGGAAAAACAAAGAATGTCTCAGATCGCAGGTATTTGACGCCCGAGCCGAAGGCAAGGGTGTTAAAAATGAGATCCGAGGCTTTCTTTATTTACCGCCCGTGGCGAGTACAAAATTTTACGTCTCTGCTTGGCCAGGAAGTGGGATTTTCCCGTAATTCCTACTTTATGACCAGGTATGACGTAAAATAATTTTATCAAACTAGAATAATCTGAGAAATTAGTTTCTCACGTGATAATTTGGGAAAACGATTATTCTCAAATTATTCTAGTTTATCCAAGTTTATTCTAGGAAATGGGGAATGTCGCGCAAATGGATAGCCAATTTATGAAAGATTGTAACATAAGTTTCTTAAAATATCACGCCGTTAGCCTGCGAATGTCAAAAGACGTTTTGTATGGTCGTCGAACCACCTTAAACATGTCTCGCACATTATACTTGGTCGATAGCAGCTAGGCCGACAAAAGTGTAAGATTTCGACTGTAAATCTTGGTGTCCTTTTGTACCTAAATAGCCTAAGTGTAAAGCGCGAAAGTATCTTTTATTTTTTAAGTTTTATGCTTAGAGGGTCAATGAATCCAATATCTATTGCTAATAAAGTTCCTGCATAATTAGTATAAAGTAGATAAATTTTCTTTAGAGGAATCACATCGTGGAACGCTTGGCGCTAGTGAGATTCTTACGATGTCGCTTTTGTTACGGATAATGATAGTGTAAAGGAGTGTAGGAGTGATAAATACACAAATAAATGCTCTGACCGGGATTCGAACCCGGGACCTCCAGCTTCGTAGGCAGAGTCACTACCCATAGGCTACGGAGGCCGTTAAATATTGTGTGACGTCACGATCCCCGAGCGTTTTCTCTCAAGAGCAATATTAAAACGGTTGTACTTAGCTTTGTCATTTTTTCAAATGGGATTTTCGTCAATAGGCATATTTTTTTGCATTCTCTCTTTTGGAGTAACAATACATTTTGAGTCTACCTATTGTGCTAGGGCCTCAGGTGGGTTTATATAAAAGTAAGCATCAAAAAGGAAAAGTGTTTATTACCGACACCGAAAGAATCCCACGTATTTTAATCTATAGCCTATACTATTAATACTAAAACACAGTTATATCAAAAAATAAAACAAATAAGTGTAGTTATAAAGATAGATAGATATTTTTAGGTACATCGAAGACACGCTATACTTATGTTAAATATTTGCGGTTCAGGTCGACCTTTAGATTCACTTCATCCACATTCCCATTTCGTCAGCTTCCTAGCTCGTCCGCATCCCCAATTCATCCTTAGTCAATTCCCAATTCGTCCTCTTTCTATCTCATCCGTATTTCTAGCTCGTCAGCGTTCTGAACTCTAGCACATTCCCAATTCGTCAGCAGTCCAAATCTGGCCACATTCACTGTACAAATGTTCATGCTTGCGTCCCTAAACGTTTAAAGCGATGTTCGTAAATGCTGACGAGATGGGAATGCGGACCAATTAGGAATGCGGAGACTTTGGGAATTTGTAAATATAAAAAAAATAACCAGTTGCTCTGACGCCTAAACAGATGAAGATCTCTCAGCTGACACTGAATTACTATCAAATGCTTAACATTAGTACAATACCTAAGTGGCAAGTGGCCCTCACCCGAACTGATCTCCTCAGAACATGGTTAATAAGAACTACATTTGCCGGATTAAACATTATTTTTGGGGACACTTGCCCAGCTAGCATCGCAATTTTTATGATCATGTTTGACGTGACGTATTGGGCCATTTCGCCCTAAAACTTGACCACGAAGCCTAGCTGAGGTGAGGTGGTATAGGTGAATTCACGACAGCTGCCTAGCTAGCATGATCGCGTTTATGTCGAACATACAGCGTTTGTCCCTCTCGCTTTTACGTAAGGTACTAGGCTAGTAAGGGACGAATGCTTTATGTCCAGTGTGAATGCAATAAACGAAATGAATAACAACAATCATTGTGTGGGTGTCTTTTATTGTGGGTATTACCCCAGCGGCGAACAAAACCCAATTAATTTTGCAATATATTTCATTTTCATAAACGATAAGACCAGTTCGTGATGGGCATTAAGATAAGTTTTATATAGAAAGTGAGTACTATCTAATACGGGTGCACTTATCAATAGTTTCTTAGCACTCTGAGCCTTAGTATCACACAGCTTAAACAGTGTAAACATTGCCGAAAGCTTGCGACGATCTTTCTACTAGCGAAGTCAAAGGTTCGAATATGTAGGTGTCTTGACATTCGCGCGACTGCTTTCACTCTATGCCTTGACGCCGCGATGCGTAGTAATTAACCGTAGGTAGAGGCAGGGGCGGTTCACTCTGTGATTCCGTCGCGCCGCTACAAGTACATGCCGGCGGCCGCCAAATTGGCGGCCCATTAGTAGCTGCCGCGTATTGGTACAGGACGCTCGCACGGGTCGCAGCGCGTTGCATGCGATAGAACGGGATGGCCACATCTAGGCACGTTTGGCGTACCTAAACAGGGAATTTGTTAACAGAGAACCTTCTGTACGTAGAACTATTACTTATTCTGTCGTAGAGGTCTAGTTTCGTAACGGGTGACCAGCGGGGTGAGCCGCATTACTTATCACCCCTGATTACTCTTAGTTACTACGAATCACGGCGTCAAGATATAGGTATTTGTGGGTGAACGGTGAGTTGAGGGCAAATAAAGTTACAAAATAACTATGCAGTTTGTTGCCCACTGTAAAATTACCCGACGTTTCCATCGAAAGATGAGCGCAATGCCAGTTTTACTTTGAACTGTGAAATATTAAGAATTTTGTCTACCGTATAACGCATAGTTACGTCCAGGCTCCTATTTCACCAACTTAACAATTGTCACCTGACAATGACAATTCACCATACATTGCTTGTTCTGGAAGTTAAGGTGGTCGCTAGGTTACTTGTGGAACCAGCAATGTACCGAGAATTGTCGTTGTCAGGTGACAATTGTAAAGTTGGTGGTTGGTTGGTTGGGCCTGGGCACACCATGTGCCATGGTGGCCCGTTGTGTTGAGCAAGCTTTACAATACACGCCCTTGTTTTAGAATTATATATTAAAAGCTTCTACAATTACCTTTTTGATTCTAAATTTCGTGCATCTTAAGATATTTCATAGCAACTTAACAGTTTTGAGCAAGCTAGCTTTTTAAATAATATTTGAAACACCATAATAATTTTGTAGTTGAGTAAATCTGTGATCTTTCTAACAAAGCAATATATATTTTAAAGGAGTTTTGAGCAATTTTAAAATTAAGAAGAGCTGACATTGTAAACACACCGGGCTATAAAAAACCAACATTTTACAACGTAAAATTTACAAAACTTGACTTAATACGACATCATTTTCTTAAATTGGCATATTTTGTAAATATTACAATGTTCATAACAAAATAGTTAACAATCACAATCTTGGGCTTTTCATCGACCCACGTAAAGCAAAGCACATACTAAAGTATCTGTCTTTGTCGTACTAATGTACTTGCTAGAAGGAGAATGCTTATGTCGGTGGTAAACAGTATAGCTGAAGACAAGGAAGGCATAACAAGGCATGTAGATTAATAAGCGTTTTGGGAAATGCTTGGCATTTGACACAAGTTTTAACTTTGTATCAAATTGGCATCAATTTAGATACTTATTAAATTAAGGTCCGGATATAAACTGCAATTTTACAAGTCTAAATTGACAACACTGGCTGAGGCGCACGACCACGATTGGCCATTTGACTAAATTAGTGACGATCTGTGTTGCCAGTTTCAATGCGGAATCCTGGGTTATTACTAGGGATCGGAAATTTTGATCAATATTTTTATCTAAAGTTGGCAAACTGCCGGATTTGTCCGATGAGATATGGAAAAGAACTGTACATGCTCAAAATATTTACGTAGGCGTTATCTTGTTATTCATAAATTCCAGGATTTATTACTAGTTCGTATATAAAGTTGATTCCTCTTACACACAACTGAAAGTTAAGGTAAATATTTATTAGAATTTCCGATCCCAAGTTATAGTAATACATATTTAAAATTAACCGCCTTTATATATTTTTTACGGTTTTATTGTGGCCACACTACCCGTTGTGTTCTATAGGCGCGTCCAGACGTCAGAGAGCCTACCGTGAAACTAAAACGAACTTCGTTCGTGTAGCTCCGTCTCTGTCGTACTTGCTAGTTCGAGTGACAGAGAGGGAGATACACGAATGAAGTTCGTTTTAGTTTCGCGGTAGCCCTTCAGAGCGTGACGGACTGCATACGGGGCATAAGCTATAAGATAGAGTGAGACAGGAAACCTTCTGTTTTCCATCTCGCACTATCTTATCGGGATTCAGTATGCAGTCCGCTGCGCTCGGACGTCTAGACGCGCCTTATGCTTCATTTTTATTTTGTATTTATAGTATTTTTCTTAATTGACTTTAATTCTATTTATATTAATGTGAGTTATGAAAATTTTAAGTGTGACTCTATACTCTCTTATTTGACAATTAAAATATTCTCATTATCAACGTTGACTAATTATATAGTGTTAAGGTGTACGTACACAACCAGACTTCCAGATCAGATCGGAACGGACCGTGTAGACACATCTTAATTTAATAAAACTTTATTAGACTCTGGAAACAAAAACTCCCTAGAAAATCACAGGTTAATTTATCATAATATGTATATAATATGCTTTTCTCTAAATATTTTGAGTAGGTAGTATTTTAGAAAGGACATCTTCAATCTAGTAGTAAAACTACCGCTAGTGAAGGTATTGGCACATACAGACGACCTGCGTGGCATACTGTAAGCTATGACGAGAAAAAGAGATATGAATAACCTTGGAAATAACATCTCTATCTCGCTCTATCTTATAGCTTTCCGCCTCGCAGGACTATGGCTACGACTTATGTCCGATATGACGAATGCGTCCCTTTCGCACTAGTCTGCTGTACATATCGTGGTGCATCTTGATCCCTATGACAGCTGTCATCTCAGTACAATTTTAAGTTTTAAGGTTATAAATTGTACGGAGATGACAGCTGTGATAGGAATCAAAATTCGCTGCGATAAGAATAGTAAGAGATTAATGCTTTGCAATGCACATAAATTTAAAGCGATGGTGCTAGTCGGATATAAAATGCGACATTATAATTTATCTAGTACTTAACCCAAAGTATTTCTAATGTTTAGAGTTCACACATACATAAAGACGAACGAAATAAAAATGATTGAATACTTATCTATACTTATTTCACTGTATATACATCAATTATAACAATATTTATAATTTATTTATTATAAAACGTTAAACAAAGGATTTATAAAGCGTATAGTTTAAATAAAACTAAAATATTTATAGGACTCCTTTTCAGTCAATTTTTTTATTGACTGTTAAGCTTTTATGCTATGCGACTGTTAATCTGCCGCACTCATCTACCCTCTTGCTCTCACGCAATATAATTAAAGCGTAAGAGTGAGAGAACAATAGTTTTTCAACAATATAGTCGATTTAAAATATTAAATAGGATATGGACATTCAATCGATCCTTTCGTTTCAAACCTTCCAATAGGATTATTCTCCACCATACAAAGATGCAATACAGAGTATATAGTGCTTTACCAATGCTAATGGTTTAATTTCATGAATAATATTCAAACTCTGCCTCACCATAATACTAAATATCTTATACAATATTTCCTTGCTTTTACCATTATTTGGTTAACATACATATTATATCTATATGAAATTAATTAAGTACACTTAGATCCACGTCTAAATATTATACATATATAAAATTATTTTACGGTAAATTCCTTTGATTCAATCAATATTTCTTACTAATTATACGTTTTATAGTATTTTTATATTACAAATTGTAATTAATAAAACATTGGAATATGTTATTTGTCTCTTTCCAGCAAGATACTCGTATATAGGAGTAAGAGAGATGATGGTTCGATGTCTGTTTAACAGGTACACGACATTGCCCAAGTTTCATTCATTCCAATTCTTGTGTACACATTTTGTGTATAATGGGGTCTACAGATTATATGATTTCACCACAATTTGTCAGTACAACATGTCTAAGTCAGAATTGGGTGTGTCGTACAGATGTTACAATCCGACCACATGTGCATGCAATTTCTCAGTACAACTCGTTTGACAGTTTGATCAGCAGCGCAAAGCGCCTCCAGACGATAGCAATTAGTCAGCTTCTGACAAATTGGGACTGACAAATCATGACATGTATAGGACCCATAAATTTCATGATTCTTAATGCAATACATATAATATATAATGGAGTTAATAAATATATTAAATACAAGCCAAAATAATTCAAGTAGTAGTAAGTAGGTACGTGGGGTGAGTCTGTCAAGTGGCAACTGAGGGAGACGAATGGATATTAAATTTTTCTTTAAATTGCTGTTTTTTTTGGTTTGCTGTTCTTGTATTAAAATTAATTTAAGCTATATATAGAGCTTTATATATATATATATCTTAAACGGGTTTAGGGGGACAAATATATGTGTATAACATTTTGGACGTCGTGCATAGGTTGCGAGTTAACAACTAAAACTTTAAAATTTTACAAGACTTATCAACATTAATATATCAAAACACAGTTAAAACACTATATAAATTCGCCTTTAAAATTAACAATAAGCGTAATGTGGTTTTTAAACACTTTCGTGTCGCGTCGGGTCGTGTAGAGAGCGCTTAAAAATTTCTGTGGCAAGCAATAGAGATTTTTTTAAATATTTTTGACTGTGGCAACCATTTTCGCAGTGGGAAACTACCTTAAGGCCTTTACACAATAGCTCATTATGGCGTAGGACAGACGCCGTTATGGGTTGGAGTGCGATGGAACAATGTATTTCTCCCTCTAAGGCACTGGTCCCACCGCCGGCTACAGACTATAAGCTATCGGCGATTACTCGCCCAAGAAACGAGCAAAAGATAATAGCTCAAGTGTAAATAAATCTATAGTTCATCGCCGGCGGTGTGAACAGCCAGCTATAAACTATAAATATATAACTCTCTCTTTTATTTAAACGAAAGCGATTATCTTTTGTTCGTTTCTTGAGCTAGAAAATGGCCGATAGCTCATAGCTTACTCGCTCGCGGTGGGACCAGTGCCTAAGGCAGCATAATTAAAAAAATACTGGCCAAGTGCGAGTTGGACTCGCGCACGAAGGGTTCCGTACCATTATCTATAAAACGGCAAAAAATCACGTTTGTTGTATGGGAGCCCCCCTTAAAAAATATTTTATTTTGTTTGTAGTATTTGTTGTTATAGCGGCAACAGAAATACATAATCTGTGAAAATTTCAACTCTCTAGCTATCACGGTTCTTGAGATACAGCCTGGTGACAGACAGACGGACGGGCGGACGGACGGACGGACGGACGGACGGACGGACAGCGAAGTCTTAGTAATAGGGTCCCGTTTTATTCTTTGAGTACGGAACCCTAAAAAAACTATGATCAACATCAGGTAGGTAGGTATATTGAAAAATGGCACAGTTTGTAGGATTTCTATGAAAAAGTGTAGGTATCCGTTTTCATTGGTCTTGCTTGAGAGTATTTTCTATTTTTTTTGGATTGGCTTGGTTGCTTTCGCAGGACGTAATGAAGTGCATAGGTATATATATTTTATTCGCTGAGAGTCACCACTACAAAGTTCGCCAAAGGCATTGATCGTTAATTAATCGATTACGTTATAGTTTTTTTTGAGTTCCGATTATTATACTAGTTATTATTTTTCTGCGTCGAACCTGATTATACCAATCTACGAACAAAAATAACATGGAAGCATTCTGTCCGCTCAATTCTAGCGCAACGAAAACTGTGCCGCTGTGGGCGGTCCTTACAAACTGTGCCGCATACGGCTTCAGTTTGACTGGGATGTCAGTGAGTGACGGACATGACGGTCGGGAATGCTTTTACTAACAAAATACAAGATTTATTCTAATTTAAGATGCCCTCATGTGTTGTAAAGTGGTGCAAAAACCATTCTCTTTCTAATTAGAACGCTTAGAAACAGACGGATATTAAGTATATGTCGCCGCAACACAGCTCGTGTGCCCGTCCTGTGTTAGCCGTGCTGAGATCCTAGAGTCCTCCGAATTACTTAGCCCAGATGGTAGCTGCGGCGCTACCACGAACTTCGAATCTCGAACTTCGTATATCTCCGTCTCTATCGCACTTATGGTTTATAGTACTCGAGCGACCGAAACGGAGATATACGAAGTTCGAGATTCGAAGTTCGTGGTAGCGCCGCTGGCGTGGAGTTCTTACTGGGTAGAAATACACTTCCCTCGTGAGCTGGGTACCTGGTTCGCAGGATTTCTCTTCGGAAAAAAAGGTGGGATCAGTTAGGACTACATCAGTTTATCGCATATACCAGCTACGATATCTTTGGCAGTGGACGTCTTAATAGCAGGGACTGATTTCGGTTACAGTCATACCGGTATGAAACCGGTATTCCATTACGGTACCGTTATGTCGTACAGGTTATGTGTACCGTAACCGTTTTGAAATAACGGTTAGCGGTATCAGTTTTAAATTATACCGAAACCTTTATAATACCAGTATTATAAAGGTTATCGAGAAAAGTAAGCGAATTGGCACTCTACAAAGGAAGCATTGGCTACTAAACATTTAAAGACAAAAAGAAAAAACGACAGTGCCTTTGTCGGCGGTTTGGCAACAACGCCAGGCCAAAGTCGATATATCGGTGCCTTTAAAAAGCGGTTACGGTACCGGAAAAAATAAAGGTACCTTTATAATTCGATAGCGAAATATAAAGGTTCCGCTACCGAAACCGCTATTTGACAACCGATATGACGTCATACCGTTAAAATAGAATATCGGTATTTTTCGGTTATGCAGTCCCTGGTTAGTAGACGTGCTTAAACGCTGGAGGTGGCTTGCTGGCTGCTGTGGTCAGAGAGCACCGAGTTGAGGTCCGACTCACGCAGCACTGGTGGTGTACCGAAGGGGAAATCCTGGGGGTGATGTTTATAGTTTAAATACAAGTGGACAACTAGAGTCTGGCATATGAAAGGTGAGAATGAGAAATCGCGGCAAATCCAAAAATTCGGAGTGTGGTATCTCTTACGTGTAACGCGAAAACCAGTCTTGAGACTTGTTATACATATATTTAAAATTTAAAACGATTTTATTAATTTACCTGTACATAGTACAATCCAAACTAATATTATAAACTAGCTATGCATTTATTTATTTATTATTATTAAAAACATGTTAACACAACATAACAGTCCTAAAACCAATGCGTCATGAAAACGATACTAAACTATACAACAAATGCATTGCAACTTCGTCCGCATGACACACGTGAACTTGACTGATTTATGGGTTAAAAAACTATGCTGATATGTAGAACAGACAGACAAGAGTGATTTTCACATTTTAATGTAATATCAGTAATAATATATGGATTATTGCTATAATATTAGTAAAAGTTTGTAAATTGTATCTCCGTAGAAAGGGCTCCTGGTGTAATCATGATTTACACTACCAGCTGTGAAAATATATTAGCAGTAAGCCACCCCTTAATTCTCCTAAAAAGCAAAAACGGTCCAATTTATTATCGAACAGTTAGGTACTTTCTTAGTTACCATTTCAAGTATCAAGATTAGGACATCGTACTTATTTAAGGCGTTTGACACAAAGTCCGTTATAGACACACTAATCTATAATCGAAGTTCCACAATAAATAGATGTAAGCGTGTAGAAGCACAAGCACGATAAGATAGGAAGCACATTTTATAGTTCAGAAGAAAGGAACACAAAAGAAAGCGAAGTAAATACGAAATTAGCAAATTCACTGCACTCGCGTAAGCTCGGCGCGGATAGGCTGCGGGACATGCATTGACCGTCGTAGACGTGGAAGCACTGCCGGGCGGCGCGCGCGCTGGGGCTCTCGCTCGCCCGACCGGTTTCGAGGAGTACGTCACATGCAGCAGCTATGCGCCGCGCGCGGCTATTTCGTGAATATTAACCGACTGCGTCTGAAGCGCGTGGGTTATTGGTTTTATTCGGCTGGCCGCCTCACCATATAAAAAGTTCGACTAAAAACTAATTCTCATCTTTCATTTGCCAGACTCTAACCAATAACGGCTGGCCTTTTGGACAGAATAGCCGGCTATGGCTTGTATAACTGTATCGAGTAGCTTCGTCGATTGGGCCGATGGTGGTAACACAATGTAAAACAATGGTGTTAAATATGCATGCAGGCATTTTAATTTGGGGATTTACAGTTGAGCTTCCATTAATAAATTTAGGGCACGTCTAAGCTGACAATTTAGGGCACGTCTTAGTGACGACCTCATGATCATCCGTTAATGGTAGGGTTGAAGATAAGAGAGTAAACAGAGATGCAAGAGTTTAAACAGGATTCAGAGGTATTTTTAGTGACGGATCGGCACAGAAAAACAAAATCGAGACGAATCACATTTGAAACGTTTAATCAACATTTTGAAATCCAAACGGCATGCAACAAAATTCGAAGTGGTCGAACGGGGTAGTGAAGGTGGTTTTGGATGTATCGTCCTCAGCTACTGGGATGTGGTAGAGTTCTCCTTCCTAAGCCCTTTCACGATTTATTTATGTGATGCTAGCCAGCAGCCCTGAAGCTGGGGGTCATACTTGTCCGTGGGTGGACGCCACAATGTGCCACCCGAGCACCCGACAGAACGATGGTGTATGGTATGATGGATGGTACGGGTGGCCCCTTTACGAGGCTTGTCTGACCTGGTCGGGTAGCGAGCGCGGGGCGGGCGGCGCGGGCGGCGGGGGCACGCGGGGCGCGCGCGCAGGGGACGCGCACTCCGCGCACTCTGGCGCCGCGCTACGCGTCGAGCGACGGGACCACGACTCGGGCATACATCTGGAAATAAATCTCGTCTAAGAACATTCATAAAAAAGGAGTTGGAGAGGGGAAGGTATAGAAGGAATGAGAGACAGAGTGAGAGGGAGAGAAAGAGAAAAGAAGTAAGAAAGATAGTGAGTAATTAAATGGGAAAGAGAGAGAGTACAATATGCGCGCACGGCAGAGAGGCAAATAGTTCCGGCTGCGTGGCTAGTGGTTCCCGGTTAGAGAGAAAGAGAGATAAATAAATAAATATTTGCGGACAATCTTACACACAAATCAACCTAGTCCCAAACTAAGCAAAGCTTGTACTATGGGTACTAGACGACGATATAGATACTTATATAGAGAAATAAGTACTTAAATACATAGAAAACATCCATGACTCAGGAACAAATATTCGTGCTCATCACACAAATAAATGCCCTTACCAGGATTCGAACCCAGGAACTCTTGCTTCGTAGGCAGGCTCACTACCAACTAGGCTAAAGCGGTCGTCAAAAACGGCGGATAGGAGAGTGAGGGGAAAAGATAACGAGAAAGAAGAATATAGTGAAAGGGGACATCAAATGGAAATGCAAGAGCGACCGGAAAGTGAGAGAGAGGGACAGGGTAAGAGGGAGAGAGAGAGAGAAGGAGAGAGGGAAATAACGAGAGATAGTGAGCGTGAAAAATATAGAGAGGGAAAGGGGGGCGGGGGGAGTACTCACGCCTGGTGCACAATATGCGCGCACGGCAGAGAGGCGAGCGGCTCCGGCTGCGTGGCTAGTGGTTCCCGGCAGCGCGCGCAAGCCGGCGCCACCCATGCGGCCGCCGCGCGCGACAGCCGCGCCGCCGCGTTGCTGTCACCCAAGGCTGTGTAGATCTCGGAGAGGCGGAGGCGCACTATCCGGACTAGCATCTGAGGGATAAGTATTGATGGGTTATGTAACTTCTTCTTTATCCTCGCCTTATCCCATTTCAGTTGGGGTCCGCTCTCCTAATCATTTATCGCCAGAACATTATGTCCTGGGTCGTCTGTGGGTCTGTTTGGGCTGCACGTAAGTCCTTGTCAACAACTGATTGCCATGTGAGTTGGGGTCTGCCACGGCCTCTTGGACCAGCTTCCAAGTTAAGCACTCTTCGTGTCATATGGTCATGTGGTCTTCTCATGACGTGCCCGAACCACCTTTTTCTACCACAAATTAATTAATTTTCATGAATGAAGCATTGATAAGTCGTAACACGAATAAAAAACGTAATTATAAACAGATGGCACGATGACCAACTAACGCTATAAAAACACCAAGAATTTCATAATACCTGACCTATAGTCTAAATTCTCTTGTTGTGATTGGTTAGCCCTCCGGATTCGTCCAAAACGGTTTAAATCTTACGTACGGTACCGTACGGTATAAACTCAAAATGATTTTAGTAACGAATTTTGGCGTCAACGTCCTTATCGTGATTTTTTAACCCCCGACGCAAAAAGAGGGGTGTTATTAAGAGGGGGGTTCGAATCCCAGTCAGGGCATTTGTTTGTGTGTTTATCACGAATATTTGTTCCTGAGTTATGGATGTTATATATGTATATATATATGATTGATTGATGATTGATATGTATATAAGTATCTATATGTATTTATCTATTATATATATATCATCGCCTAGTACCCACAACAGAAGCCTTATTGAGCTTAGCGTGGGCCTAGGTTGATTTGTGTAAGATTGTCCCGTAATATTTATTATTTATTTATTAATATTTATATATTTATTAGTTTCACGTATCTGTGTGTCTGTAAGTATATCTGTGTGTGTCTGTCTGTGGCATCGTAGCTGCTAAACGAGTGGACTGATTTGAATGCGGTTTTTTTATCCAGTAGCTAATTGAGATGGTTCTTAGCTAAGTTTCAACAAAATCGGTTCAGCCGTTTTTGAGATATAATGAAAATATTGGGGGTTTTTCAACTTTTCTAAGTTGTTAATTATTATTTCATTCTCAGCTGACACCAAATGGCATGAAAGGGAACTCGAAGAGACCGAATGGAGTTATGATAGCGGTTTTAATTATTTATTTATATTTATTCATTTATTCACGATAAAGTACAACAATATGTTTTTGTAGGTACAGTTTTTGGGCCTTTTTGTGATTTTATGGCAGGCTTTTTATCTTTTTCTAACGTTTCCATATAAGCGATTCGAGCGCGACATTGGCGATGATTTGCCGGATGTTCTTCACTGCAGCTACAGCAGATAGGAGGCTCATCATTGTTTTTAGTACAATCTGCTTGCACAGAGTATAGTAGTTTATGTGACTGTACATAATGAAGGGCATTAAACACGAGTGTGAGTTTATGAAACGAGCGTCAGGGAGTTTCATAATAAGATCACACGAGTGTTTTAATGCCTAATTATATACAGTTACATACACTATTTAATCTACCCACATCTTATAAATACTCAATGATGTGTTCGGGAACCATTACAATAACCGCTATTGCACCGCCATGGCCGACTAGATTTCAAATCATGACCAACTAGATTATAATAACACTGGCACAAATAAAACGCTGATATTACGTTACTGGTTGCAATTATGGTGGTCATTATATATGGTTTCCGAACACATTCTAGAGGATTTATGATATGGGTGTTTGTAGATAAAATAACTAACATTAAGGCGACGTGAGCTCCAAAAACTGATTTTTAAAAAATCGTAGCTCTTGTTTGGATTATATTACGGCTGCCTTAAATTTAATTAGCAATCTTGAGGCCTTTTTCGAGGGGAATCAGCTATTCGAATCCTGAATTTTTGACTTTCACTCGATAGAAAAAAATCACGAACATAGGTCTAAAATACACTTAAAAAAATCATAATAAATTATGCACAACAGCTAAACATATTAAAATTAGTTTTAAAAATTGGCAATGTCATGTTTGAGGGAAATCAGCTATTACTTTTTTAATTATTAAAACGCACAAAAAATTAAAATTAAAAAACATGATATCCGCGCTTCCAAACGCGCACTTCCATCTCGCTCACGCTTATGCTCAGTGAGAGGGAGAGAAGACCACGAACCTACGTCCCCTTAAATATTATTGACGATGACAACGAATGTTTGAGTGTTTTGATTGAAAGATAATGAACCGATACACTCATAAATTATGGAGTTGCAAGTGACCATGTTTGCCACCAACGACGTGGTGTAAAAAAAATCATACATCGTTATTTAATTTTCCAGTAGTAGCTTTATTCGTAAAAATAACATGTAAGCTGTTTATATGCAGGCAGAAGCTAGTTCAGTAATAAAACTTTTTGTTTGTAACTTTCCGATGGATTTCGGTGTATTGTTGTAAATTTGACTAACAGTATAAAATGATTTTTTCCTAAACATCCTCAGTTTTGTCATTACTACGATTGTCTTTTGCCATCAATAGTTCCATATTATTTCTCACAAATTTGCATAGCTCTAAAATTTACATGCACGGAAGTGTTAGGATTTTATGCAGTTTAGATATTGGTTTGCATGAAACCATTGAACGAAGGCCCCTTTTAGCTCTTAGACACCTTTTTTGTACTAAGTAAGCTTTAAGGACCTCCGTCGAGTTTCCCCATAATACTAATCCATTAAATAAATTTGGGGGAGGCCTATGTCCAGCAGTGGACATTTTCCGGCTGATATGATGATGATGATGACTAATCCATATCTTATTGCAGAGCTCACGTTACTATGATAAACAAGCAATGCGGTTTTTTGCGAGAAAAGGTGTTAAATTTTTTTGAGCGCATAAACAAATTCATTAATTTTACAGCATAGGTACTGTTTCGTATTATTTTTTCCAGTCACAATGTTTATCTATTACCATGCCTATGAAAGTTGTGTAATTAACTTCTTTTATGTTCTTATTGTTATATAAATGATCTTCAACTTTATGTTTTTACTTTGGACTTAAGAGGATTGTGAACCTGTAATTTTTCATACAAAAAGCGATAACGTTTTTCACCCCGTAAACATCGTTCGATTTTTATAATTTTTGGACATGTTGTAGATATAATGAAAAACTAGGTCTGTACGTTTTGATTTTTAAGGAATATTGCTTGCGTTAAAAGTTATTAGCATCTAAAAATCGATATTTTTGACTTAAAAACTTTGTCTATCGTTTTATTTTTTTTTAATTAATCTTAACGGATTTACTGAAAAAGGAAAACGTACGAACATAGATTAATAATATTGAATCCAATAATACCAAAATTATAACATTTAATAAAGGTTTAGGGGGGTAAAAACGTTATCACCCGAAACAATATTTCAACAAGGAAATGTAGGCAATTGCCTCCAGGACTTGCTACTCTCTCTATCGCACGATACGGGTGAGGCACAGAGCGGTGTGAAACAGATAGAATTTTTTAAAATACCTACTCGCGCCGCGTATCGGCACTTCACAATCCTCTTAATGGACGTGGTCCTCCGCTATTAGGATGTAGTTATACATTCACAAGATCAAGTGTGCTCGTAGCTACACCAAGATTACGAACATAATCATTGATGTATGTACACGTACAGGACTTTAATGAAATAAAATGAATAAATAAAATAGTACAATGTGTTGTGATACAAGTGAGCGATGTTGATAGGTAATTACATCCGAGGTGGAATTGTTAACGCGAGCTGCAGGTGAGCGTGAGCCGAGGATGTAATTATCAAAGCGCGTGCGTTTCATACGACAACACATTTGCGCGATTTTTTTTATAGGCACCTAAGTTATTTCCGTTGGTTATTGATGACAACATGTTTTTACTCACATATTGTACATCGCCAAGAATTTCCAGTGGCGTATCAACAAAGTTTACAAAAATTTGTGAAGTTACCTATAATGGCGCGCAACTATTTTTAGTTCGTGCAGTGCGCGCGCAGGTGCTAAAGCGCGACTTAGATGAAATCTCTAAACAGCCAAATCAGCCAATACAAAATAAAATAAACATTTTCGTCTTCAATACAAATTCATGTAAAATTTTATCCACAGGAAATAGCTTTACTAAATGAAACGTTTCTATACCATATCCAAGAAGAAATAATCAATTAATTCACAAAAATAATTTGATTTGTTTGGTCGAGCAAGTATCCAATTGCCGAGAATTAAAAAAAACTGTACAACCCGGTTAATTTAAGAATGCACCGTCCCGTCCATACCTCTCACCTTTCTGCAAGGTCCCAACGTATCTTAATCGGGATATAACAATAAAACACGAGTGCCGTAATGTTATAAAACACGCGTGTTTAATATCCAGGATTATGAGCTTAAAAGCGACGCAATAAGAGGCACGTTACAAGCAAAGGTTTTGAAAACAATGTAGGAAGTTAATGTTCAGCATTAGACCCGACATAAGCGGTACCTAATGATTAATGAATGTTTGCGAAAACCAACCACGAGAGACTTTAGGCTATGAAGAACGCGGGAGAAGAAGATGTCCAGGCATACCTTAGCTCCGACAGAAGTGGCGACCTCCAGCAGCCTAGTGTTGAACTCCAGCAGCCGACAGTCACAGATGCGGCCTTGCTTCCGAAGCGCTTCCAGGCAGTTTGCCACTCCGTTCATGGCTTCTATTTGTGCCAGCTTGTTTCCTAGAGCATGTATATGAAGAACTTGGAAGAAGAACATATGTAGATGTCCAGGTATACCTTAGCTCCGACAGAAGTGGTGACCTCCGGCAGCCTAGTGTTGAACTCCAGCAGCCGACAGTCACAGATGCGGCCTTGCTTCCGAAGCGCTTCCAGGCAGTTTGCCGCTCCGTTCATGGCTTCTATTTGTGCCAGCTTGTTTCCTAGAGCATGTATATGAAGAACTTGGAAGAAGAACATATGTAGATGTCCAGGTATACCTTAGCTCCGACAGAAGTGGTGACCTCCGGCAGCCTAGTGTTGAACTCCAGCAGCCGACAGTCACAGATGCGGCCTTGCTTCCGAAGTGCCTCCAGGCAGCGTTCCGCTCCGTCCATGGCTTCTATTTGTGCCAGCTTGTTTCCTAGAGCATGTATATGAAGAACTTGGAAGAAGAACATATGTAGATGTCCAGGCATACCTTAGCTCCGACAGAAGTGGCGACCTCCAGCAGCCTAGTGTTGAACTCCAGAGGCCGGCAGTTGCAGATGCGGGCTTGTTTCCGAAGCGCCTCCAGGCAGCGCGCCGCCCCATCCATGGCCTCCATTTGTGCCAGCCTGTCTCCGAGAGCCTGTCCTGCTCCCATTGCTACTTCGTAGTGCCTGTAATTAAAGATGAATTTCAATGTATGACTAATAATAAATAAAACATGACTTAGATGATTATACCTAAGGTTAGTACTTATCAAGTGAACAGTGTGTAGTTTCAAAAAGTGGTACAATACATCTTTTTTTTTATAGTATCTATCGTAAATCTTCCTTTTTTTGTACAAATATACTGTTGGTCTAATAAATACAGCCGAGCCGATTGCTTTTAAGAAGCTGGCTTTATGCTGTAATTTTAAGACAAGGCAAGGCTCGTAATTTAATTTTATTTTAGTAACATTATCAGACATAGACAGCGTTATAACATACCTGAGAGCCTTCCCAATGTCACACTTCCGTCTATAGACGTCGCCGGCTATGCGGACGGCTCGTGCGTAGCAACCCTGGTCTCCCGCCACTGCTGCCAGCCTCAGCGCTTCCTGAGGACGTACGTAAACGTAGTCAATAGACGCACTAATAAAGGAGTTGAAGAGTCAGGTGATATGCTGCATCAAAGCCGTTTAGCACAATTACTATTATGTAGACACTTCAAAGTTTTTTGAAGAACACCATTACGTAGTTTTAAAGGCTTTTTGCGGCTGGTGTGGTCTCTATCTAGCTTCCAGCTTGTTCAAGAATGAGGTTATAATGACCTTAATAACTTTAGAATCCAGAAATGACCGACCCCTGGAGGTCTTACGAAAGTAAGTCTGTAATCTGTATAATGTCCATTATTTTACACGCTCATGCGGCTGCCGCGCTACTGCAGCGCGTCCAGCATGTTCGCTGAGGCGCGGGTGCCAGATTTTTCGCCGTTATGAGGGCGAGAGTTGCCGCTTTCTGGGACAGGCTGAGGCGCTCTCAGAACGAGATCCTTTAGGTCATCTACAATGACCTGGAGAGCCCTATTTTCCGATATTGGCTAACTGTGCATCGTGTCGAGAATCAGAAATGACGATGATCATTTTTTTTTGATGTTTTAGTTTTAGTTTTTTTTTTTTATGCCATTCTTGTTTTTCCTTGTAATGACCGTCCATTTTGACCCTGCCTACGAAGCCAGCAATGAACTTGAAGCTTCAATGGACTACGTCAACTTATGGAAGATTACTTAACGCTGTGGCGCAACGGCCCGAAGTGGATCTTGACTTCCGACACTAAAAACCGCCAGGCTTCCTTGTCCAATGCCGTTTTTGGGCAGTTGACGGCACGGTATCAGAAGAGTCTCTGAAGTCTCATAAGCATCACTCAACACTTTACATAGAAACTCACGTTACAATAATCATGCGCATCTCCCAACTCCCCCCGCGCCCGCAGCGCCTGCGCCATCTGCAGCAGCGCCATCCTGTGATGCCTCGTGTTCAGGTCAGTCGAGCGCGGGCCGCGGCCGAGGTCGCACGCCCTCGCCGCGCACGCCACCGCGCGTTCTGCGTCGCGCAACCGCCGCCAGAGCTCAGAGAGGCCGACGTACACCTGGAATGACAAGTCAGTTATCATATCAGCCGAAATACGTCCACTGTTGGACTTAGGCCTCTCCCCCTGCGCCATGATAAAAAAAGTTAGTTTAGAAACAAGTCGGTACATGGCGTTGTGCATACAGATGTTGAGAACAACGGATGAAACAGTTGGAATGGCAATTTAAACTTTCACCTAGCAACTTTTCACAACAACTTGCTATAGTTTGAATGAGACAGCAATACGTCCAATTCAAGTTATTGTAAGTGAGTGTGACAAATCCTATAACCTGTCAAGTTCTAACCTGAGGAGTAATCACGTAACGTTCCGAACGCGCGTCGGTACAATTTAACTGTCCATATAAAAAGTGACATTTAGACCTACCCGACATTCCTACAATGCGTTACGTGATCGAACTACTGCACTAAAAGCGTATTATCGCTCTGCACCTGTGCGACTCCCAGTACCCTTTGGAAGCCGTCTTAGAGAACGCGCGGAGTTCCAACCCGCTTTGTCTCACCTGCAACCGCTATTTGTTGTGACAACAAATAGCGGTTGCAGGTGAGACAAAGCGGGTTGGAACTCCGCGCGTTCTCTCCGTGCTCTTTACCTGTAGTAGTGTAGTAAGCCGTCCATGGCCTTAGATAATGCACCGAGTTCCAAACTGACAACTGCGACCATCAGTTACTTCTAATCTGCTCTATCTCACCTGTAAATGCTATTTGTTGTCACTCTCTCACCTGTAGCAGCAACGTGTTGTCGCTTTGCACCTGTGCGACTCCCAGTGCCTCCTGGAAGCTGTCCATGGCCTTAGAGAACGTGCCCAGCTCCAAGCTGACAGCTGTGACCGTGAGTTGTCTCTTCCCCGCTGGATCTCACCTGCAATGGCAATTTATTGTCACTCTCTTACCTGTAGTAGCAACGTGTTGTCACTCTGCGCCTGTGCGACTCCCAGTGCCTTCTGGAAGCCGTCCATGGCCTTAGAAAAAGCGCCGAGCTCCAAACTGACTACCGCAACCGTGAGATGAACACAGCCGGCAGTGGAGCCTCCACCGCAGTCATTGTAGAGGGCGTGGCGGGCGTAGGACAGAGCTCTAAAACATCAAAATAATATAGACATTTCATCAATCACATTTCATTATACAGCCATCCGTTCCTATAACATGACCCTTCGCACCCATTCGAAACTGGAATCTTCTGTTAGAGAATAATTGTCAAGTGGCAAGTGGCAGTGTCTTCTTGTTTGTATCTAATTATATCGCTTTCCATAGGCTGCGGTTACCGCTTATCATCAGGCCGTACGCTTGTGTGCCAAGAACGTGGTAAAAAAAAGTTAATGCTGATAGCATATGCAGACCTTTAGACCCCATGATAATCAAGTGTTATTGAAAAATCTTATACCTATCCAGCCCACCCAAGGTCTGATGTGCCCTGGCCAAATTGAGGTAGGCCTCCGCGCGCATCGGCGCCGAATCCAGCTCCTCCGATATTCCCAGCTGACGATTCGCGAACTCCAGGGATTCTCTGTGAAAACGATAAAAACGGTTGTATATCAAACCTCTACAGTGCTGACCATACAGCACTATTATCATTAATATCATTATAAATCAAGCGTCCCGGATGCTTATTACAAGAGAGGCTTTGGCTGGGCCACGCAATTTAGGTTTACTATTGAGAGGCATAAAATCATTAATACTAATATGGTTACGCATAATTACTTTACGCCGAAAATAAGATATGCATAAGTCACATTTCGCATAATTTTTTAAGCATAACATTAAAAAGCATAAATACAGAAAGCATAACCCTCATTAAAACTAATAACAAAAAGCATGAACATGAATACCCATAATAATCAATTGACATCATATCAAAATGCATAACGCTATTGTCCTATTAAAAGGGGTACGTATCACAATGTCTAAAATTAAAAAAAACTAACGTTAAGGTGGTTCGATTGCCATACAAAGTGTTATTTGACATTCGCGGGCTAACGGCGTGATATTTTATGAAACTTATGTAACAAACTTTCATCAATTGGCTTCCCATTTGCGCCAAATTCCCCCTTTCCTAGAATAAACTTGTATAAACTAGATTAATTTGAGAAAAATAGTTTTCCCAAAATATCACGCCCCAAACCAATTTCTCAAATTAATCTAGTTTATACAAGTTTAACCTAGGAACGGAGGAATTTGGCGCAAATGGGAAGCCAATTTATGAAAGTTTCTTACATAAGTTTCTTAAAATATGACGCCGTTAGCCTGCGAATGTCAAATAACGTTTTGTATGGCAATCGAACCACCTTATAACCTACGTTCAAAATATGTGTGTAGATTTTAGTGATTTTAGCCTATGGTTTTCTTAGTAGTAAATTGCCTAATTGTCATTAGTAGTAAGTTTTAATAAAAGGTTTTTCCGCTCTTTTATAAAAAAAATAACCTCGAAGACGAAAGCGGGAGCAAAGCTCCCGCTTCCGTCTTCTAACCTATCCGCGATCCGAGTCGGTTTTGCCACTAAGCCCCTGTTCAAAGGGTGGGCATCAAATATTCTTTTGGCAAAACCGACTCGGATCTCGGATAGGTTAGAAGACGGAAGCGGGAGCTTTGCTCCCGCTTTCGTCTTCGAGGTTATTTTTCTTATAAAAGAGCGGAAAAAATAATAATATCATTTTAGGTATTTTGACCAGTTTCATTCATTTAGTTATTTTAGACAACTGAAATTATGGATAGTGACAGATATACCAAATAATTATTAGCCCAAGCAATAGTATGCCTAATGTATATTCGGCCAATACAAATTAGTCTAGCTAAAATTATGCTAATAGCGTAGTATGCCAGAAAAACAGTAGGCCAAAATATTACTATGCGAAAGTACTATTATGCCACAAATAATTATGCCAAACCAATTATGCGAAACTGCATTAGTCTAAAAACCATTATGCGATCCAAGGGGATACCTGCAATTTATACCTCTCGCAGCGTATTTAAGTAAATCCAATTTCAACGTCTACCATGTGTTCGTTATTCCTACATGGTGGAGGTGCGGGGGATCTACACATCCCTACAATATCTACTCTGATATAGGTTACCTGTACTTAATCAGGTCTAGTTTTCCCCCTGGTCAGATGGGAGTTGCTTCCGTAAAACTCGCCGACGCGAAATCTTGGGATACGGTGCGAAAGCGGATTTCGAGCTCGCTTAGGGCAATACCGGGAAAACGCTAGAAGGATGATGATCCTTGATAGGTTACGGTAACCTGGTTACCTATACTTCCCAAAGTCCACGTACGCCTGGTACAAGTGCCCAAGAAGAGCGAACCGATCGTGTATGTGCCCCCTCGCAGCGCCTACAATATCTACTGTGTCAGGTAGGTAGGTAGGTTACCTGTACTTCCCAAAGTCCATGTACGCCTGGTACAAGTGCCCAAGGAGAGCGAACCGGTCGCTCCTGTGCCGGACCCCTCGCAGCGCCGACAGCCACACTTTCACCGCTAACTGCTGCTCATTCTGCCCGTATAGTCGGACGCCGCGCTCGATCTGATAAAAAAAAAATTAAGACTAGAACTCTTGAAATACCAGAAGATTTTGAGTGAATGCCTGTTTCATGGGACAACGCGTGAAGCCTAACGGTGATGAATATAAGTAGAATAAGACACAATAGTCTGAAATTGTTACAGAACTAAAACTAAGGAAAAAAAGTATAAAGTAGAGAAAGAAGCATACCTATGGGAATACCCCTCCCCCACAGCGGTTCTAAAAGATACGATTGATGAAAGAAATATTTTTATGAAGAATGAAAGTGCGAGACTCAAGAACGCGAGAACTGTGCACGAGAAATTGGGTAGAAAACGGCTTCGATTACGTTGGAGGACCAATAGAAAAAAAAAGAAAAAACAAACACTTAAAAGACTAATGACTTCATACCTCATTAACCTAACGGTGTCGAGTTTCTTGCTAGAATCTGCTCAGCTAGACTAAGTTTAGAGAACCACCGATAAAACTCCCATTAGCTCGATACCACTCACAAGCCAGATGCGGTTGAAACCGCCTGAACCAATCTCACTAGAAACTCTATAGTATTCCAGTCTCAAAACCAGCCGTGTCGTGTCATTCGATCGCTTCATTGAGTTCGTCCTATACAACAATAGCCCAGTTAAATAACCCAACTGTGTCAACAGCACGAACGTAACTCACTCTCCCTCTGAGAGGCCCTTCAGGTCCCTAGAGAGGATATACCGTTGCATATCCGTTGCAGGCCACATTGCGGGCCAAACGGGGAAGAAAAAAATAAATAAAAGAACGTAACTCACCTTCCGCCTAGCCAGGTACTGGTCTATGCGCGCGCGGCATCCCCTAAAGCAGTCGAGCAGCCCTACGGAGGGCGGCCGATGCGCGGGCCCGAAGCGGGAGCCCCATCGCAGCGCACCGTTCCGATCACCGCAGTCCTCCGCAAACGAGTGGAGCTCTGCGGAGGAGAAGGTAGTTTAGATACACCGTCGGTAGATTGCGTTGTACACAAAAAGTGAAGCAACGGGTGTAGCAGGTTTGAACATAAATATAAATTTTTTTGCAAGAGTCGTTGTGCTTTTTGCTAATTGATGTAATGTGATTATTGTGGGCGAAAGCTAAGCGACTAACAAGCATCACCTCAACAAACTGCAGACAACAGAAATGCGAATGCTGCGCTGGTCAGACTCAGCGGACGTCACATTATTAGACAAAGTCCGTACCTAATGAGTACATCTGGGGAAGTTTTTGAGTTGCCCCAATGGGGAATGGATGAACATTTTAGAAGTGCCTGATTATTTTTTTGGTGATAAGAAAAAATATTGACGCAGCTGAAAATTCTGCATCTTTTTTCTGGTGCTAAGGAAGGTTATTCCTATCACCAAACAAATAACCAGGCACTTCTAAAATTTTCATCCATTCCCAATTGTTCATAAGGTTAAAGAAAAACTCTTACAGTTATAGGGTCACGTTCAAAGACGCTAAGAGGACCATATGGTGAAATTTGCCCTAGCCTTACCTGCATCGAAACGTACTCGTAAAAAAACACCCGCCACCTGGTTAATGATGATCGAAAAAGATCTAAAAGACGTAGCACAAAATCATGCTAAATGGAAAATGCGGACAAGGAAGGCGGACCCCAAGTAAATGAGACCAGATCATGAAGGAAGAAGAACAAGATTAATGTGGGAGGAAAAGTTAGTTAATAAACAGGTCAGTAAGTGTCATTACACAATTAAACGGGCAAATTGAAACGAGCGGACTCTCTCTAAGGGAGTCATAATAGGAACGTGATTGCGTGGATAAAATTAAACAGACTAACCACGGCGGTTTTAAATGTGCACAACCAAAAAAGTGTATCAGGGGCCCATTTTACGAAGCTACAAGTTACAATGCTAAACAGTGTTGAATTCGTGAAATGAGCCCTTAGGCATGTAAATAACTTGTAGAATAAGCAGAAGACTCTTTTTAATAGTCAATATATATACAAATCACAATGTAATATCTTATCATGCGGCTGTTAAACGTAAGTAAAACCATAATAAAGATAAGGGTGAACCAGTGTGTATTTTCAAATAAAAAAAAGCACACACTTTGATAAATCGATGATCATGCACCCAAAAAAAAATAGAATTGGGAATGGATGAAAGTTTTAGAAGTGCCTGATTCTTTTTTTGGTTATAAACATAACCTTTCTTAGCACCAGAAAAAAGTTGCAGACTTTTCAGCTGCGCCAATTATTTTTGAAAAATATTAACAGTTTCCTCACTTACGTTTTGGGTTTAGGATGGCGAATGAGACACTTTCCTTGATCCGCCACATATAACAAAAAAAATATCTTAAAAATCCGTGGTAAGCTGACACTGCGGCAATGATATTGACAGCTGCAGCAGCTATATTTGTCATTGCCAGGGTCAGATATTTAAAATATTTTTGTAACATGAGACGGATCAAGGAAAGCGTCCTAAACCCAAAACGTAAGTGAGGAAACTGTTTATATTTTTCAAAAATAGTTGACGCAGCAACTTTTTTCTGGTGCTAAGGAAGGTTATTCCTATCACCAAAAAATTGTCTCCGGCGTTATATGAAAGATAAAATGAAAACAGAGATATCCGGTCCTTATTTCACCAAACGATACAATGCATGAAGCAACACTTATCCAGTGACATCCAACCAGTAATGTAGTCGTAATCCCAATTGCTGAACACCTTCACACCTGGTCGCTTTTTTTTCTGTTTCCCCACTTGCGTTTGGAGTGGAGCTCCATTAAGAATAAGCGCAAACAACTTGTCGCTTTCATCTGTCAGACACTGATATGTAAACGGTACGACACGACACGGTACAAAGGCGTGAGGCCGACCGTACTGCGAATTTTCAGTGTCAGTGAATCGTCAGTTTGGTGAAATAAGAACCTAATATGTAATAGAAAGAGCTTACCTGTTTGGTCTGGTAAGTCGGGCAAGCCTTGAAGGTAACAGACATATTAGACATGCAGACAGACAAGCGATGATTGATAACATTGATTTTTATGTAAGTTTGGCTACCAATCACGTCAGCAGAGAGGCTGAAATAGTGGATTGTGGCCCAAAGGAGCAAAATGATATATTTACGGGCGATATATTGATATTGAATCCTGTGTGAAGCGAAAGATTCTACGATAGAATCTTGAGGGATCCTAAAGTAGAATCTTGAGGGATCATAAAGTAGAATCTTGAGGGATTCTAAAGTAGAATCTTGAGGGATCATAAAGTAGAATCTTGAGGGATCCTAAAGTAGAATCTTGAGGGATCATAAAGTAGAATCTTGAGGGATCATAAAGTAGAATCTTGAGGGATCCTAAAGTAGAATCTTGAGGGATCATAAAGTAGAATCTTGAGGGATCATAAAGTAGAATCTTGAGGGATCCTAAAGTAGAATCTTGAGGGATCCTAAAGTAGAATCTTGAGGGATCATAAAGTAGAATCTTGAGGGATTCTAAAGTAGAATCTTGAGGGATTCTAAAGTAGAATCTTGAGCGTAACTAGGGTTTCCAGTGTTTACGCCCAAGATTTAAATAATTTTGCTTCCAAGTGGCACATGCTGTTTGTCACACCTTGTATGAGAAAATATACATTCACATGGATGGAAATGGATAAGGCCAGTTTGCAATTATAAATTCTAAATGTAATACTGATGCATACAATATGAATTCACGCTTTGCCTTTCTTTTTTTGTATGTGGAGGAAAGCTGATATCTGCCTTAACTATGTACCACAACACTAAAACAATTGACTCTGTTATTCACAAAACTTAGTAACTATTATTGTGTTTCGTTTCTTTTTCGCTAACAAAAATGACAGTGATAGCAAAGACAAATTATTTTTAACGGAACTAAAGCCCGGTTCGCACGAGCCCTTTTTTAACGGGCGGAAAAAAAAACGTTAACGGAGTTCCGTACTTAACGTCCAACGCCCCCAGCGTCGAAAAACGAACAGTGTTCGATACAAAAGTGCCGCGCTCTAAAACGATGCGGGTGGCGCAGGACCAGTCACTTTGGCACATATGCCTCAGTGGACGTCTTTCGGCTGATATGATGATGATGATGACACGTTCTTTTGCCCGTTGAAAAAAGCGCTCCTGCGAACCGGGCCTAACTAAACGTCTATGAATTCCGCCTGCTGCCCGTGAAGAGCATTCTTCACGGGCAGCAGGCGGAATGATGTACCGACTACCCCGAGTTGCTCTCAAAGGCTGGCCCACTAGGCTCGCCGAGGCGAGTCGAATCGAGTAGAAAATAATTCGCCTTCATACATTAACTATGAAAGTGCGTCGATTGACGCAGAGCCGCGTGTGTGCGTCCGTCCCGGCGCATCGGACGTTTGTGAGGATTAGTTTTACTGTTTTACTGTCATATATCTACTGGGGTGAGGGCGAGAGTTACCTGGCGGTTCATCGAGGTGGTGTGAGGGGTCCGGCGAGCTAAGCAGCCGTGTCGCCGACAGCTGATGTGCTGGTACCCCGCTGAAACAATCATCATCATGATACCTTCCCCCCTTCCGCCCTTGATCCCCTAGTGGCGGATGAGCCACTAGGGCAGGGCTCGCCAAACTACGGCCCGCGAGCCCTTCTAATACGGCCCACGGAAAGAAAGCGGGAGAGCCCACGAGTTCGAAATACAACAAACCAACAATAATTTGTCATCAGTCTTGGCAAAGTTTCAAAAGTATGGTAAACAAAGTATACGGAATCATTTAAATTACTAGAACAACTTACTAGAAAATGTTTACTAACCTGATATTCATTATACTTTATTTAGTATTACGCATTAAATAAACTTTTAATTGAAATGTGTAAAACAATGTGATCTTCTTATCATTATTACAAATAGGTATATAAAAAACTAGTCAAATAAACCACCCCTGGTCGTCTCTGGTGCAAATGTGCCCTTTATGCTTGCCACATTACCCTGTTGAATGGCTAAAGACAACCTTTGCACCAGAAACGACTCGGAGCGGGGATCCTCACCCTTTTGCCTGAGCCGAAGGCCTATGTCACGTACAAATCTCTTTGCGTCCGATATTACGCATATATTTTATGGCAATCATAGTGGGTTATTTAGGTAGAAATATTGCATTCATTTGCTCGCTAAGATTTGGTAATCATTTATTAAATTTGGTGTTTGTTCGAATACAATTTAATGTGCAGTCGTTTTTAAAACAGCTAGTACTATTGTAATGGTGGAACATTTTTTTGGTGCTCAGCATATTTTTTTGGTAAGAGGGTGGTCTTTATCTTTCTAGTTAATTTCTTGGTTCAAGAATATTTACCTTGAATCAAATACATTGTAGGTATGTGTATGGCTCAGCTCTATCTCAATGGGATAAGGTATAAAATTGCATACCCGAGGAAGTCGCGCGACTCGATAGAATCCCATGACATGTTCCTCGGGTGGAGCCGACAGCGTCACCTGGACGTCGGGTGCATCCTGCCCTCTTGCTCGCACACCGCGCGCGTGCACTGGAGAGACAGAGACAAACATTTCATGCTGTACAGATAATAATAATAACCAAATACACAGTATAATTTTGAAGTTTGCTGCTGATACATATCCTATACTCGCCCTCAATCCAATAAACGACTGAGGCTATAAAACGCTCCGTGCAATACAACGGGATTCCAGTGTATTACACGGAGCGTTTTATGGCCTCAGTCGTTTATTGGGTTGAGGGCCAGTATAGTCCATTTGATATTTCTGTGGCTCTAGTGAAAAGGATTACAAGTGCACTTTTGACCTGTTTGAGTTACTTAAGTTACAATCCTTTACAAGTTACTAAACAAAATATAGCCTAAGTATTGTATATTACAAAAATCCACTCTTAATACCTACTGGTGAAAGATTTTTGAAATCGGATGAGTTCATCTTTAGATTACCCCCTACACTACAAACTCAATACAACTTTACAAACTTGTGACCTCACAGACTTTTCCTTCTTATCATACCTACTTAGGTACCTAATTAGTGTAGAAAAAAACCAGCCAAATGTAAGTCAGACTCGCGCACGAAGGGTTCCGTACCATTATCTATAAAAACCGGCCAAGTGCGAGTTGAACTCGCGCACGAAGGGTTCCGTACAATTATCTATAAAAACGGGGTAAAAAATCACGTTTGTTGTATGGGAGCCCCCCTTAAAAAAATATTTTATTTTGTTTTTAGTATTTGTTGTTATAGCGGCAACATAAATACATAATCTGTGAACATTTCAACTCTCCAGCTATCACGGTTCTTGAGATACAGCCTGGTGACAGACAGACGGACGGACAGCGAAGTCTTAGTAATAGGGTCCCGTTTTACTCTTTGAGTACGGAACCCTAAAAACGGCAAAAAAATCACGTTTGTTGTATGGGAGCCCCCTTAAATATTTATTTTATTCTGTTTTTTTGTAATTGTTGTTATGATGGCAACAGAAATACATCAATGTCATCAACTATCTAACTATCACAGTTTATGCGATACAGCCTGGTGACATACGGACAGACAGACAGACAGACGGACAGCGAAGTCTTAGTAATAGGGCTATTTTTGATAATTAAGGTTCTGTTCTACCTACTTCATCGTCATATCAGCCGAAAAACGTCCACTGCTGGACATATGCCTCCCCCAAAGAGTGCCAACGGACTATCGCGACCTTTACCAGGTCATCAGTCCATCTTGTGGGGGGCCTACCCACGCCGCGCCTTTCGGTACGTGGTCGCCACTCGAGAACCTTTCCACCCCAACGGCAATTGGTTCTACGTGCAATGTGCCCCTACACCTACTGTATACCTACTTAAACTTTCTTTATTCTGAAGAATGTCAAAACATAGTATTGGTAAGAAAATAGGAAGATCAAAAGTGATGCTCGAATTTGATTTTTTTCTTATAACAAGTGAAATCCAATGATTAAAAAAAAACCCAGCAAATATTGTATTTTATGTCACTCCCACAATTATAAGGAATCCAACGACACCTAATATAATATGTCAAAATCCATCACGCCGTTTGGACTGTAGCCCTTGAAATATAATTTTCTTGTTGCACAAACATCCGCTCTAAAAACATAACCCTCCTTCTGAGACAGTCGGGTAATACATAAGTTAGTGTTTTGTTGTCTACAGGCCACACGTTGTATATTACCTGACTCAGACAGCGTAAGCGGCACGCCTCAACAGCCGACCCATGTTGTATAAAAAACAGCAAACATCACTGTGTTGTTACGGCATAACCTGAAAATAAACAAAAATTTATTATATTATATTATATTATAAAAAAAAAATTAAAAAAAAAATACACGAAGCTACGGTAGCCTATTGGTTCAGGCATGCGGCTGTCAAGCGGCGGTCGTGGGTTCGAATCCCGGCTCGTATAGTTGTTATTTTCTAAGCCGTCCGTTCTGCAGTGCGGCGTTCTTTAGTGCGGAACGGACGGCTTAGAAAATAACAACTTTACCAATGAGTTTTTCGGAACTTATGTACGGAATTACCGTCAGCTTTTCGGTGAAGGAAAACATCGTGAGGAAACCGGTCTAATTCCAATAAGGTCTAGTTTTCCCTCTGGGTTGGAAGGTCAGATGGCAGTCGCTTTCGTAAAACTAGTGCCTATGCCAAATCTTGGGATTAGGTGTCAAAGCGGACCCCGGGTTCCTTTAGGGGCACAACCGGGAATAATAACGCTAGGAGGATGATGAAAAAAAAAATACACAAGTTAACAAGTTATTTTAAAGTAAAAAAAAAGAACTAAAGAAATTAACGAAGTAACAAAAATCTTCTCAAAATGGCACTGAAACTCCATGCACATTATATTAACCATAACCCTGTTTCGTATATTTTCTAAGTTTAAGCCTATTATTCTGTTATTTCTTTTGTCTAATTTTTAAGAGGCCAAGCAAATTAGAACCAAAAAAAAAAACGTTTTGAGGAATTAATTCCCATAAAGCAGGAAATCGTTTTAATAGGTACCTTCGTTTGGTCCTAAATGCATGTAATCCGAGTTTGCACCATCCCAGGAGGTGTGCATAACTTTTGGGAGCCCAATAGCCGCGAAATTTTTGCTCTTTTTTCAGTTTTTTGCATGTGCACAAATACAGTACGTCGGACGGAAAATGTATTCTATTCAATATTAAAGAAGGTCAATGTATAATATAATGTGAAATTTTATTTTCTTCTTTTTTTATTCTATGGGTTTTTCAGCAGGTATATTTGTTTCAAATATATGTTGGTCTTGAAAAGTCGCAAAATGGAAGTTTGCATCTAAACGACCAAATTTCCCAGTTTCTAACCTTTGATTTCGACTATACCCCTGAACCGAATTCCGGCTAGAAAAGCCATAGATCGAGAAAAACTTTCCCAATACAATTTGTATGAAAATGAAAAAAGTTTTTTACATGTTTTTTTTTGGAGAAACAAGGGCATCGAAGTCGGTGGAATGCGATTGACAAATCTACGTTTCGCCGACGACATCATTCTTTTCTCATCGTCAGCTACAGAGCTCAGTGTCATGCTACAAGACCTTAGCAGAGCAAGCCTTGAGGTCGGATTAATGATGAATATGTCAAAGACCAAGCTCATGACTAACCATGTCCAAAGGAGCATAGAAGTGGATGGCGGAGGAATGGAATATGTCCATGAGTACTTATACCTGGGCCAAATACTCTCCTTCCAGGCTCGACAAGACACAGAAGTTGCTAGACGCACCGAAAACGCCTGGAGGAGCTATTGGTCCATGAAGGAGTATATGAAGGGAAACCTTCCTACATCCCTAAAACGGAAACTCATGGACATGTGCATTCTTCCAATCCTTACCTACGGTGCACAAACTTGGTCTTTGACAAAAGTTCAGAAATCTGCCCTCAAGGTTTGTCAGAGAGCCATGGAACGCAGTATTTTGGGCGTGAAAATAACAGATCGCATTAGAAATACAATACTGCGTTCCAAAACGCAAGTAGCTGACGTAGCTCACGCAGCCGCCAAACTTAAGTGGGACTGGGCCGGGCACATCTGCCGCATGCCGGAAGACTTATGGGCTAAAATCACCACCAAGTGGGTCCCACACAACCGGACACGGCGTCGCGGTAGACCTCGTCGGAGATGGCGAGACGAGCTTGACGTCTTCGACCAAGACTGGTGGGAGACTGCCCAGGATAGGGATACGTGGAAGGAACAGAGGGAGGCTTTTGCCCAGCAGTGGGACACTTAAGGCTATTAAAAAAAAAAAAAAAACATGTTTTTTTATGTTAATCGATTCAATTTCTATCCAGTATCAATAGTTTCCTTGGGTCAACTTTCGGTAACGTTCAAAAAAGCTAGAAATTAAAGAACTTTTTCTCCATTTGCCATTGTAATTTGTAACGCACATACTTATCATTAAGACCAAATATGGTAAACAATAAATGTTCTCTGCTCTCTTCTCTTCTCTTCTCCATAGTAAATGTATAAATGGCTGCGGTCTTCTGTAAGCTGGAGGTACTTCCCCAGTTGGTCCCATACAAGCTTTTTATCCTGGACAGGAATGTGATCGATTGGCATCAAGAAAAAAGTTAGTCAAAAATGACAATTTTATCGCAACCTGTATGTTTTTCCAAAATCTGTACACGCCAATCTTCATTAATTTGATATCGAAGGAAGGTCTCCTAAGACCATTTTTGCCTAGCAACACGGGATCTGGTAGCTGCCCTCACTGACTCAAAATCTATTTCCAACCTCTATACTTGGCGAAACCCTAAATTGCGCGTGACCCGACACGACACGGCCGGTTTTTTTTGCGAAATCCTGTTATGATTTTTAGCACTCTTGTTCAATTGAGTTACGGAGATCTCATTAGTTTCTATTTAAATAAACTATTCGTCTAGTATTTAGAGTATTTAATACTCCTTCCGTATTTTCGTGTCTTGGAATCAATCCAGCGATTTCATTTCTAAAGTATTTACTCGATCTTAATTTTATCAAAATAATTTTTAAAGAATTGTAGACTCTATAATGCCTTGTGCAAGACTGGAATTGCTATGGCCAAAGTTAGACATTTTTTACATTGGATTTAGATTTTGTACTTAATTATTATTATTATTCAATTTATTGAATAAACAGAGTATATAAACATGGGTAAATTAACTGGGTCTCACAAAACTGTCGGAACAGTTTGTCTGTGTGATTATTTTAAACATCATAGTACGGAGTTAATAATTAATTAATTAGGTAGGTACTAATTTATAAATAGGGTTAGGTTAAACACATGTTACATACAATTGCATACAGTAACTTATGCCTTATGTGTTATGATACTTAAATAATGTCTGGGTAATAGTTAGTCTTAATAGTTCAATTCAGAAAATGTAATAAAAAAAAAGACTGTTCGTTTATTTAAAGTGTCATTTATAGAAAACATGAAAAAACTTGCCAATAGGTACTTGACTTTTCATATCCTCCAAAGAACGCCAGAATGTCAATTTTAATTCATAACGATGAAGGTGAATAGTTTCAGTCAAAATTTTATTTTTAGTACGAGCTGGCAAAATAAGAATTGTTTATTTCAGACCATAGATCCGTAATAGTGTTAGTGACAATTGGGACTTACATGAATATGTTAGTATTACACGTTAAGTTTAGTAGTTAATACTGTAATGGCCGAAACGCAGGAGCAAGTAGTGAATATTTTATTCCTTACTTGGCCCTACCAATGACCACTTCAAGGCGCTCTGCCAACACCCTCAGCATACTGCAGTTATACTTAGTTGCATGCTTTAAGTAACAAAATTTAAGCAGCCGCGCCCCAGTTCAAGAAGCTTGAACACAGGTTGAAAAACACTGTCATAAACTACTCGTTGAGAGAGTTCCAGTGAGCCCACACACGACGGGTTTATCTAATGTAGTTTAGGAACTGCCATCTTCCGTCTCCATCATCAGATTAGCTCTGTGTTGCCATAATATTGCCTTGCCACCGAACTTATAAACTAAAAAAAAAAATGTTTGTTTTCATATTCCTTAGATCCATTGTTAGTTCCAAAACACTTATACATTAGTAAAATTAATATTAAATGGCGACATGAATTATTTTATTTTACTTTTTAGGACGTACGACATGTAGGTCGGTGTATCGGCGGAGTATGCCCGAGTCCCACCTCTCTGCTATCATTTTCAGGATGCTATTTGACGTGTATACAAAATTTTAGCTGAATCGGTTGATGATAACTGCTTACAAAACCAATTGCAAAATTTGACCCTAACATACTAACGAACTAGGCAAGTTAATATACACTATACTATATTATAAGTCAACCACTCAACCAGCAATCAGTTCTAAGTAATCATCCTCCTAGCGTTATTCCCGATTGTGCCCTAGAAGCCTTCCTGACACAGGCTTTTTTTTTTTTTTTTTTTTGTTTTTTTTTTGTTTTTTTTTTTTTTTTGACGGAATGGCAATGCAGGGAGTCTACCCACTAAAACCACTCCGGCGTTTCCGTCCCTGCCGTTAATGGGAGCGCCATGGGATCGCGAACATGTCACCACGACGCCCCCCAACAGGTTTTTTACCTACTAGGAAGCCCCAACCTTGTTGTCATTCTGTGACTTGTTTTTTCTCAATTTATTTTTTCTTAGATGCCCGGGGTCGCTTTGACACAATCAGAGCAATCATTTCTACGTGGTTTGACAAAAAAATAGAGCTATTTTCTAATTCCAATCGACTATTTTAATCAAATTCAATTGTGGGTTGATTTGAGAAGCGTATTGAATTAGGTCTTGTTTTGTATTTTTCGCACTCGCTCGCTTGAAAATCTCTGATCTCTATCTCGCTCTGTCTTACAGCTTATGCCCCGTATGCAGTAGGTACTATCGCCCAAGGGTACGGGTACACCCCTCTAGGGTAATTTTTCGAATGAACAGTACGTGTGTGCAGACGATTTTGTTGAGAAAGTGTGAACCCTTGGGCACGGAAGTATAGATAATTTGCTTTCAAAACAAAGTTTTAACCGACTTCAATTCAGTACTCCGCCAAGCCACATGAACATTTTTTTTTCCAATTTACCATTTGAACTGATTTCCGAGAGCAATTGCGTTGATTTTTAGATCAATAAACCAAATCGCTGTATGTGGGCCGATAATATTTGAGGACTTCCGTCAATTCCTCAATGATCTCAAAACTACCTTTGGCACTTCATTGTTTGCTATTTCAACGGAATCATATCAGAATATGTGACGTACTTATATAGTTCGAAGTACATCATTGAGATGTTCCACAAGCCATCTGTGGTCTTCATCATCACTTCCACTTCACCAAATTTATGATTTCCGGGTGTAAGTACACGAGTACGATAGAAAATATCGAAATTACTACACGCGTGCCTGATATATTTGAAGAGTTTCCTCAATTCCTCATGGTTCCCATCATCCAACTTGGGCTTTGGAAACAATGGGACCAATCCATAGTACAAGCTTTGCTTAGTTTGTGACTAGGTTGAATTGTGTATGATTGTCCGCAAAAAAAAAAAAAAAATCTGGAAGCGTATACGAATCGGTTCATAAATGACGGAGTTCTGAGGTAATAAACATAAAAAAAAAATACATCCGTATTGAGAACCTCCTCCTTTTTTGAAGTCGGTTAAAAAATGAAAGGACACGGACAATTTTATTAGATTCAGATTACAGTTACGTTTTTTTTTAAAGTCTGATAAACATATTGTTAGAAAAAAGAACTTAAATTAATTCTTATTATCATTTATACAATATATATCGAGCCTTACAAAGTAATTCATGTTTGTAATTGTTAATAAAGTAGTAAATAGTACGGCAAATGACAGGATCTTAGCGGTAGTACTTTTCAATAGAAACTTCCGGTCCGGCCTAAAATCATAGATTTTGCAAATACAAGTATTAGAAAAGAGATCAAGTGTTTAATAATTGTTTGTTGTTCTAATAAGATTATTTAAGTAAATATTGGCCGTGTCAAACGTAATACTAATTGTAAAAGTTGTTAAAATACCGAGTGATAATGTTTTGGGCCGTCTCAAGATGGCGGCAGAGCGGACGAGTCCTTGTGTTGTGTTGTATTGTGGTTAGATTGGGAGTTATTAAATCGTATTTCGTATATTTGGGGTCTTTACTTTCAGTTCAGAAGTGGGATAGGACTACTTTGATCGCCCAAAATAAAGGTCTAGTATATGGTTTAACAATGATGTGACCGGTAAGTGATATGTTCATAATGTAAACAAATACTGTTGCCGAGCCGGCTAGCCGCCGCGCTTACGAAAACCAAGGGCATCCCCAGGTATACTATTCTTTAATCTGCCTATTGTCTAAACTAAATAAGCATATAATTCAGCAAAATAACTAATTTCTGTGAAAATAACTTGTTAATTTTGAGCATTCACCAAATAATTTGTAAATCAAGAACTGCGAAATTGAGTATCGCTTTCAGACCTTAATAATCAACATCCTTATGTCATTAACATAAGGTTGAGTTTCGTTTGGCATAGGTTTTTCACAAAACGCACGACTGTTTGAAGTTGGTTGAAGAAAGTTTTATTAAATATTTATGTGTATTCAGTTAAGCATTTTTATAACTACGTTACGCTAACTGCTGGTGATGTCCGTAAATCGACTTTTGTGATACGGGTGCTTACTGTTGTTAAGTACTTACTTAGGTGAGGTTTCATTGTTATTACTCTTTGATGAATTAATACTGCTTTTAGATTTATTAGAGAACAGAACTATATATGCCGGCGCTAGAGTTTTAAATACACTACTACTTATTTGTAACGAAATACCTAACTATTATGGATGATTGATTTCTTGTTTAATGAAATAGGTATAATATAGGCCCATATTAGTTCGAGCATTAGGGTCTTGCGAAATATTTAATGTTTTGACGTACAAAGTATCTACCTATTGAGTTTTTTTGACGTTATTATTACGTGAAGAATCTGAAACGAAACTTTAAATTTCAGAATACAAATACATGTGTATCACTCGGTTTCGGTTGTATACATTCTCTTAATATATCATAATTCACACTTTATATATAAATACACAGTGAACTTGAGTTACTGATCATTTGGATGAGATGATCGACTGTCTTTTGTTACTGGGAACTCAATTACTACTGACATTACAAAAGTACATGCTATCCTGGTCCAGAACTCTTTTACATAAGTGCTTATCTATCTCGGTGGTTTTGCATATTTGAATATGGGAGTTAGTTTTGTACGAAAATGTCTGATCGCGTTCTCACGCCTACCAACCCTGTCCCGTCGCACAATGTCGCATCCTCAGAACCAAAGAATAAAATTAATAATGAAAATATAGCCAGCTGTAAGGGATTTTTATCTTCTGTAACCTGCTACATCTGCGAACAAGCGTAACCAAACTGAGGCCGATACACCCTGTGAGTGTACGCGGTATTTACTTTATTGAGCTTGCCTGAGGCCGATACACCCTGTGTGTGTACGCGGTAACAAGCGTAACCAAACTGAGGCCGATGCACCCTGTGAGTGTACGCGGTAGCTACTTTCTTACAGTGCAACGAGACATCCACTTGCCAGAGACTGCTACACCCTGCGTGTGTACGCTGCAACGAGACATCCACTTACCAGAGACTGCTACACCCTGCGTGTGTACGCTGCAAAGAGACATCCATTTACCAGAGACTGCTACACCCTGCGTGTGTACGCTGCAAAGAGACATCCACTTACCAGAGACTGCTACACCCTGCGTGTGTACGCTGCAAAGAGACATCCATTTACCAGAGACTGCTACACCCTGCGCGTGTACGCTGCAACGAGACATCCACTTACCAGAGACTGCTACACCCTGCGTGTGTACGCTGCAACGAGACATCCACTTACCAGAGACTGCTACACCCTGCGTGTGTACGCTGCAACGAGACATCCACTTACCAGAGACTGCTACACCCTGCGTGTGTACGCTGCAAAGAGACACCCACTTACCAGAGACTGCTACACCCTGCGTGTGTACGCTGAAACTACCTATATACGTTGACTCACCGCACACTACTACGTCCTGAACGTGTTCCCTGCGAGCAAGGGAACGTCAACCACCCAGAGGCCGCTACATTCTGCGAGTGTTTCTAACAACAACAGGACAACAATTTACTACGACAAGGCGCAACCACTCTAGATAATAGATGAATACAAATGATAAAATACTACTCATATTGCAATATGTTCCCAAAGTTCATTAAAAATAATTGAATGAGGTCATCCAATAAGTAACGGATGGCCGAACGTTGTTGTTTGTTACCAAGTGAGAATTACTTTAAATTGTAACTAATACTTTGTTAACTATTCATACAGTTCCTAACCAAAATAGCAAATACAGGCAAATTTTTATTGATTATGATTTTTGTCGGTAACTCGTTAAGTTACAAATGTTACGCATACCTAATTTAATTGGTTAATCTGGTCTAAAAATAACTTTATGGTGTCATTGTTAAATTATCTTTACTAGTCAGTTAAATTAGTCAACTAGATTGCGACTAGACTTGTTCAGCTATAATGCCATTATAATTAGTTTTGTAAGAAAAGCGATATGTTAATATTGAGAAGTAATAGTTACTATGTATTATGTACTTTTCACTACCTTAATTAAACGTTATTTCAAAGATGTTAAGCCAGGTAATGAAGACGTAGATGCTAATATTGTTCTGTCGAAATGATGTATAATTTGTTTTGTTTGTGCCTGGCGGTGCTTTGTATCAAATTCTTTCTAGCACCATACTGCCTAAGGACAGGCAAAACTTCAGGATGGCCGATTGTTAGAAAAAAGAACTTAAATTAATTCTTATTATCATTTATACAATATATATCGAGCCTTACAAAGTAATTCATGTTTGTAATTGTTAATAAAGTAGTAAATAGTACGGCAAATGACAGGATCTTAGCGGTAGTACTTTTCAATAGAAACTTCCGGTCCGGCCTAAAATCATAGATTTTGCAAATACAAGTATTAGAAAAGAGATCAAGTGTTTAATAATTGTTTGTTGTTCTAATAAGATTATTTAAGTAAATATTGGCCGTGTCAAACGTAATACTAATTGTAAAAGTTGTTAAAATACCGAGTGATAATGTTTTGGGCCGTCTCAAGATGGCGGCAGAGCGGACGAGTCCTTGTGTTGTGTTGTATTGTGGTTAGATTGGGAGTTATTAAATCGTATTTCGTATATTTGGGGTCTTTACTTTCAATATAATAAAACTATATAAGAAAATGTTAATAGATAATTTACACTACCTATTAAGTTAAATTATATTGAAATAAGTAATGTCGATTGGGCTACCTAAAATCTTAAATGATTAAGATTAAGCCTCATCGATAGGTATGGTGTAAAATGTAATTTAAAAAGAAATAAACAGTTCAATTTTTTTTTATTCTTTTTATTTAATTATTACGTTATATGAAACAAAAAAGAAAAAACCGGCCAAGTGCGAGTCGGACTCGCGCACGAAGGGTTCCGTACCATTATCAATAAAAATATTGTGAAAATTTCAACCGGAACTATCACGGTATCAGTGAGATACAGCAAGGTGACAGACATACGGACGGACGGAAGGACAGCGGAGTCTTAGTAATAGGGTCCCGTTTTACTCTTTGAGTACGGAACCCTAATAAACAAGTGACTCTATGAGCTGTAGAGCGCACGTGCCTATCTTGTTTTAATTTCGAAAAACTGAATCTACAATGTTTTTTTATGTAACTATTAAACCTGCTCGCAAATATTTCACGAGAATCGGCTGGGAATTTTATGCGAACAGTAGAGGAGAGCAGCCAGACATACGGGCATGCGAAATAATTTTGGCTCGAGGTGTAACAGAGAACTTTGTTCGCTTCGCTCGCTCGAACAAACAATCTAAACCTAATCCTTGTTTTACAATTTTATTTATTTATTGCACAAAATAATAACTTATACGTAGTACAAAAGGCGACAAAACATGTATATTAAAATTTTTTGTAAAAAATCTAGTATGTATGCTATTAAATACGGTAACATAATTAACATATTCGTAAGTACCTATTTATTCGATTTCAGTTAGTATTTATTGAATTGCGTCGAAAAAAAAACGACTAAATATGTAAGTTACTGCAAAATATTTAATTTTTCAGAATCAGGATCAGAAATAATGTTTATTGTAGAACATAGGTAGGCTGTAAGATACAGAGTTGTTATAGTAGTTTTTCTACTCCTGTACCGTTATCTGTCATTTATATAGGCTGTAGCTCAAATACAATGACACCACTAATAAGTCGTGGAAAAACTCTATGCTCTATGGCCCAAAAACGCACTATTTAGCGTACTTTTTTGGTTCATACATTTTTCATAAAAGCACTGTTTAACTTTTTTTTTAATCGGCCGCTGTATTGTAGTGATGCCAACTTCATAAACTAATATTTCGAAATAAAAGTATTTGTTTACGATTTAACATTTGTACATTATGAATTATTTACTACAATAATAATAAATCATCATCTATTGTGTGTTAAATTACATGTTTTATAAATTCTTGGTATTATTTATAAAAATAAACAGTTCAAATTCGGTCCGGGTCCGGATTCAGTTTGGTTCGGATGGCCAGTGCAAACAAATTAAAAACAAAACAAACCATAAACAAAAGCTGTCACATTTCCAATTTCCCACCAAAATGTCCAAAATACAGTTCAAAATGAAAAAACGAAAGATGATAAACTATTAGTCCTAAACTATTAAGATTGTATTCGTGTTTTTGAAGACAAAAGTGTACGTTCCTTTTAAAATGGTCGAAGAAATTAATAACTGCACTCCTGAAGAAATTGCGTGAGTAGCAAAAGTACGAATAGAAAACTTGCTGCCTGAAAAAATTTACTATTCTGTAGTCTGCTATCACAGATAACCTCCGTTATCTGTGTCTGCTATTTATTTAAAATTTGTCGTAGAAAAAGTATTGTATGAAACGGTGTATAACTGGTCTAAAAACGCTCGTGGCGTCTTAAATTGCGATGCTTGCCAAGGCTCGCATCGCAACCCACGCCACTCGTCTTTTAAGACCCTTCTTATACAACAGTTGCATAAAATACTATTATGTGACTGTACATAATGAAGGGCATTAAACACGAGTGTGGGTTCGGCTCGTTTCATAATAACATCACACGAGTGTCATAATGCCTAATTATACAAAAAAAAAAATACAAAATAATTTATTCAGTAACTTAAATGATTTATAAAAATGCAGGTTGGTGTCTCTTTTTAAATATACAGTTACATACACTACTTTAATTTTTTTCTTAATTCAGAGACAAACTAGAGTCGGATTCCACTATCATATCGTTCGATATCTAACTTACGTGCGACATTTGTCAAATTTGTATGCAAATTAACAATTCATTTCGAACTAAACGTCATCTCGACTGATATTAGAATAGAGGTCAAATCAAATTTCTTTGATTTCAGAGATGTTCGAAATTTGAATGAAATAATATTATCGAAATCGATGTTATTATTTAGCAATAATAACATTTTCACAGATAAGAAATTTGTTCTAACAAAACCGTCTATTTTTATGGTTGTCATAATGTGCGGTTCTTGAACGCATCATGGAGGGTTTATGATATTTGGATAGATAAAATACATTTGGTGATCGATCATACTATGTCTTGCCAATGGCTGCCCAAAACATTAGGTAGGCAGGAATACAAATTTAAGACCTCATCCAATTGAAAATATAAATAACACAATTGATGGTAATTACAGTTCAAAAAAAATTACAATAATAATAATCAATCTAGACCACTGTAACCAGATGTACCTATGTTTAACAAATAAACACTTTGAGTTTGAGTTTAAAATTATAAATAAAATCAAAAATTATATATACCTAGAAATAGAAATTGTGCAAGGTACCTATATGTATACAAAAAATCATAAAAATTATTAATTCACATTTAGATTAGCCATATAGGTTAAATATTATTTTTGGTACAAGCTTTTATTGCTGACTGTACTTTTCTGACGATTCTAACGAGCCCAAACTCAACGGGGTTACATCGGTTAAGTACTGAATTCCCATGGCCACCTGTGTCCATCATCATATCAGCTCGATGGTACCATAATATTGAATTGTCATCCAAACTATACTAGTACCCAAAATTTCAGCTCAATCGAATAACGGCATGTGACTGAAAAATGGATTGCAAATTTTGACGGACAACTGACATACTTATCGTACATACTTAATATATTTACATACTTGCTTGTAATAAAAGCTTGTAAATAGTACCTACTAAAGTCGCTACTTCAAAAAACTATTCAATTACATATTTTCTTTAACAGAAGTCTAATACAGGGTGTTTTTGTAACGTACACAAATCTACGACATAACCTACATTATACATGTTTAAACTATTTTGTATCTATCCTGCCCTGAATGACCTAGGTCACGATATCTAGTAGGTAATGTCATCGTGCAAAATTAGGTCATACCTTAATGCTATTGATATACTTAGGAAGTAAAAAGATTTAGCGTTTGATTTTTTATATATAAAATGATTACCTAATTGGAGTTCTGAGTTAAAAATTAATTTTGAGTACACTAAAATATATTTTAAATTTGATGAAATAACGAAGGTCAAGTTACAAGTTTGCTTAAAATTTTATAAAAATAGCAATTTATAAAACGATTAAATCAGTTTTTAAAGCCATTATTTCGTACAAAATGTCAGTGGCGAGTTGGCGACCTAAAAATAGGTTAGAGTTTAACTCCAAAAATAATCTAATTAATGAAGAAGCGTAATAAACTAACCTACGTTAATTAGGTCTTTTTCTATAGGTCTTTTTCTATGTAAATAAATTTGATTATATATTTTATTTAGGTGTATCAATAGCGCACAGACTTAAAATCATTACTTACGTGCGAGAAATATCCGTGGATGCTAGCAATTTGTGCACATTTCTTCCGTTTTTTGTTAAACACTTCACTTTTTTTAATTTTGGTTTTGTTTATTGGGTTGTTATTCCGTGGTTGTTTGACTGTTGGGCTTTATTATGTCGGTTTTAAGCCGCGGAGGTCCTGCCTAGCGGATCACACCCCAATTGTAGGGATGTGTTATGCTGAGGGGTACGAAAATCCGTGGAGTAGTTAACGGTTGTATAGTCTTGATTTAGAATGCTTGTACCTTTCACATTGTTGCTTTTTTATTTGGCATACCATTAAATATTTGACTAAAGCCGCACCTTGCACCTATCTAGGATAAAGCTAGGTGAATTTCGTTGGAAATTATCTATTTTGTGCACTTAAGTGAATATGCAAAAATAGTGAAGGTGCAAAAAATTCTATGTATAGTTTTTGAGGAAAGGAAACCGGAAAAGAGCAAGTTGGACTCGCTCACCGAGGGTTCCGTACCAATTTCCTTCTACCTCGATGATTGATTACGTAAAGACTATATTTTTTATTATTTAATTGCAAATGTATTGTTTTCAGATTTTTCCCTGTACTTCATAAGAAAAAAAAACATAGTTCTTGGTTAACGGAATTACCTACCTATCCTATAAATTTTAATTCCCTTGAGAGTTTCAAAAATTTTTTAAATACATACGTTTTTTGTGGCATAATCGTTTGTTTCTTTTTTTACGTGAACTTAGAAGTTTAATTTTTTACAGCTTCAAGGGACTGTACATTTGAGTATATAGTTTTAATTTCATGATACGCGCTCCACGCGTTCCTGAGATAAAGGGTCTTGACACACGGGCAGACAGACAAACAACAAAGTGATCCTATAAGGGTTCCGTTTTTTCCTTTTGGGGTACGGAACCCTAAAAACACATTATTTCTAAATATTCACTTAAATGCGCAAACTAGATTTTTTCCAGACAATACACCAAGCAATACTAGCCATGCATTCGGTATCCTTTATAAATAACTTTTAGGACAACTTCAATCTGACGACCACTTTAGCCTAGTTGGTAGTGACCCTGCCTACGAAGCAAGAGGTCTTGGGTTCGAATCCCGGTAAGAGCATTTATTTGTGTGATGAGCACGAATATTTGTTCCTGAGTCATGGATGTTTTCTATGTATTTAAGTATTCATTTATCTATATAAGTATGTTTTCGTTTAGTACCCATAGTACAAGCTTTGCTTAGTTTGGGACTAGGTCAATTTGTGTAAGATTGTCCGCAAATAATTATTTATTCATATATTTATTATTATTTATTTATCTGTATCCTTAGACTACTGAGACGAGTTCCTTTAACTTCTCATGTAGCACGAAGCGAAAGCACGAAACGGGAGAGGGTATCTCCAAACCCATATAAAATATAAGAAACAATGTAAAACCATCTGGTATCAATCAATATATTGATTAATTACTTTTACTAACCGGGACTGAGTCGCGTATAATAAAATTTCGTTCATTTTTATCTTTGAGTCACTTTTCGGATGCGCCATAAAAAGTTAAATTGTACTGTTTTTTTGTTAATTTTTTTTATTTCTTAAACGTCCCTTTTTTTCGCGTGCTAAATTATTTTCTTTCTTTCCTTCAAAAATATTTACATAAATTAATAAAATATCAGTCTGTTAGCGTCTCCACTGACTTTGTTCCGCAGCCTCCCTAGCTGCTGAGGCGGCGCGGGGCGCATGCGCGTTCCGCGTCTACTTATTGGAATTGTACGGCGGGAGTTTTGACAGCTAGCTCGTTTACGGAGTGAGGTCAGGGATAACTATTTCTTTCATATAATGTCAGAAAAACTAACATACACTGACTTAAATTAAATTAAAAACAACTAATAAGGTACATTCGGGTAACTCCGAAAATCGGGTAATTCCGATAATTTCTACCAATCCAATATATTTTTTAGGAGGTTAACTCCGAATAAAAAAAGCGGCCAAGTGCGAGTCGGACTCGCACATGAAGGGTTCCGTAAAATAAATTGCGGTTTACGATTTATGACGTATTAAAAAAAAACTACTTACTAGATCTCGTTCAAACCAATTTTCGGTGGAAGTTTGCATGGTAATGTGCATCATATATTTTGTTTAGTTTTATCATTCTCTTATTTTAGAAGTTACGGCGAATGCGGTGATGCACCGTCGGAGGGGGAACGGACGGGTGTGTGGGACTCCAGGGCAGAAGGCCCAGACTACCCACTAAACCCCCAATGATTGTCCAGCCATTTCGCTAACAAGGAGGGTCAAAGGTTCGCTACCTTGACCAGGTTCGAGTCCTGCCTTGAGCTGTAGGCAATCGTGGTTTATTTTAACCAGCTTCAAAAAAGGAGGAAGTTCTCAATTCATCTATATGTTTTTTTTATGTGTGTTTGTTACGCGGTAATTCAGTAATTTATGAACCGATTTAAAAATAAAATCAGTGTTTGGAAGCACATACTTCCAGATTGGTCCCGTTGTCACCAAAATTAAGTTCTGATGATGGGATCCTGGAGAAATCGAGGGAACTCTTCAAATTTTAAACTTGAAGCAATTTGGCTACTGATTTGAAGTCGGTTAAAACTTTGTTTTTAAAGTAAACTATTTTTTCTTTGTATTAGTTCTCTGCGTCAAATGTCTAGTAGCCCCTGGGTCTATGGACTTGTCAGTAAGATTACGGCGTAGGTATATAATATGATAAACGTTTCCGTTAATGTTCCGCCAAGTAAGATACATAGAGTCTGTCAAGCGAGTCGTGTCCCTGGAAAACAGCGGCAAATTACAAAAAAACGCAAGCTGGTAAAACTTAATGTATGGCGGCGTAATAGGTACTTATAACTTACAGTTTATTTCATAAGTAAAATTGTTGCCATATAAATAATTTGATAAAAATGTTGTGGACACGACTCGCTTGACAGACATCGAACCATACATTTTTCATAAATTAATAATGAATTTAAATAAAAAAAAATGGTTAAGTGCGAGTCGGACTCGCGCACGAAGGGTTCCGTATCAATAAAGATATTTATTTTATTTTGATTTTAGTATTTGTTGTTATAGCGGCAACAGAAATACACAATCTGTGAAAATTTCAACTCTCTAGCTATCACGATTCTTGAGATACAGCCTGAGGGCCTACCGCGATCGGCATTCGAAGTTTTCCCTCTCTGTCGCACTTAAGTACGAACTCGTAAGTATGACAGAGAGGGGAAACTTCGAATGCCTTTCGCGGTAGTCCCTCTAGTGACAGACAGACAGACGGACGGACGGACAGCGAAATCTTAGTAATAGGGTCCCGTTTTACTCTTTGAGTACGGAACCCTAAAAAGTAATAAAAATTAAACAGTAAACACGTATACACAAGAATTTCTTGTACTTATCAAGTCTTTACTATTAACTAGCATCTTGCCTGTTAAAAATACATCTAATGCACCTATTTCAACATTAAAAATCGATTCAACACCAGAAAACGACGTCGCATAAAAATGTCCCGACACTTTCATCGTCACAAATTCCCAGAAAATTATGGGCCGCATCAATTTCAATCCAAACACTAATAAATTGGCATCTTTCAACATTAGAAGAGCGCGGCGTTGGTGTATTAATAGATGTTATATTTTGTAAAACGCAACGATTCATCCCTCGGCTGAAACAGTGTAGCATTAGTCGCGCCGCGCGGCGCCCGAAAAAAAAAGCGCGCGGGAATTTCAACTGTCAAAAGTTTTTTCATTCGAAATTATAACCCCTAAAACGACTTTTTAAATACTAGTAACCATAATAAATAGCTAAACAACATGAGCTATAGTCTGTATGATGAATTTAACAATAATTTCCAGGACTACCGCTATTATAAGGACAGTAAAAGTGATAAAGAGTGTTGTGTGAAAGATGAAAGTAAGGATGACAAGGATGGCCACATACAGCATGTGCTGGGTCCGAGCAGGAGGTGTCTGGCGTGGGCCTGTAAGGCCTGCAAGCGGAAAACGGCGGCAGTAGATCGACGGAAAGCGGCCACGCTTAGGGAAAGGCGGAGACTTAGAAAAGTAAGTTATAACGTTTACGAAATTTTTTTTTCTTAGTAAATATCATTGCTTTGTTGTGTTTTGTTTTTGAATATTTTATTTTATTTTATTAAGGTGTAACTAACATAATATATAAGTTGTAACTAACCCGATATGGATATTTAAAAATCCGAAATAAATGTATATTGAATTGAATTGAATAGAATTGCATATGTGAAAAATATCTCACTGTTAGTTAATATAACATTTTTGACAAATAATTTTATTTTATATTTTTTTTCTAAATACCTAAGAAATTCAAACTTTTGTTCTTTTTTTCGGGAAAGTGCCCCGTCCTATACCACCCCGTATAAAAAGTGATTAACATGGCAAAAAAGGTGGATAGTTTCGTTTTGTTTTCATACAAACGTTTTTTGGACTGCTACAAATTACTTTCATCATAAATATTGTAGTATCTATTCAAAAATTAATTTGTATCGTTTATTATGTATGAGAATTTTAAACGCTTAAATAAAGTAGATACTATTAATTTATGATGTTATTGATTAAATAACGTATTAAAATCATGAAGTTGTTTTGTAATCAATTTAGTTCAAAAGTTTGTATGAAAAGTGCTTAAAGGCCTCATCTGCCTACGATACACGTGCCGATGCGCAACGCACTGTGCTGCACGGACCGCAACATAATCTTATGTCCAGTGATATTTACGATATTGCCAGATTTTGTTTTTTTTCCCAGAGCAGGATTGGTAAAAGGGTCTATACATGTAATGATTTGTCAGCCCCAATTTATCAGAAGCTGACTAATTGCTATTGTCTGGAATCATGTTGCACTGCTGATCCAACTGTCAAACGAGTTGTACTGACTGCTTCCATGAACATCGCAATTTGGACCATGGAATTTGCATGATCTGCCAAGTGTTTTTATTATTCACAAAATTCGTTCAAATAAATATAATTATTTAAAAAAAAACACAAATCTGGACGCAAATTTTAAGCATTCCCAGACCCGCTTTCTGGAATTTAGACATAGCCGGAGCCATTATTATTATTCTTTGATATAATATTAACCATATAATATCACTATCAGCCCGCTAGCACGTTAGGTTTTATGGTCTCGTTTTACGGCCTAAATGTACTGAACCGTCACGTAAAACGTAACCATAAAACGTATCATGCTACTACTTAGGCCAGAATCCTCAAAGATGAATAGGAATACATGCACTAGAGCAAACACTATTTTCTCTTTATTTTAAAGTCACGTGTGTGAGCTGTGTCAGCTGTGGTCACATGTAAGTGGCTAAGCATCTTACAATGATTTTTGTATTAGGTTGGTTCTTTAGCATATTGATGTATTATCTGTTAGTGATCCTTATATAAATAAATTTAATTAAAGTCAAGTCAATTTTGACAGCCTATAACCAGCTTGTGAAGGTCCTGAGTGGCGGACTACACGTGCTGTATGATAGAGCGGGATGTGGATATGAAATACATTTCCAGCCCCGCCCTAGAGTCTTCATCTTTCATTTGCCAGACTCTATCTCACAGGGTAACGCTCGTGCAGTCCGCTCCGCACATAGAGGTAGAATAGATAGAGGGAGTCCACCCACACATACACACATGAGTGACAAAGATGTATTCATAGGCAATACCGCAAGTGGGAACGAGATACAGTGTCATATTTTCTGTCCCTCATCGCGTATAAGGATTTTTTGTTTGCCACCAGCTTGTTTGCCACCACACCTGTCAAAATTTGTACTGAAACTGACACCACCATGACGTCACCGATATAATACGACTAAATTATAAATGACATTAGACGTCAAGAGTGTATTAGCTTCTGATACTTCTTAATTTAGTATGGTTAATTTACCATCGTCCCTTTTGGGTATACGCTAGGACGCCATCTATTGTATCCTCTATCTACGGCTCCGCAGGACCGTTCGAATGAGCAATGGCAATTTTCGCTTTCTTACTGTTAACTGGCCACACTGAATGAAATGGTAGTTGCATATTGTTACATCTGTACGACACATCCAATTATGACATTTATGACTTCGACATGTTGCACTGACAAATTGTGGTAATATCACATAATCTGTAGACCCCGTAATAGAACCGCCCACACATAAATTGATTTTGTTAAATTTAGGTGGGTATAGAGATAAGTTGAACCTTGAAGGTCTTCGTGTCCTTGTCTCTTAAACTACAACTTAAGTCATGGAATAATACCAAGGATGCAATATCCACATTCGAACAGATATTATATAATCCGGTCTAAATTCACAAAAACGTGAATACACGTCACGTAAAAGAGCTTACAGGATTAGACGTCTCCGCTCAAAGGGGTTTAACGTCGGTCTGAAATAGTCTGAATGTGTGTAAATCGTTTCCTGAAGTATGTGACGGACCGACAAAACGACAATTTGTAATTTGAAACGCGTAATTACGTAAACTTATTTATTTTCTAAAGTATATCCAAGTAGATAAAGACGTCCACTGCTGGACATAGGCCTCTCTCAAAGAGTGCCACAATTCACATTAGGTAGGTAACTAAATTAAATTAAAACTCAGTTAAATCCTAAAAACCCCTTGAAACATTGTACCGAGAAAAATGAAGGTATGTTTATTGTATGTATGTAGGTAATGCTAGTACTCGCAGGTACTCCAACTCTCAGCCTTAAAACTATATAAAGATACAAGGAAACTGTATTAAGCGATTTCAAAACTGGGATGAGATTCATGAATCGTCTCTACGGGTGATTACCATCTTCCAACCTATCCAACCCAGGTGGGTTGGATAGGTTGGACGATGGGAATCACCCATTACTCCATGTTAGGACGAGTAAACTTATTTCAGGGTGTTTAAAAAACACTAAAACACGACTTCAATAGGGAACATTACGCAAAGCTCTTCGTAGGTGGCGACACTAGCATCTCGTTCCCACTTGCGGTATTGTCTATGCAAGCATCCTTGTCACTCATTTGACAAACAATTGTGCATGTGTGTGTGAATTCCTATATTCCCTTACTGGTTACTATTAGTGGTAGTGCTACCTCTGGCGGCAGAACATTGCAGTAATGTTCCCTATTCAATACTTTTTTGTATGCATGCGTGCCCTTCATGTCTACTTTACCTATATACTCTTTCTAAAAGTAAATGCTTGGGTTTTTACAGAAAATACACAACTGAAGTTATAGGGTTGCAATGCCACTGTTATCTACCGATTTTCAGGAAAATTTTATATGAGTAGGTATCAGATAGTAAAATCCTACTTCCCACCAAATATTATCTGCTTTGATTTAAGGTTGACTGACAGATAATGCTTTGTGGCATTAAGTCCAGCTCGGAGTGAAATTTGCACAAAGTTCAATGTCGTATTAAATAAAAGACACATTGTTATTTTTATAAATATTTTTTTTTAATGGTCTATTTCACGACGTTCAATGCTAAAAAAAGTTTACTCCAATGCGAAATGATTTACGGCAATTTTGTGGTACTTTGTCCATCGCTGTCGAAAATACAGATATACCTAAGCATTTTTTTTAGGTGCAATTTTATCCTTCTTAAGAAAACTTTTTTAGGAAACTTCGTATGCTCGACATATTTCACGTTGTCGTCCGTTGTACTATTGGTGTTCTCAAAATATAAGTTACCTTGCCACGAATTTCCATTTTAAGTGACTTATGATTCGTCACCCATAAATCCCATAACGCAAAACCGCTAGTTTTTACATGTTTTGACCAAATGACGTAGCCGCATTTTCCGAGTAAGTTTATGATTTTCGGAGATGGCGGGCTTAACTTTTCTTGAACGATTGAAGATGCCCATGTCTTTAAGATATTTTTTAACCGTTTTACCGTCACATCTAAATTTCCTTCCGAGCTCTCTATACGATTTAGCGACTCGGCCGGCCGTCATTTTCTGTAGTCGAGCTCGCTCAGAAAACTTGCTCAAACTGCTATGGTTTCCAGAACCGTGCTTTCTAATAGTGGTTTTCCGCAAGGAAAAGGACGAGAGAATATTATAAATTGTGCTTCGACTCTCACGCATCTCTACAAAATGTTCCACCACCTTCGATTTCGGCCATAGGGGATGTGAACTGTAGAAATTACATACAGTTTCACGACGTCGTTCTTGTCGACTAACCATAGTTACAAAATTTATGAACCAATCCTCACGAAACTTACCAAAGTGATTAACAGACAATATAGACATTACAATGACAGTTATACATAATTTTTGTTTTAATTTATTTTTCACATTTTACATTCTAAATTTCACTCCGCATATACGTTTTTATTATTATTATTTGTTTGTGGGCCTTAATATGCCGCTTCGACCAGCAAGTGATCTATTGTGGCAGCCCTTGTTTTAGAGTTCACCGTTAAGTCCCGTTGCCTCCAGGAAATTCCAGATTCTTTGGGCGGTGATATGTTGTACTTCTTGTGGGTGCATTATGTGCCGCCCTAGGTAGGTACTTCTTTTATGCATGAGTGGTCCGCATATACGTTACATAGGTGTTGTTCTTCGTTTGCAATACCTGTATATTAAATAGGTCACTAAAATTAAATATTATTGACGATGACGACGTTTGTTAGGGTGTTTGGATTGAAAGAGAAGAACCGATATACTCTTAAACTATGGAGTTGCAAGCGTCCATAGGCTACGGTAACTGTTCGTGCCGAATGTATGTCCAACCCTTATCTGTAAGCTCCTTATCTATGGGCACCTTTTTTTTGTCCTTGGGTTTTTAAAGTGACACTTGGAACTGTCACATTTTGGCTTGGCTGTCGCATAAAAGACACGTCATGCTATGCGAACTTAGAACTTAATGCAAATCCAGTTTCTTATTGAAAATAGTGTCACCTACTAGATAGGACGCGAACTCTCTGAAGCTCTAGCGATTGCTAGGCTAGGCTGTCAAGGTATTTCAAAATTCGCCGTATTGTCATAACACATCAGTAGCCTAGGGGTACAGACGGCGGTATTTGGAGTCGAAGAGCCTACATTCTACATTCAAAGAAAAGTTTTAAGTATCGCAGAAGAGATGGCGGCTGTATACGCAAGCATTAAATGCCTTCTCAATTTGGTCGAGTTGCCTGTCTATCTCAGTATGTATATTGTAGTCTTTGAGACACGTCTCGATTCGGTCGGGAGAAAACGGGCTGCTTTTGTAATATCCCTCGCTTTGCCGACACAGTTGTCCGAGAGTTTGATTTGTAATTTGTTAAAAGTGTTAACAGACTCACTTTGAAGGCCTGTCTCGAGGCCGAGTCGAACAATTGGTGAAATAGTGCCGGGGAGATTTGGTGCCTGTGGCGGACCCCGCATGTTATCGCAGCCCGTGGAATATCACGGCGCTTTCCACGGCCCCGGAGACCAGCTTGGGAGACTTGACTTGACTTTGACTGGACCTTGACGGATACTAGGCCGAATTTAAGCGAATATCGTGTCACCGGGACTCCGGTAAGTTAACTCCCCATTGTGTAGAAAGCCAGCCTGCTGGCATATATGACCCACGGATCGTGTGGCACGTTCAGTTCCTCGCATTAGGCGAGGTACTGAACAGTAACACAAAATGATAATTATACATATAGTCATTTACAAATTTTCCTGTAGTATGGCTTTATCCGTAAAAATAACATGATGTATGTTATAATTTATACGCGTACGAAGTCGCGGGCAAAAACTAGTTTCTAAATTATATTCGTGACTTTCGTGCAGTGGTGTAATTGTTGTTGTATTCTTTGTCTTTTTTTTGTATTGTAATTAATCGTAAGTTTTCGCATTATGTTTGTTTTTTAACGAGTGTGGATGCAACCCGCGACTTAACCCGTTATTAACGCGCCGGTCTGTATATGCAAGTTTTGTAATAAGTCGTTTAAAAGTATTAGATGACTTAACATACATAAGAATAAATTTATTTCAAAAACATACAATATAACCAACATACAATATCCAGCAGGCCCCGAACTAGGCTGAGCCTGTATCTCGGGACCTAGCAGTACAATTTACAAATATGACGTCAATTCAGACTATATATATATACATATATTTTTTTACATATATTTAAAATATTTTTTCTAATAGGAGACGGATCAAGGAAAGTGTCTCATTCGCCGCCCTAAACCCAAAACGTAAGGTGTATTTTTTTCAAAAATTATTGACGCAGCTGAAAAGTCTGTAACTAGTTAGTATAATAATATGTATAATACCTATTTCTGTACTGGCGTTTTTGTCTTCCATTCAGAGCTCGGCAAATCTTAAGGGCTTTCCCTGTAAACTATGAGACTGCCGGCTTGACGGAGGCCAAACACGCCTGCTCAATAGACTGGCAGGGTAAGCATCCCCCCAAAATTTAAAATCACAAAGGGCCTGGCACGTCATATTGTCAAAAATAACATACGACTCTCTCCTAGATCAAAGTACAGGGTCCGATCTCGCCAGAATCTTTATTTTTAAAAACGACGTGAGACAAAAACTTTTTTTTTAAAATACTGTGCGATCCCGGACTACCTGAAGACAAATTATTTCATAAAATTGTAGGTAATGTTTGATATTTATCAGCTTACGGAATTTACCTTAAAATAGAGTCTACAATTTGAGATGATTTTTTTAGTAACAGTACAGTCAGTTCAAAAATCGACCTTACATATACGTTTTGAGGTTTAAATTGTAATGTCAGTTTTTAAAAGTTTACGTACACATTTGTAACAATAAAATCCGTTCAAAATCCTACCTTACAACTAAGTGCGAAGGTTGAAATTGTAATAACAGTATAATTTTAACCAAGTCAGAGTAAGTCTCCAAGGACTGTCACAACGAATTAATGCGCTAGAGTGGATTACCGGGCTAAATGCGTTTGTGAAGCTGCAATCTTGACACGCATTGTGACTTGCGACTTAAGAGCCCTAATACATCCCTTTAACGTTTACAAAATCCCTAAGCTGGAATTACATTACGAATTTAGTGTCATGCATGTTGAAATCAGTTTCACGAAAGTAGTTTCGATATATGCGAAAGTAATTTCGTTAAATAATTAGTGCCTTGAAATCCACAGTATCGCATTAACCATGGCCCCATCAGCATCAAAGCTATATTTATCTATATTCAATGTAGCTAAAGAGATGCTTCTATATAAACTCTTGTCGCTGATATTAATTGATTAATTGTGCTCGTATATTTTTATCTGTACTCCACGTTGGTTTGCCATTTTCAACGCTCGAAGCGCGCGCAATGATAAAAATGCACACGTCCACACAGCACAAGCGCTTTCGCGACACTAGTTTCACGTCGCATCTACACTACTTATAAAATTAATTGCATGACACTACTTTCACCAAAAAATCGCGCAGGGCTCGAAACTCATTTACATTAATAAAATTAATGCATGCATTACGAAAATATTAAATTACACGTGAAACTGTTGGTAAAACTAATGTCACGAAATTCATTTCATGCCACTAGTTTCGTAATGTAATTCCGGCTTGCCCGTGACTTAGTCCGCGTAAACTCCCGTCCCATATTCAAAATCAAACATTTATCTGTGACAAACAATATGCCTGTGACCTAAGCTTTATTTACGATGCCATTTGAATCAGTTTTTGGACAGGAATAAATGATTGTATGAGAGCAACTACAATTAAAGAACGTAAATACCCAAAAAATTGTGTTAAAGACGGACCTCGCTGGCGGCAGGCGAAACGCTTCATACTAATTGGCGTTAAAGTATGACATCACACGTTGCAATTCATACTTATCGTTGTATGGAAAATCAAGTAAATTGCTGTTTCGGTCGCGAAATTCTGCGCTTAGATCCATAGTTGTCATACAATTTTGTTTCTATAAAAGCGTAAGGATTCTATGAATACCTAGCTTTAAATTTACTCTTGGACGATAAAAAGAATGCATATTTTTCTAAACTTCCAAGTTCCATATCTTTTTATGCTGGTATTATTTATATTTTGTAATTTATACTTTATTACAATAATTTGATGGTTTACTATCCATTTAGCAACACAAATGGAGATCCGTGGTCTCTGCCTACCCCTCTGGGAAAGAGGCGTGATTATATGTATGTATGTATGTTAGCAACACTACGTTGTCAATTTTAACATGACGCAACTACCCCATTACAGATAATAAATAAAAAAAACTCACATACATACATATACCATGAAAACATTACACTCTTTTTCGTTGGGCAGTCGTGTAAAAATAATAATAGAACAATTATAAGTCACAAAGAAATAAGATGCTATAGGCCTTATTGCCTACAGGAGATATACAAATAGACAAGTAGTTGAAGAAACGGACAAAATACAAGGGAAGCAACAATATAAGTAGCCATATACACTGAACATAATAAAAAATGAATTACTATCTAACTAACACACAGACTTACAAACAATAAATGCTAATATTTACTTATTTTAGTGCAGATTTAGAAGATTGCTGGCTTGCGATAAGTTGCATCCCAAACACTTGTTATTGTTACGCTTGTAAAGACCTTTGGAAACAGCGACATACAATCTTTTGGGGGATGATTTTCGGAATAAAAGTATCCTATGTTTTAAACAAGAGTACCTATGGACTATCTGTACCTACCTATACTAAAGTTCATCTTTATAGGCTTAATACTTGTTGACTGGTACATAATACTAACGGCATTAGGTCCGCCTTTTGTACCATAAGATCTTCTTTTGTGCAAAAAATATTAATTTAATAAATAAATCACTGGCACTCTTTGGTGGATGCCTATGTCCATCAGTGGACGTCTTTTAGCTGATATGATGATTAAATGAATAAATAAATACCAATTGGGAATAACCTTCCTTAGCACCAGAAAAAAGTTGCAGACTTTTCAGCTGCGTCAATTATTTTTGAAACACATTTTACTACTTTGAAAGTGTCTCTAGCGCAAACTAGAAAAAAATATTAGAAACCTCAATATAATTTTTGAAGACCTATCCATAAACCAAAAGGCCCTATATATAATAAAAACCCAATTTTTTTTTGAGTTTCAGTTCTAAGTAATCCCCCCCAAATGTTATTGTTTTTTTTTCTATTTTTGTGTGAAAATCTTAATGCGGTTCACAGAATACATCTACTAGACATGACGAATCCATAAGGGTTCCGTTTTTTGCAATTTGGATACGGAACCCTAAAAACCTAGCTCTTGGCAAAAACAAAACAACTTAAGCAGCACTAACGCGATCACAAACACATTTTAAAACGACTTAAGTGTGTGGTTTCCTAAAGAGGGTGCATTTATTACTCCTAAAGTGCCCGGAGGAATACACGACGCGTCGTCGTAAATTAACGGCCTAATGGGTATCTTACTTCAATCTATTGGCGTGCTCAATATCGGGATGTGGAATTGGGGGGGGGGGAGGTGTTCATAGTGAACCCATATAAAATTACTTTAATTCATTATAAATGAGAACGTAAGGTATTGCTAATTATTACATTAAATAAACAGTACTTTGATTTTTTCTATACCCTATTCCATATAAGATAAGAAAAATCGTGTGTTAAGGCGACGTGAGCTCCAAAAACTGATTTTTTAAAAATCGTAGCTCTTGTTTGGATTATAATACGGCTGCCTTAAATTTAATTAGCAATCTTGAGGCCTTTTTCGAGGGAAATCAGCTATTCAAATCCTGAGTTTTTGACTTTCGCTCGATAGAAAAAAATCATGAACATAGGTCTAAAATACACTTAAAAAAATCATAACAAATTATGCACAACAGCTAAACATATTAAAATTGGTTTTAAAAATCGACAATGTCATGTTTGAGGGAAATCAGCTATTACTTTTTTATTTATTGAAACGCACAAATAATTAAAATTAAAAAAAACATTATATCGGCGCTTCCAAACACGCACTTCCATCTCGTTCACGCTCAGTTCGTTTATGCTCAGTGAGAGGGAGAGAAGACCACGAACCTACGTCCCCTTAAGGATGACTCACGAGTCGTTTTTGTGCGGCTGAGTCATACCAAAGCCAGGACGACCCACGGCCGAGGCTCGGAAGCGGCTCGGTGTCAGCACGGCCCGGCCGTGGGTCGGCCGGGCTTGGGCGTTGCTCGGCCGCGCATAGGGTTTGCAACCCGGATCCAACTTGTATGGAAAGATCCGGATCCGCGGATGTAGTAACGTAACCATATTCTTTAAGTAGTGAATGGGGCACTGGCCTCTAAAACTACGACCCGCCATCTTCCATTCAACTAATCTGATCATAGTCTGGAGACTAATTGCAGATTTAACATAAAAAAAAAAAAAAAAAATCCGGATTGCAAACCCTAGCCGCGCAAAAACGCCGTTCGTTTTTCTTAGAAAACGGCCCGGGCCGGACACGGTCCGTTCTAGCGTGAGTCATGCGATTTCAAGGAAAACAAACTGTGAAACGTAAAAAAATTGTGTAGTTAAATATGCTTGAAAAGCACTAAATGATCGAAATAAGTAAAATTAGTAACTGCAATATTTAGTTTTGATATAAACGAAGACACGCAGATGAATTTATCCGCTAAAAATCTATTGTCATGGAATGAATGAGATATGAGTCACGTGATCAATCGTGATGTGAAATAGGGATGTAGAAATCAAATAAAATAATCTTTAATTTAGAATTTTCTCTAAATAGTATTAAAAGTATAGGAGAAATAAAACCAGCCAAGTGCGAGTTGGACTCGCGCACGAAGGGGGTTCCGTACCACTATCTATAAAAACGGCAAAAAATCACGTTTGTTGTATGGGAGCCCCCCTTAAAAAATATTTTATTTTGTTTTTAGTATTTGTTGTTATAGCGGCCACAGAAATACATAATCTGTGAAAATTTCAACTCTCTAGCTATCACGGTTCTTGAGATACAGCCTGGTGACAGACAGACGGAGGGACGGACGGACGGACGGACGGACAGCGAAGTCTTAGTAATAGGGTGGGACTGAGTACGGAACCCTAAAAAGCTACACAGAATAAATACCTAATCATAATGTCAGAGTAAGAGTCCAAAGTTTTAAGATGGGGTAAATTCTGCCCCTTTTCCGTATGAAACGACTGTTCTTTAGATATTTCTCTCTCTAACAACATTAAAACATAAGTTGTACTTAGTTAGCTTCGTAATGTGTTGAGTTATTTTCAGTGGATTTTCGTCACTAGGCATACTTTTATGCCATCTTTCTTTTGGAGTAATAATACAATTTCAGTCAGCAAACCTAATGGGGGTGGACGTTCATGGAAAACAAAAACTACCTATCCTATCTTCGTCTTTGACGGCTATTCCTCATCAATAGACCTCTTTATCTTGTCGCACTGTCATTGCTTTTCCGTAGAGCGTGAATGATTTTTTTATCGACTATCTAAATATCGATAGTGTACTTAGAGTTATATGTCACTGATAATTATTCAACTGAATAGGAGTCACTAGGTACTATCGGGTATAAATATATATGATAAAAAATTAAGAAATAAAATTATCGGGTGTAGGTACCTTAGTTAAGACTTAAGACTCTTTATCATAGTGTTTCCACAATAATTACAATACACTGTATATAACTCTACATCGTCAATGTTACTTTACTAAGGGGTTTTGGTGATCACGAGTTTCACATTGGGCGGCAACTGTAAATTCTGCTGCATATACATGCGAAGGGCGCATTGACCAGCCCCACACGGTTTCAAAAATAAATGTTTTTTAAAGGCTGCTGGTACTGGTAATTCAAAAATGGCTGCTATTATACATTCCATCTAGAAATAATAAATAGGCACCTACTTAAAATCAGCGTTCAACAAAGGAACCTTTAAAACATTTGCAAATAAATACCACTTACGATATTGAAGATCCCGATGTACAGTCGCCATCACATACATCGGAGTAAACAAGCACGTCACAAACATCGGAACACACCTCTATTTTCAAGGCATTAGGGTGTAGGTGCCGATATTTTTGAACACCTATAGTGTACCTATGTATGTGATGGCGACTGTACTGGACATGATGAGTTACTTTTCGTCGTTGCAGTTGCAAATAGGTAAATCAATTATATCCACTTCACCAATGAGATTATCTACTTATTTTTCATCAGGAAGTTTTCATTGAGATTGAGCAAAAATTTAAAAGGCGAAAATTCAATCGCATGTAAACATCGATATCAAGACGGTCGATAAAAAAATCATTCACGCTCTACGAAAAACCAATGACAGTGCGACAAGACAACGGGGTCTACTCATCAACCTTGAGCACGAAAGTAGCAGAGCATCAAAGGCGCTATCGACTCAGCAAGTCTGTTGACATAAATACATTTCACCGAAGACACCGAGATAAACGTCAAACAAAATATTCTTGTTTGACGTTTATATTGAGGCCGTTTTCTAAGAAGAAAGACGGCGTTTTTGCGCGGCCGAGCCTTACCCAAATCCGGCCGAGCCACGGCTGAGGCTCGGAAGCAGCCTCAGTTCGGCCGCGCAAAAATGCCGTCGTTCTTCTTAGAAAATGGCCCGGGCCGGACACGGCCCGTTCTAGCGTGCGTCATCCTTAACTCGGTGTCATCGGTATTGATGTAGGTACAAAGGCGAACTTATACCTTTAAGGTATCTCTGCCAGCTAACCTTTACCAAATATGGAAACCATACGTTTGGGTTTGCGTGTGGTCCAGAATCCTGTGCTGCGGCGTGTTCAGACGCGGGACCGTCTATCGCTCCGCGCACCGATAAACACAGCCTTATTCTGTTAGACGCTTTATTTTACTCCGCGGAATTGGCAACGCTAGTGCAATCTTGATATTGCTTTTTAATCCGTTTATCACAACAATAACCGATGCCGCCTATTGCCAACTTAATGTTGCCCGGGATTTTATGATCAATTAAGAAATTTCTATAATTGACTATTCAAGGTTTGATTCTTGTTCATTGGCGGTGGTTAGGTTAACCCTTTTAATACAGATTAATATTTTTTCACCTATTAAAAAGTACATGTTGCAACTGTTTTTAATTTTTTCCGTAAATTTTCGCATGTTTTGTGTATTCATCATGTAAAAATAATTAATTTTAAATGTTGTCAAATACTCCATTTTAAGAGAATGGAAAGTCTAATATCAACAATGAACTACCTGTGTTAATTCAATAAAAAATCATTTAAACTATTCATCCATAATTTGTTAGTAACGTTAATGACTTATATCAAAGTCCATTATTTTTTTTAAATACAAACCTCATAATACTTATACGTTTTATGAGTGGTATAATACAAGCATATCTGACACTCCCGGTAATGTCCTACAAAATTAGACGCGCTTATTAGAGCCGTCTCATTTGGTCCCAGCGACCCGATTACAGCGAAAGAATGGGCTGTAAACATACAGCCAAGTTCAAGCAAACGAGGGGAGACCATTCATCCATCCCATAGCTTGTGCACTGAAAATATACAAAATCTGCACTACACAGTATAAGCCAAAGTCGCTTGCGCGTCTGTCCCTATGTATGCTTAGATCTTTAAAACTACGCAACGCGGTTTTTTTTAATAGATAGAGTGATTTAGGAGAAAGGTTTGTATGTATAAAACATACCCGCGCGAAGCCGGGGCGGGTCGCTAGTATAATATATGTACCTTCATTTGAGCTAACAAGAATATTTATCAAGAAATTTATTACCCATGTAATTAAATCAAAATCTGATCTGAAAAAAAAAACAGATAATTTATTTTTTATTTTTTAGGAAGATATTCAATGATTTATTAATCATTTAACAAGTCAAATTATCTTGAGCCAAGATTTTTCTCTTGGTTTGTGAAAACTTATTTTAATTCAATATCGATGTTATGCTGTTTCAGTCAAGATTTTGTCGGTTTTCCTAATTTTTTTTATTGACTCAATATTATTTTCTGTGTGAGCTTATTACTTCTTGAATTTAAATTATCAATCTTTCTTAAAATAATCTAATATCGGTTAAATTCTACTGCTGCTGCGGGCTGGCATATAATAGGTGTGCGGGGTGATAGAGAATACTCATCGACAAGAATACCTGAAAGGTTCAAAACATGTCGCCTGTAGTAACAATACATGAGTTTAACCGTTTTGATTAGTATTATTTGATTACTGCTTCCTAATTTGTATTCAATAAAAATTAAATTAATATTAAGGGACAATCTTACACAAATTGAACTACTCGTAGCTCCATTTTTTTTTCTCTAAGCTCAATAAAGCTTGTGTTATGGGTTAGTACTAGAAGACGTTATGTTTAAAAGTTATAAAAACTAAAATAAATACATAAGTAGATAACATTCATGACTCAACAAATTATTCGTGCTCGAGTTGCCCACTCACTTGACAAAGGGGGGACAACTGTCACTTGCGTCCGCAGGAGCTACCTACCACAACCCTGCACGTGTCCCCTGGGTGGTACTAAAAAGTGACAAACTCAAAGGCCAAATAGTGTATGCCATACGATTAAATAAATTCGTGGTCATCACACAAATAAATTGCTTTAACGAGATTCGAACCCAGGACCTCTAGCTTCGTAGGCAGGACCGGGGGTATATTGTTTTCAGTCAAATGGTGACATAATTCCATCATCATCATATAATGATGATAGTCTACATTTATTCCAGTCACAACGACAATGTTGCACGTTTAATTTACTAATTGTCATAGTGACATGATTTAGTAGATTGAGACCATTTCAGCTATGTGAATTTACAACTTGGCCGTCGCCCGTCTGCGCCCGTGCCCAAGGAAATGGTGCATAAATTCTCTCCGTAGACAATGTTTTAGTTTTGATGCCTATTAAAAATGACTAATTTGTGTTTTCCCAAAATATAACTGGGGCTATTTGATGTCTTAGATGTCTTGGATTTTATATTGGTTGCCGGAAATAAAGAGTGTCAAAGAATAAATGAATTTTGCTCTGAAGTTTGATAGTTAACAAAGGTGATGTATAGAACCGGGGTTTTGATTACGTAACTTTGGAATTGTACATCTGTTGGCTTTGTTTTAATACTTTGGTGACAGAAAGAAAGAAAGAAGAAAGAATTTATTTATTCTAATAGGATTCATCGAACCACTTTTGCATCGTCAGTCATCAGCTACAACACTAGAAACACTCAGGTTCTATTAAATATACTTAAGACTTAAAATTATTACAACATGTCAAGGGATTTTTACATAAAATTTGTTTTTTAAAATACCTTAGATAATAAAATGGAGAAGTTAAATTCAGCTTCGTGTATGTGCATCGTCTATAGTTAAACTAATAATTAATACGTTAAGTAAATAAGCATAGTTTATATATTATAAGTAATGTCAAGGTAATCAGTTATAAATACTTAATTAGCAACATTTCATTATTTTTTTTATTTTTTTACTAAGCTGGGCCAAGCATTTTTATCTATTAAGTAGTCCTCGACAGTATAGTATCCCTTTTTTAGCAAGGATGATTTTAGATATTTCTTCAAAGACAAATAAGCATATGCATATGGTGATAAATAAGTATGTTATTATATCGAGCCCGCTATGTCCCACTGCTGAGCAAAGGCTTCTCCCCTCCCCTTCCATTCATCGCGGTCTTGAGCAATCTCTGGCCAGCCTTTTAAAAAGGAGTCTAAGTTATCCCGCCATCGCCGACGAGGTCTACCGCGTCTCCGTTTTGAGTGTTGGGGCTTCCATGGTCCCTTTTGCCCACAGCTCATTCGGCATGTAGTCGACGTGACTAGCCCAGTTCCACTTTAACTTGGCCGCCTTCCGAGCTACATCTTCTACTTGGGTCTTGGAGTGCAGCGTGGTGTTCCGGATTTGATCCATTAGTTAAACACCTAATATGCTGTGCTCCATAAATATAGTACATTGATGGGTAATTGGCGGCAGGAGGATCTTCAAAAGTGCGATCACAAAAAGATCAAAAATAAACACCGCCGCTATAGCTCGCTGGCAAACCCCGAGTATGCACTTCTGCGCTTCCGTCAAAGACCAAGTCTGTGCACCGTAGGTGAGACCTGGAAGTATGCACATGTCCATGAGCCTACGTTTAAGTGACAGAGGTAGGCCGCCCTTCATTAGGTGTTTCATGGACTAATTGCTCCTCCAGGCGTTTTCGGTCCGTCTATCGACCAATTTCTCTTGTCGCGCCTGGAAAGAGAGTAAGTAATTGGCCCACAAAAAAGACACTCATGGACATATGCTATATGTTCTCCGTTTATCTCTACCCTACGTTCTGTGACATAAGTCATCATGACTTAAGTCTTTGACATGTTCATCTTTAGGCGAACCTCGAGGCTTGCGGTGCTGAGATCGTCAATCATACCAAATTAGGTACTATTAGTAGTCTACTCCTATTCCCCCCAAGTAAGCAACCAAACCCCCAACACACACACTGACGGATTTACGCCTCACAATCATAATATTTAACGGCTACAAAACGGTACAAGCGTTAAATAAAAATAAATTGTCGCCCTTTGAGTGCGCCGTAAATTAGTTTTTATGTGAAATTAAGATGTCCGCCGTATATTCGTGTGTTTATTGACGTGTTTCTATAAATACGGACGGCCGGTTGCACGCTAAATAATGGCGGTTAGTAAAACTGTTTTTGTGTGAATCAGCAAATATAATATCATTGGGTATATTACAGAAACTATTATTGTTATTTCTCTGCGCGATCGCATCAAAAATGAGGCTATCCGCAGCAGAACCAAGGTAACCGATATAGCCCTCCGAATCGCTAAACTTAAGTGGCAGTGGGTGGGGCACATTGCACGTAGAAGCGATGGCCGTTGGGGCGGAAAGGTTCTCGAGTGGCGACCACGAACCGAAAGGCGCGGCGTTGGTTGGACCCCCACAAGGTGGTCTGTTGACCTGGTAAAGGGCGCGGGAGTCCGCTGGATGCGGGTGACGCAGGACCGGCCATTGTGGCACTCTTTGGGGGAGGCCTGTGTCCAGCTGTGGACGTCTTTCGGCTGATATGATGATGATGATGATAAATTATTTCAGTTGGCTCGTAAAATACGTATTGTATAGAATACTTAGTTACAACATTAGCTCTTCTCACACGGTACTCGACTTTAAGAGCCCTCATTGTGTAACGATTGTATAAAATACAATTCAGTCCAAAATTTTCGGTACAAGTTTTTATTACCGACTCTCCATGTTTTGCACAGTTTTAAAACTGATTAATATTTAAACCTATGTACTTATCTTCGATATAATTCAATTCGATATAATCAATCATCATCTATTGGAACAACAACAACCAGCGTTCGTCGATGTCTTTTTTGTTCTGTGGCCGCGGCGACGTTCTATTAGTCAATTTCATTATAGTTCAGTAAAGGCGCGACGTGATTGGTCAAATTCATTATAGTTGTGCGATGTATAATAATTATTATAGTTGAGTCGGGAGCTCCATAGAAAAAAGTATGTGATTATAGTTTGGTGTACGAAGTCATAATTCAAACATTAAAGTCGACGAGTAGGAAACAATATTTGTGTACATACCTAGGTACTGTTGCACAAATCAAATAAGTACGGACGTACGTATGGGTAGCGACTCGCTATGTTCTTCGCACGAATTAAGGATGTACTATTACTTATTCTGTGTTAAGGATCAATCACATTCACAGTACACCGCATAATTTATAATTAAGACTATCTATATACTATAAGTATGTAATGCATGACCAAACATAGTGTTACACATATAACCATTGTACCATCTTTGTTACCTATGCTTTAAGGCAATTAATAAAAACAACAATATAAAACTTAACCTAAAGGTAAAAAATTTGGCCTAAGTCGCCGTCAATAGGCAAGGTGCCCAGAAGGCTGGCCGTATTTCCTCGCTGTATAGCGATACTAACACGCTGTGCTTTACAAATAAACTTTACTTTACTATACTTTACTTTACTTAACTTTATCGCGCTGAATCTGGCAGAGTGTTAGTACCGCTCTCTATACAGTTTGTGGATTTGGCCAAACATAAAATAGAATATAATTATTTCATTTGCCAGAATACTTATAAACATAGTACAGGGTGTTGCGGTGAACGCCATGCAACACCCGCACTTAATTCGTGCGAACGAAACACAGAGCGATTCGCTACACCTACGTAAACGGCCTCCGTAGCCCAGTGGGTAGTGACTCTGCCTACGAAGCTGGAGGTCCCGGGTTCGAATCTCGGTCAGGGCATTTATTTGTGTATTTATCACGAATATTTGTTCCTGAGTTATGGATGTTATGTATGTATATAAGTATCAATATGTATGTATCTATTATATATATCATTGCCTAGTACCCACAACACAAGCCTTAAGCTTACCGTGGGCCTAGGTTGATTTGTGTAAGACTGTCCCGTAATATTTATATTTAAATGGTATGTGCAATGGTACTTATTCCTCATTCCATATAAGATTAGATTGGAAACGCATAATAATTGTATTGCTATCTTTGATAGAAAGAAGTAAATTTAGTCCAATGTTTCCATGTGATATCACTACATAGTATAAAACAAAGTCGCTTCCCGCTGTCTGAAGAGAAGAGAAGAGAAGAGAAGAGAAGACAACATTTATTGTTTACCATGTACAATTTGGTCTTAATGATAAGTGTGTGAGTTACAATGGCAACCACGCAACGGATTTTGATGCAGTTTCTTTAAATATATAGAGTGATTCAAGAGGAAGGTTTATTTATGTATAATACATACCCGTGCGAAGCCGGGGCGGGTCGCTAGTCTTAGATAAACAAAGAAACGTAGACAGATGAATCTGTCCGTTAAAATTCTGATCGTGTCTGGAATAAGGTATAAACGATATACCGAATGGTTTGGCCCCCAATAAATTAGTTACATATTTAATACCTTACAGTCTGTAGTCGGAAATTCACATGAAACATAAAATGATAAAACTTTAGATGTCTAGTCATATCAACCGTAAATTCAGCGCTCGTAAAAACGTAGGATCACGAAAGGCCGTCTATGTATCATCCTGTAAGTTGTTTTTGTAACTCTCTTATTCTGATGTGATGAATATTAAATCTATTGTTCCATTTCTCATGCTCGCAAAGTTTGCCTTTTAATTTGGGTCGCCTTCTATTTGTAATAGGTACTAACTACTAAGTTATTATACAGTATAATTTAAATATACTGTTGTACAGTGCCTTTGTGCTGGATGTTGTGGGCTGCACAAAATGAAACTTTTATGATCATCATCATTTCCTTGCCCTTATCCCATTTACTTGGGGTCGGCGCAGCATGTCTTTTTCTTCCATACTTCTCTGTCAGCCGTCATATCATCATTCACTTCTTTTCTCTTCATATCGTCTCTCACACAGTCTATCCACCTTTTCCTTGGCCTACCTCGTCTTTTACATCCATCCACATTCATACCTAATACTCTTTTGAAATGAAACTTTTATGATCTAGTGCACAAAGTAACACATTTTTTTAAAGACTAAGAACTTCGTAGAATGTACTTATTATTTAATTTGATTTGCTTTCATCATCATCATCATCATATCAGTCGAAAGACGTCCACTGCTGGACATAGGCCTCCCCCAAAGAGTGCCACAATGGCCGGTACGCGTTGTTTTTAGGGTTCCGTACTCAAAGAGTAAAACGGCCCGCGACCCTGCTAAGACTCCGCTGTCCGTCCGTCCGTTCGTCCGGCTGTCTGTCACCAGGCTGTATCTCACTTATACCGTGATAGTTCCAGCTGAAATTTTCACAGATTATGTATTTCTGTTGCCGATATAACAACAAATACTAAAAACACAGAATAAAATAGTTTTTTATAGATAATGGTACGGAACCCTTCGTGCGCGAGTCCGACTCGCACTTGGCCGGGTTTTAGTATTTGTTGTTATAGCGGCAACAGAAATACATAATCTGTGAAAATTTCAACTGGAACTATCACGGTATCAGTGAGATACAGCCTGGTGACAGACATACGGACGGACGGACGGACGGACAGCGGAGTCTTAGTAATAGGATCCCGTTTTACTCTTTGAGTACGGAACCCTAATAAACGACGTAAATAAAACAAAAAAGTTTGAAAGGTTAGGTTGCGGGAATGAGCTATTATTTTATTAAATTTAACAAATATTTATAAGTGTTCCGTACCAAAATTGGTCCAACGGAACACTTATTTATCATTTATTCGCAATCGAAATGAAAAGCAGAGTAAGGATAAACTGGAGCATGAATGAGCCATTTTATCCACCGACTTAAATATAAAAGTTGCGGGTAAAATAGCTCCTTTATACAATTGTTGTACCATGCCGCCATCACATACATCGGTACACTATAGGTGTTCAAAAATATCGGCACATGCCGATGTCTGTGACGTGCTTGTTTGCTCCGATGTATGTGATGGCGACTGTACGACTGTACAGTCGCCATCACATACATCGGAACACACCACTATTTTCAAGGCATTAGGGTGCATGTGCCGATATTTTTGAACACCTATAGTGTACCGATGTATTTGATGGCGACTGTACTTACCTACCTATTATTTTTTATATTTTTTATCAATTCTTTCCAAGGTTAACGCTGCCTTTGAAGAACTTCGGATCCGCGCTCGCGCAGGCAGCGGACGACTACCCAAGTTAGAAATACTGAGAGCAGCTATACAACACATAGAGAGACTGCAAGCCGCGCTCAGAGCTGCTGCTGCGGTAAGGGCTACGGAAATTGTTATGGTAATTAGACAATCTGGTAATTAGACATAAACCACATGTTGCTAGCTGTGCTCAGAGCTTCCGCTGCGGTAAGGACTACGGAAATTGTTATGGTAATTAGACAATCTGGTAATTAGACATAAAACAGAGGTTGATAGCTGTGCTCAGAGCTGCTGCTGCGGTAAGGGCTACGGAGATTGTTATGGTAATTAGACAATCTGGTAATTAGATATGAACCATAGACAGGTTGCTAGCTGTGCTCAGAGCTGCCGCTGCGGTAAGGGCTACGGAAATTGTTATGGTAATTAGAGAATCTGGTAATTAGACATAAACCATAGAGAGGTTGCTAGCTGTGCTCAGAGCTGCCGCTGCGTTGAGGGCTATGGAAATTGTTATAGTAATTAGACAGTCTGGTAAGTACACACCACACACCACTGAGACGCTACAAGCCACGCTCGAGCTGCTGCTAAGTAAGGGCTGCGGAAATGACATGTTATGCTAATTAGAAAAACTGGTAATTAGACGTCATACACCATAGAGAGGTTGCAAGCTTCGCTCAGAGCTGCCGCTGCGGTAAGGGCTACGGAAATGGTTATGGTAATCAGATAGTCTGGTAAGTAAACATCATACACCATTGAGAGGCTGCAAGCCGCGCTCGAGCTGCTGCTGTGGTAAGTAGTAAGGGCTGCGAAAATTACATGTTATGCTAATTAGAAAAAACTGGTAATTAGACGTCATAAACCATAGAGAAGTTGCAAGCCTCGCTCAGAGCTGCCGCTGCGGTAAGGGCTACGGAAATTGTTATGGTAATTAGACATTCTGGTAATTAAACACCATACACCATAGAGCTTGCAGCTTAGCCGCGCGTAGAGCTGCCGCTGTGATAAGTAAAGGTTAACAGTACAAGTACACAGTATTTTAATTTGAAAATCTAAACTAAGCACAAAAATCTAATGAAATGGTCCGTGAAAGCTACACGTCTTTGCATAAACTAATTCGTCAGGAAAATTCGACACCTAACAAACAACAACTCACCCTAAATGCCATATAACGAGGTTACTTTCTCCGTTTCGTCATGGGTAAAATCGTAAAAATGCAGTCAGCATCCAAGCATCCTGTATACACGTCAAACGGAAATAAATAATGTCACAGATATGTTATCTCGTATAAATCCCTGCAGCATGGAAGTTTGCCATATCTATCCTTCGCCGTAGTCTAAATATAGGCCAACTTGATGTCTATTCCCATCCATAGAACACTCCATACCACAAAGACGTATACGTCACTTTTTTTAGCATAACTTTGGACCTTTTCAAATCGATGTGATCTCATGATAGCATCGTGGACAGAGCGCCGTGTCGCGGGTTAAATCGCCATTAATCCAAGTCTTCGTATTATTTATTACAACACGACTCTTGCGCAGAAATAGAACGACTTTTCAACCTCCTACATTAGTAAACGGTGTTAATCTAAAAGATACTTGGCGCACTGGGAATACAGTTGAGATTAGGTTGCGAGGTTGTGTTAGATACGAGGCTGAGGAAGGTAGCTAAGTTTGATGCGTTATATGTGCACGTGTTGTGTACGACTTTAACTATAGGTATCTGTCAATAATGTGATTATCAATAAGGATTTTTATTATTTAAAGATTTTTTTCATACTCTCTCTATAGCTTATGTTCTGATCAAAATATGAAATTTGAGACACTTTTTAACTGCCGGCTATAATTTTAATTTTCTATCCACGACTGTGGCTGTATTAAGTAACGCAACTTTCAATCTGAAAGTCATGGGTACGGTTCCCAGTTCAGACACTATTAACTAGGCTTGACAAAAAAAAACTTTGTATTCAAAACGCGGTCCGGGCTCCTTTAGGGCACGTTCTATCGGGAACAACGCTGCAGAGAACAGTGGTGATTTATCACCCAATTTCAGATTCAGCACTCCTTATTTATAAGCTAGTAAGAATAGGTTTAAGTAGAAGATAGAGCTATGTATAGATGTATATACAGAGCGACATCGTCACTCAGTGACAAAGCTCTTCAAATAAAGAAAAAAAAATAAAAAAATAACTTTTTTGTGCACCAACTGTAAATTGTTTCTACCCTTGGTTGATTGGTAGAGGGAAGGTCTACTTTGACCTTTTTACGTGACCGTGTTTTTAAATAAAAAAGTAAAAACCGTACCAATACAAAGTAATTTAGCACGGAGCTTAAAATATCTACGGAACCTCTCGAATGTCTACATCAATTCGTATCGAACCGTTTTGACAAGCTAGACGGAGCGCGACACGAACGACGCGCAGCATCTTGCAAAATGGCGGCTTTAATACAACTTATATCGGGACTAATTAATTCTAGATGTTATTCTGGGCAGTGTCAAAGATTATTACTGGGATGGAAGCGAATACATGGTCGCGTTCGCGTTATTGTTTATTAAACTGACGTGAAATTGCTAGAACAACTGCGTACAGACAGGTTAAGAACACAAAGAGTCTAATATAAGATACAGTTTAAAATAAGATTCTAATTTAATCATTATTTAGTATCATTTTTTTTTCTTTTTTTATTAAGCTGCGCAATTTTTAATCTGTAGGTACTGTTTGGTTTCCACGGGACAGGCCTAGCCTAGTGTGGGACCATAGCCACTATGTTTTTTGAAATACTCTTTCGTTAATAAATATATTTTCATTTTTTTTTTCAATTACCGGAATGCATAATGCGAACCACAGCAGGGCAGTGCCAAAGATAATTACTGCGAAGGAAGCGAATTCATGGACGTTTCTTTGTTTATTAGAGTGACGCGAAAATGCAAGAGCAACTGTGTAGAGATATGTTGAAAATGTTTATCAGTACGAAAATAGTCTAATATAAGATATATATATCTTATATTAGACTCTTTTCGTACTGATATTAGACTTATCTTAAACCACATCTGACGTATATATTATGTCAGATGTGGTTTAAGATAAGTTTAATATAAGGTTATCGTGGTCGCATACTATGGGCCTCATAAGAAGGCCCAAAGTCACCCAAAGGGCAATGGAGAGGGCTATGCTGGGAGTTTCTCTGCGTGATCGCATCAGAAATGAGGCAATCCGCACCAGAACCAAGGTAACCGATATAGCCCTCCGAATCGATACACTTAAGTGGCAGGGGGCGTAGCACATTGCACGTAGAACCGATGGCCGTTGGGGCGGAAAGGTTCTCGAGTGGCGGCCATGTACCGGAAGGCGCAGTGTGGGTAGGTGGACTGATGACCTGGTAAAGGTCGCGGGAGTCCGCTGGATCCGGGTGGCGCAGGACTGCTCATTGTGGCAATCTCAGGGGGAGGCCTTATTATTATTATTTGTTTTGTGGGCCTTAATATGCCGCTTCGATCAGTAAGTGATCTATTGCGGCAGCCCTTTCTTTAGAGTTCACCGTTAAGGCCCGTTGCCTCCAGGAGATTCCAGATTCCTTGGGCGGTGATATGTTATACCTCTTCTGGGTGCTGGCCTAGGTAGGTACTTCTTTTATGCATGAGTGGTCCGCAGGAGAAGAGAATGCGCATTGCAGTCTCCTCTGTCTCCTGGCAGAACCTGCAGGTTGCATCCTGCTTCATACCCATTTGAAACAGGTGTTTGTTCAATTTGCAATGTCCTGTCAGGATTCTAGTTACTGCGCAGGTTTTGTGCCTTTTGAGTTGTAATAGCTCCTTAGACAGCTTACTATTGAACCCTTTGATCAGGGCTTTAGCTTGTTTTTGTCCTTTAGTGAACATCCACAGCTTGATCGCCTCTGATTTTTCCGCGTTGTTTAGCAGAGAATATGTTTTCCGTTTTGTGATGCCACAGAACGGTTCCGGGTTAGACCAGGGCCGTGTCTGCGCCCTGCCTGCCAAGTTCATCTGCTTTTGCGTTTCCTACAATGTCGGAATGTCTTGGTACCCATCTAAGTATGACTTTGTTGGAGTTTGCCAGGGTGTTTAGATTAGTTTTATAATTCTGTTTGGAGGCCTTTGTCCAGCCGTGGACGTCTTTAGGCTGATATGATGATGATGATGAAGGTTATCGGAATTTTTAAAGTTTAATCTTACCCTGACTGTAAAATTACCTCGACATCTAGTTCTTATTACCGCCTTCTGATTACCATTACCCATATACTAGTGGCTCTGTGTGCTGTAGACCTCGCGAATCTGTATTGTAATATTTTTTTTTGAAAATTTTTCTAAGACTGTATCGAAAAAAAACCATATAATAATCGAACCTGCTCCTCACAAACTTTTAAGAGAAACGGTTGAGAAATTGTTCCTAATCCTAAACACATTCAATTTATTGGTAATTCTGTTACGAAGACATGTAATGTCACCCAGTGGTGGCAAAATGGGTTGTCCAGCCTATCCCCTGTAGCCACTAGGAAGCTGTTGGCGCTGTCCCGTAGGCTACTCGTTTGCGCATTATCGCATAAAAATCATCCATGCGAGCCTCAGCAAATATGCCAGACACGCTGCAGAAGCGCAGCAACCCCAACAACATCCTATAACCTTTATTGAATTGGACACGCAAGGCACTGTAAGCTCTCTGTGAAGTTGATCATAGTGTAATCCTCGCACAGACTGGCCTTAAGTGTGCAGGACGGCATAGAATAAACCCGTTATAAACATAAAATTGTCAGTCGCGACCTAACTTGTAATAATCTAGCTTATAAACCTTCTTATAACATAGGCATTGCGCTACTATTGCCTTATGTCATCGGCACCTGAAATAAAGAATAATAGGCCTCACATTTCATTCCTACATAGTAAAAAAGGGTAATATACCGCTGGTTTCCTAAATAACGAGTGGATAACACTAAGTTTCCACTAAGAAATATAGACAGACTAAAGGAAACCTAGAGATCCTACTCGCGCGCCAGTCAGGCAACGACTGATGGGCGAGCGAGGGGGGAAACCCGGTATTTATACCTCAGGTGGGGGACGAGGTACGTATATACGGGCCGACACGGAATCCCCGCGTTTCAGATGCATTTTGACGCCGAACGAGCGGGATCTCGTGTAATAATGTATTATAAATAGCATAGAAATAGGTATAAGCACTGTAAATAATGTATTAGAGTAAGATTGAAGTATAATAAATGAACATGTCATTTCGCGCCAAAATTTCCCGCGCAAATCGCTTTCCCGCCTAAAATACGGGGCGAAGGGGCGTCCGGCCGAGGTAACTTGATAGTATAAATTGGGCGGCCAGGCCCCATGAAATTCAGTACCTACAGTAGCAGCGAAGTGACATTACTTGAAAAAGTAAACAAGTCTTTCAATTCAGAATCCCGACCCGACCAAGTTCCTGCTAAGCCGTAACGACCAACGCCGAAGGTGCAGGATTTCCCTTCAAATTCTACTCAGCCCAGAGCCAGTCATAGGTGCGTCTCGCACATGCTGGTCCATCGAAAACCGGATTCTACATAGAGGATGCCCCTCACAAGATCGAAAGCAGGAAATCGCACACTCGGTCAACTTATCGCAGCGAACATAAGAGAAGCCATGCTGGAACAAGCAACCACGTCCACGTCGGGAACTGCTACGACTCAAGAACCATCGAGGCCCTCGCAGGAGACCTCACGAACGAGCACTCCTGCGACGCCGGCGCCTCGTCCAGACCCACAGCCGAGGTCACCCATAGGGCAGCATCATGATGCCGCGCAGTCACAAACACTGCCTCATGAAACCCCACAGTCAACGCTGCCACCCATAGTCCCGCTGCTGCAGGAGAGCCTACACCCTGCAGCAACACTGCGGCAGGAAACCCCACAGTCAAGCCAGCATCCTGCCGCACGGCCGCCGTCAAAATCGGTGAAAACAACGTCAAGTCATCGCGTCCGCCGTCTCGCACAAGCGCGAGAAGAAGCCCTCCGAATCAAATTGGAGCTCGCGCAAGCACGCATAGCCGCCATAGAAGCCGAAGACAGCGACGATGACACCGGCACAATATCTACAGTCCAACAAGAACGCCGCATAGATGAATGGCTCGAGACCAGTCAGAGACATGTCCTCGCCATCTCCAATGCACCTTACATCGAAGAACCCGAGCCTGCAACCCCACAGTACGCCGAGCAGGCTCGGGAGAGGAGCCCCGCCGAGGGCGCGGGACAGGGCGCCGCTGCCGTGCGCCCCGCCGTCCCCGCCCCTCCCCCCGCCGGGGGAACCCACGCTCCCGTTTTCGCGCCAACGCCGCCGCGCCCACGCGAAACAGACGCATATCCGCCGCCGTTAATGTATTCACAAGCGAATGCGCAAGAAGATAGCGCCATAGTAATGAAGAATCAACAAAGTGTGAACCTGAGTGAGCTCGCCTCTGCCATCGCCATCGCCGCGCGTGCCGGCCCGAGAGAGTCATCACGCTACCACGCCGAGTTGCCGCCATTCAGCGGCTCGCATCAAGAATGGCTATCATTCAAAGCCGCCTACAACGGAACCACCGCAAATTATAATGAAGTGGATAATATAGCAAGATTAAGAAGATGCCTCAAAGGGAGGGCCAAAGAAGCCGTCGAGAGCCTCCTCATTTACAACGCTCGCGCAGACGAAGTAATGAGAAGCCTAGAAGCCCGCTTCGGCCGCCCAGACGCCATTGCCCTCGCCGAGCTCGAGCGTTTACGCGCCCTACCGCGCCTTAACGACGGGCCGCTCGACATCTGCGTCTTCGCCAGCCGTGTAGCCAACGTCATAGCCACACTCAAGGCTCTTGACCGCGCTCACTATCTACACAGCCCGGAGACGACAAGGGCAATGATGGAGAAATTTACGCCCGCCCTACGCTACAGATGGTTCGACTACGCGAATACGCAGAAAAACGACGAGCCTGAGCTAATAAAGATATCAGCCTTCCTGCAACGCGAGGCGGACTACTGCGCGCTCTACGCGCAGCCCGAGAACGTCGACGGTGCAAATCCTCATCCTGCAAAGAGGACACACCGAGCCTTCGCGACCACAGACAAGCCTTCACCTAAGTGCGCCGCCTGCAACAACACCGGTCACCCAATAGATAAATGCACTAAGTTTATCGAAAAAGCCGTTGAAGACCGGTGGAAACTAGCCAAAGATCAACGGCTATGTTTCCGATGCCTGCGCTACAAGAACAGGATGCACTCATGCAAGCGCACGAAGTGCGAGCGAGACGGCTGCGAATACTTCCACCACAACTTGCTACATTATCAAAGAATTGAAGAAAGAAGCGAGGCCGTCACATCGACACGCGCCTCCCGAGAAGCGAGAGCTTATCTGAAAATTATCCCGGTCACAGTCTCTGGACCGGCGGGAGCCGTCGAGACCTACGCCCTCCTCGACGACGGCTCCACGATAACACTTGTACAAGAAGAGCTCGCGAACGACTTAGGCCTGGACGGCCCGACAGTGCCGCTACAAATAGAAGCTATAACGAAAGAAAAAATCGACGCATCGAGATCACGCCGTGTTACGCTCAGCATCCGCGGCACCGACCAACCTTATAGGGTCGGTGCGCATACCATAGACGATCTGAGCTTATCACCACAGTCCGTTAAGAAGGAGGATCTCCGCGAGTGCGCACACTTATGCGACATAGAAGATAGCCTGCGGTACGAGTCAGCGAGACCTAGAGTGTTAATCGGACAAGATAACTGGCATTTACTCGTCAGTAATGAAACACGCCGCGGCCAGCGGCATCAGCCAGCGGCATCCCTAACGCCGCTAGGCTGGGTGCTACACGGTGCACACACACGCATCACAGGCAAACAAGTACATGCGACGCATCGCTTGACCACTATTGAAGAAGCCGAGAAAAATGAAGATTTGAATTTACAACTCAGTGAATATTTCGCGCTCGAAAACCTACTTATCGAGCCGAAGTTACCCCAGTCAAGCCCGGAAGAGCGGGCGCGTATCATGCTAGCCCAGTCAATAACGACTACAGCCGACGGCCATTATGAAGCACCGCTATTATGGAAACAACCCGACAGCCGCTTGCCTGACAACTACGAAAATACACTGAGAAGACTTCATAACATAGAAAAGAAACTCGACAAAAATAAAGAGCTTAAAAGCAAATATAGTGAAGAAATGGACGCCCTTGTCTCGAAGGGCTACGCCGAGCCTGCGCCGCCCACCAAGTCATCGAGAGTGTGGTACCTCCCCCATTTCCCGGTGCTGAATCCTAGCAAGCCCGGGAAAGTCCGAATCGTCCACGACGCCGCCGCGCCTACAAGGGGCGTGTCGCTCAATGACCGCCTACTGACAGGCCCGGCCCTCCTACAGTCGCTGCCAGGCGTCCTTATGCGCTTTCGGCAACACCCAGTCGCCGTGGGGGCGGATATTAAAGAAATGTTCATGCAAGTGAAAGTCAAATCTGAAGACAGAGACGCCCTGCGCTATCTATGGCGGGGCGACCGGCGGGGCGACGACGCGCCGCAAGAATATCGCATGACTTCACTCATTTTTGGCGCTACTTGTTCACCGTCAATAGCAATATATGTGAAGAACGTCAACGCCCAGAAACACGAAGAAACGCATCCAGAGGCCGTCAAAGCAATAATAAGACATCACTACGTCGATGACTACCTACACAGCTTCAAAACGGAAGAAGACGCGATTCGAGTGTCAAGTGATGTACGCGATATACATAGAGAGGCCCATTACGAACTACGCCAATGGACCTCTAACTCCACGCGGGTCCTCCGAGCCCTCACTTCGGAGGACGCCACGTCCGCGCCCGTCGAACTGAATAAAAGCGAAATGAAAAATGAACGAATCCTGGGACAAATATGGAAACCCGCGAGCGACGAACTCGCCTTCAACTTGGACCTCAGCCGCCTACCTCCCGGAGCCCTGGACGACATCGAGCCTACCAAAAGGCAAATATTGAAAATAACAATGTCGATCTTCGACCCTCTCGGGCTAGCGGCGCCGGTAACCATCATAGCAAAGAAAATCCTACAAGAGGTGTGGCGGCGCGGAACTGGCTGGGATGACAAGCTGGATGCAGACTTAGCGCGCCAATGGACGGAGTGGACGCTGCACCTAAGGGCATTGCGAGACCTCGCGATTCCGCGCGCCTACCCCTACTACGGTGACGCAAACAAGCGTGAGATGCACATCTTCGTCGATGCTAGCGAATCTGCATATACAAGCGCGCTATACTGGCGCATAACTACGGGCGACGGGCGAGTGCACGTGTCCTTGATAGCTGCAAAGGCTAAGGTCGCGCCCCTGAAGGTGATATCGGTCCCACGCCTGGAGGTGCAGGCCGCGGCGATGGGGAGTCGAATGGCGGCCGCAGTAATAGAAGAGCACGACTTCAAACCAGACACGAAGACATTCTGGACCGACAGCCGCACAGTACTCGCGTGGCTGAGGACCGGGGCGCGCACGTACCGGCCCTTTGTCGCGCACCGCATTGCCGCCATAGAGGAGTACACGGCTGTCAAAGAATGGCGCTGGGTACCTACCAAGCTCAACGTCGCTGACGAAGCCACGCGCACAGTCCCGCTCGAGTTCAACACTGATCATCGGTGGTTCCAGGGCCCGGCCTTCCTGCGTGATGACCCGGAGACGTGGCCCACAGAGCCATCACAACCGCACGAGTCCGAAATAAGTGAAGAAAAGGTGCACACAATATCAGTCGTAAAGGGAAAACCCGGCCCGCTCGCCTGGCTACCAGACCCGGCCCGATTCTCGAGGTGGGAACGCTTGCTGCGAACTATAGGCAGAGTATTACAGTTCATCGACCTATGCCGAACCCGCAAGGCGCGGGCACATTACAAGCGCACTATGCGTAACAAACAGGCCGATCCAGACTGGAATAAACGAAGCAAGCCCGCCCCGCCGCAGCCGCCGTCTAAAAGGCTACAAAATAATAGAAAGTATAAAATACTCGATGCCACTCACGTAGGTACGTGAAGCGGAACGCTTAGTGATACGCGCCAGTCAGCTGGAGTCATTCTATGACGACTTCAGTGACCTCAGAAATAATAAGCCACCGGGCTCACATAGCCGCCTACGACACATGGCGGTCGAACTAGTGAACGACGTTATTGTTATCAAGACGCGTATCAACGCAGCAGTGGACATCACCGAACTACAAAAACGGCCACCCGTGCTCGATGGAAATCATCCGGCAGTGAAGCTATATATAGACTTTATACACAGGCAAATGCAACACAACGGCGCCGATGCTACTATAAACGAGTGTAAACAATATTATAGTATTCTACGCCTGCGACCCGTGACGAAAATGATAGTGCATCGATGCCTGCCGTGCCGGATAAAGAAAGCAATGCCGTCAGTGCCGCCCACCGGCGACCACCCGCGGTGCCGGCTCGCCCACCACCAGCGAGCGTTTACCTACACGGGCCTCGATCTGTTCGGCCCGATAACAGTGACCGTCGGTAGAGGGACTCAGAAGAGGTACGTGGCACTTTTCACGTGCCTCACCGTGCGCGCAGTACATCTGGAAGTAATACCAAGTCTCGGCGGGGACTCCGCGGTCATGGCGCTCCGACGCATGATCGCGCGCCGCGGCTGCCCGACCGAGATCTGGACCGACAACGGAAGTAACTTCCACGCTGCCGACAAAGAGCTCCGTGTGGCCTACGGCGACGCCCTCGAATCCGACGCCGCGCAACGCGGTATCAGCTGGCGCTTCATACCGGCGGGAGCCCCATTTATGGGCGGGGCATGGGAGAGGATGGTACGAGCCGTCAAGAGAGCCCTACACGCCGTGCTCAACGAGCGCCGTCCCAGCGAGGAGACCCTGACTACTCTGCTCGCCGAGGCCGAATATACAGTGAACAGCCGCCCCCTCACTCACGTGGCGGTTGATCCTGACGAGCCAGAAGCCACCACGCCGAACCACTTCCTCCTCGGTGGCTCAGCCCGGGCCCCCAACCCCGGGACATTCGACGACACCGCACTCATCGGCCGCGCGACTTGGCGGACGAGCCAACGCCTGGCCGAGCACTTCTGGGCCCGCTGGCTCCGGGAGTACCTGCCCTCACTCCAGTACCGGCGGGAGCCCTACGGTCATGGGCGGCCTATCAACGTCGGCGACATCGTGCTAGTGGCCGACGGGAATCTGCCTCGCAACACATGGCCACGAGGCCGGGTTACAGCTATATACCCGGGCCCCGACGGCGTGACACGAGCAGTGGACGTGACCACCAAGGGCGGAGTCTTCAGAAGACCGACCAAGAAGCTGGTGATCCTGCCGACGGAGCCTGAGAACCTGCACGCAAAAGAAGATCCAACGTTCACCCGAACGATGGTCGGCGGGAGAGATGTGCAGGACGGCATAGAATAAACCCGTTATAAACATAAAATTGTCAGTCGCGACCTAACTTGTAATAATCTAGCTTATAAACCTTCTTATAACATAGGCATTGCGCTACTATTGCCTTATGTCATCGGCACCTGAAATAAAGAATAATAGGCCTCACATTTCATTCCTACATAGTAAAAAAGGGTAATATACCGCTGGTTTCCTAAATAACGAGTGGATAACACTAAGTTTCCACTAAGAAATATAGACAGACTAAAGGAAACCTAGAGATCCTACTCGCGCGCCAGTCAGGCAACGACTGATGGGCGAGCGAGGGGGGAAACCCGGTATTTATACCTCAGGTGGGGGACGAGGTACGTATATACGGGCCGACACGGAATCCCCGCGTTTCAGATGCATTTTGACGCCGAACGAGCGGGATCTCGTGTAATAATGTATTATAAATAGCATAGAAATAGGTATAAGCACTGTAAATAATGTATTAGAGTAAGATTGAAGTATAATAAATGAACATGTCATTTCGCGCCAAAATTTCCCGCGCAAATCGCTTTCCCGCCTAAAATACGGGGCGAAGGGGCGTCCGGCCGAGGTAACTTGATAGTATAAATTGGGCGGCCAGGCCCCATGAAATTCAGTACCTACAGTAGCAGCGAAGTGACATTACTTGAAAAAGTAAACAAGTCTTTCAATTCAGAATCCCGACCCGACCAAGTTCCTGCTAAGCCGTAACGACCAACGCCGAAGGTGCAGGATTTCCCTTCAAATTCTACTCAGCCCAGAGCCAGTCATAGGTGCGTCTCGCACATTAAGTAGAATAAAAGCACCAGTTATTTGGAAAACGATATATTTTCTAAACCATTTCATAAGCGTTAATGCATTGACATCCGTCATTTTTCCAAGCCATCATGATCCCAATGATGCCACCTTCGCGCCGATTGATCTGAAGGTACGTTCAGAAATATCACTGCGCTAAGTGTAGGCTGCACGCGTTAAACGACTGGCAACCTAAACGAAGAATACGCGTTTTGTCATTTTTCACAGCCATTAATATTTTGTTTATTTCCCCCTAGCTGGAGACTGAGGGCTGCAAAAACTATATGGAACCTGTCGGAGAACGAAGCAAGCCTGTGCGAGATACCAACGTGGATAAAGAGAAGCCTTTCGTAAACAGTAAGTATATTTTCTAACCGACTGCCTCAGAAGGAGAGTTTCGTTTTCAAGCGTATGTGGACAAGAATAATAATTATATAGATTTGACATAATTATGAGGTGTTCTCTTAATCGTGAAAGTGACGTCACGTATCGGTCCTTAAATTACCGAGTTATGGCGTTACAAACATAAAAAAAAACCACGTTGGGGTTAGACCGGTTTCGTCACGTGAAGGTAAAACTTCACCCATAATATACTGTTAAATATCAAACTCAGTCATACGAGCTTGGGTTTGTTTGTACCCACGACCTCCAGTTTGAAAGTGAGTTTATATTTGTAAAATATATAACTAAATGAAAAGACATCAAAGTCGAGTGAATGCAGTAGAAATGAGAGCGTTGAGAAGTATGTGTGGAGTAAAATTGAGTGATAGAGTCAGAAACAGTGTGATAAGAGATAAGTCTGGAATGGATGGAGATATAGTTACGAAAATTAAGAAGGGTATGTTAAGGTGGTTTGGGCATGTAGAGAGGATGGATGAAAGAAGATTAACGAAGAGAGTGTATATAAAAAGAGTGAAAGGGCAAGTTGGAAGGGGAAGACCTAGGCGAACTTTCTCCGATCAAATTGGAGAAATCTTACAAAAAGGCCAGGTCAAAAGTACCCTAAACCGACGAGTATGTATGAGAAATGTTATGAAAGTGAAAGTGGTTTGTCAGGATCGTAGCAAATGGAGATCCGTGATCTCTGCCTACCCCTCTGGGAAAGAGGCGTGATTTTATGTATGTATGTATAACTATATGCTTCTGTCCAGGTGAGAGCAGCTGCGGTGTCAACAGTCTTGCGCGGCTGCGGTGTATAGTACAAGCCTTGACCACGAGAGACTCCTGACCAACTCTGCTGTGCTTTGTTCTGGAAATCTGCTGTAATTGTGTCTATAATGATCGATTTTCTCGGTTTTCTATCCTGGTAAACAAGGAAACATTAGCGAAATAGTTCGATAGAAAAACTATTGTAAAGCCGACTCCTAGAGTGTTTAAGAGAGACCTCATCGATGAGTTTACATTTGTTACAAAAACATAGGTTTAGTGAATCAGAGTGTATCAGGCAAGCAGGTATAAGCAGGGTATGTTAATATGCAGATGTTAGTTACATTTCAATAACTATTAAGAATGTGAATGCTCAATCAATCTCCTATAATAAATAGTTCTTTAGTCGAAGAGAGATTTTTACATTTTTCGCCTCAGATGCGGCAATTTTATATCTGAAATCTACATATAACTGTATTTTACATATATATATATATAAATATAACCTAGCTCCCAATTACCTTCGATCTGTAACTATCCGTTTTTTCGTGTTTTTTATTGCGACGACCGCTTTAGCCTAGTTGGTAGTGACCCTGCCTACGAAGCAAGAGGTCCTGGGTTCGAATCCCGGTAAGGGCATTTATTTGTGTGATGAGCACGCATATTTGTTCCTGGGTCATGGATGTTTTCTATCTATTTAATTAAGTATTTATTTATCTATATAAGTATGTTTATCTTCGTCTAGTACCCATAGTACAAGCTTTGCTTAGTTTGGGACTAGGTCGATTCGTGTAAGATTGTCCGCAAATATTTATTTATTTATGGCTTAATGTATTAACAACAACGAGGTCCAACCGAAACAGTATCCCATATTTACTTCAAAACTCACCGTTTTCGAGTTATAAATATGGCACCAAACTTTAGCAGTTTTAGGCCAAAAAAACTGTTTTTTGGACGTAACTTTTGTGAAAATGAGGTAACAATAAAAATCTCTCGTGGGTTGTTAGAGACGTCAATAAGGAACAGTTACATGTAAATTTCATATATAAAAGTGCATACACAACATACACTAATATTGAAAACGGAGCTTTTTTGAACCATGTTTGAATAAATCGTAGAAAAATAAAAACTTATACATCTTTTTCCAAAAATCTCTCGTGCAAAAGTAGATAAAGGATTGAAGAACCGATTAACGTTTGTGCCTTAAATATATCTATTGTAATGACGGAGGAATATCCACTCAAAACTAGTCAAAAAGCGCGTGGAGCCCCTTAACACGCGCTAGTCGGGGCTAGACGCCTCTGTTTCGCCTTATTACAATGGAATAACATGCAAAAGTGTAAGCATATATTTGACGTAGACTGTACCACGGGTGTCAGTAGGGTTCCACGGGTGTAGGGGCGACTTGAGGCTAACTTCAGAGACGTAAATTTATGTGGTGCGTATTGTAACTTGCCTAGATAGCAAGATCTTATCTTATCTTATCTAGGTGAGGGCCCTTTCGGATGCACTTCGACCCAGTGGGATGGGGCAAATGCACAAAAGTGCATTTGCCCTCTCCTTTATACCAGCTCCCAGGCTTGCTCCATCATTTCCACAAAGCGGATGATGCAGTTCGCCGGGAGCACCTTGAATTCCTTTGGTTGCGGGTAACCGTTACCAAAGTAGTTCATTCTTTGTCTGGCAAGGGCATGACATTCACACAATAAGTGTTCCATAGTCTCATCCTCCTCGCCACACATTCTACAGTCTAAACTATCAGATAGTCCCATCTTGGCCAAGATCGCGCATAGTATATTCTCCCTCTGAGAGGCCCTTAAGGCCCTCAGAGAGGATATACCGTAACGCATCCGTTACTGGCCACAATGCAGGTCATATAAGGAAAAAAAAAAAAAAAAAAAATAAGCGTATAGTATACCTTTATTAGTCGCTCTTTACTTGCTAGTAAGGGGCAAACACGTGATCAAGGCTGGTCGTAGTTAAGCCGCCCATTGGAAACAATTACTGTCATAAAAGTCAACGTATGTAATTATAATTTGTCAAATAAAAGAGCGAGAGAAATAGTCGACTATATTTCTTGTGTATTTATTTTCTTTAATTGCTGTTGCTCCTATACAAACATTTGTTTCCTATGACATTCGTAAAAAATCTTGAGAATCTTGCCTATTATTTATGTAGCGTACGACCCCCAATGCTCACATATTAGTGTGTTTAGGTCGTATACTATTTTGTGATAAGCGTATTTTTAGTTCGTAGTTGTATTATTTATTGTAAATGTAGATCGTACTTAAAAGTGTAATATAGGACTTGTACATAGACATTTGTATTAAAATCATTACAGTTTTTCCATTGTGTAGTTTTATTCTAATTTATTTATTTATATTTAAATATATTATTGACACCGTATTACAGATTAACTTAAGTCTATTAAACTGTGAAACGATACCTCAACTTGAAGAAACAAAACAATAATAATAATCAACAACGTACATTAGAAAGCAAAATAATTATCATCCTTCATCTCACAAAACTTCAGACACTCCGTACGCTGTTCGGAAACCATATATAACGACCACCATAATTGCAACCAGTAACGTAACATCAGCGTTTTATCTGTGCCAGTATGATTTGAAATCTAGTCGGCCATGGCGGTGCAATGGCGGTTATTCTAACGGTTCCCGAACACATCATTGAGGATTTATACCATGTGGGTAGATAAAATAGTGTATGTAACTGTACATAATTAGGCATTAAAACACTCGTGTGATTTTATTAGGAAACTAGCCTTCGGCTCGTTTCATAAACTCACACTCGTGTTTAATGCCCCTCATTATGTACAGTCACATAAACTACTATTCCAAACAAGGATCTACTTATTTATATTTGTACACATAATTTTTATTAAACAGGACTTTCTTATATTTATTTAATATTTAATCTTCCTTAGACCCCGCGTACAATTGACTATGAACTTTTACCGGATGTCAAAAAGTTCCTAATTCAAAAGCACAAAAGCGTACGCTGGGTCTCAGGAGGTTAACGTTTCAACCAACTTCGGTAAATTTTTCTTGCTGAGTGTAGGTACTTGTTTGTGTAGTTTAGGAGGTGCTATGGCCTTTTTCAGTCTCTGATGATGGAGACTGAAAAAGGCCATAGCACCTCCTCATACAGTCGCCATCACAATACATAGGTACACTATAGGTGTTCAAAATATCAGCTGCGTCCTAATGCCTTGAAAATAGAGGTGTGTTCCGATGTTTGTGACGTGCTTGTTTGCTCCGATGTATGTAATGGCGACTGTACAATACGTTATTTCAATACAATACGTTTTCGAACGCGTTTGCGTTAAGTATCAATTTGTATGGCAACGCGAACAGCGCCTCTGGTGGTAACTATTAGGAACTACGCGTTGTCATACAAACTGAAACTAAACGAAGAGGTCACGGCGCCGCGGACGAAGACGTTTATCAGATAGACGGGGGACCAGGAGTCCTACCTGAGCTAGGAGTAACCCGACCCCTTATTAGCTGGAAGAAATATTTTATGACGCAGAGATTTCTTCGGGCCTCAAGTGATGTGTAGCCGACCATGCCAAGCACGAAAGGGGTTGGGCAAACTACAGGTAAGGGTAATAACCGTATAACTTTTTGTAGAGGAACCGAACTAATGATTTTTGGACTCTTTCGATAAGAAGCGTATATTCTTGCTCATGGGGATTCCAAGTGACGGCGTTTGATTCGAGTTTACTACGAACAAAAGCGTTGTATAAGATAGAGATGGCGTGTCGGCAGGTAAATAATTTGGACTGGAGGATGACAAAGCCAACGCACTTTTTTCAAAATAAACCGGGGTCGTGAATGTATAGAGTACTAGCTGTTGCCCGCGACTTCGTCCGCGTAGAACATGTTATCTTCTAAATGTTTGTTTATTAATTAATTTTTAAAATCATTGAAATTAGCTTTGTAGTCTTGTAGTAAACAGTCTAAAACTGAAGTTACAAATCCCTTACTTTAAAAATGTTTTGCTCTCCATACAAACTTTGAACACCCTTATAATACCTTTTAGGGGATGAATTTCAAAAAACGCTGAAATGAGTTTTGTAGTCTTTTAACAAACATACTAAAATCGAAGTTACAATTCTCATACTTAAAAATTTTCTTGCTCTGATAGTCTGCATACAAACTTTGAACCTTTGAATTAACGCTTTTCGGGGAAAAATTGAAAAGAAAACACTAAGTTTTTTTATTGTAATAAGTATTTTTTCTACAAAATATCAAGTCTCTAGCTCAAAAAATGGGTTTCCCATACGAACCTTGCACCCCTTTTTTGAGAATAAAAAGGGGTGCAAGGTTTCGAATTAGGGGTCGAATTTTCCAAAACGCTAAAAGTACTTGATTTTTATTGTAATAAGTAATCTTTCAACAAAGTTTTAAGTCCCTCGCTAAAAAAATATTTTCTTCATTCAAACGTTCTTATAAACCCATAAAGATCAAAGTTTCTAAAATGCTGAAAGTATTTAATTTTATTTTTAATTAGTAAGCATTCTACAAAATTGTAAATCGGCTAAAAAAATGTTTCCTCCACACAAATGTTGCACCCACTTTTAACCCCCTTAGGAGTGGAATTTACTAAAACGCTGAATATCCTTTTTTTTGTATTTCAATAACTAATCGTCCTACAAACTGTTAAGCTTCTATCCCAAAAAGAGTTTCCCCATATAAACTTTGCAGCCCTTTTTAATCCTCTTAGGGGTGGAATTTTCCAAAACGCTGAAAGCACTTTGTTTGTACTCAAATAAGTAATGTTTCTACAAAGTTTTAAGAACCCCCTTAGGAGATGATTTTCGGGATAAAAACTATGCATCTTCCCTGGGACTCTTACTATCTCTATACCAAATTTCATCTAAATGGGTTTTATCCAAATTTTGACCCCCTATTTCATTACCTTGGGAACTATTTTCGGGATAAAAACTATCCGCTTTCATTATCCGAGACTTAAACTATCTCTATACCAAATTTCATCTAAACGGGTTCCATCAAAAGTTTCATCCTCCATTTCACTCCCTTAGGGGGTGATTTCCGGAATTGAAACTATCCTATGCCCTTTTCTAGGACTTAAACTATCTCTAAACTAAATTTCATCTAAATGAGTTTTTCCAAATTTTCACCCCCATTTCACCCGCTTAGGGGATGATTTCCGAAATAAAAAATATTCTATTTCCTTCCCTAGGACTCTAACTATCTCTATACCAAATTTCATCTAAATGGGTTCCATCAACATTTTTACGCCTAATGTCACCCCCTCAGGAGCTGATTTTCGGGATAAAAACTATGCATTGTGCTTCCCTGGGACTCCTACTATACCAAATTTCATCTCCATGGGATTTATCCAAATTTTCAAAACTATCTAATGTCATTCTCCGGGAATCAAACTAACTCTATACCAAATTTCATCTAAACGGGTTCCATCCAAAGTTCAACCCCCTATTTCACCCCCTTAGGGGTGATTACCGGAATTAAAACAGTCCTATGTTTCATCCAAATCGGTGCAGCGGTTAAGCAGCACCATACAAATTTTCAACCCCAGTTTCATCCCCTTAGGGGTGGATTTCCGGGATAAAAACTACCCTATATGTCCTTTCCCAGGACTCAAACTATATCTTTACCAAATTGTATTCATATAGGTTCCATCCGAATTTTCACCCCTAATTTCACCCCCTTAGGGGATGATTTCCGGGATAAAAATTATCCTATGTCCTTTCCCAGGACCTAAACTATCTCTAAACCAAATTTTATCAAAATTGCTTGCTTCTAAATTTTCACCCTCTCATTTAACCCCTTTAAGGGATGATTTCCGGATTCAAACTCAAACTATTTATAAACCAAATTACATCCAAATCAGTGCCGCGGTTTAAGAAACTCGATATAAATGTTTACCCTCAATTTCACCCCCTTAGGGGTAGATTTCCGGGATAAAAACTACCCTATGTCCTTCCCCGGGACTCAAACTATCTCTATACCAAATTGTATTGAAATGGGAGTCATCCGAATTTTCACCCCTGATTTCAACCCCTTAGGGGATGATTTTCGGGATAAGAACTATCCTATGTCCTTTTCCAGGATTTAATCTATCTCTGATACAAATTTCATCAAAATTGGTTACGTCCAAATTTTCACCTCCTCATTTCACCCTCTATTTTACCCCCTTAGGGGATGATTTCCGGGATCAAACCTATCCTTTATCCTTCCCCGGGACTCACACTATTTAAATACCAAATTTCATCCAAATCAGTGCAGCGGTTTAAGTAGCTCCATACAAATTTTCACCCCCAATTTCATCTCCTTAGGGGTGGATTTCCGGGATAAAAACTACCCTATGTCCTTTCCCAGGACTCAAACTATCTCTAAACCAAATTGTATTCAAATGGGTTCCATCCGAATTTTCACCCCTTATTTCACCCCCTTAGGGGATGATTTCGGGGATAAAAACTATCCTATGTCCTTTTCTAGGATTTAAACTATCTCCAAACCAAATTTCATCAAAATTGGTTACCTCCAAATTTTCACCCCCTCATTTCACCCCCTTAAGGGATGATTTACGGGATTAAACCTATTCAATGTCGTTCCACGGGACTTCAAGTATTTATATACCAAATTTCATCCAAATCGGTGCAGCGGTTTTAGTAGCTCCATACAAATTTTCACCCCCAATTTTATCCCCTTAGGGGTCGATTTCCGGAATAAAAACTACCCTATGTCCTTCCCCGGGACTCAAACTATCTCTATACCAAATTGTATTGAAATGGGAGTCATCCGAATTTTCACCCCTGATTTCAACCCCTTAGGGGATGATTTTCGGGATAAGAACTATCCTATGTCCTTTCCCAGGATTTAATCTATCTCTGATACAAATTTCATCAAAATTGGTTACGTCCAAATTTTCACCTCCTCATTTCACCCTCTATTTTACCCCCTTAGGGGATGATTTCCGGGATTAAACCTATCCTTTGTCCTTCCCCGGGACTCACACTATTTAAATACCAAATTTCATCCAAATCAGTGCAGCGGTTTAAGTAGCTCCATACAAATTTTCACCCCCAATTTCATCCCCTTAGGGGTGGATTTCCGGGATAAAAACTACCCTATGTCCTTTCCCAGGACTCAAACTATCTCTAAACCCAATTGTATTCAAATGGGTTCCATCCGAATTTTCACCCCTTATTTCACCCCCTTAGGGGATGATTTCGGGGATAAAAACTATCCTATGTCCTTTTCTAGGATTTAAACTATCTCCAAACCAAATTTCATCAAAATTGGTTACCTCCAAATTTTCACCCCCTCATTTCACCCCCTTAGGGGATGATTTACGGGATTAAACCTATTCAATGTCGTTCCACGGGACTTCAAGTGTTTATATACCAAATTTCATCCAAATCGGTGCAGCGGTTTTAGTAGCTCCATACAAATTTTCACCCCCAATTTTATCCCCTTAGGGGTCGATTTCCGGAATAAAAACTACCCTATGTCCTTTCCCGGGACTCAAACTATCACTATACCAAATTTCATCTAAATCGGTTCAGCGGTTTAGGCGTGAAGAGGTAACAGACAGACAGACAGACAGACACACTTTCGCATTTATAATATTATAATAATATAATAATAATATATAATATATATATATATATATATATATATATATATATATATATATATATATATATATATATATATATATATATATATATATATATATATATATATATTATATTATATATATATTAGTATTAGTATGGATAACTAAAAGTTTGTACGGAACCCTCGGTGGGCGACAGACTTGAGAAGTTAAATAAAGGAGACGGGGAAATATGCAAGGGCACCTGTTTCTTCTTCTTAGTTGCTTCACTCTTGGTAGAGTGGTCGTGATCGTCATGTCGGTTTAGTGGCAAGCTTGACAATCCGTCGCCATTCGTCTCTCAAGGCCTTTCTTGTGCACATATGTAGGGGTGCGTCTACCGCGGCCTTGATTTGGTCAGTCCATCTCATAGGTGATCTGCCGCGCGCTCTTGTGCCCTCAATCCTGCCCTGCACTAGAAGCCGCTCGACAGAGTCATCGCCTCGCCGTCATACGTGGCCGAAGAAAGTTAGATTAAGAAAGTTAGAGCACCTGATACGACATGACAATTACATAAAATAGTATAATTGAAGGACATATTGAAGGGAGGAGAAGTAAGGGAAGACCAAGACGCGCGTTTATTGACCAACCTAAAGAGAAAGTTTATGTAGGTTATGTCGTATTAAGAGCTTAAAACAGTGGCAGAGAGAAGAACGGAATGGCGATTACTCCACCGACAAGAGCCCGGCTCTTAAGATTACAATGATGATGATGAAGATCATACAATTTGTAGATTACCACATTTTGACAGTTTGTCAAGTTTTAGCCGACATTGAAAACTTGCCAAGCAAGCTTGACAGCTAATAGGTACTCAATATACTATGATATGAACACACAGCTTCGTACACCTTTAATTCAAATTCAAATAATTAATTTCAGAACATGAACATGTTCACACACTCTAATTGAGTTTTCGTAGGTTTTTGTTTTTACTAACAATTATGGACAATGAAAACTTAATTCGAGTGTTAGCGATACACGAGACATATAAACATTATTAGAACAAACAATGAATATCGTTCCAGTGCTTCTGGATACGGCCTTCAAATCTGTCAACAATGGTACTCAGAAGAGTGTTTGGGTTGCCAAGAATTCTGCGCACCACGGATGCTACCCTTTTGCGCATAATAGCGACAAAACCGTCAACATGCGCATCAGCGAACATTCCTGACGTGCTACAGAAACGAGGCAGCCCCAAGATTATCCTGAAACCATTGTTGTACAGTCGACGCCAAAAATATGTTTACACTTTTGCACCTTATTCCATTGTAATAAGGCGAAATCTGTAAACATATTTTTGGCGTCGACTGTACCTACTGTACTCTAAGAGCACTGATAGCCTTCTGCGTGTAGTTAACCCACAGGCTGCAGGTGTAGAAAGTCTGGCAAAAAGCTTTAAAAAGCGTCAACTTAACTTGCTCTGAACATTAATTTTGCTTTTTTAAGCAGTAACGCTGCTAACTAAATTTATAAATAAGAAGGAACGGATTGAAAGATTCAGTGGCCGAGATAGATTGTTCCGATAGCTCAGTCACGGGCCATGTATGCTTATGGTCGCCGGTTTGAATCCGGCTCGGAGCCTAAATTTTTCAATTTTTCCTTTAATTTGAAATTGCTTTGAACACCTTGCAAACCTGCGAGCTACCATTTTGTACCTGACTGCCAGCGCTCTCCTCTCCCGTTCTATGTCTAGGTCATCACAGAGGGACCTCAATGGCCATCAAGGTACTTAATTTGTGAAACCTGTTTTAGCAGTGTGCCATTTAATTTGACAGGTGTTCTTACCAGACTTACAAAAGGAGCAACTCGCTTTTCGCGACGTTATACCTTAAGCCATGGGTCTCCACGTACCTTTCACAGATGCGCAGCAGTGTGTCCAACGCACTAACGGATGGGGTCAGCAATGCCAAAAAACTAAATATCTACACCTACGTCTCCACTAGCTATTTTAGAATAACATCTATCAGCTATTACCACTATGTAATGTAAGCTTTGATAGTTTCATAAATTTTGTTCTAATTCGAACTGGGCGGTGAGGCTCCACCCAGGGGCGTGGCCTGCGTAGCCGCATGTCGTTCATACGTTGTAAAATCAACCTTGACACGTTGATATACGGCTTAAATTAGAACGGCAAAGGTTACGGTCTAATCTTAATTACGTAGTCTAAAAATAACTTTAGTCGTTTGATCTTGTACTTTCTGTATATATTTTGTAAAGCTGTTTTTCCTTTGTCGTGTTCGACAAAATTAATGTACACTACACTACACACAATAATAATAGGTACCTAAGGTTGCTAGATCCAGCCATTCATCCGCATTGGCTTAAGCTGGGTCCACATTTGTATCATTTTGCCGATAACGATCACGCAAATCGTATCGAGCTCGCGCATCCTAAGTATGGACGCTCACTTTGGGCACACCGTATCACTACCATCGTCGCGTGAAAAAATGCGTCCATACTAACCATAGCGTAGCAGCGTATCATATCATAAGTATCATAACGCCGTATCATTAACTGTGGGCACTCACCGTATCCCCTTTGTTGATGGGGGAAAAACCGCTTCGAGAGCGATCACGGCGTATCGCGTACCAAATCATAACTTCGTATCGTGATACAGTATCAAAACACGTCCATACTTACCGATCTTGATACGCGTATCCGATCGCGAGTGTGCGGGGTATAAAATAAACGCGTATCAACATCGATCCCGAGCGATCAGATACGGCGCGCCGCATGATCGCGCTGTTTTTGCGTCCACACTAGCGATCTTGATACGCGTCGCTGCAACGCGACGTAGATACGATACGACGAAATGATACAAATACAGGCCTACCTATACCTACTTTACCTATACAGGCTTGAAATACGTTGCCTGTGTCTCTCTTGTTGACACTGCTTGTATGTGTTGTGCAGGTACCTATGAAATCACTTTATTGTACACAATAACAGATAAATGAATATACATGTCACACAAACATATCGCTCATCTAAATGCTACAAAAAGTGCTTCCTTTATTATAATGGGAATAAATTGAACAATTGGGAATGGATTAAAATTTTAGAATTGTCTGATTTTTTTTTTGGTGATAGGAATAACCTTCCTTAGCACCAGAATAAAGTTTCAGAGTTTTCAGCTCCGTCAATTATTTTTGAAAAATATAAACAATTTCCTCACTTACGTTTTGGGTTTAGGACGGCGAATGAAACACTTTCCTTAATCCGCCTTATATTACAAGAAAATATCTTAAATATCCGTGGTAAACTGACACTGGCAATGATATTGACAGCTGCAGCAGCTATATTTGTCATTGCCAGGGTCAGATATTTAAAATATTTTTTTGCAATATGAGACGGATCAAGGAAAGTGTCTCATTCGCCGTCCTAAACCCAAAACGTAAGTGAGGAACTGCTTATATTTTTAATAAAATGATTGACGTTCCTGAAAACTCTGAAACTTTTTTCCGGTGCTAAGGAAGGAGGTTCCTATCACCAAAAAAAATATCAGGCAATTCTAAAATTTTCATCCATTCCCAATTACGACATATTATCAATTCCAACAATAAATTGTTTTTTTACGACTCTGTTTAGGTACTCAGGGTGCCCAATATGGAACATTCAATTCTTATACATCTGCCTTATCCTTCATTGCTACTTCCAAAATTTCTGATAATGAAGACATGAACATTTTTTTTAAAGGAGCATTTCGATCCAGAGCTCGTCTAGTCTACCTAAGTATGATGAAACTTGGGACACATCAATAGTGCAATTTTTTTTAGCAAAATCGTATTCAAATGTAAGCTTAACTCTTAGAGCAAATTACTAAGAAGTTAATAACACTCTTGACCCTCATTACCGCTCATAGGGTACAAACTCTGGCAAATATTAAAATATGCAATATCGAGATATATATACGTACTTGCGCTGATACGTTGGCAGCGTCCTACTTGCCAGTCACGTCCAAACTAGCCGGGGCAGCGGCTGATGCCCGAGAGCGATCCAAGGTCGGGAAATATAGCTGTCTCGGCGCCCAGCACGGCTATCACAAGACGGCCGCGACATACTCTCGAACTCTCTCGCGCTATCAGTCTCTTTCTAAGTGGTCTAATAAGAGAGAGGTGGATAGCGCGAGAAAGCTCGAGAGTATGTCGCGGCCGTCTTGTGATACCCGTGCTGTACGACTTTGTCGCATTTGGCGTCGAGACACTCGGCCCTTGGGGAAAAAGCGCGCGTGGGCTCCACAAGGAGATCAGCAAGCGGTTGAGGGACGCAACGGGTGACCCTCGCGCAGGCAGCTTTCTCGCTCAAAGAATAGCGATTGCTATTCAACGCGGGAATGCTGCCTGTGTGATGGGCACCCTGCCTAAAGGGCAAAGTTTTGATACGTTTCTGTAATTTATTTTTATTTTTAAGTCGTTTGCAAATAATAAATGTATATATGTATATTTTTTTAGATATCATAAAAAATTCGCAAATCGGTTATACTCAGCCACTTCTGAACTTACCATTTTTAATGACAGGCCAGAGATTTGCCTAGCAAGAACCATAAGTACTTATTTAGAAAAAAATGCAATTATAAGAAATCAGGCAGAACTTTTGTATGCCACATACTCGACAGATGGACATGCTGATGTTAAAAGACCGACAAAACTGGCGAAGTTTCTGATCTTACAGTGGTTTATTGTGGAGTATTTCTCAATCTCTGTTTTGATTTTGATTATCTTTTCTTTAGGAAGAGTAACCTGAAGTTTATTGGAGTCTATAATATATCCCAAAAACTTGCAAGACTTTGAATAAATGAGATTACTTTTATCAGTATTAATGATAAAATATCCTAGAGATATAAGAAGGTTGTCAGTATTTATTACATTCGTGAGGCATTCCCGATAATCTTTGCCAATGAGTAGTAAATCATCCAAATAAATGGTATATACTCGTAAATATCCAGATCAGATCTAAGTAATTTGACAACTGGTCAATTTAGTGAAAACATACGGAGCAGTATTCAAACCGAATGGAAGGACGTTAAATTCATGGATATTGTGTTGTCATCTTTGTGTATATTTACGAGAAAATAAGTATCTTTTAGATCCAACATACTTAGGTAACAATCTTTGGATATTAGCTTTAAAGCAGTACGTAAATCCTCCAATTTAAAATGGAAAGTATCTATGAATTTATTTAAAGATTGCAAATATAAATTAAACTCATTATCTTCCATTTTGGGTATAAGAGATTTTGAGTATAAGCTGCTCCAATTGACAGTAAATCTGGCTTTTTAACGCAGAACTGTAGCAATCTGTCGCCCCTTGCGTTTCTGTCGCCAAGACCATAGCTGCCTACTGTTTTTCCTACGGTTCCTCTACCAATCTTGGCGTTCATATCTCCCAATATGATGACCATGTCTTGTGATTTGATGCTCTCCATTACTTCTTCTAACTCTTTATAAAATGATTATATTTCTTCGTCCGTGCTTTGAGCTGTAGGCGCATAGACCGGAAGAATACTTAAGTTGAAAGGTTTAGCATTGAACTGTAAAAGCATACATCTACCCGAGTACGGAACAAAGTTGGTTACGAACTTTGACATTTCCTTCTTTATAATCATACTGACCCCGTAATGGTGGTTCTTTTCTGCTGCTGGTTTTCCAGAGTAGTATAAAGTTACGTCCTCCTTATCTACTATACCATAAATATGGACGTAGTTACGCGAAAACGTTCCAACCCACAGCGACCCCATTTTGAGATAAACGCAATTTTGTGTTTTAGCGGTACACTTTTTCCCTGTCATTATTTAAGGCAAATACTATTGGTTTTACTGTGGAATGCCAAACTGGTTATTGAATGATTTGCATATTTTTTGTTAATACATAACACAAGGGGCATATAAATAGGTAAAACGAGTTTGAAACGTTTTTGCTAAATTTAATTTTGTATGAACCTTGTCAAATAGCAATTATGCATTAACGTTCCAAAACGAATTTATTATATATATTTATTAAAGATATATTTATAAAAATAAATAATACACTATTTATTTTTATAAATAGTGTATTATTTTTTTATACATTTACAATATTACAAAAAAAATAGGACGTGATCTTTTGAGCTTAGAACCTATGCCAAAAATTAGCTGATATGGTTCCAAAAGTCATCAAAAACTTATATTAAACATTCAATTTTCATCATCGTATTCTATGATCTCGAATTCCGGAACTCCACCAAACCCATCAACATCATCAGTAGCTTCTTCAGAATTTTGAAGCGTTCTATAAAATTGAAGGCAATCCTCAGGTATGTAGTGGTACATGGATTGTAAGTCCACTAATTTCGCTGGAGCAATCGGTTTACCATTAGGCCACAATTAACAAAAATCAGATTATTTTATGTATTGCAGTTCGCGCTTTATTCTTTTATCAATTTTCAACTCATTGAAATCGTCTTCCATCGTAGACCGCATAAAAATAGAAAACATTTTATCTTTATCCAACTTAATTTCTTTTGTATGTAGCCAACTAACTTTAGATGAGTCAGAGGGCCTACCGCGAACGGCATTCGAAGTTTCCCCTCTCTGTCATACTTACGAGTTCGTACGTAAGTGCGACAGAGAAAGAAAACTTCGAATGCCGTTCGCGGTAGGCCCTCTGCAAAGTTCTTCCTATTGATAATCTTCTTTTCCAGTTTAGTTGTACTAAAAAAATCAGTCATTGTCATTTTGTAAACTTGAAGAGGTTTAACTTCTTTACAGGTTTTAATAATATTGATGTATTCTTCCGGTGTATTCTTCGTTGGTGCTGTCCTTTGATTGTTTTGACTAAATACATAAACTTAAATATACCATAGTTATTTATTTTGGTAAATTTTTTTTTTTTTCTCTCGAACATATTTAATAGCAAAAATGAATCAAGTATATGTGGATCGTTTAAAGCAAAAAATTAGACAATACTATATTATAATAAAACGTTCCAATTTATTTAGAACAGTCTTCGCAGCTTAAAAAAACAGTATGGAATAATCTAAGTAAAAGGTTTCAAATTACATGGAACATTTTTGCAGAAATAAAAAATGTATAAAGATTTTGCAAAAACGTTCCAACCCACATGGATCATTTAAGAAACAATTGAATGTGCAATTTATGAATTTAGTATAATGTTCCAAGACAAGTGGAACATTATAACGATATGTTATTCTATTAAGAGTTTTTAACAATATGTTTCAGTATGCATGTAATGTTTTTACTTTATTTTGAGTACACGTCCTTGGCATAATGGTGGGTTGGAACATTTGGGTCAAACTTTATTGATGAAACTAACCTAAAAAATACTAGCATCTTTGTGTGCACATGATGTAATATGTCAAAAATAGTACCCTGGTTATGGTAACTCATTTTCGAGTGACTTGTGGGTTGGAACGTTTTCGCGTAACTACGTCCCATTGTCAGACCATTTGATCTCGCTCAGTCCCAGAATACTCAACTGAAGTCTTTTCATTTCCTGAATGGTATTCTCTAGTTTTCCTGTCTTGAAAAGGCTTCTTACATTCCAAGTGGCTACCAGTAGTTGTTCATTCTTCTTTCTTCTTGACAATGGCATGGCTTCTGTGATCGCATATTCTTCTCCGGTTACACATTTTACATCGGGAGACCCGGTACTCTCCCGACGCCGGGCGCTAGCCGGATTGCTGGGCATAATATTTCTGCTGGGTGTACTGTTCATGTTTTTTCAACACACCTGCTCGTAAAGTAGGTCTTATTACAGCGTATTTACACTGATAATGCAGAATATTACCCATGCCGTGCCTTTTACATTACATTATCGCACTAGTGCCTTTTCATTACATATATTTTTAAATATTAGCAAAATAATGCAGAATATTACCCATGCCGTGACTTTTACATTACATTATCGCACTAGTGCCTTTTCATTACATATCTTTTAACATTTTCATTTTTTATTTTTTCCTCGCAAATGTGTTGAAAAACGTCGTATGAAACACGTGAGCATTGGTCATTACACTTCTCGTCTACATTAAGCCTTCGCCTTCGGCTCAGGCTTAAAAACCGACTCGAGTGTAACGACCAACATAGCACACTTGTATCATAATGTACTATTATGTTGTAAGTCCGAGATGGTGTTCTTAGGGCATATTGGTGTGCAGTAGCGCCCCAGATCTTTCTGCACTGCTCCTTTTTGAGGGCATTTAATCCCCAAGGCTTGCTAGGCCTCCTCCGACCGGTTGCCCGGCCAGGGTAGTGGTTATACCGCCACTTATTCGGTCGCCAGAGCCCCGTTCGTTGTCTAGCAGGGAGCACCACGGCAACCAATTGGTCGCCGCCGCCATCCGGCGCGTGCAGGTTGGGGTTGACGTTTGGGCCAGATAAGATGTTATTACCGTTCTCCCCTTACTCCCCAATTTAAAAACAAATTTAAACCTGGTAACGTGTTTTTTTTTACTGTTATTTCTGCAGATTAGATGTAAAATTTAATAAAGATCATGACAGGGTTAAAAACTATACAACCTTGCACTATTTTAGGAAATATGACGGTATTTCATCGACCCGAAACTTTTGCTCTTGAGTGTATATCAATATGATTTTAATAATAATATTGTTTTTTAAACTACATAGGTACTTCCGGGAGGAAAGTTTGTACGATTAATTAGAAAATCAGGCTATTACTTAGTATTATTTTTGGATGTGACTGTACAGTCGGCCAAAAATGTGGTCTACCACCCTACGGTCGAGGTTCATATGAGAGTCATGAAACAACAAGGTCGATTTCCACATGCAATAATATTATGACAATCAGATCTCACAGAAACTTTTGTCAAAACGGGGGTAGTGACGTAACGTTCCGAACGTGCGTCGGTACAATTTAACTGTCAATTTTCCATATAAAAAGTGACATTTAGCCCTACCCGACGTTCGTACTGTCATACATATTTGAATAACCTTAATATTATTTACAGGGCAATGTATTTATCTTTAATTACCTATTAAATTTATCTTAAAAGGAGTTGTATCGACCGGCCAAGATCGTCCGTTGTCGACGGCTGTCGACTTTGTCGACAACGACCAATCACAGGCGAGTACTATTCTGTTGAGGTATATTTTACGTTTGAACTTGGGTATTCGTTCCTCGGCAGTCGTAATTGACAGTTGTGCTAATCTTTGTATTTGGTGCTATAAATTAAGTGTTACAATAAATAGTGTTTGTCGACCATCGCTGTATTTCTTTGCATCCAAAGTTATAACCTGAGTGTTGAACCAGCGTGGTTTACAGTACAATGCGTTACGTGATCGACCTGTGGTCTACTTTCTTGGCCGACCGTACTAGTGGCCTTTTTATACGACTACGATAAAGCAAAGCCATAAAGAAGAAGTGAAATGAATTTCAGTGTAGTTGATAAGCAGAGGGTATAAATAGTTCACGAGCAGACATTTCATGCATTCCGTCGGTCTTGTTGCCCAAAAGTTTTTTTTTTAGTATTATGTTCCAGTTTCTGATTTGGGTACTTATTTTAAGTAAGTAGTTTCGATTTCTTTAGTAAAATATAACATTCGTCACATTCTTTATTCCCTAAATTCTTGAGATGGACCGAATCATCATAAAATAAATACATTGTTCAGTCCTCGCCTCTTGCTAGGAACTGAGCCCGCCTCACGATTTCGTGGGTCTGTTTTATGCCAGTAATGCTGGCTTGCTATAAAATATGATCAAAATTTTATACAAAATGTGGAGTTAGCTTACCAGTTCCCATCGACGCAATATCATGTCAAGTCTGTCTGTTATCCGTCGATGGATACATAAATATATGTCACCGTTAGATTGTGAACACTGTCAGTTTATAATCTTACTCGCGATATTATATTTTATATCGTCGAAAAATTGTGAACTGTCAAAACCGTTAATATAATGTGACGTGTGTATATAAATTGTAATTAATATAATGTGATCCTCCAGCCTGAAGGGCCTTGTGGAGGTTTCCAGACTAACTCAGGGGTACTATAAGGGATTCAAGGGTAGCTTCAATGCAAACTCCGAATACAAGGGTAACAAATAGGATCTTTTGTCCTGTTTATTTATAAATCAATTAAGCACACGGTAAGTATTCTTAATCTACGGTACGGTCGCGGACCTAACCCTTAATAATTAAAGGGATGTTAGTGGGAAGCGTTAGTTCGGGAGCCTAAGGCTGGCGAGGGCATGCAGGCAATGCCGCCTCTAAGGCTGTCGGTACCTGGAACCCCCTGAGCTCGTGAGGACGTGCCAAAACCACGGCTGGGGGAACGATTACAGGTTCCCTAACCCAAGGCTGGTGAGGACCTGCCTAAACCACCGCCTCGAGGACTAGGGTATTCGGGAATGCCTAAGGCTAACGTGGACGAGCCAACCGTTGCCTCAAAGACACCAGGGTTGAGGGGAGGGGCAGTGCTACCCGAAGCAAGCTGGTGCGCGCTCTTGCTTTTATAGCCTCGGTGCGGTCGGTCGGCGTGACGTCACAGCTCTGCGATGCGCGTTGCGCCGGCCGATGGAATTTTCCACTGCGGGCAGCCGTGGTGTGACGAATGCGTCGACACAATAATACCTAACTAACCTAACCTACCTAGTCTTTGTGTACGTTCCGTAATAAGCCGATTTGATCTCAGTTCACAATTTGGCGATTCCACATTGAAAGTTTATAAACTAACGAAAATGAATGCGTAAAATTATGAATTATATTGGCAGTTCACAATGTTCTATCAGTTTACAATATAACGGGTAAGATTATAAACTGACGGTGACATATACGTACATACAACGTGAGGAAACCTGAAGAACTTCAAAGGAGTATGTGAAATCCCCAAGCCGCACCGGGCAAGCGTGGGGACTACTGCCCGTTCCGTCTCATCCATGAGGCCTGTGCCCAGCAGTGGGACGTATACAGGCTGACTAGCTTCTGCCCACGACTCCGTCCGCGTGGAACTCGTTTATATCGTAGCTCCGTACAAACGTTCTCCCCACAAATCACCCCCTCGGCCATGATTTCCGGGATAAAAACTTTCCTATGTCATTCCCCGGGACTCAAACTGTCTCTATACCAAATGTTGTCTAATAATTCTAATAAATTCCCCCATACAAACTTTGCACCCCTATTTAACCCGCTCAGGGTGGGTTTTCCAAAACCCTTAAATACTTTTCTTGTATTGTAATAAGGAGTCCATACACATAAAGTTTCAAGTATCTCACTTAATGTTTTACTGCATCGCCATACAAACTTTCAACCCCCTTTTTACACCCTTGAGGGTAGAATTTTCAAAAATACCTTTTTAGTGGATACTAACGTTAACTATAGACTATCTTTTGTGAAAAAAACAACTTTCTAGGTTCAACGGTTTAGGCTAGGCGTTGATTTAAGTGAGTCAGTCAGTCAGGACTTTTACGTTATTTAAATTTTTTTTTTTTTATTGGAATCAAAAAAAAATACAATTTTAGTAACTTAACCTAAAGATTCGCCAAACTGCAAAGCAGTTTGTTGGCAATTCGCTCACTTAAATAAAAAGATAATATTATCGCGGTACATCGAAACACTACACTACCGCCCCAGCCAAAAGGCCGTAAGTCCCTACAGAGTTCATACGAAATTACGACCTGTTGGCGGCACGGATGTGCAGTGATTTATTTTTACTCTACTTATTGTTTAACTTTAGTTAGAATTGTAAGTTAATATGCGAACTGTTTAAGTACGGCAGAGGATAATGCAACATATATATTAGTTACTCGTATGCACCTACATATGTTTGCACATAGCTGCAATCGTTATGTAGGTACATATGGTTACAATACATTCACCTCATTTTCTAATTCCTGCCAAATGTACTTACCAGAGCGGCTATTATTTCATATACGTTTGTCCATCTCTATCTCTGTCACACTCGCATATTGAAACGAACTTCGACTAAGTTCACGCAGCTAGTTATTTAATATCACTATGGTGGCAAAAATACCCAGAAGCGAACGAACAGTATACCATTCAGCCATTCTCGTTATTACGGCCATTTTTTTTTTTTTCGTTTACATAGAAGTTTTGACATATTATGAACTAGCTTTTGCCCGCGACTTCGTCCGCGTGAACTTTAGTATTAACTTCCATTTTTTATTTCATCCACTACCGTTAGGTAATAATTCCTAAGATAGCATTCGATGTCTGCAAAATATAGATAATTTACCTGTAGGGCAAGAGTCACCTTTAACTGTTCTGCCGTTTTAAGGTGTCTGAGTAGTTAACAATCATCCAAAATTACAGACGTTTGCAATTATATTATGATAATGAGTAGAGAGTGAAAAACTATACCCAATTGTGGTTTTCAATACTTGTGTGAATGTTGCTCTTGTAAATAAGAGTCATGTACAATTTATTACTCTTCTTATAAACCATTCAATTTAGTTCAGTTTACATGTATCACTTTGAGGGCTGAATCACGAAAGTGACAACTTCCTAACCAAGTAACCACACCCACGAAGCCCGGTTTTTTTTATTAAACATGCACTGAATTCGTACCGCTGCGCTCCCTCTTCTGAGTCGTAAAAGCGATTGTTGTGAACTCGAAATTGGAGCCCCGGCAGAATTTAGAAGCCTAGAGCTACTTCCCTCCTTCCAAGTAGCCACCTTGTAACAATTTGAATATCTCTCGCACGCACGCACCTCCTAATTCAAAATAATAAAAAGAAAAGTAGCCTTAAACAGCCAGCCTTAGACCTTAAATTTCAAAAGACTGTATAACTTCAGTGGCCTCAAGGGATAAATTGAGGAACCACAGAACGCCATTGGCCGTCCAAGACCGAACCCTGGCAGCGGCCTGAAGGTGGAACCTCCTCTGAAGGTCAAAAAGGCTCAGAAGTGGAACCTCATTACCTCCATCCCAGAAATTTGATTTCAGACCGAAAGCGAACTTCAGAGGTCCACTCAAAATCCTGTTGTAAATTTCACTTACCTAAAGTCCTTCAGCTTGTACGAATGGATCAATTGCATTTTAATTGAATGTCCTTTTTGCCTCCGTAGGTATATTATTAATGACACTTATTGTACCCAGAAACTATTTTAGCTTTTTAATCGACTTCAAAATAAGGAAGACGTTCTCAAATTGGTTAAAAGTATATATTTTTTAATATTTGTTACCTTAGAACTCCTTCATTTACGAACCGATTCGTACAATTATTTTTTAATTTGAAAGTAAAGGCTCCAGAATGGTCCCATTGTTTTCAAAAAGCCCGTTGAATAATGTGATCCATGAGGAATTGAGAGAACTCCTCAATTTTATTGGGCATCCGTGTAATGCTTTCGTTATTTTCGGTTGTAACTCATGTATTTACACTCGAAATCCACAAATTTGGTAAAGTGAAACTGATGATGAATACCACAGATGACTTATGGAACTCCTCATTGATGTAAAAAGTGCGTGTCACATATTCTGATATGATTCCGTTTAAGTAGCAACTAATGTTAGGAAAAAGCTGATTCCGAGATCCTTGAGGAATCGACGGAATTCTTCAAATATTATCATCAGCCTACATATAGCGATTTGGGTTTTTTCGTTGATAATCAACGTATTTTTCTCGGGAAGCAATTCATGTGGTATAGTGGAAAGGAAATGTGAAAATGTTCATTTATGTGGCTTGGCGCAATACAGAAATGAAGTTGGTTAAAACTTTGCATAAGCAAATTATCTTGTATGTTATTGGGCATGTGAGCTAATCAGCTACATTCTAGTCTAGCATACATTGTTAGTTAATTTTCAATTTCAAACAGTTGCGTTGCCTCTTGCTTCAGAAAGAAACTGACTCGTATTTATTCGCTCGCTACCAAACCAATGTTTTCACAGACAACTGAACCTTTCTATCATGAAGTTTCAAAGCGCGTTATACTGTTTAATTTATGTCCCACATATAATACAACTAATGCTTAAAATACCAATTTTCAAACTTGATAAAACGTTGATTCATGGCGTGACAGTATTCCTGATGTGTTCGGTGTGCATCCAGTTTAGTTGACCCCTTAATGCATAACAACCATTGATATCAGTCGACGTTGTTATGCTGGTCAGTCAATGTTGACAACTTCTGAACTATCCAACCTATTTCATCTGCTTCTTCAAACAACTATTACGGGCTCAGAGGTCAGAATATTTTGGTATATTGCCGCAAACCCTCTATTTTTTTCTCACACAATTATCTACCTAATCGCTAGACCATTATTTCATGGAATGGCGTAAACATTCATATGGACTTAAGTCATTTTGGCTTTAAAATATTGAAACGTTGACTTGTCTTTCATACGTCAAGTTCTGCATATAAGTCGAATTGCTTACGCTATTATACTGCTTATTGTTTGACACTTAAAACCGAAAATGGCGTGCCTTGAAGCAAAAATATTTCGTCTCTATACAAAGTTTAATTCCCTTTTTCGTCCCTAAATGGGATGAAATTTGACATAAATTATAGCTTATGTCTTATTCTGATATATGAGGTACATAACTGGAAATTTTTATAACGATTTGTCCAGTAGTTTTTGAGATTTATCATTATAATCTGTAATCGCCTCACCACCTATTTTTCATCCCATATTTTTCACGTTTTATCCCTACATTTCACAAATGTTGAATGGAGTTCTTTTAATTTTCTAGTCAAGTATATGCTTGCCAACTTTCAAGTCTTTAGCTCATGGATTAAAGGAGTTCCCATTCAACGATTAACCCAATTGTTTACCCCCTTTGAACCCTAGTCTTTATTATTTTTATAGCCTATAGCCTGGCTGAAGATCCACTTAACCTTTTAGTAAAAGTTTCATATTAATCCATTCGCTTGTTTTCACGTGATGCCGTTACATATAAACAGACAGACAAACTGACAAACCGACAAACAGATAAAAATTCTAAAACTGTTAAAGTGTGTTCTGTTATCGATTCTATGACCCCTCAACTGATTTTTTTGTCAATATCTTCAATGTACAGACTTTCGACCCTCTACAGCTTTATTATATGTATAGATAGATAGATGACACTTATTGTACCCAGAAACTATTTTAGCTTTTTAATCGACTGAAAAATAAGGAAGACGTTCTCAAATTGGTTAAAAGTATTTTTTTTAATATTTGTTGCCTTAGAACTCCTTCATTTACGAACCGATTCGTACAATTATTTTTTCATTTGAAAGTATAGGCTCTAGATTGGTCCCATTGTTTTCAAAAAGCCCGTTGAATAATGTGATCCATGAGGAATTGAGAGAACTCCTCAATTTTATTGGGCATGCGTGTAATGCTTTCATTATTTTCTGTTGTATTTCATGTATTTACACTCGAAATCCACAAATTTGGTGAAGTGAAACTGATGATGAAGACCACAGATGACTTATGGAACTCCTCATTGATGTAAAAAGTGCGTGTCACATATTCTGATATGATTCCGTTTAAGTAGCAAATAATGTAATGAAAAAGCTGATTCCGAGATCCTTGAGGATCATCAGCCTACTATTGTCAATATCTTGGGTTTTTTCGTTGATAATCAACGTATTTTTCTCGGAAAGCAATTCATGTGGTATAGTGGAAAGGAAATGTGGAAATGTTCATTTATGTGGCTTGGCGCAATACAGAATTGACAACATTTCATTTTTCTGACTCCTTCATTTTGTTTAGGCATTTAATAGTATTTGAAAAGTTAGTAGACACGTATTTTTTATTTTCATTTAATTTTAAGTTAAACCCCCTAAATTTGGTAGTTTTAAACTACCACGTTCGGAAAGGGCCTAAGTACGTTTATAGGATGAATAAAATTAGCACTGTGGTCTATTTATTGAATTAAAAAGTAAAAAGTATGCTGCTGTATCTGTGACAGGAACATTTGACATTTTGAGTTTTGACGGTTTTCGTTTAAAATAGAATCTTGCAAATCATTAATCGCAAATAAACGTGAGAGTAACGAGAAAACGAAAATGTATTGTCAAAATCCATTGATTTCGTGTTTTGTGCTAAGTTGCAGGCACACGGCACTGATGTCGCTTGAAATCCAATGTTCCGAAAGGTTTACTATACATATGTGAAGATAACCCAAACTGATAATAGCAGTTTAGATCATTAATCTTCAAACTCGTTGGCTGAAAAACATTGAACTGTTTAATCATCATCATATCAGCCGAAAGACATCCACTGCTGGACATATTGAACTGTTTAATACAATAAAATTGTAAATATTCTTTTAAGCGTTGTTTAATTTTTTCCAGGCCCTACATGATATATATATTTACCTAGTCACGTCAAGTCCACTTTGTTCCGACTTTTGCCTCCTGCTTGCTCTGGACCAGCCTTTATTTTAATCATAATATATGTAACTAGCAAGTACTAGAGGCCCTAGCACACTAGGTTTTATCATCACGTTTTACGGCGAAAATGTACTGAAACGTCACGTGAAACGTGACATAGAACCTAGTGTGCTAGGGCCTTAGATCAAGGTAAAAGTTAATCCTTTCGACGCATTTCACAACAAGCAAAGATGACAAAAACGGCGCCGTGGGCACGATAACCCGCGACACCTTTAGGCGTTCTTGCCGTTAAAAAGGTTAATAGCGTAAAATAATAATGCATGTATTACACCTGATGCTGGACAGCGTTTTATTTTACAGTATTTAATTGTTTTACAATATCACCTACAGTATTGTTGCACTACTAGATATTTTGTCAAAAATAAGCAGGTATATGTCTTCCAACACATCTCTGACTTCCAGTGATAATTTCTGCTCTGCATACCCTTTGAAGTGCTTCAGTGAGTTAATATATCTTGAGCTAAGACAAATTTATCTTTTAAAACAGCCTCAGACAAATTAAGCCGAGTCCAATAACACCGTATTGATGTGACTGGTGAGTTAGCTTCCACACATAAACTGCATTAACATTATTCTATCCACCGTTGGCAGATTGCAAGAATTAGCTATAACGTAGCCATCGGTGACTTACATTATTAATTATTTTCAAAGTTTTATCAAAATGCTTAATATTACCGTCACTGACTCAACTTGACAAGAATTAGTCAAATAACTGTCACACTGTCAATGTCACACCCAAAGATAATATAACCACTACACCAATAGTTGTTTATTACAGGGCACATTAAACAAAGCCATGGAATGTCCGCATTCAGCCTTTAAATGGCTTTTTCAAAGTAATTTCCACTTTTCTCAAGAACTAGCGAAGATAAAAATCTGTAATTTTTTTTAATTACCAAGCTATCCCAAATCTCTAAATGGTTTTTAGTTTGAGCCGCTATGAAAAAATGAAATGTTGTTAATTGAAGTTGGTTAAAACTTTGCATTAGCAAATTATCTTGTATGTCATTGGGCATGTGAGCTAATCAGCTACATTCTAGTCTAGCATACATTGTTAGTTAATTTTCAATTTCAAACAGTTGCGTTGCCCCTTGCTTCTGAAAAAAACTGACTCTTATTTATTCGCTCGCTACCAAACCAATGTTTTCACAGACAACTGACCCTTTCTATCATGAAGTTTCAAAGCGCGTTATACTGTTTAAATTTATGTCCCACATATAATACAACTAATGCTTAAAATACCAATTTTCAAACTTGATAAATCGTTGATTCATGGCGTGACAGTATTCCCTTTGAGTTCAGCATGCTTCCAGTTTAGTTGACCCCTTAATGCATAACAACCAATAATATCTGTCGACGTTGTTATGCTGGTCAATCAATGTTGACTACTTCTGAACTATCCAACCTATTTCATCTGCTTCTTCAAACAACTATTACGGGGTGAGAGGTCAGAATATTTTGGTATATTGCCGCAAGCCCTCTATTTTTTTCTCACACAATTATCTACCTAATCGCTAGACCATTATTTCATGGAATGGCGTAAACATTCATATGGACTTAAGTAATTTTGGCTTTAAGATATTGAAACTTTGACTTGTCTTTCATACGTCAAGTTCTGCATATAAGTCGAATTGCTTACGCTATTATACTGCTTATTGTTTGACACTTAAAACCGAAAATAGCGTGCCTTGAAGCAAAAATATTTCGTCTCTATACAAAGTTTAATTCCCTTTTTTGCCCCTAAATGGGATGAAATTTGACATAAATTATAGCTTATGTCTTATTCTGATATATAAGGTACATAACTGGAAATTTTTATAACGATTCGTCCAGTAGTTTTTGAGATTTATATATATAATATTATATCATTATAATCTGTAAACGCCTCACCACCTATTTTTCATCCCATTTTTTCACGTTTTATCCCTACATTTCACAAATGTTGAATGGGGTTCTTTTTACTTTCTAGTCAAGTATATGCTTGCCAACTTTCAAGTCTTTAGCTCATGGATTAAAGGAGTTCCCATACAACGATTAACCCCATTTTTACCCCCTTTGAACCCTAATCTTTATGATTTTTATAGCCTATAGCCTGGCTGAAGATCCACTTAACCTTTTAGTAAAAGTTTCATATTAATCCATTCGCTCGTTTTCATGTGATGCCGTTACATATAAACAGACAGACAAACCGACAAACAGACAAAAATTCTAAAAACTGTTAAAGTGTGTTCTGTTATCGATTCTAAGACCCCTCAACTGATTTTTTTGCCAATATTTTCAATGTACAGACTTTCGACCCTCTACAGCTTTATTATATGCAGACGTCGGGGTTTTCGGAGCGGGAATGATTTGAGAAAGAGTAGCGATAAACAGAGATGTTAGTCTAAGAAAATATCTTATTATGCCTAATGAATAACTTCCTCTCTGTGAGTTGTATACAATCTGTGACAAAGTTTTATTTTAATTTCCGTAAAAGTCTTATAACTTATAAGGTAACAATAAAAATAACTTTAATTAATTACCTGCTGTAAATTGAATAGTTGACACGATTTTCAGAATAAACTATTAATATTTTTTCTATATTTGGGACAGTTAATCTACGGCGTCTTGCTGTAAATATCCATTTCAAGGAGCTAAATGATCTTTCCACGTCGACAGTTGTAATATTTAAATTTTTTGTAGGAATCAATTGATGCACGAGAAGTTTGAGATTGAAGTTCTATTTCTTTGCCTTGTACCAACTCATTTATAATTTTTAGTGTGCTATAGCCAGAATTCTTCTTTAACACCAACTTCAGTTTATCATAAATCTGTTTTCCTTTTACGCTCATGTTTAATTTGGAAACATCTCTATAGGTTTCATGAACTATTTTTAAACTATCGCTGATGGACAGCTTCGCATCCTGTAGTTTTTTAATAGCATTTGGGATAGTCATCAAATGATTTGCTATGAAATTTAAGTCGCTTTTTATATTTGCATTTCCAAACGCTCTTTTTGCCTTTCTAATACTCTGGGCTTTGGTGGGACTGAATGTATTTAGAACACGTTTCACTTCATCGTAATGTTTGCTGTAATACGTTGCAGCTTCTATCCAGGTTCCCCACCGAATAATTGTTGGTCGAGGTGGTAAAGGCACTCCGGGGAGCATTTCTTTAAACTTTTGTATTCTTTTAGGAGATTTCAAAAATGTCTTCTTAACATTTGCAATTAAATCATTCACATCTGGATAAAGTTTTCTTACTAGTTCAGCCACTCTATTTAAACCATGAGCCAAACATGTGACGTGCAAAAGATTGGGAAAAATACATTTTAAATTTCTTCCAGCCTTTAGCATGTAGCCCACACCGTCAGTTAAAAGTAAAAGTACTTTATTGTGATTATTATGGTTAGCACCCCATAATTCATGCGTGTAATGCTTTCATTATTTTCTGTTGTATTTCATGTATTTACACTCGAAATCCACAAATTTGGTGAAGTGAAACTGATGATGAAGACCACAGATGACTTATGGAACTCCTCATTGATGTAAAAAGTGCGTGTCACATATTCTGATATGATTCCGTTTAAGTAGCAAATAATGTAATGAAAAAGCTGATTCCGAGATCCTTGAGGATCATCAGCCTACTATTGTCAATATCTTGGGTTTTTTCGTTGATAATCAACGTATTTTTCTCGGAAAGCAATTCATGTGGTATAGTGGAAAGGAAATGTGGAAATGTTCATTTATGTGGCTTGGCGCAATACAGAATTGACAACATTTCATTTTTCTGACTCCTTCATTTTGTTTAGGCATTTAATAGTATTTGAAAAGTTAGTAGACACGTATTTTTTATTTTCATTTAATTTTAAGTTAAACCCCCTAAATTTGGTAGTTTTAAACTACCACGTTCGGAAAGGGCCTAAGTACGTTTATAGGATGAATAAAATTAGCACTGTGGTCTATTTATTGAATTAAAAAGTAAAAAGTATGCTGCTGTATCTGTGACAGGAACATTTGACATTTTGAGTTTTGACGGTTCCTTGCTGATGGTTTTCGTTTAAAATAGAATCTTGCAAATCATTAATCTCCACTTATAATAAATCTCTAAATTAAAAAAAGAATCAGCCAGTTTGAAACTAAGCTTTGCGCGGTTCGAATGTTCTCAGCATCCCATGAACGGAAAAATATGAAACATTTTATATAGGTACATTATTATTCTAGCTGCAACTTAGGATAGTTTTTATCCGACTGCGACAGTTAATTAATTTTCCGAAATATACGACTTCATTTAATTTTTCATTTATTTTTATTGAAATCAAACGCTGCTCCAACTGTCAGCTATAAGAACCGTCAAATTTTCGTCAAAATGGCGGAATTGCTTTGCCTTTCACTTATTAATAATTTAAATCCCGTCTACGATAGACCTTTACGAGACAAATGCTAAAATATAAACCATAAATAAATATTCGATTCTGATATGAGAACTTATATGCGCAAATGTCGTTTTATGTCGTAATTTCAATAAATGAAATCAACAAATTTTAACAATATAATTAACACGAATTTGTTTTTTTTGAATGACAATGGCACGCGCTCGGCGCATTCAGCCAAAGTACCTGCGGCGCTACCACGAAAACCGATACTCAATGTTCATATATTTGCATCCCTATCACTCGAGTATGGTTAGTGCGATAGAGATAGAGATACCCGAATATTTTCGAATTCCGAAGTTCGTGGTTATAGCTCAGGAATCGAAAATATGGTAAATAATCATAACGTATTTTCTCGAAAAAGAATTTAAAATAAATATAGTCAAATGGAGAAAAAAACAAAGCAAGAGGTTATATAGGTAATGATTAAGTTATAAGAGTCCAAAGTTTTAAGAGGGGGTATGTTCTGTCCCTTTTCCGCAAAACGCACCTTCATATGAAACGATTGTTTTTTACTATGACGCTCGAGTATATTGACGTCACAGTCCCTCATCGTTTTCTCACTCTAACAAGCGACATTAAAACGGATGTAGCTTCATAATTTTTTGAGATATTTGAATGGGAGTTTCATTATCTTTCATCTATTTATACATTATAAATGTCCTGACTGACTTATTCACTCAATCACTCACTCATCAACGCACAGCCGAAACTACTAATCTTAGAGAGTTGATTTTTGCACAGTATGTTGCTTTTATAACGTGGGCTAGGGATAAAAAGGGATTTTTGAAAATTCTACCCCTAAGGGGGTAAAATGGGGGTGCAAAGTTTGTATGGGAGAACCTTTTTTTTTTGAGCTATAGACTTAAACTTTGTAGAAAAATTAGTTATTAGAATACAAATGAAACACTTTCAGCGTTTTGGAGAATTCCACCCCTACGGGGCTAAAATAGGGGTGCAAAGTTTGTATGTGGGAAACTATTTTTTTTAGCTAGAGTCCTAAAACTTTGTAGAAAGATTATTTAAATACAAAGAAAGTACTTTCAGCGTTTTGGAAAATTTCACCCCTAAGGGGGTAAAATAGGGTGCAAAGTTTGTATGGGAAAAACATATTTTTTTTTAATAGAGACTTAAAATTTTGACGAAAAATTACTTATTAGAACATGAAAAATACTTCATTCGGCGTTTTACAAAAATCATTCCCTAAGGGGGTTAAAAAAGGGTGCAAGGTTTGTATGGGGAACACTTTTTCTGAGCTAGACACTTAAAACTTTGTAGAAAGATTACTTATAAAAATACAAAAAAAAAGATACGTTTTGAAAATATCTATCCCTAAGGGGGATAAAAAGGGGTGCAAAATTTTTATCAGGGAAAGTTTATGTTTTTGAGTTAGAGACTTGAAACTTTGTAGAAAGATTACTTATTAAAATACAAAAAAAGAACACAAATCGTTTTAGAAAATTCCACCCCTAATAGGGTTAAAAAGGAGAGCAAGCTTTGCATGGGCAACACTTTTTTTTGAGTTAGACTTAAAACTTTGCAAAAAGATTACTTATTAGAATACTAAAAAAGAACTTTCAGCGTTTTAGAAAACTCCATCCCTAAGGGGATCCTTAAGATCCTTAAGAAGGGTAGCCAGTGTTGTGTGGGAAAAACTTTTTTTTTTACTAGACTTAAAACTATTCAAAATGTTACTTATTAAAATTAATAATAAAGTACTTTCAGAGTTTTAGAAAATTCCACCCCTAAGGGGGTTAAGAAAGCTTTGTATGGGCAACACTTTTTTTGAGCTAGACTTAAAAGTTTACGAAAAAAGTTCTTTCAGCGATTAGAAAAATTCAACCTCTAAGGGGGTTTAAAAGGGGGTTCAAATTTTAAATGGCGAGCAATAAAATTTTAAAGTGTGAGTAAGAGATTTTTAACTTCGGTCTTATTCTGTACGTTAAAAGACTACAAAACTGATTTCAGAGTTTTTCCAAATTCATCCCCTAAGAGTGTTAAAATTGGTTCAAAGTTTGAGTATTTCAAGGCATTTTTAAAGTATGAGATTTTTAACTTTGGTTTTAGACTGTTTGTTCACAAACTAGAAAATGAACATCAACTTTTTTTTAAATTATCCCCTAAAAGAGGGTTCAAATTTTGTATTGAGAGAAATCATTTTCTAAGACGATAAAAAGTTCTACGCGGACGAAGTCGCGGGCAACAGCTAGTCGCAAATAAACGTGAGAGTAACGAGAAAACGAAAATGTATTGTCAAAATCCATTGATTTCGTGTTTTGTGCTAAGTTGCAGGCACACGGCACTGATGTCGCTTGAAATCCAATGTTCCGAAAGGTTTACTATACATATGTGAAGATAACCCAAACTGATAATAGCAGTTTAGATCATTAATCTTCAAACTCGTTGGCTGAAAAACATTGAACTGTTTAATCATCATCATATCAGCCGAAAGACATCCACTGCTGGACATATTGAACTGTTTAATACAATAAAATTGTAAATATTCTTTTAAGCGTTGTTTAATTTTTTCCAGGCCCTACATGATATATATATTTACCTAGTCACGTCAAGTCCACTTTGTTCCGACTTTTGCCTCCTGCTTGCTCTGGACCAGCCTTTATTTTAATCATAATATATGTAACTAGCAAGTACTAGAGGCCCTAGCACACTAGGTTTTATCATCACGTTTTACGGCGAAAATGTACTGAAACGTCACGTGAAACGTGACATAGAACCTAGTGTGCTAGGGCCTTAGATCAAGGTAAAAGTTAATCCTTTCGACGCATTTCACAACAAGCAAAGATGACAAAAACGGCGCCGTGGGCACGATAACCCGCGACACCTTTAGGCGTTCTTGCCGTTAAAAAGGTTAATAGCGTAAAATAATAATGCATGTATTACACCTGATGCTGGACAGCGTTTTATTTTACAGTATTTAATTGTTTTACAATATCACCTACAGTATTGTTGCACTACTAGATATTTTGTCAAAAATAAGCAGGTATATGTCTTCCAACACATCTCTGACTTCCAGTGATAATTTCTGCTCTGCATACCCTTTGAAGTGCTTCAGTGAGTTAATATATCTTGAGCTAAGACAAATTTATCTTTTAAAACAGCCTCAGACAAATTAAGCCGAGTCCAATAACACCGTATTGATGTGACTGGTGAGTTAGCTTCCACACATAAACTGCATTAACATTATTCTATCCACCGTTGGCAGATTGCAAGAATTAGCTATAACGTAGCCATCGGTGACTTACATTATTAATTATTTTCAAAGTTTTATCAAAATGCTTAATATTACCGTCACTGACTCAACTTGACAAGAATTAGTCAAATAACTGTCACACTGTCAATGTCACACCCAAAGATAATATAACCACTACACCAATAGTTGTTTATTACAGGGCACATTAAACAAAGCCATGGAATGTCCGCATTCAGCCTTTAAATGGCTTTTTCAAAGTAATTTCCACTTTTCTCAAGAACTAGCGAAGATAAAAATCTGTAATTTTTTTTAATTACCAAGCTATCCCAAATCTCTAAATGGTTTTTAGTTTGAGCCGCTATGAAAAAATGAAATGTTGTTAATTGAAGTTGGTTAAAACTTTGCATTAGCAAATTATCTTGTATGTCATTGGGCATGTGAGCTAATCAGCTACATTCTAGTCTAGCATACATTGTTAGTTAATTTTCAATTTCAAACAGTTGCGTTGCCCCTTGCTTCTGAAAAAAACTGACTCTTATTTATTCGCTCGCTACCAAACCAATGTTTTCACAGACAACTGACCCTTTCTATCATGAAGTTTCAAAGCGCGTTATACTGTTTAAATTTATGTCCCACATATAATACAACTAATGCTTAAAATACCAATTTTCAAACTTGATAAATCGTTGATTCATGGCGTGACAGTATTCCCTTTGAGTTCAGCATGCTTCCAGTTTAGTTGACCCCTTAATGCATAACAACCAATAATATCTGTCGACGTTGTTATGCTGGTCAATCAATGTTGACAACTTCTGAACTATCCAACCTATTTCATCTGCTTCTTCAAACAACTATTACGGGGTGAGAGGTCAGAATATTTTGGTATATTGCCGCAAGCCCTCTATTTTTTTCTCACACAATTATCTACCTAATCGCTAGACCATTATTTCATGGAATGGCGTAAACATTCATATGGACTTAAGTAATTTTGGCTTTAAGATATTGAAACTTTGACTTGTCTTTCATACGTCAAGTTCTGCATATAAGTCGAATTGCTTACGCTATTATACTGCTTATTGTTTGACACTTAAAACCGAAAATAGCGTGCCTTGAAGCAAAAATATTTCGTCTCTATACAAAGTTTAATTCCCTTTTTTGCCCCTAAATGGGATGAAATTTGACATAAATTATAGCTTATGTCTTATTCTGATATATAAGGTACATAACTGGAAATTTTTATAACGATTCGTCCAGTATATTTTGAGATTTATATATATAATATTATATCATTATAATCTGTAAACGCCTCACCACCTATTTTTCATCCCATTTTTTCACGTTTTATCCCTACATTTCACAAATGTTGAATGGGGTTCTTTTTACTTTCTAGTCAAGTATATGCTTGCCAACTTTCAAGTCTTTAGCTCATGGATTAAAGGAGTTCCCATACAACGATTAACCCCATTTTTACCCCCTTTGAACCCTAATCTTTATGATTTTTATAGCCTATAGCCTGGCTGAAGATCCACTTAACCTTTTAGTAAAAGTTTCATATTAATCCATTCGCTCGTTTTCATGTGATGCCGTTACATATAAACAGACAGACAAACCGACAAACAGACAAAAATTCTAAAAACTGTTAAAGTGTGTTCTGTTATCGATTCTAAGACCCCTCAACTGATTTTTTTGCCAATATTTTCAATGTACAGACTTTCGACCCTCTACAGCTTTATTATATGCAGACGTCGGGGTTTTCGGAGCGGGAATGATTTGAGAAAGAGTAGCGATAAACAGAGATGTTAGTCTAAGAAAATATCTTATTATGCCTAATGAATAACTTCCTCTCTGTGAGTTGTATACAATCTGTGACAAAGTTTTATTTTAATTTCCGTAAAAGTCTTATAACTTATAAGGTAACAATAAAAATAACTTTAATTAATTACCTGCTGTAAATTGAATAGTTGACACGATTTTCAGAATAAACGTATAATATTTTTTCTATATTTGGGACAGTTAATCTACGGCGTCTTGCTGTAAATATCCATTTCAAGGAGCTAAATGATCTTTCCACGTCGACAGTTGTAATATTTAAATTTTTTGTAGGAATCAATTGATGCACGAGAAGTTTGAGATTGAAGTTCTATTTATTTGCCTTGTACCAACTCATTTATAATTTTTAGTGTGCTATAGCCAGAATTCTTCTTTAACACCAACTTCAGTTTATCATAAATCTGTTTTCCTTTTACGCTCATGTTTAATTTGGAAACATCTCTATAGGTTTCATGAACTATTTTTAAACTATCGCTGATGGACAGCTTCGCATCCTGTAGTTTTTTAATAGCATTTGGGATAGTCATCAAATGATTTGCTATGAAATTTAAGTCGCTTTTTATATTTGCATTTCCAAACGCTCTTTTTGCCTTTCTAATACTCTGGGCTTCGGTGGGACTGAATGTATTTAGAACACGTTTCACTTCATCGTAATGTTTGCTGTAATACGTTGCAGCTTCTATCCAGGTTCCCCACCGAATAATTGTTGGTCGAGGTGGTAAAGGCACTCCGGGGAGCATTTCTTTAAACTTTTGTATTCTTTTAGGAGATTTCAAAAATGTCTTCTTAACATTTGCAATTAAATCATTCACATCTGGATAAAGTTTTCTTACTAGTTCAGCCACTCTATTTAAACCATGAGCCAAACATGTGACGTGCAAAAGATTGGGAAAAATACATTTTAAATTTCTTCCAGCCTTTAGCATGTAGCCCACACCGTCAGTTAAAAGTAAAAGTACTTTATTGTGATTATTATGGTTAGCACCCCATAATTCATCAAGAGCACTTGTGACCGTATTGGATATTGATACATTGTTCGTGCTGTCTAACCGTTTACTGGATATCAAGTGTTGAGTGCCAATGTGATCATCACGTAATGCTCCCACTATTACGTTAGCTATTTGATGACCATAATCATCCGTGGTTTCGTCAACACTCACATATATATATTCATTTTTTAGCTCGCTCCGTATTTTATTCATTTTTTCATCGTAAGCTTTATTTAAATATTCCCGTCGCAGTTGACATTCCGAAGGAACTTTTGCAGTTTTTCCAAATTTACCGGTAACACAATTTTCGATAAAATCTTTAAATATCGGATTGTTTACCTGCGTCCATGGTATATTACAGCCCACAACAAATTTCAAGAGCTCACTATTGAAATCATATTTCATACCTGTATGTTTATTAGATGCGACATGTCGCGTTACACTAGATTTCGTTTGAGCGAAGCTCACATTGCACTTGGTGCAAAATAATAAAGAATCTCGAACCTCTATCTCTGGATTATTTTCTATCCACGAACGCATAAACTCGTAACGAGTTTTTTTTCTCGGAGGCATATTTGTGTTGACTGATTATTTACAGTTTTTTAAAATACAATTGCATATAAGTTTATCTACTAGACAAGCAAGGGTAACGGTTGACAATAGGTGTCTAATACAATGTCAATCTAGACGCTCGATATCTATGAAGCATTTTCTTATAAATGAATAGACTTAACTGAAGAGGTTGATAATGAATGACCAATATAAAATATGTACCTATATGTATGATTAATCTTTATTTATTTTTCAATCAATTATTCATTCGGTAGAAACCTACTAGGGTACGATCTGTTTTTAAGTAAATACCTACTCTTTGGCTAATGTCAAACGTTCCCGCTCCGAAAACCCCGATGTTTGATTATATGTATAGATAGATTATGATATTATGAATATCCAGACACCAAACTAGGCTGAGCCTGTCTATTGGTAGTCTGCGAGTGCGATTTACAGAATTGTAGGATCCTGGATTGTAGGATTGTCGTGTACATAAGTTTTTAGTTACATAATATATACATCTTTTCAGGTTCGCTGGATGCTGCTAGCATATTGGATACTAATACAGTGGAATACAAAAAGGCAACGACTTGGTTGACCATCCACATCGTGCCCGCCACGTGGCACGACGCTGCTCTCATGTGTAATCTCGCAGGTATGTCTAGACACGCGGCAGCGTGTCAAGCCAAGTTCAAGCAAAGGAACTGGCTAGCCAGCGCCGAGTGTAATATTACACGAACCACTTGGTGCCACTTTTGACCCTCTATAACTCAAAACCTCTTTAATGTAAACACATAAAACTACGTGTGTTTAATTATATCCATAAGGACATCTAGAAACATTTATTCAATATTGTGACAACAATGAAAAAACATGGAACAGAAAGAGAAAGTTAAAAACTAACTAAACCTAACCTACACTATGTGAACCTAAACTACTATTATACACATATTTCCCCCAAATCGCTGCCACTAGGCAGAGTACCCATAAGGCTGGCTGCGTTGCCCCGTTGAATGGCAATGCCAATTCGCTGTGCGAGGAACGAGCCAGCCCTGTTGTCACCAGAGGACCGGATGAGCATGTAACTAAGCTTTTTAAAAAGGTTAATTGCATCCGGTCCCCAAGGACCCAGGGTCTCCACGGCAAACGCCGCAAATATGTAATTCTCGCTAAGAGTTGCATATTTGCGGCGCTTTGCTGCCTCAGCCTCGGTGGCCGCTACACCAGCCCTCAACGACGTCGTGCCCAGGTGGGACGGCGCTAGTGTATCCACACACGTGGCATCCCAGACTAAGGGCCGCCCCTGTTGCCAAGGCACGAGAGTCATCCCGTCGGGTCTCTTGCCGTCATCACGTGCTAGGCCATTTGGTTCTAATTTGGCCGGCACGTTGACACTGACCAGAGCCCGACGGATAATATCGTTGAGGCAGGAGTGACGGGATATGCGGCCGGCGCTTTTTGAGCAAGCGAGGCCGTGATGACCCGTCCTATCAACCATAGTGCCGCAGTGGCAGCGATGTGGTTCCACTATGTTGGCCCCAAGACGCAAATCAACCGCCAGCCGAAAACTGTTCGGGTCCAAGAGGTTCCCGTAGTTGGCAGAGGGGTAGGCGTGGAGCCAGTGACATGACTCCCTCTCCGAAATAGCCAACATACGGGCCCTTTCTGATGGCGGTGATGTCGTTTCCATGAGATGATCGTGCACCCGTCGGCAGATAGGTAGGTCCCAATGTTTTTGGAGTTCAGGGCGGGCAGGTAGATCCTTGCCTGGACAGGCCATTCTCCATGCGTCCCTGGCCTCGGACAAGCACGCTATCTCACAATCACTGCGTGATGGGTTGAGAATTTTACCAGTGAGAAGCAGCGTGCTGTGTACCGAGGACAAGAACGCCGGAAGGGCGACGCTAGAAATTTGTCTAAGCCCGAGACCACCGAACTTAACAGGGAGTGAGGCCAGTAAAAACATTCTATTGTTCATTTTGATGTTTATAATTTTTTCAATCTGTGTCCATATAATATTGTCAAGTTTTTCAGAGAAATTTTGAAGTTTCCAAAAGGGACTGCAGCGCATAGCGTATGTAAATTTTGGGACGAAATTACAGTATCGGAGGATAAATATGGCCATGTGTGAGTTAATTTGGAGAAGGCGGTCCGAAAATGAATTAAAATGGTCTATGTTTTTATTGATAAAACCAGGTATCGCCTCATCAAAAATCGGCGCCCCAAGTAGGTGCAGAGAGTCTTTGGTGAGAATTTGTATACCTGGAAAAAGATTTTCAAACGTTGAAACTCAATTTTCATTAAGCTAGTTCAAACGGTTGTAAAGATATGAAGGTCAAAAAGACGACTTTTTGACCTTCATATATCTTTACAACCGTTTTTTTCAAATTTTAGCACTGACTGACATATATTTAGTACCTAAATCCAGATGACCTAGAAGGATTAAATTTGGAATCCAGCTCGGTAATTGGGAATTATTGAAAATTTTAGAACTGCCTGTTTTTTTTTGGTGATAGAAATAACATTCCTTAGCACCAGAAAAAAGTTGCAGAATTTTCAGCTGCGTCAATTATTTTTGAAAAATATAAACACTTTCCTCACTTACGCTTTTGGGTTTAGGACGGCGAATGAGACACTTTCCTTGATCTGTCTCATATCATATTGCAAAAAATATTTTAAATATGGCAATCTATACATATAATAAAGCTGAAGAGGGTCGAAAGTCTGTACATGAAAGATATTCGAAAAAAAATTGGCTAGGGATACTTAAAATCGATAACAGAACATTCCAACAGTTTTTAGAATTTTTGTCTGTTTGTCTGTTTATCTGTTTGTCTGTTTATGTGACCGCGCATCACATGAAAACGGCTGAACCGATTAAGATGAAATTTAGTATAGAGATAGTTTGAGTCCTGGGGAAGGACTTAGGGTAGTTTTTATCCTAAAAATCAACCCCTAAGGGGATGAAATGGGGGGTGGAAATTTGTATAGAGCTACTTAAACCGCTGCACCGATTTGGATAAAATTTAGTATTTAATTAGTTTTAGTCCCGGGGAAGGTCAAAGGATAGGTTTTATCCCGAAAATCTTCCCTGTAGGGGGTAAAATGTAGGGGTGAAAATTTGGATGTAACCCATTTTGATAAAATTTGGTTTAGAGGTAGTTTAAGTTCTGGGGAATGACATTGTATAGTTTTTATTCTGGAAATCATCCCCTAAGGGGGTGAAATGGGGGGTGAAATTTTGGATGGACTCCGTTTAGACCAAATTTGGTAGGTATAGATATAGTTTGAGTCCCGGAGAATGACAATGGATAGTTTGAATCCGGAAGATCATCCCCCAAGGGGATGAAATAGGGATGAAAATGTGGATAAATCCCATTTAGTTAAAATTTGGTATAGAGATAGAAAAAGTCCCAGGGAAGGACAATGCATAGTTTTTATCCTGAAAATCATCTCCTGAGGGGGTGAAATGAGGGGTGAAAATTTGGATAGAACCGATTTAGAAGAAATTTGGTATGGAGATAGTTAAGAGTCCTGGGGAAGGACTTAAAATACTTAGAGTATATTTAGAGGTAGTTTAAGTTCTGGGGAATGACATTGTATAGTTTTTATTCTGGAAATCATCCCCTAAGGGGGTGAAATGGGGGGTGAAATTTTGGATGGACTCCGTTTAGACCAAATTTGGTAGGTATAGATATAGTTTGAATCCCGGAGAATGACAATGGATAGTTTGAATCCGGAAGATCATCCCCCAAGGGGATGAAATAGGGATGAAAATGTGGATAAATCCCATTTAGTTAAAATTTGGTATAGAGATAGAAAAAGTCCCAGGGAAGGACAATGCATAGTTTTTATCCTGAAAATCATCTCCTGAGGGGGTGAAATGAGGGGTGAAAATTTGGATAGAACCGATTTAGAAGAAATTTGGTATGGAGATAGTTAAGAGTCCTGGGGAAGGACTTAAAATACTTTTTAGTCCAGAAATCATCTCCTAAGGGGATGAAAATTTGGATGGAACCCATTACGGGTAAAGCGAATTGGAGTCTTGAAGAAGGACATAGGATAGTTTACTCCCGAAAATCATCCCACTAAGAGGGTGTATTTGGGGGTGAAAATTTTTTTGTGACCCTTTTTGATAAAATTTGGTTGAACGATAGTTTGAGTCCCGGAGTATGACAACGGATAGTTTTAATCCCGAAAATCATCCCCTCAGGGATAAAATAGGGGGTGAAAATTTGGATAAACCTATTTAGATGAAATTTGGTAAAGATATAGAAGGAGTCCCAGGGAAGGACAATGCATAGTTTTTATCCCGAAAAATCATTTCCTGAGGTGGTAAAATGAGGCTTGAAGATAACGATAGAACCCATTCAGATGAAATTTGGTATAGAGAGAGGTCTCAGTCCAAGGAAAGAACATAGAATAATTTTTATTCTGGAATACATGAAAGGAGGAAATCATCCCCTAAGGGGGTGAGAAATGTTGGATGAAAATTTGGATTGAACCCATTTACGGTAAAGCGATAGTAAAGGAAGGACAAAGGATAGTTTTATCCCGAAAATCATCCCCTAAGCGGGTGTAATTGGGGGTGGAAATTTGTTTGTGACACATTTTGATAAAATTTGGTTTAAAGATAGTTTGAGTCCTGGAAAAGGACATATGATAGTTTCTATTCCGGAAATGATCCCCTAAGGGGGTGAAATGGGGGTGAAAATTTGGATGTAGCCCATTTAGATGAAATTTTGTATAGAGATAGTTTGAGTCCTGGAGAATGACAACGGATAGTTTTTATCCCAAAAATCATCCTCTAAAGAGGTGAAATAGGGGGTGAAATATTGGATGGAACCTATTTACGGTATAGCGGTAGTTGGGAGTCCTGGGGAATAGGAACATTACATAGGTAAATATATGTATGTGACGTTCCAAGGGTAAAGGTACCTTATGGCGGTTGTTTCGAAGATGTTTTCTAAAACGGGGTAAAAAGACGTTTTATTATGGCTATTTTGAAAACTATTCGATGTAACATTTTGTTGACGTATCTTTATTTTTTAAATAAAATATTTAAATTACAAGTCAGTTAATTTAGTCCTACGGTTTAGTAGAAAAGGTCCTTACGGCCGTGTGATATGAAAATATGCAAAATAATACTGAAAAAAGCCTACATGCATCTATTATGGTGAGGCGGGTCATAGAAACCAAGTTTGCGGCGGAGTCTATTTTGTAAAAAAAGGCGTTCGGAGTAAGGTAATCTATAAAATCATGCAACTCAGCCATAATGACCCTTTCCTTCATACAATCCATACTAATATTACAAATGCGAAAGTAACTCTGTCTGTCTGTTACCTTTTTATGCTTAAACCGCTGAACCGATTGAGATGAAATTTGGTATAGAGATACTTTGAATTCCGGGGCCTTCCCAAAGAGTCCTTACTAAAGATAGTTTTTATCTGGAAATTCATCACCTAAGGGGGTGAAAAGGGGGGAGAAAGTTACTATATATACAAGTTCCGCGCGGACGAAGTCGCGGGCAAAAGCTAGTGACAAATATAGCTGCTGCAGCTGTCAATATCATTGTTAGTGTCAGTTTACTACGGATATTTAAGATATTTTATTGTAATATGAGGCGGATCAAGAAAAGTGTCTCATTCACCGTCCTAAACCCAAATCGTAAGTGAGGAAACTGTTTATATTTTTTAAAAATAATTGACGGAGCTGAAAATTCTGAAACTTTTTCAGGTGCTAAAGAAGGTTATTCCTATCACCAAAAAAAAATCAGGCAATTCTAAAATTTTCATCTATTCCCCATTGTGTGTAAGCGTAAGAAAAAATCTAAAAATAATACACAACTTACACAAGTTCCATAAAAGTTACAATAAAATGGTCCAGTTGAACCAAATTAACAAATACCCAGTTTTTGCATGGAATTGGGTATCTTTACACACATCTTTAAGTTGAACCAAATAAACAAAAACCCATTTTTTGCATGGAATAGGGTATCTTTACACACATCTATATTTTTGTGTAAACTTTCACAGCCATGGATGTGTGTAATTTTACGCTTTATTTAGACTCCATGAGTGTTTATAACAATAATCGAATTTATAACTAATCCTATATACTATTATACATGTGAAAGTTTGGATGTTTGGATGTCTGGATGTTTGTTACTCAATCACGCTTTAACGGCTAAACCGATTTGGATGAAATTTTGCACGAAGATAGTTTATAGCCAGGATTAAAATATAAGGAAAACTTGTGAAACTTGTGTTGTAGGAAAAGGTTTTTTCTAGAGAGAACAGACCAATTGTGTTTGAGATTCCAATAAGCCGGTACTCTGGGATCCCAGAGAAATTGAGGGCAACCCTCAAATTTTAAAGGCACGCATGTAGTGATTTCGGTATTTTCTATTATAACTCGAGTATTTACCCTCGGAAATTGCAACTTTGGTAAAGTGGAACTGATGATGAAGACCACAGATGACTTAAGGATGACTCACGGTAGAACGGGCCGTGTCCGGCCCGGGCCGTTTTTTAAGAAAAACGTCGGCGTTTTTGCGCGGCCGAGCCATACCGAAGCAAGGCCGAGCCACGGCCAAGGCTCGGAAGCGGCTCGGTGTCGGCACAGCCCGGCTGCGGGCTTACGTATGGCTCGGCGGCGTAAAAACGCCGTCGTTTTTCTTATCTGTTGCAAATCACCTGTTGCAAATTTTAGCAAAAATAACTGAACCTGTTTTGATGAAACTTTCCAATACTGTAGTTGAGTGAGACCTCAGTGTAGGACCCAGCGTGGCGTTTTTTTGGTATTATCTCTTCAGAAGGTGAAATAAAGATTGAAAATTTATATAGGACTTTATCTTTTTTAAGATAAAGAAAAGATAGGGATAGATAAAGAAAACTTATTTCAGCGTTTTGAAATAAAATCTTCTAAAGGGATTAAAACTTGCTTGAAAGTTTGTATGTATAAATCCAGTACGGTATCAGAAATAATGATTATAATGAACAAGGCACTGAGAAAAGTGGAGAGATGGTGCGAGTGTCACCAATTATCCATTAATCCAGGCAAAACTGTAGGTTTCCTAGGAAAAGGACCCTTCGCGGCATACATCAGTTAAAGCTGTACGGAAGGATACTAGAACTGTCCAATGACGTGACATATCTAGGTGTCACACTGGATAAGGAACTGAACTGGAAAAAGCATACAGATCTCACATTACAAAGGCACTAAGGGTATTTGGAATGTGTAGATCAGCGTATGGCAAAACATGGGGACTAAACCCTAAGGTACTGAAGTGGATCTACACCATGATGGTGAGACCCATAATACTGTACGGTAGCCTGGAATGGTGGCCAAGGATTTTAATGAGCACATGCAGAGAGACCCTGAGGAAGGTGCAGAGAACGAAATGCATGGCTATAACAGGGGCGTTTCGAACCACGCCTACAGCGGCGCTAGAAGTCCTACTGGACCTACCACCACTTCACATGGTGATTAAGTCAGAGGCGCGCAAATCGCTCTACAGATTAAGAACTCTTGGACTGTGGAGCGATAGCAAGCCGAAGACTAAGCACACAAACATGGAGACTGACGGTTTCTAAAACAGAATAACAAACATGGGATGCGACAAAATGCTACCCAAGTATGTATTATATAGGAACAACACAACAAAAGTTCCATCCAGGGCCGAGTGGGCTGAAGGTCTAGAACCACCACGGTCTGGTATCGAATACTCGCAGACTCTTACCGAAAGCAAATGCTTGGGTTTTTACAGAAAATACACAACTGAAGTTATAGGGGCACAATGCCACTTATCTACCGAATTTCAAGAAAAAATATATGAGTGGGTATCTATAGTAAAATCATACTTCCCACCAACTATTATTATTATTATTACATTTATTTAATAAACAGAGTATATAAACATGGGTCTCACAAAACTGTCGGAACAGTTTGTCTGTGTGATTATAAACATAATAATACAGAGTTAATAATTAATTAATTAGGTACTAATTTATAAATAGGTTTAGGTTAGACACATGTTTAACCTAACCTAAATCATGCATACAGTTACTTATGTGTTATGATACTTAAATAATGTCGTTATAATTTTCTTTTAAAGTCGTTTTTTATTCTTTCACGGCTGATAGTTTCTGGTAGACTGTTCAGAAGGTAAGGGATACGTTTTTTTAAGGTTCTGTCGCCATAAAAGTTTTTAACCTTCGGTACGCTCAGTTTACCGGACGCCATAGCCCTAGTAACATAAGTATTATCGACTGTTTTTAACAAGCTATTTTCAGAGCTAGGTTCCAGACTGCTATGGTTATTTATAAGTAGTAAATATTTATGTTTAAGACTAACTGGCAGTATTTTACAGATTTTGAAAAGAAGTTTATAGTTACCTTTACATTTGTGTCTAGTTTTATTGTTTACTAATAATTTAACAAATCTAAGTTGTATGTTTTCTAACCTAACAATGTTTGTTTTAGTTGAGAGTCCATAGCTGTCAAGGGCATAACTCAAAATAGAGTCTACTAGTGACATATATAAGCACCTTAAAGTACTAATTGGTATCCTGAAACTTAGATGAAAAAAATTGCCTAATAATATTCTTAGTTTATCGCAGATAAAGTTAGTATGAACATTCCAAGAGAAGTTTTCGTCTACTTTCATGCCTAAATAAGTTACATATTTAGATCTTTTTATAGGTTCACAAATACAATTTACCATATTATTATGAAGGCATTCAAAGGTGTGGGTATACATAGGGGGAGGAGTGCTAACGGGGCATAAGTGTGGTGAATGGATCAATAAAAAATTGGTTTTATCAGTATTGAGAAGTATTCCATTGTCATGGGACCATGCAATGACTGAATCAATATCTCGTTGAACTAGATGGACGGTGTCTGCGAGGTCTGTGCCAGCTCGTAGGATGCAGAGGTCATCGGCAAACATGTGCGCTGAGCAGTGTTGTAGTACATTGCTCAGGCTATTGACGTGCATCAGGTAGAGCACAGGAGAACAGTCCGAACCCTGTGGCACTCCACATCCCACATTATGCTCACTACAAAAGGTGTTACCTATTCTCACCATGTAGGAACGCGAGGTGAGATAATCGCGAAACCATTCGTTTAACGGTTCGCCCACTCCACACTCGTACATGGCGTTCAATAAGGTGTTCGATTCTAAGGTATCAAACGCTTTTTTAAAGTCAAAGAATACTGCTAATACATGTTTTTTGTCATTTAGATAATTATTTATTTCATCTGTAAATTTGGATATTAGAGTAGTGGTACTCTTACCTTTTTGGAAGCCATGTTGACAAGGGTTCAAAATGTTATGTTTACTAAGGTAGTTACCAAGCTGGTCATTTATGCTTTTTTCCATTATTTTATCAATACTTGATAATATTGCGATAGGCCTGTAATTACAGAACGATTTACGATCACCTTTTTTGTAGATTGGTCGTACAATAGCTTGTTTTAATTTATTAGGAAATGTATGAAGTTTAACTGATAAATTGACTAACTTGGCAATCACTGGGCTTATTTTATCTGCTACTAGCTTAATATCTGACATACGTATCTGATCACTACCCAGTGATTTATTAATATTCATTTTGTTGATATTTTTTTTGATTTGTTAGCTTTTGACGGGTTGCCATCTCATAAACAGGTTTGGTTTTTTTACATAGTCATCTCTTTTAATCCAGGTATCATTACATGTGTGCTTGATTGCTTTAATTTCTTCAGAGAAAGTAGTAGCAAACTTGTTACATAGGTAATCGTCATTGTTGGAGTTTTTCATATTGGAATGTATAATATCATCTAAGCTCTTATTATTCTTTCCTTAAAGTAAATGTATACGTTCCCATATTTTCTTTATGTTTTTATTACATTCAGCTATGCATTTTTTGTCATATGAGTTTTTACATTTATTCAGAGCTTTAGTACATTTATTCCTGTATTTAGTATATCTTAGTCGCTTTAGCATGTTTTTTGGTTCATTACACCATATGTTAAAAAGTGTATCTCTCTCAATGATCATTTTCTTTAAATTATCATTAAACCAAGGTTTATTGATTCTGGTATTGTTGTGCCGGTTTGATTTAAGTATGTAGGAATCATTGTATATGTTAACAAACACCTGTGATATGGTGTTGTATAGTTCTATAGGACAATTTATTGATAACATGTCTTCGAAATTAGTATCTAAAAGCTTTTCTCTAACAGCTCGGTTGTCTAGGACACGTCGCTTGCTATAGTTGCTATGAGATGGATCACTCGTATTGCTATGAATGTAAGTGCAGGCGGCGGAATTACGCATTAAAGCATGATTCCATTGCACCACAGTTGATACGTACTAATGATCAGATATTTTATGCTCGATTACAGCCGAGTAAGTACATGCCCTTGACATGGAGGTTCTTAAGTAAATATGATCTATACAGTATTCAACTACATTTCCCATAACAATTTCCTTACGAGTTGTTTGATGAATGCATCTTGTTAATCCAGATTCGGTCATGATAGTTTCGTATTTTATGACATTACTAGCTTTTGCCCGCGACTTCGTCCGCGTGAACTTTAGTATTAACTTCAATTTTTTATTTCATCCACTACCGTTAGGTAATAATTCCTAAGATAGCATTCAATGTCTGCAAAATATAGATAATTTACCTGTAGGGCTAGAGTCACCTATAACTGTTCTGCCGTTTTAAGGTGTCTGAGTAGGTAACAATCATCCAAAATTACAGACGTTTGCAATTATATTATGATAATGAGTAGGTAGAGAGTTACAAATTATACCCAATTATGGTTTTCAATACTTGTGTGAATGTTGCTCTTGTAAATAAGAGTCATGTACAATTTATTACTCTTCTTATAAACCATTCAATTTAGTTCAGTTTACATGTATTACTTTGAGGGCTGAATCACGAAAGTGACTACTTCCTAACCAAGTAACCACACCCACGAAGCCCGGTTTTTTTTATGAAACATGCACTTACTGAATTCTTACCCTGCGCTCCCTCTTCTTAGTCGTAAAAGCGATTGTTGTGAACTCGAAATTGGAGCCCCGGCAGAATTTAGAAGCCTAGAGCTACTTCCCTCCTTCCAAGTAGCCACCTTCTAACAATTTGAAGCTAGGCGGAAGTTTTTTTTTTCGACCAAAGAGGGAGTAAGATCGATGCAATATCCTTCCATATCTCTCGCACGCACGCACCTCCTAATCTATACATCTATCTATACATATAATAAAGCTGAAGAGGGTCGAAAGTCTGTACATGGAAGTAATTGAAAAAAAAAATGGCTAGGGATACTTAAAATCGATAACAGAACACGTTCCAACAGTTTTTAGAATTTTTGTCTGTTTGTCTGTTTATCTGTTTGTCTGTTTATGTGACCGCGCATCACGTGAAAACGGCTAAACCGATTTAAATAAAATTTAGTATAGAGATAGTTTGAGTCCCAAGGAAGGACATAGGGTAGTTTTTATCCCGAAAATCAACCCATAAGGGGATGAAATGGGGGTGGAAGTTTGTATGGAGCTACTAAACCGTTGCACCGATTTGGATGAAATTTGGTATATAAATAGTTTGAGTCCCGGGGAAGGTCAAAAGATATGTTTTTTCCCGAAAATCGTCCACTAAGGGGGTAAAACGGGGGGGTGAAAATTTGGATTTAACCTATTTTGATAAAATTTGGTTTAGAGGTAGTTTAAGTTTTAAGAAAGGACATTGGATAGTTTTTATCCCGGAAATGTTCCACTAAGGGGGTGAAATGGGGGTTGAAATTTTGGATGGACTCCGTTTAGATTAAATTTGGTATAGAGATAGTTTGAGTCCCGGAGAATGACAACAGATACTTTGAATCCCGAAAATCATCCCCTAAGGGGATGAAATAGGGCTGAAAATGTGGATAAATCCCATTTATTTAAAATTTGGTAAAGAGATAGGAATCCCAGGGAAGGACAATGCATAGTTTTTATCCTGAAAAATCATCTCCTGAGGGGGTGAAATGAGGGGTGAAATTTGGATAGAACCCATTTAGATGAAATTTGGTATGGAGATAGTTAGTCCTGGGGACGGACATACAATAATTTTTAGTCCAGAAATCATATCCTAAAGGGGTGAAATGGGAGGTGAAAATTTGGATGGAACCCATTTACGGTATAGCGAGTTGGTGTCCTGGGGAAGCACATTGGATAGTTTTATTCCGAAAATTGGGGGCGAAAATTTGTTAGTGACCCATTTTGATAAAATTTGGTTGAAAGATAGTTTGAGTCCTGGTAAAGGACATATGATAGTTTTAAATTCCAGAAATCATCCCCTGATGGGGTGAAATTGGGGGTGAAAATTTAGATGTAACCCATTTAGTTGAAATTTCGTCTAAAGAAAGTTTGAGTCCCTGAGTATGACAACGGATAGTTTTAAACCCGAAAATCATCCACTCAGAGATAAAATTGGGGGTGAAAATTTGAATAAAACCCATTTAGATGAAATTTGGTAAAGAGATAGAAGCAGTCCCAGGGAAGGACAATGCATAGTTCTTATCCCGAAAATCATCACCTGAGGTGGTGAAATGAGGGTTGAAGATTTGGATAGAACCCATTTAGATTAAATTTGGTAAAGAGAGAACTAGAGTCCAAGGAAAGGACACAGAATAATTTTTATTCCGGAACACATGAAAGTAAGGGGCTGAAATAGTGGATGGAAATTTGGATGGAACCCATTTACGGTATAGCAATAGTTGGAGTCCTGGGGAAGAACATAGGATAGTTTTATCCCGAAAATCATCCCCTAAGGGGATGTAATTGGGGGTGGAAATTCGTTTGTGACCCATTTTGATAAAATTTGGTTGAAAGATAGTTTGAATCCCGGAAAAGGACATATGATAGTTTTTATTCCAGAAATCATTTGATTTAGCACATTTAAATGAAATTTGGTATAGAGATAGTTTGAGTCGCGGAGACGGACAACGGATAGCTTTTACCCCGAAAATAATCCCCTAAGGGGATAAAATAGGGGGAGAATATTTGGGTAGAACCCATTTAGATGACATTTTGTATAGAGATAGTGAGAGTCCTGGATAAGGACATAAGATCATTTTTATTCCAGAAATCATCCCCTAATGGGGTGAAATTGGGGGTGGAAATTTGGATGTAACCCATTTACGGTATAGCGATAGTTGGGATTCCTGGACAAAGACATATTATGATAGTTTTTATTCCGGATATCATCCCCTAAGGGGGTGAAATGGAGGTGAAAATTTGGATGGAACCCATTTACGGTAGAGCGATAGTTGGGAGTCCTGGGAAAGGACATGTACAAAGGATAGTTTTATACCAAAAATCCTCCCCTAAGGGGTGAAAATTTGAATGTGAGTGACCCATTTAGATGAAATTTGGTTTACAGATAGTTTGAGTTCCGGGAAAGGACATAGGATAGTTTTATGTGATGTGACCTATTTGGTTAATTCAATTCAATCCAAATTACTTATTTCAGACTATGTCCATATCATGTTAGTAACAATAAAAACTTATAAAACACAAGTTACCAGTTAAGAGATAGTTTGAGTGCTGGGAAAGGACATATCTTGGGTTTGTGCTAAGGACGGTAAAAGGATTTACAAATATGAAGGCCATAGCTACATTGTACAACGCCTTAGTGCGGAGTCAGCTAGAATGCAATGCGGAAATATGGGCTCCTCACGAAGCTAAGTACACTCTCATGTTGGAGCGAATACAAAATAAATATATTAGGTACTAGCTTTTGCCCGCGACTTCGTCCGCGCGGAAATCGTTTATATCGTAACTTTCTCCCCCCTTTTCACCCCCTTCGGTGATGATTTTCCAGATAAAAACTATCTTTAGTAAGGATTCTTTGGGAAGGCCCCGGAATTCAAAGTATCTCTATACCAAATTTAATCTCAATCGGTTCAGCGGTTTAAGCATGAAAAGGTAACAGACAGACATAGTTACTTTCGCATTTGTAATATTAGTATAGATTGTATGAAGTAAAGGGTATCGATGCATGTAGGCTTTTTTCAGTATTATTTTGCATATTTTCATATCACACGGCCTTTTCGGACCTTTTCTACTAAACCGTAGGATTAAATTAACTGACTTGTAATTTAAACATTTTATATGTTACATCGAATAGTTTTCAAAATAGCCATAATAAAACGTCTTTTTACCCCGTTTTAGAAAACATCTTCGAAACAACCGCCATAAGGTACCTTTACCCTTGGAACGTCACATACATATATTTACCTATGTAATGTTCCTATTCCCCAGAACTCCCAACTACCGCTATACCGTAAATAGGTTCCATCCAATATTTCACCCCCTATTTCACCTCTTTAGAGGATGATTTTTGGGATAAAAACTATCCGTTGTCATTCTCCAGGACTCAAACTATCTCTATACAAAATTTCATCTAAATGGGCTACATCCAAATTTTCACCCCCATTTCACCCCCTTAGGGGATCATTTCCGGTATAGAAACTATCATATGTCCTTTTCCAGGACTCAAACTATCTTTAAACCAAATTTTATCAAAATGTGTCACAAACAAATTTCCACCCCCAATTACACCCGCTTAGGGGATGATTTTCGGGATAAAACTATCCTTTGTCCTTCCTTTACTACCGCTATACCGTAAATAGGTTCCATCCAATATTTCACCCCCTATTTCACCTCTTTAGAGGATGATTTTTGGGATAAAAACTATCCGTTGTCATTCTCCAGGACTCAAACTATCTCTATACAAAATTTCATTTAAATGTGCTACATCCAAATTTTCACCCCCATTTCACCCCCTTGGGGGATCATTTCCGGAATAGAAACTATCATATGTCCTTTTCCAGGACTCAAACTATCTTTCAACCAAATTTTATCAAAATGTGTCACAAACAAATTTCCACCCCCAATTACACCCGCTTAGGGGATGATTTTCGGGATAAAACTATACTTTGTCCTTCCTTTACTATCGCTATACCGTAAATGGGTTCAATCCAAATTTTGATCCACCATTTCTCACCCCCTTAGGGGATGATTTCCTCCTTTCATGTATTCCAGAATAAAAATTATTCTATGTTCTTTCCTTGGACTGAGACCTCTCTCTATACCAAATTTCATCTGATTGGGTTCTATCGTAATCTTCAAGCCTCATTTTACCACCTCAGGAAATGATTTTTCGGGATAAAAACTATGCATTGTCCTTCCCTGGGACTCCTTCTATCTCTTTACCAAATTTCATCTAAATAGGTTTATCCAAATTTTAACCCCCTATTTCATCCCTGAGGGGATGATTTTTGGGATTAAAACTATCCGTTGTCATACTCCGGGACTCAAACTATCGTTCAACCAAATTTTATCAAAAAGGGTCACAAAAAAATTTTCACCCCCAAATACACCCTCTTAGTGGGATGATTTTCGGGAGTAAACTATCCTATGTCCTTCTTCAAGACTACAATTCGCTTTACACGTAATGGGTTCCATCCAAATTTTCATCCCCTTAGGAGATGATTTCTGGACTAAAAAATATTTTAAGTCCTTCCCCAGGACTCTTAACTATCTCCATACCAAATTTCTTCTAAATCGGTTCCATCCAAATTTTCACCCCTCATTTCACCCCCTCAGGAGATGATTTTCAGGATAAAAACTATGCATTGTCCTTCCCTGGGACTTTTTCTATCTCTATACCAAATTTTAACTAAATGGGATTTATCTACATTTTCATCCCTATTTCATCCCCTTGGGGGATGATCTTCCGGATTCAAACTATCCATTGTCATTCTCCGGGACTCAAACTATATCTATACCTACCAAATTTGGTCTAAACGGAGTCCATCCAAAATTTCACCCCCCATTTCACCCCCTTAGGGGATGATTTCCAGAATAAAAACTATACAATGTCATTCCCCAGAACTTAAACTACCTCTAAACCAAATTTTATCAAAATGGGTTACATCCAAATTTTCACCCCTCCATTTTACCCCCTACAGGGAAGATTTTCGGGATAAAACCTATCCTTTGACCTTCCCCGGGACTAAAACTAATTAAATACTAAATTTTATCCAAATCGGTGCAGCGGTTTAAGTAGCTCTATACAAATTTCCACCCCCCATTTCATCCCCTTAGGGGTTGATTTTTAGGATAAAAACTACCCTAAGTCCTTCCCCAGGACTCAAACTATCTCTATACCAAATTTCATCTTAATCGGTTCAGCCGTTTTCATGTGATGCGCGGTCACATAAACAGACAAACAGATAAACAGACAAACAGACAAAAATTCTAAAAACTGTTGGAACGTGTTCTGTTATCGATTTTAAGTATCCCTAGCCAATTTTTTTTCGAATATCTTCCATGTACAGACTTTCGACCCTCTTCAGCTTTATTATATGTATAGATGGAGTGCCTGAAATGCAGAAAAACTCTATCCAAAAAAAAGCACACTTTTCATGCCAGGGTCCCTGCCAAGGGACATTCCATCGAAATTGCGTCAAGGGCCTGACAGCGGACGTGAAAGCTGGTAAGAACCGCATCCACTGCAATAACTGCGAGGATCACGACTCAGAAGTTGAGGAAATGGACAATACTGACCAGGACTTTGAAAAAATCTTAAAAGATATACAAAAGAAGGTCAGTGCCATACCAGGATTCATAAAGCAACTGGACTCCATTAAACTAAGCATGAGGGTCTGACAAATATGACTGCTTGATTGCAGAACACGCTAAATCTAAGGATAAAATAATCGCACTAGAGAAAACAGTGTCCAACATAAATAATAAGTGCGTTAATCTAGAAAAATGTAACATTTCCTTGGAACAGAAAATGTTAGAGTACGAGCAAAGCTCTCGTAAACACAACATCGAAATCGTTGGCATCGAACAACTGCCAAATGAAAATATTATGAATGTAGTAACAAAACTTAGTCAAATTCAGAATGTTAACAGCACGGATGTGGAGTTTGCGCAACGCCACCAACAACGCAAGACAAACGACGATAATAAACCAGCCCCCATCATCATCGGCTTTAAGACGTCTGGTACCGCGTCCCGTGACGCATGGCTGTCTCAGCGACGAAAGGTCTCGACCATCACCAGCGACATAGTGACAAACGGAGCTAAGGTGCACAGAATCTTCATAAACGAAGACTTACCCAAGCAGACCCGTGCCTTGATATGGAACGCGAAAAAGAAACTTCACAATGCTTATAAATTTATATGGATCTCAAACGGTAAAGTTTTAGCAAAAAACACTGAAGAGGATAAGACCATCTGGATAAGATCGGAGAGCGATATCGGCGACCTACTAAAGTGATTAATTCACTTATAAGTTTACGACTACCTTATTAACCAGCACTGACATTCGCGGATCTGAGTAATATTGAGTCCATAACCGAAGACTCAATAAACACGGTTAAGTCTGACAGCTTCAACGACTGGTGGACCTCCCTACATCATCTAAATAATCAATTATGTATTCTTCATATAAATATTCGCTCTATAAAGAAAAACTTCGCAGAGTTACTCTTAACACTAAAAGACAATTTAAGAGATATAGATATTCTAGTTATAACTGAACCTAATATTAATTTATCTTTATTATGTTTTTATAATTTAGCAGGTTACGACCTTCATAGTTTCATTCGTCCTGGCCTAGGCGGGGGAGTTCTTGTTTACACCCGCGAGGGACTCCAAGCTTGTACCAATGACACTCCCGCGACGAATCTACGTTCAGCCGAATGTGTTTCCATCTCACTTATTAGCAACGAGGAACTTTTTTACGTTTTATGTATCTACAGACCGCCTAAAATACTCAAACAAGATAAAACTGACGAATTTCTAGAGGACTTATGTCTGTTACTTAAAAGTTTTCCAAAAAAGGATAATTTAGTATTTTGTGGTGATATAAACATCAATTTGTTAAATAAACAAAACAATCTATCTATACATATAATAAAGCTGTAGAGGGTCGAAAGTCTGTACATTGAAGATATTGCCAAAAAAATCTGTTGAGGGGTCTTAGAATCGATAACAGAACACACTTCAACAGTTTTTAAAATTTTTGTCTGTTTGTCGGTTTGTCTGTCTGTTTATATGTAACGACATCACGTGAAAACGAGCGAATTGATTAATATGAATCTTTTACTAAAAGTTTAAGTGGATCTTCAGCCAGGCTATAGGTAATAAAAATCCTAAAGATGAGGGTTCAAGGAGGGTAAAAAATGGTGTTAATAGTTGTATGGGAACTCCTTTAATCCATGAGCTAAAGACTTGAAAGTTGGCAAGCATATACTTGACTAGAAGAACCCCATTCAACATTTGCGAAATGTTAGGGATAAAACGTGAAAATTATGGGATGAAAAATAGGTGGTGAGGCGATTACAGATTATAATTCTACTTATTACAATTATAAATCCCGATGGGAACAAGTGAAGATGATTTAAACTAACTTTCAAGGAAATGCTGTTTAATACAGTTTAAAATACATCTTATAGTTTATGTGGAGTGTTTCGCTAGGCGATAGAAAGGCAAGTGTATGTGAGAGTGTCTGTGATTGGTTAACTACAACTTTGTCGTGATGTGTGAGTGTTTGATTGGTGAAAGGAATACAAGCTAAAGTGAACGTTAATGCAAATGTGTAAGTGTCATTTTTGTGTTCTTAAGACTAAATATTAAAACTAGTTTACGGAGCGGCGCGAACATTTTCCCGCCCCTTGAAAGCTCCTGCAAGCTTTCAAGCTCAACTATCGGCGGGCAGCAAACATAGGCGGTTGAGAGCTCGGCGTACAGTCCCGTTGGCGGTTTTGACGTCTGCGACGTGTGGCACTCCATCCGGCCCGGGGAATAGTTTGCTGACTCGTCCCAGGCGCCAGTACAGAGGTGGAGACTCATCTTTTATTAGGACCAGATCATCCAGGCGCAAATTTCGTCCTTGGACACGTCCTCCATATAATATATACTAGCTTTTGCCCGCGACTTCGTCCGCGCGGAACTCGTTTATATTGTAACTTTCTCCCCCCTTTTCACCCCCTTAGGTGATGAATTTCCAGATAAAAACTATCTTTAGTAAAGACTCTTTGGGAAGGCCCCGGAATTCAAAGTATCTCTATACCAAATTTCATCTGAATCGGTTCAGCGGTTTAAGCATAAAAAGGTAACAGAAAGACAGAGTTACTTTCGCATTTGTAATATTAGTATAGATTGTATGAAGGAAAGGGTCATTATGGCTGAGTTGCATGATTTTATAGATTACCTTACTCCGAACGCCTTTTTTTACAAAATAGACTCCGCCGCAAACTTGGTTTCTATGACCCGCCTCACCATAATAGATGCATGTAGGCTTTTTTCAGTATTATTTTGCATATTTTCATATCACACGGCCGTAAGGACCTTTTCTACTAAACCGTAGGACTAAATTAACTGACTTGTAATTTAAATATTTTATATTAAAAATAAAGATACGTCAACAAAATGTTACATCGAATAGTTTTCAAAATAGCCATAATAAAACGTCTTTTTTACCCCGTTTTAGAAAACATCTTCGAAACTACCGCCATAAGGTACCTTTACCGTTGGAACGTCACATACATATATTTACCTATGTAATGTTCCTATTCCCCAGGACTCCCAACTACCGCTATACCGTAAATAGGTTCCATCCAATATTTCACCCCCTATATCACCTCTTTAGAGGATGATTTTAGGGATAAAAACTATCCGTTGTCATTCTCCAGGACTAAAACAATCTCTATACAAAATTTCATCTAAATAGGCTACATCCAAATTTTCACCCCCATTTCACCCCCTTGGGGGATCATTTCCGGAATAGAAACTATCATATGTCCTTTTCCAGGACTCAAACTATCTTTCAACCAAATTTTATCAAAATGTGTCACAAACAAATTTCCACCCCCAATTACACCCCCTTAGGGGATGATCTTCGGGATAAAACTATTCTTTGTCCTTCCTTTACTATCGCTATACCGTAAATGGGTTCAATCCAAATTTTCATCCACCATTTCTCACCCCCTTAGGGGATGATTTCCTCCTTTCATGTATTCCAGAATAAAAATTATTCTATGTTCTTTCCTTGGACTGAGACCTCTCTCTATACCAAATTTCATCTGAATGGGTTCTATCGTAATCTTCAAGCCTCATTTCACCACCTCAGGAAATGATTTTTCGGGATAAAAACTATGCCTCGTCCTTCCCTGGGACTCCTTTTATCTCTTAACCAAATTTCATCTAAATGGGTTTTATCCAAATTTTCACCCCCTATTTCATCCCTGAGGGGATGGTTTTCGGGATTAAAACTATCCGTTGTCATACTCAGGGACTCAAACTATCGTTCAACCAAATTTTATCAAAATGGGTCACAAACAAATTTTCACCCCCAAATACACCCCCTTAGTGGGATGATTTTCGGGAGTAAACTATCCTAAGTCCTTCTTCAAGACTCCAACTCGCTTTACCCGTAAATGGGTTCCATCCAAATTTTCATACCCCATTTCATCCCCTTAGGAGATGATTCCTGGGCTAAAAAATATTTTAAGTCCTTCCCCAGGACTCTTAACTATCTCCATACCAAATTTCTTCTAAATCGGTTCTATCCAAATTTTCACCCCTCATTTCACCCCCTCAGGAGATGATTTTTCAGGATAAAAACTATGCATTGTCCTTCCCTGGGACTTTTTCTATCTCTATACCAAATTTTAACTAAATGAGATTTTTCCACATTTTCATCCCTATTTCTTCCCCTTGGGGGATGATTTTCGGGATTCAAACTATCCATTGTCATTCTCCGGGACTCAAACTATCTATACCTACCAAATTTGGTCTAAACGGAGTCCATCCAAAATTTCACCCCCAATTTCACCCCTTTAGGGGATGATTTCCAGAATAAAAACTATCCAATGTCATTCCCCAGAACTTAAACTACCTCTAAACCAAATTTTATCAAAATGGGTTACATCCAAATTTTCACCCCTCCATTTTACCCCCTACAGGGAAGATTTTCGGGATAAAACCTATCCTTTGACCTTCCCCGGGACTAAAACTAATTAAATATCAAATTTTATCCAAATCGGTGCAGCGGTTTAAGTAGCTCCATACAAATTTCCACCCCCCATTTCATCCCCTTAGGGGTTGATTTTTAGGATAAAAACTACCCTAAGTCCTTCCCCAGGACTCAAACTATCTCTATACTAAATTTTATCTTAATCGGTTCAGCCGTTTTCATGTGATGCGCGGTCACATAAACAGACAAACAGATAAACAGACAAACAGACAAAAATTCTAAAAACTGTTGGAACGTGTTCTGTTATCGATTTTAAGTATCCCTACCCAATTTTTTTTCGAATATCTTTCATGTACAGACTTTCGACCCTCTTCAGCTTTATTATATGTATAGATAGACTAGCTTTTGCCCGCGACTTCGTCCGCGCGGAACTCGTTTATATAGTAACTTTCTCCCCCCTTTTCACCCCCTTAGGTGATGAATTTCCAGATAAAAACTATCTTTAGTAAGGACTCTTTGGGAAGGCCCCGGAATTCAAAGTATCTCTATACCAAATTTCATCTCAATCGGTTCAGCGGTTTAAGCATAAAAAGGTAACAGACAGACAGAGTTACTTTCACATTTGTAATATTAGTATGGATTGTATGAAGGAAAGGGTCATTATGGCTGAGTTGCATGATTTTATAGATTACCTTACTCCGAACGCCTTTTTTTACAAAATAGACTCCGCCGCAAACTTGGTTTCTATGACCCGCCTCACCATAATAGATGCATGTAGGCTTTTTTCAGTATTATTTTGCATATTTTCATATCACATGGCCGTAAGGACCTTTTCTACTAAACCGTAGGACTAAATTAACTGACTTGTAATTTAAATATTTTATTTTAAAAATAAAGATACGTCAACAAAATGTTACATCGAATAGTTTTCAAAATAGCCATAATAAAACGTCTTTTTACCCCGTTTTAGAAAACATCTTCGAAACAACCGCCATAAGGTACCTTTACCCTTGGAACGTCACATACATATATTTACCTATGTAATGTTCCTATTCCCCAGGACTCCCAACTACCGCTATACCGTAAATAGGTTCCATCCAATATTTCACCCCCTATTTCACCTCTTTAGAGGATGATTTTTGGGATAAAAACTATCCGTTGTCATTCTCCAGGACTCAAACTATCTCTATACAAAATTTCATTTAAATGTGCTACATCCAAATTTTCACCCCCATTTCACCCCCTTGGGGGATCATTTCCGGAATAGAAACTATCATATGTCCTTTTCCAGGACTCAAACTATCTTTCAACCAAATTTTATCAAAATGTGTCACAAACAAATTTCCACCCCCAATTACACCCGCTTAGGGGATGATTTTCGGGATAAAACTATACTTTGTCCTTCCTTTACTATCGCTATACCGTAAATGGGTTCAATCCAAATTTTCATCCACCATTTCTCACCCCCTTAGGGGATGATTTCCTCCTTTCATGTATTCCAGAATAAAAATTATTCTATGTTCTTTCCTTGGACTGAGACCTCTCTCTATACCAAATTTCATCTGAATGGGTTCTATCGTAATCTTCAAGCCTCATTTTACCACCTCAGGAAATGATTTTTCGGGATAAAAACTATGCATTGTCCTTCCCTGGGACTACTTCTATATCTTTACCAAATTTCATCTAAATAGGTTTATCCAAATTTTCACCCCCTATTTTATCCCTGAGGGGATGATTTTCGGGATTAAAACTATCCGTTGTCATACTCCGGGACTCAAACTATCGTTCAACCAAATTTTATCAAAAAGGGTCACAAAAAAATTTTCACCCCCAAATACACCCTCTTAGTGGGATGATTTTCGGGAGTAAACTATCCTATGTCCTTCTTCAAGACTCCAATTCGCTTTACCCGTAATGGGTTCCATCCAAATTTTCATCCCCTTAGGAGATGATTTCTGGACTAAAAAGTATTTTAAGTCCTTCCTTAGGACTCTTAACTATCTCCATACCAAATTTCTTCTAAATCGGTTCTATCCAAATTTTCACCCCTCATTTCACCCCCTCAGGAGATGATTTTCAGGATAAAAACTATGCATTGTCCTTCCCTGGGACTTTTTCTATCTCTATACCAAATTTTAACTAAATGGGATTTATCCACATTTTCATCCCTATTTCATCCCCTTGGGGGATGATCTTCCGGATTCAAACTATCCATTGTCATTCTCCGGGACTCAAACTATATCTATACCTACCAAATTTGGTCTAAACGGAGTCCATCCAAAATTTCACCCCCCATTTCACCCCCTTAGGGGATGATTTCCAGAATAAAAACTATACAATGTCATTCCCCAGAACTTAAACTACCTCTAAACCAAATTTTAATAAAAATGGGTTACATCCAAATTTTCACCCCTCCATTTTACCCCCTACAGGGAAGATTTTCGGGATAAAACCTATCCTTTGACCTTCCCCGGGACTAAAACTAATTAAATACTAAATTTTATCCAAATCGGTGCAGCGGTTTAAGTAGCTCTATACAAATTTCCACCCCCCATTTCATCCCCTTAGGGGTTGATTTTTAGGATAAAAACTACCCTAAGTCCTTCTCCAGGACTCAAACTATCTCTATACCAAATTTCATCTTAATCGGTTCAGCCGTTTTCATGTGATGCGCGGTCACATAAACAGACAAACAGATAAACAGATAAACAGACAAACAGACAAAAATTCTAAAAACTGTTGGAACGTGTTCTGTTATCGATTTTAAGTATCCCTACCCAATTTTTTTTCGAATATCTTTCATGTACAGACTTTCGACCCTCTTCAGCTTTATTATATGTATAGATAGACTAGCTTTTGCCCGCGACTTCGTCCGCGCGGAACTCGTTTATATAGTAACTTTCTCCCCCCTTTTCACCCCCTTAGGTGATGAATTTCCAGATAAAAACTATCTTTAGTAAGGACTCTTTGGGAAGGCCCCGGAATTCAAAGTATCTCTATACCAAATTTCATCTCAATCGGTTCAGCGGTTTAAGCATAAAAAGGTAACAGACAGACAGAGTTACTTTCACATTTGTAATATTAGTATGGATTGTATGAAGGAAAGGGTCATTATGGCTGAGTTGCATGATTTTATAGATTACCTTACTCCGAACGCCTTTTTTTACAAAATAGACTCCGCCGCAAACTTGGTTTCTATGACCCGCCTCACCATAATAGATGCATGTAGGCTTTTTTCAGTATTATTTTGCATATTTTCATATCACATGGCCGTAAGGACCTTTTCTACTAAACCGTAGGACTAAATTAACTGACTTGTAATTTAAATATTTTATTTTAAAAATAAAGATACGTCAACAAAATGTTACATCGAATAGTTTTCAAAATAGCCATAATAAAACGTCTTTTTACCCCGTTTTAGAAAACATCTTCGAAACAACCGCCATAAGGTACCTTTACCCTTGGAACGTCACATACATATATTTACCTATGTAATGTTCCTATTCCCCAGGACTCCCAACTACCGCTATACCGTAAATAGGTTCCATCCAATATTTCACCCCCTATTTCACCTCTTTAGAGGATGATTTTTGGGATAAAAACTATCCGTTGTCATTCTCCAGGACTCAAACTATCTCTATACAAAATTTCATCTAAATGGGCTACATCCAAATTTTCACCCCCATTTCACCCCCTTGGGGGATCATTTCCGGAATATAAACTATTTTCCAGGACTCAAACTATCTTTCAACCAAATTTTATCAAAATGTGTCACAAACAAATTTCCACCCCCAATTACACCCGCTTAGGGGATGATTTTCGGGATAAAACTATCCTTTGTCCTTCCTTTACTATCGCTATACCGTAAATGGGTTCAATCCAAATTTTCATCCACCATTTCTCACCCCCTTAGGGGATGATTTCCTCCTTTCATGTATTCCAGAATAAAAATTATTCTATGTTCTTTCCTTGGACTGAGACCTCTCTCTATACCAAATTTCATCTGAATGGGTTCTATCGTAATCTTCAAGCCTCATTTTACCACCTCAGGAAATGATTTTTCGGGATAAAAACTATGCATTGTCCTTCCCTGGGACTCCTTCTATATCTTTACCAAATTTCATCTAAATAGGTTTATCCAAATTTTCACCCCCTATTTTATCCCTGAGGGGATGATTTTCGGGATTAAAACTATCCGTTGTCATACTCAGGGACTCAAACTATCGTTCAACCAAATTTTATCAAAAAGGGTCACAAAAAATTTTCACCCCCAAATACACCCTCTTAGTGGGATGATTTTCGGGAGTAAACTATCCTATGTCCTTCTTCAAGACTCCAATTCGCTTTACCCGTAATGGGTTCCATCCAAATTTTCATCCCCTTAGGAGATGATTTCTGGACTAAAAAGTATTTTAAGTCCTTCCCCAGGACTCTTAACTATCTCCATACCAAATTTCTTCTAAATCGGTTCTATCCAAATTTTCACCCCTCATTTCACCCCCTCAGGAGATGATTTTCAGGATAAAAACTATGCATTGTCCTTCCCTGGGACTTTTTCTATCTCTATACCAAATTTTAACTAAATGGGATTTATCCACATTTTCATCACTATTTCATCCCCTTGGGGGATGATCTTCCGGATTCAAACTATCCATTGTCATTCTCCGGGACTCAAACTATATCTATACCTACCAAATTTGGTCTAAACGGAGTCCATCCAAAATTTCACCCCCCATTTCACCCCCTTAGGGGATGATTTCCAGAATAAAAACTATACAATGTCATTCCCCAGAACTTAAACTACCTCTAAACCAAATTTTATCAAAATGGGTTACATCCAAATTTTCACCCCTCCATTTTATCCCCTACAGGGAAGATTTTCGGGATAAAACCTATCCTTTGACCTTCCCCGGGACTAAAACTAATTAAATACTAAATTTTATCCAAATCGGTGCAGCGGTTTAAGTAGCTCTATACAAATTTCCACCCCCCATTTCATCCCCTTAGGAGTTGATTTTTAGGATAAAAACTACCCTAAGTCCTTCCCCAGGACTCAAACTATCTCTATACCAAATTTCATCTTAATCGGTTCAGCCGTTTTCATGTGATGCGCGGTCACATAAACAGACAAACAGATAAACAGATAAACAGACAAACAGACAAAAATTCTAAAAACTGTTGGAACGTGTTCTGTTATCGATTTTAAGTATCCCTAGCCAATTTTTTTCGAATATCTTTCATTTACAGACTTTCGACCCTCTTCAGCTTTATTATATGTATAGATAGATATATAAATCTCAAAAACTACTTAACGAATCGTAATAAAAATTTCCAGTTATGTACCTTATATATCAGAATAAGACATAAGCTATAATTTATGTCAAATTTCATCCCATTTAGGGACGAAAAAGGGAATTAAACTTTGTATAGAGACGAAATATTTTTGCTTCAAGGCACGCCATTTTCGGTTTTAAGTGTCAAACAATAAGCAGTATAATAGCGTAAGCAATTCGACTTATATGCAGAACTTGACGTATGAAAGACAAGTCAACGTTTCAATATCTTAAAGCCAAAATGACTCAAGTCCATATGAATGTTTACGCCATTCCATGAAATAATGGTCTAGCGATTAGGTAGATAATTGTGTGAGAAAAAAATAGAGGGCTTGCGGCAACATACCAAAATATTCTGACCTCTCAGCCCGTAATAGTTGTTTGAAGAAGCAGATGAAATAGGTTGGATAGTTCAGAAGTTGTCAACATTGACTGACCAGCATAACAACTTCGACAGATATCAATGGTTGTTATGCATTAAGGGGTCAACTAAACTGGATGCATGCCGAACATATCAGGAATTCTGTCACGCCATAAATCAACGATTTATCAAGTTTGAAAATTGGTATTTTAAGCATTAGTTGTATTATATGTGGGACATAAATTTAAACAGTATAACACGCTTTGAAACTTCATGATAGAAAGGTTCAGTTGTCAGTAAAAACATTGTTTTAGTAGCGAGCGAATAAATAAGAGTCAGTTTCTTTCTGAAGCAAGAGGCAACGCAACTGTTTGAAATTTAAAATTAACTAACAATGTATGCTAGACTAGAATGTAGCTAATTAGCTCACATGCCCAATAATATACAAGATAATTTGCTAATGCAAAGTTTTAACCAACTTCAATTCTGTATTGCGCCAAGCCACATAAATGAACATTTCCACATTTCCTTTCCACTATACCACATGAGTTGCTTTCCGAGAAAAATACGTTGATTATCAACGAAAAAACCCAAATCGCTATATGTAGGCTGATGATAATATTTGAAGAATTCCGTCGATTCCTCAAGGATCTCGGAATCAGCTTTTTCATTACATTAGTTGCTACTTAAACGGAATCATATCAGAATATGTGACACGCACTTTTTACATCAATGAGGAGTTCCATAAGTCATCTGTGGTCTTTATCGTCAGTTTCACTTCACCAAATTTGTGGATTTCGAGTGTAAATACATGAGTTACAACAGAAAATAACGAAAGCATTACACGCATGCCCAATAAAATTGAGGAGTTCTCTCAATTCCTCATGGATCACATTATTCAACGGGCTTTTTGAAAACAATGGAACCAATCTGGAGCCTATACTTCCAAATGAAAAAATAATTGTACGAATCGGTTCGTAAATGAAGGAGTTCTAAGGTAACAAATATAAAAAAAAATACTTTTAACCAATTTGAGAACGTCTTCCTTATTTTGCAGTCGATTAAAAAACTAAAATAGTTTCTGGGTACAATAATTGTCATTAACAATATACCTACGGAGGCAAAAAGGACATACAATTAAAATGCAATTTATCCATTCGTACAAGCTGAAGGACTTTAGGTAAGTGAAATTTACAACAGGATTTTGAGTGGACCTCTGAAGTTCGCTTTCGGTCTGAAATCAAATTTCTGGGATGGAGATAATGAGGTTCCACTTCTGAGCCTTTTTGACCTTCAGAGGAGGTTCCACCTTCAGGCCGCTGCCAGGGTTCGGTCTTGGACGGCCAATGGCGTTCTGTGGTTCCTCAATTTATCCCTTGAGGCCACTGAAGTTATGCAGTCTTTTGAAATTTAAGGTCTAAGGTTGGCTGTTTAAGGCTGCTTTTCTTTTTATTATTTAGAACTAGCTTTTGCCCGCGACTTCATCCGCGTAGAACTCGGTTTAAATCGTAGCTCGATACAAACTTTCACCCTGCATTTCCCTTTTAGGGGTAAATTTCCGATATAATAACTCCTTTGTCCTTCCCCGAGACTCAAAATATCTTTATCATCATCATCATCATCATCATATAAGCCGAAAGACGTCCACTGCTGGACATAGGCCTCCCCCAAAGAGTTCCAAAGTGACTAATCCTGCGCCACCCGCATCCAGCGGACTCCTGCGACCTTTACCAGGTCATCAGTCCACCTTGTGGGGGGCCTACCAACGCCGCGCCTACTAACTACCTCTATACCAAATTTTATCTAAATGGGTTGTATAGTAGCTCCATACAAATATTAACCCCCCCATTTTACCCCCTTAGGAGATGATTTCCGGGATAAAACTATCCTATGTCCTTTCCCGGAACTCAAACTATCTGTAAACCAAATTTCATCTAAATGGGTCACTCACATTCAAATTTTCACCCCTTAGGGGAGGATTTTCGGGATAAAACTATCCTATGTCCTTCCCCAGGACTCCCAACTATCGCTTTACCGTAAATGGGTTCCATCCAAATTTTCACCCCCTATTTCACCCCCTTAGGGGATGATCTCCGGAATAAAAACTATCATTTGTCCTTTCCCAAGACTCAAATTGTCTCTTAACCAGATTTCAACTAAATGAGTTCCATCCAAATCTTCACCCCTCATCTCATCCTCTCAGGCGATGATTTTCGTTACAAAAACTATGCGATTTCCTTTCCCGGAACTCCAACTATCTCTATACCGAAGTTCATCTAAATGTTCTATTCTAATTTTCATCCCTCATTTCATCCCCTAAGGAGATGATTTTTCAGGATAAAAACTTTGAGTAGTTCTTCCCTGGGACTCCCAATATCTCTATACCAAATTTCAGTTAAATGTATTTTATCCAAACTTTCACCATCTATTTCATCCCCGTAGGGGATGATAATCGGGATCGAAAATATCCTATGTTCTTCCCCAGGACTCCAACTATCGCTTTACCGTAAATGGGTTCCACCCAAATTTCCATCCACTATTTCACCCCCTTAGGGGATGATTTCCTCCTTTCATGTGTTCCGGAATAAAAATTATTCTATGTCCTTTCCTTAGACTCTACCTTTTCGGAATAAAAATTACCCTATGTTCTTTCCAAGGACTAACACCATCTCTATACCAAATTCCATTGAAATGGGTTCCATCAGAATTTTCACCCCCCATTTCACCCCTTAAGGGATGATTTCCGACACAAAAATTATCATATTTATTTTATTTTATTTTATTTATTTCCATACATACAATTATCATTACAGGATAGACCCAATGCGATAATTTTGCACAACACCTTATAACGAATTATTTATAATAACAAATTTTAAACAAAGCCATCCTTGTAAATTCACTCAGTGTACAGAAAAACAGATCTAGATCCGTCCCTATGAGGTTCAGAGTGCGCAGCGCGCGCGTCATTGGCGCCTCACGCAGCAGCTGCGTGCGCGCATGCGGTACCGACAGCAGCGGCGGCCGCCGCCGGCGCCCCACACTACGAGGAACGCATATACCTACCCTTTCCAATATCTCCGCATTGTATATAGTCTAAGCATTTTACGAAATGGAAATAATTTATAATAGCAGTTTTTTTTTGCGTAACAGATAAATCATAATTATAGTAATAACTTCGAGACTAAATCCAACAAAATATTAGGTATTTAGATATTTTAATAAATTTTTAAAAATTAATAAATTCCTGAAAAATTGTTAAAAAATGTTAATAACCTTTTTTTTCTGTATTATGATAAATTAATATTTGCGGCGTAATATTGATGATAAATCGCGCAAAAAATGTTCCCGATTATTACCTTTATATTCAGTTAGACACCATTTTTTTTTCTATTACCATATTTTCGTGTCAAAAAATAATAATAGACTGTAGGTTTCTTCATTCCTTGGTGTATGTAGTGGACACAAACATTACAAACCAATCACACACTAAACAACAACGGAAGGTGGATTTTAGGGGGTTAATATTATTTTCTCCAACTTACTCGGAAATGTTTCCATTAATGGAGTAAAAACACACCTCGAAGTTTATCGTTATATGCATTGATGAGATAATAAATTAAAAAAAATGGAAATACTTCCCGGACATGCCCGGGAAGTAAATATTATTGTGCAGGTTACTTACTTTTAATTTCATGCAAGACTACAAATTCACCATACAGCCAATTGTCCAATAGTCACGTACAAAAACCGACATAGATAGAATAATAATTGTGTCCAAATCATAAGACAGTTTTTTTAGACTTAATTATTTTCTCGGACTGATAAATATTTTGTAACAAATGTATAGTTTTTTTAAATGTCTAATGCGTTTAGGGATTGTCGATTTAACTAAATGTAATAATGCCTATATTTATATTTACTAATACTATAAGTTTTCTTTTATTTATTTTCATTGCTATGTTTTATGTGGAATCAAATATACAATTCGGACCCAATACTTTAAACTTTAATATCCTTAAAAAAAAATTAGGCGGGAAACTGGAATTCATTTTGTCAAAGATTTTCTGCCGTGTTATTTTTACGAAAATAAAATGAGTTCTACAAATAGTGACGAAGATATCCCAATGGGTACACCACCAGAATTAGCAGCAGAGGCAAAGTTGGCGAGAGCTAACTTGCTTCCGCCTAAATCCGAAGAAAAATATTTAAGAACGTTCGCAAATTTCAATTCCTGGCGAAAGAAGAAAAATACCAGTTCGTTGTCGGAAAATGTTATTTTGGCGTATTTTAACGAACTTGCAAAAGATAAAAAACCTTCTACTCTGTGGGCAATGTACTCAATGCTGAAAAGTACTATACAACTAAAATATAATATAAACATTAAGAACTACGCGAACTTATTGTCATTTTTGAAACGGAAATCATCCGGTTTCAAAAGCAAGAAATCGAAGATTCTTACCAATGAGGATATCACAATATTCTTAAATGAAGCTCCAGATGAGATTTTCCTAGCAATAAAGGTAAACATAATATTGTATAACTGACTTAAATATTATTTTCCATATTTGGACTCTATCCGTCGTATGTTAACATTATTATTTATTTGTTTCAGGTTGCTCTCATTTTAGGCGTCAACGGTGCATGCCGAATGATCGAGTTGACTAATTTAACAGTAAACGACATAACGTGCCATGATGATATACTTCTGGTAAAACTACGGGACACAAAAACTAAAATCGACCGCATGTTCGTTATTCCAAATGAGTTTGTGCCAGTTGTAAAAAAATACCAATTACTTCGTCCCAAAAGTACCAATTCGGACAGATTTTTTATAAATTATAAAAATGGGAAGTGTGTCAATCAAGTAATTGGACGGCATGCAATGGCGAAAATGCCAACACAAATCGCAAGCTACTTAAATTTAGCTGACAGCGATTGCTACACAGGCCATTGCTTTCGGCGGTCATCGGCCACCTTGCTAGCTGACTCCGGGGCAAATTTAACAACCATAAAGAGGCACGGTGGTTGGAAATCTGACGCAGTAGCCGAGAGCTATATTGAAGAATCGGTGCAAAACAAAAAGAACATATCCGAAAAAATTAATCAAACTATCACCCTTCAAACAGAATCTCAGCCATCTACATCGAATCATCAATGTAATAAAATATCAAGTCCGAAACCATCCACCTCCCGCATAGATTCTGCTCCCTTATCACCTAATCCGCAGCATTCTAACACACAATCAACAACAACTTCTAATCAAGAAAATATTCAAACCAACATAAGCGTTCCGGGGAAAAATATAACTCTGTCTTTCACGAACTGCCCTAATATGAATAATGTATCTATAACATTCAATTAAAACTCCTGACATAAGGTTTATTTTTATTACTATTAAAGTGTTGAATTTGTTTAGATTGTAGGTAGATTGTTATATAAACATGTGCGAAATAAATATAACCTTTTAAGATTTTGTTTTATTTCCTCGCATATTTGGAGAAAAGCAGTATACAGGCCTCGGCAGGAATGTCATTTCGTGGATTCGTATCTATTGAAGGACTCGGCTATGCCTCGTCCTTCAAAACCATACTCATCCACGAAATGACTTTTCCCGGCCTCTGCAGTAATATACTATTAACAATTTCAAAAACTGCAAATTGATCAGTAAGTTTTGGGATTTTCATCATCGACACTCTTTCATTGAATGATGTACGAATCGACTGATAAAATACTTTGCAACTAATGTTTTTACAAACACCTGTTAAAGTAGGTTTAAAAGTGCCGCGCGCGAGCCGCAGAGCAAACGTGATTGGTCGATTGCATGCAGCGGGGCACCGCGCCGTCCGCCATATAAATATGTCTAAGTAGGCACTGCACGAACCGGCGCGCCGCGATTTGAGAGTTTAGCGACACGATCTAACGCGTACGATCAATTATCAGTTGTTTATAATAGTTAAAATTCAATTAAGTTGTGAATCAAAAGATTAAAAAAACAGTCATATATTGAAATTATAATTCTATGTTTTTAAAATACCTACCGTAGACCGTACAAAAGTACCTACTTAGGTAGGTTTTGATACAGATTTATTTTAGGGTTCACTTAACAAAATATGTACCTAGTTATAGCCTCAGATCATAGAAAGAAGATCTGAGGTTAAAGATGAGTCTTGTTGTTTCATTGTAGTTTTATCAATGAAATAGTGTCGTAGTGCCGGTTAGTGACCAGCTAGTTTAGTGTGCGGGTTTCCGATCTCCTTTTTGGGCAAATATGCTTTCGTATGTCCGGCTGTTCAGCTGTTCCCTCTATAGGTCACATCTCTCAACTGATTCTCGTGAAATTTTGTGTGCGAGTTCGATATTGAGCGGGCAAAAATGCTTTCGTATGTCCGGCTGTCCAGCTGTTGCCTCTATAGGTCGCATCTCTCAACCGATTCTCGTGAAATTCTGTGAGTGAGTTCAAAATTAATGGGCAAAAATTTCCCCAGGTTTCCAAACTTTCACTTTAGTCGTATTAGTAAGAAAATAAATTCAATATTTAAAAAAGCAAAAATAATTACTTCCTTAAAAATGCTAATTTGTAATTGAATGGTTTTTTTTTCTTAATAATCACTCCAAGTAAATTTGTTCCTTTTTAGTTAACTAAAAAAAAGTGTACATAACGTAGGGTAGACCAGGGGCAATTGAAACCATTTGCCTTTACAGCATATAACCGTTATATTTTTATGAGTAGAAAGATGAACGCCCAAAATTTTTCAAGGTTAGTTATCTGGTTCCTAAATAAAATGTATTTTGTTACTCTATAATCCATAGTTTTCTGTCAATAATACGAGTATAATACAGAGAATGGGGCAGTATGGTTCAATTGGCCTCACATGACTGTCGACGACTGACTGTGTCTGCGTGTTTGTTTTTACCATTGTCTTGTGTAAAATATTAAAGTACAGTATTTACATACATACATACTGGGAATACTGTCAATTGAAACACTATGTGAGGTCAATTGAAACACTCTAATATCTTCGGCACAATGAAAGTAGGGTAAACTGGGTACGGTTGAAACAACGCAAATATCTCGCGAACCGTTGGTGGGACGGCGAGGGGTCTAAGGGGGGAAAGAAGCGGACGATCGGTTTGTACACGAAAAACATCGTGACGTTGCTTCCCGCGCGCTTAATTTGTTTGTAGAAAACCCTATTGTGTTTTGATCCCCAAAAGTAAGTGTTTTCACTCGTAGAGTTTTTCAATTATTCTGGTTTCTATTTAAGTGAGAGTATTGAGTGTGTGTTTATGTTTGAAGTGAAGCTTGTGGATCATCTCAGCGTATCTAGTTTTACTGTATCATTATTCTCATTATTACTACAACGGCTTTTTCCGAAAGTAGGAGGTGGGGACGGTTGAAACAGAGTGATTTTCTTGTATTTTTGACATTGACTAATGAAAGTCAAAGTAAGTTTTCTATTAGTTTATTTACATATTCTTTTCAGGGTGTTCTCTTCTGTACAGGGTGGGCCATACATTTTTGCAAATGGCAACACTGAATATCTTCTATAATAATAAATTATATATTTTTTGAGTGGAGGGAAATTTGACATTAATTTATGCAGTGTTATTTGCAATAAAGCGTTTTACTGATCAACAACGAGCTTTTTGTGTAAAACAGTTTTATAAAAACAACAAATTGTATGTAACTGTTCGCCGCCTATTTAGGAGGAAGCCCGGATCTCACTCCCGCCGATTTTATCGTGCGGGGATATTTATAAAGTCCAGTTCTAAGTTAAAAAACCCGAAGAAAATATCCAAACTCAAGCAAAACATCCGCGATGAGATAGTCGAGATCCCTCGCAGCATGTGTCAGCGAGTTTCCTAAAATCTGCCTAGTCGTTTGCTGGAGTGCCAGTGACGAGATAGGGGTCATCTCAAAGATAAATTATATTCAAGAAATAAATTGCATTAGATGTTAGTCACAAACATTTAATGATCAGGAAATTGACTTTCATGGTTTTATTTTCATCAGTTTCAAAAGTGCAAGAATTTTTGGCCCATCCTGTATTTTAATTACTTAATATAGTCTTGTTACGTTTAAAATGCAAACAGTTTATTTTCGTTTTGGTTTAGTTAACTTACTTAAATAAGGTGAAAAATGACTGATAATACACGTAGAGTTTAACTTGTAAGCGCAAAAACGCTAGCTGATTATAAACCTATCCTAAATTACACGTTATCTCATAAAAAATACGAATAAAACACATAAAAGTATTATTTTTTGTCACTGTTTCAACTGGCCCCGGGATGGGGATACTTGAAACAAATCGTTTTTTTTTTTCAATTTGAGCTACTACTAAAACACCTTGATCCAAAATTGGATTGCAAGATACAAGATATTTATTCATAAAAGCCAATGTTTTACAAGTCAGTTAGTACATAATGATTAGTATTATTTTTTAATTAAATTAGGATCTCAAATAAGGTCGCCTATATAGCTTTACATGTCCGAGTCTTACAGGAAATTTCAATTTAAAAATTAGTTACTAACTACTACTTGCCGTTTAGTAGATAAAAACACGCTCTTTCATTTGATATATTTTCTTCACCTCACAGATTATAAAACCGGCCAAGTGCGAGTCGGACTCGCGCACGAAGGGTTCCGTACCATTATCTATAAAAAACTATTTTATTCTGTGTTTTTAGTATTTGTTGTTATAGCGGCAGCAGAAATACATCATCTGTGAAAATTTCAGCTGGAACTATCACGGTATCAGTGAGATACAGCCTGGTGACAGACAGACGGACGGACGGACGTACGTTCCCGTTTTACTTTTTGAGTAGGGAACCCTAAGAAGCAAAACTACAGACGATATTCAGTACTACCCAGTCAACTCTACTTATATCTTTTTTAGGGTTCCGCACCTCGAAAGAAAAAGCGGAACCCTTATAGGATCACTTTGTTGTCCGTCCGTCCGTCCGTATGTCAATACCCTTTTTCTCAGGAACGCGTGGAGGTATCAAGCTAGGTATTAAATAGGTATTAGATATTATCAAGGTATTAAATACTCAAGCCTACTGTTCCTTGGAGCTGTGAAAGAATCAAACTTCTAACCTAACGCAATCAAAAGACACAACCATTTATGCCGCAAATTTTCGAAACTCGCAAGGGAATCAAAACCTACAGGGTACTTCCCGTGAACTCAGAATCTTGAAATTTGATACGAAGCAACGCCTTATGGCACAAATAAAGGAAACATTGCGAAAACCATAAATGCCATAAAAAACATTCCATGTAAACAATAGGCCAAGTCTCGAAACAACTTTACTGCATTTACTAATTTTTGCATAGGTACCTAAAACGTATGTAAGTGTGATTGCCAAGTCACAAAATTTTATTTAGTAATCAAATAAAGATTAATAAGAATGTCTGACTTGACTCTACGAAATATCTCACCACTTTTTACTGTGAAAGAGTTTCGAGGCTTGGCCTATTTTTTACATGGAATGTTTTTTATGGGATCTCATTTCTTTTGTTAGACTTTGTATGGGAACGTTATTTTACCAACCGCAAATAATCGTATGTAGGTATTTGTATAGGATTACAAACTTACTTATGCAGCTTGTATATCTCTGAAACGTGACTGAAATTGCAATATTTTTAGGTTTCTTATGAGTTATTAGGCTAAAAACTAATAATGTTTGAAATATGGAGCTTGTGGGTCTGCTAGAAGTACCTTAGAATTAGCGTGATCATTATCAGTGAGTATGTCAGTGACAAAACTAACGAACTTTGACGGACAATAGTTCTTAAACTAAAAGGTAAAATTGAATGTTATTGATATTGTATGTTAGCCATATTATGCCCTACATGTTCCTGAAATTTCAGGGTTCTAGCTTTAGCCAGCACAAAATTACAGGATGTTGAAAATGGCCTGAATGGCTTCGACAAAAGGATGGTACGGCCGTGCCTCTTTGTTTTGCTCGACTTGGCGGGGGAACTGCCGTGCCCCCAGATTTTTAGTTACATGTTATGCCATGCAATAGGGCCGAGTGGAGAAAGTTTCCCAAACAGGCTAAGAAAAAAAAAAAAATTCTACGGAACCCTCGGTGCGCGAGTCCAACTCGCACTTGGCCTGTTTTTAATTTTTTTCATGACTACCATAGCATACAATGAGCTCATCAAAAGTTCGCAGGCATATCATAAACATTTATCAATTTATGAGCATCTGAACATCTCGATAAAAACACGGGTGTAAAAAAAAGTATACGACTTTAGTTTCCTTTGTTGCTGCTACCTTATACATTTAGTTTAACCAAATAGTTTTAATACAATTATAACAATATAGATTTGCACAAAACAAGCATAATCATGTTTCATAAAAAGTGCTTGTTTCAACTATAACAATGTTTCAATCATAACCATTCCGTGTACCGATCCCGTGACAAAACGTGTTGTAAACGTCGCGACTAACCATTTGTTTTATTGTATACAAGAACCTTCTCCAGAATGTATTAAATACTTTTCTGAAAACCGCATCAAAATTAGTTCAACCTAACGCGAGATAATCACGGACAACGTACATACATACATACAAACATACGGGTCAAACTGAGAACCTCCTTTTTTTACAATGACACGCAGCGTGCAGATTTCTAAAAAACCTTCATATTTCCATAATTTATAAACTAGGTCAAAAACTACACAAACAATAGTGAACATTAATAGAACAAACATGTGCATCGAATGCAGAACCTCCTTCTATTAAGTCGGTTACTTTTGGTGACGATTAAAACGCGAGGACGATTGAAACGTTTAAATCGTCCACAAGCAAGTTGTTTCTACCGTCCCCACACCACGTTTTTAACTTCAAGGTCAAATATTACATATAAAAAAAAACTCGAACGCTGATCAACGGCCATTATAAACACTCGTTTATTCCCAGCTATAGCACCAAATTAATTTGATCAGTCAAAATACAAGAGTAAAGTACTTTTTGTTATAAAAAATATCCACAGCACAAATACTTACTTTTTACCGTGAAAAACTGGTTTGGCTCGTGTACACTCCGGTATCGCACCATCACTCGAGCGCTACTGGCCAAGCTACTGCTCATACATGGCCAACCGTGTGTTCCGAGTGTTGCGTCAGTTGCGTAGGTATTATAGTTTTCGAAAAAAATTCCTTGTTTCAATCATGACGTGTTTCAATTGTCCGTGGTCTACCCTAAGTTATTGAATAATTTCAATTACGAAATAATGTAATTCAGATTACAAATAACGAAGTAGTCATGTATGCAATTACACGTGTAATTCATTACCTACTCGTAATTGAATTAAATATAATACAATTTGTATTTCAATTTCAAACGTAAATTAGTTACGCCCAACACTGCCGTTTACCTAAGCCATTTTTATGGCGTGAATCGTCGCATTCATACTAGCGCATCGTAGAAAACGATACAAATTATCTGTGTAGGTAGGTTTTGTGTCTTGGGGCCCGGGCAGTGCGACCTTGAATGTCAAGACACTCGTTGCGTGCCGACGCTGCGAGCGAATGTGATCCTTAACACAAGCGGAAAGAGTTCAAGTTCAGTTGTAGAATCAAACAGGACTATTCAAATGTGTTTTATGCTTTACATAAAGCTTTTTTTTGTTGGATTTATGTACTAGTTTAATAATCTATATTATTAAGTTAAATTTAGACACAATTTGTCTCTATAAATATTTTTACCGATATTTTATTGGAGTAAATGTAATTATATGCAATTCTAAACAAAAATCAAAACGATTTTTAGAAAAATAGGTTCATACATTCTTTTTATGAGAATCAAATCAAAGTACTAGTTATTACAATTTTTTTCTACGAACTTATGGCACCTGTCACCCAAGCCATGAAATTTGTTAAATTAATGGCTTTACGTGTAAAAAAATAGTCGGATTTCACTTTTTACAGGTTAAAGACAATAATACTGTCGTGTTGACGATTAAAAACAGCTATTACTATTTTTAGTTAAAAAAATCGGCGTTTTTTTGACACTATTTTTTTATACCTACTTCCGGGTCGAAAGTTTGTTGGATTCGTAAATATAGTATCTTAGAATATGTATTTATGACGGAGAAAAAAAAAACCTGGCTATTATGAATTAATGTTTTGCTAAACCGTAAAATGCTTAGACTAATACCTTTCCTCGAATTATTTTAAAGATATAGGTAGCGAGGGCGAGGTCCCTTCTCACTTTAAGTTCTGTATATCCAACCATACCTAAAATAAACAATGTAGGGTACTTTAAGGGATAAAAAGGGTACACACCATATTGCCTCATATACATATCTATACATATAATAAAGCTGAAGAGGGTCGAAAGTCTGTACATGGAAGATATTCGAATAAAAATTGGCTAGGGATACTTAAAATCGATAACAGAACACGTTCCAACAGTTTTTAGAATTTTTGTCTGTTTGTCTGTTTATCTGTTTATCTGTTTGTCTGTTTATTTGACCGCGCATCACGTGAAAACGGCTGAACCGATTAAGATAAAATTTGGTATAGAGATAGTTTGAGTCCTGGGGAAGGACTTAGGGTAGATTTTATCCTGGAAATCAACCCCTAAGGGGATAAAATGGGGGGTGGAAATTTGTATGGAGCTACTTAAACCGCTGCACCGATTTGGATGAAATTTGACATAAAATTAGTTTGAGACCCGAAGAAGGTCAAAGGATAGTTTTTAACCCGAAAATCTTCCCTTTATGGGGTAAAATGGAGGGGTGAAAATTTGGATGTAATCCATTTTGATAAAATTTGGTTTAAAGGTAGTTTAATTTCTGGGGAAGGACATTGGGTAGTTTTTATTCTGGAAATCTTCTCCTAAGGGGGTGAAATGGGGGGTGAAATTTTGGATGGACTCCGTTTAGACCAAATTTGGTATAGATGTAGTTTGAGTCCCGGAGAATGACAATGGATAGTTTGAATCCCGAAAATCATCCCCCAAGGGGATGAAATACGGATGAAAATGTGGATAAATCCCATTTAGTTAAAATTTGGTATAGAGATAGGAGGAGTCCCAGGGAAGGATAATGCATAGTTTTCATCCTGAAAAATCATCTCCTGATGGGGTGAAATGAGGGGTGAAAATTTGGATAGAACCGATTTAAATGAAATTTGGTATGGAGATAGTTAAGAGTGCTGGGGAAGGACTTAAGGACTTAACATAATTTTTAGTCCAGAAATCATCTCCTAAGGGGGTGAAATGGGGTATGAAAATTTGGATGGAACCCATTTACGGTATAGTGAGTTGGAGTCTTGGGGAAGGACATAGGATAGTTTACTCCCGAAAATTATCCCCTAAGGGGGTGTAATTGGGGGTGAACATTTGTTTGTGACCCATTTTGATGAAATTTGGTTTAACGATAGTTTGAGTCCCGGAGTATGACAACGGATAGTTTTAATCCCGAAAATCATCCCCTCAGGGATGAAATAGGGAGTGAAAATTTGGATCAAACCCATTTAGATGAAATTTGGTAAAGAGATAGAAGGAGTCCTAGGGAAGGACAATGCATAGTTTTAATCCCGAAAAATCATTTCCTGAGGTGGTGAAATGAGTGTTGAAGATTTCGATACAAACCATTTAGATGAGATTTGGTATAGAGAGAGGTCTCAGTGCAAGGAAAGAATATATACCCACCCATTTACGGTAAAGCGATGGTTAAGGAAGGACATATGATAGTTTTATCCCGATAATCATCCCCTAAGGGGGTGTAATTGGGGGTGGAAATTTGTTTGTGACACATTTTGATAAAATTTGGTTGAAAGAAAGTTTGAGTCCTGGAAAAGGACATATGATAGTTTCTATTCCGGAGATCATCCCCTAAGGGGGTGAAATGAGGGTGAAAAATTGGATTTAGCCCATTTAGATGAAATTTGGTATAGAGATAGTTTGAGTCCTGGAGCATTCTCCAAGGAGGTGAAATAGGGGGTGAAAAATTGGATGGAACCCATTTACGGTATAGCGGTAGTTGGGAGTTCTGGGGAATAGGAACATTACATCGGTAAATATATGCATGTGACGTTCCAAGGGTAAAGGTACCTTATGGCGGTAGTTTCAAAGATGTTTTCTAAAAAGACGTTTTATTATGGCTATTTTGAAAACTATTAGATGTAACATTTTGTTGACGTGTCTTTATTTTTAATATAATATATTTAAATTACAAGTCAGTTAATTTAGTCCTACGGTTTAGTAGAAAAGTTCCTTACGGCCGTGTGATATGAAAATATGCAAAATAATACTGAAAAAAGCCTACATGCATCTATTATGGTGAGGCGGGTCATAGAAACCAAGTTTGCGGCGGAGTCTATTTTGTAAAAAAAGGCGTTCAGAGTAAGCTAATCTATAAAATCATGCAACTCAGCCATAATGACCCTTTCCTTTATACAATCCATACTAATATTACAAATGCGAAAGTAACTCTGTCTGTCTGTTACCTTTTCATGCTTAAACCGCTGAACCGATTGAGATGAAATTTGGTGTAGTCTAGAGATACTTTGAATTCCGGGGCCTTCCCAAAGAATCCTTACTAAAGATAGTTTTTATCTGGAAATTCATCACCTAAGGGGGTGGAAAGGTGGGAGAAAGTTATAAACGAGTTCCGCGCGGACGAAGTCGCGGGCAAAAGCTAGCACATATAATAAAGCTGAAGAGGGTCGAAAGTCTGTACATGGAAGATATTCGAAAAAAAATTGGCTAGGGATACTTAGAATCGATAACAGAACACGTTCCAACAGTTTTTAGAATTTTTGTCTGTTTGTCTGTTTATCTGTTTGTCTGTTTATGTGACCGCGCATCACGTGAAAACGGCTGAACCGATTAAGATGAAACTTGGCATAGAGATAGTTTGTGTCCTGGGGAAGGACTTAGGGTAGTTTTTATCCTGGAAATCAACCCCTAAGGGGATGAAATGGGGGGTGGAAATTTGTATGGAGCTACTTAAACCGCTGCACCGATTTAGATGAAATTTGGTATACGAGTATGATTAGTTTGAGTCCCGGAAAAGGTTAAAGAATAGGTTTCATTTCGAAAATCTTCCCTTTAGGGGGTAAAATGGGGGGGTGAAAAATTGGATGTAACCCATTTTGATGAAATTTGGTTAAGAGGTAGTTTAAGTTCTGGGGAAGGACATTGGATAGTTTTTATTCCGGAAATCTTTCCCTGAGGGGGTGAAATGGGGGGTGACATTTTTGATGGACTCCGTTTAGATCAAATTTGGTATAAATATAGTTTGAGTCCCGGAGGATGACAATGGATAGTTTGAATCCCGAAAATCATCCCCCAAGGGGATGAAATAGGGATGAAAATGTGGATAAATCCCATTTAGTTCAAATTTGGTATAGAGATAGTGTTTGTGTTTCTATGCAGGGCTGATTCCAAATGATACACGCAGACAGAGTAGCACTGATTTTATTACTGTTTTATATTTTTAATCAAGTTCACAAACAGGAGCGACGTGCATGGCTCAGACGCCAGGATGAGAGAGCGAGACGGCAATCGCTTCCGTCTTATTCGGAACATTTTCCCCGGCTTTGTTAGTATAAACTTACCGTCTAAAGTTAGTTATACATACAGACTTAGGAATAGAGCTTTAAACCTAAAGTGTATTGCTAAGTCATATCTTACTGTAGTACATTTAGCATATCACCAAATGCATTAAGGTAGAATTAACAAGAAATTAAAATGCAAGGTTACTCTTATAAAGTGAGCATTTAACCAACATGAAAATCCTTAATAAAATATACTTTATAGTAGCTAAACTAAACTGATCCAATGCTAGGTAACAAAATAAGTTTGTGAATAGGCCTCGTGTACTCACCCTTTGCAGTCTTTATTAGCACAGATCTTACTAAACCATCTTTAGAATTCGTATTTACAGCTATTACTTTTCCTAATGGCCAACAAGAGGGCGGAGTAGCCTCATCTTTAACAATTATCATATCACCCACTTTTAAGTTAGATCTAGCTTGTAACCACTTATTTCTAGGTTGCAATTCTGATAAGTAATTACTGTAGAATTGTTTCCAAATTCTTTGTCTCATTTGCGTTACCTTCTGATACATGTTTAACCTTTTATCATTCATTTCTAACATGTTTGGTTCAGGTAAATCCGTAATTGCGGATCCTATCGCAAAATGTGAAGGTGTGAGGCATTCCAAATCATTTGGTGAATCTGAAATCGCACAAAGTGGCCTCGAGTTAAGGATTCCTTCCACCTGCACAAGTAGTGTGTACATAAGTTCGTAGGTTAATTTAGCATTGCAAAGCTGTCGTTTTAACAAAGCCTTAACTGATTTGATGCCTGCTTCGTACAATCCACCCATGTGGCTTGCTAAGGGAATAGTAAATTTCCATAGAATGTTATTCATAGCACAGTAGTTTACAATTTCAGAATAGCTCTTATAATTCTTAAACATTTTATTAAGCTCAGCCAATTCATTATTAGCGCCCTTAAAATTAGAAGCATTATCTGAATACAAGTATTTGCAACCTCCTCTTCTAGCAATAAGCCGTTTAAGCGCACAAATGAAGGCTTGTGAGGTTAAATCGCTTACAAGTTCAAGGTGTAAAAGTTTTGTAGCTAAACACACAAACAGACATATGTATGCCTTCTGATACCTGCAGTTGCGAGACATCGAGCTACGCAAGTAAATAGCACCACTGAAATCCACACCTGTATGTACAAATGGACGATCCAAAGTTACCCTAGGGGCTGGTAGATCAGCCATTTGCTGTCCACAAGATTGTGCTCGAAATCTGATACAACGGATGCATCGGTGAATAACCTTATTTACCTCACTTCGTCCGTTGATAGGCCAAATACTTGAATCGGATAGTAGATAAGTGTAGTCGAGGTACCAGTGTGTAAAAGCATGTGATGATAATACCTGATTATCAGCGTAGTGATGTGTTCTCTTGCTGGTAGAATGATTGGGTTGGCGTGATTGTAAGAAATGTTAGATTGAGTTAAACGACCACCAGCACGGATGAGTCTTTCGTTATCCAAAAATACATTAAGTTTTCTCAATGGACTGGACTTTGTAAATAAATGAGTCTTTGAGCTAGCGTTGCTGTTATTTTGTGATTTTAATTCCACTAACTCTTTAGGAAATGCTTGTTCTTGAACCACTCTAACAATAAACCTACTCGCAGAGTCCAACTCTACCACTGTCAAGTGTGAGGATAAAGTGTTTTTCCTGTTTTTTAAATTGTGTACAAATCTGAAACATATTCTGTATGCAACTTTGGATTCTTTTGGAATCTGGATTCAAGCTGCAACAAGCAGCGGTAAGCAGTATTAAATGAATTACCTAACTCCGCTACCTTATTTTCTAGCAGTGGCAAATTTACCATGTAATGACCTGATTCTGTTCGGGTTGTAGTATTTTGAAATAACTGCTCACAATATTTTTGTTCCGGAGACAGGAATTTCTTAGGTGCGGTGACCTCTTCTTGTTCCCAAAATCTACACAAAAGGTCATCGGTTCGCTGGGATGAGACAAATAAGCTCACTTGTGATGTATTTATAGCCCTTTTGTCTGTTACATAAGTGCCCGACACTATCCATCCAAACCTAGTTTCAATCATCTGTGGCATATTAGCTCCTAGCCTAATGTGGCCCGACTGCAAAATGTCATAGAATATTTCGGCCCCTAAAAGCAAATCTATGTCGCTAGGTATGAAAAACGTTGGGTCTGCCAGCTTGAGAGCTTGAGAAGTTGGAATTTTCCATTGCTGTGTGTTGATAAATTTATGAGGCAAAGGAACTGTTATGTTGTCCATGATTACAAAATTAAGTTGACGTTTATAGTCATCTGTCCTAGAGGATATATCAGCTGTTGCACTCACTTGTGTATGTTTGTGTGTGTTGCCGATGCCCTGTATATGGCATGCGCTATAATAAAACTTGTGCTGTAGCAATGTAGCAATCCGATGTGACATAATGTTGACTTCACTTCCGGAATCGAGGAGCGCGCGCGCTTTGTGCCAGCAGCCTGCCGCATCTCGGATGTTTATATCAGCTGTCGAGAGTAAAATTTGTGGTACATTAGTGCTTGCTAACATGACCGTAGACGATGAAGCAGTTTTTATATCGATATTAGGCATAAGCGGTTGATTTTGTGATTGTGCATGTGTATGAGTGCTATGTGCTTGTTGGAAAGCTTGGCTTGCATGTGCTGGGTGCAGCATGCATGAAGGAGTGCTTATAGGTATGTCTGTTGACTGTTGACTGAACGATTGTAGGCTAGGTGGGTTTGTCTGTTGACTGAATGGCTGTACGCTAGGTGTGTTAGTCTGTTGACTGAACAACTGTGCGCTAGGTATGCTAGGTATCTGTTGACTGTAGGTAGGTAAGTTATGCATGTCCTGAGTATGTGTCTCCATTTGTTGATAGCAATTGTCTGCAACTGCGGCATAGTTTACCTTCCGCGGAGGGTTGTCCATATGTATGCTTGTGTGGTGCTTACCATGACAAGTAAAGCAACTAGTTTTAGTACAATTATGTTTAGGTTGATACATCTGTAAACAGTTAAAACACAAAGATTTAGATTTTATAAATTCAATTCTTTTTGGTATAGGTAGCTCGAGATAATTGGGGCATTTATGTAGCCTATGTGGCCCGTTGCACATTGAGCATATATATTCAGTATTTGAAACTGATGTGAGATGTGACATTCTTGTTTGGGAAATGGGTTTCTCAAATTGTTTGTCAGTTAACATTTCAAATGCAGTAACCAGGGTGACCACTATTTACTACAACCAAAATTCCCTGACTTTTCCCGGTTTTCCAGGCTTTTTTTCAAGTTTTCCCTGACCATAATCTAAAATGTGATAATGATAAATATAAAATATATAACTGGAATTACTTTTTGAGTTTTTGCAGGATTATCTGCTAGCAAATTACAATTTATAAATACAATGTTTACAAAAACTGAAATAAGAAGAAGTAGTATCTGAATAGTTCAGTTGGTAAGAGCGAAAGCATAGTTAGAGGGAAGTCATGGGTTCACAGTTTCATTGTATTTATAAATTGTAATTTGCTATCAGACAGGACAGTTCTACAATTACCCAATGATTCATTGAATTTTTGACCATTTTTGTTCAAAGCTGTACAGGAAAAACCAATTGAAACAGTAAATCTGACTAAATTAATTTATTGGATATATTAACTGCATCATATAATCCAGCGAGAAATACTAAAGCAAACACTTTATATGGGCCTTAGGTATAACTGAAACAAAACTACCTAGTCATCAGTTATCCGTCGTTCGCTTGCCACTGCCTCAGTGCCAGTAATTCTCGAACCTGTGGGTTTGGCGCGTGACGATGGCAAGCGTCCAGACGGGGCTACATTGGTGCCATGGAAACTAGGCAGAGCCCTGGTGTGGGATGTAACTTGCGTTGACACCTTCGCCCAGTCCCACATCCAAGGCACCCGTTCACAGGCCGGCGCTGCAGCCGACCAGGCCCAAGTGAACTAGCGCCGCAAATATTCCTCCTCGTTAAAGGATTACGACTTTGCGGCGCTTGCTGTGGAAACCTTGGGTCCTTGGTCGTCAGATATGAGGAATTTCATTAAGGCCTTGTCTTCGCGGCTGGTCCAAGCAACTGGAGACGCCAGAGCTGGCGCTTACCTCTCGCAACGTATTTCCATTACGATTCAGAGAGGTAATGCTGCCAGCGTAATGGGGTCCATGCCGCAGTCTGACCTCTTAGAGGCAGTATTCTTTTTATAACTTCCCCTTTTTATGTTTTTTGTTTATAGTTATAACCTATTTTAATGTTATTTGAACTTAATTGTATTTTTTATATTTGAATAAATCATACCTCAGTTATCATGTTTATTATATATTTGAAAAAATAATAACGAAATCTATTGCAACTTGGTAATCTGTTTTTCCAACAACGCAGCTTCTTAGGCAACTCCTTCGAGAATTTATTGTCATTTTGCTTCTAATTCTTTGACCATTTCCGCAGTTTTTCTTTTTTCTGCTCTGATTTTCGCCTCTGAACTCACTCAACGTGGATAATTTTTTTTCAATATTTATTTTGTATATACCGCCGTGGTAGGATATAGCGTCATAAACGCGTCTTTGCGCAATTATAGACTCTTGCGAAAGATTTTCCACTAATATCTCCTTATTCATGGAAAAGCCACGTTCACTATAAGCGTTTCCGTGGGATAACACCATGACCATTTTTATTAAAGTTTGCAAGTCTTTATTGGGTATAATTTTAATGGCGCGATCCACAACGATAAAGTTCTCGAGCCAACATACTGCACAAAATTTTATTTGGAGATGGTAAATTTAATAATTTGTCTTTTTTATTATGTACATACAGGGACAATTTTTATTCCCTGACCTCCGTTAAATTTCCCTGACAATTCCCTGACTTTTCCATGACTAGCGAAATTCCCTGACTTTTCCCGGTTTTCCCGGTTTTCCAGAAAGTGGCCACCCTGAGTAACTCTTAAATTAAGAAATTCTAGTAGGTCCTCGAATTTGGGAATTGTGGTTTCCTTACGGCTCATTTCCCACGCAGCTCTCAGGGAATTATCAAGCTTTTGAGTGATTAAAAACACTAACAATACATCCCAGGAATCCACAGGCAAATCCAAAGACCGCAAGGAGTCTAAGCTCTGCTGTAACGCTGCTAGAAATTCTTTTAAGTTATATCTAGTCACAGTTGGATAATTTACAAATGTTTTTATATGGTGGTTTACAATTATTGTCTTATTTTCATACCTCTTAATTAGTATGTCCCAGGCTTTATGATAGTTAGCTTCTGAAATTATAAGAGAGCTCACTAGACTAGCAGCTTCACCCTTTAGGGATGACTTCAAGTACTGAAATTTATGCAGAACTGGAATATTGGCACTGTCAACCGCCGACTTGAAAATATTTTTGAACACAGGCCATTCTTTTATGGCGCCGTCGAATGTGGGCAGCTGAAGCTGAGGCAGTCTGACATGCGACTGTACCATTTGCGAATGTTGCGAGTCGTTCATCGAACTGTTATGTGTCGAGGGATTAAGTATACGCTCCATGGCCGCTTTTGTTTGGTAAAACTTTTGCTCGTTTGTGTCCCTCTCGTGTTCGTGAAAAGAGCTCCTCACCACTTTATTGTCCAGAGCTTCAATCTGATCTTGCATGATCTCGATTTTGTCGAAAATAGTAGCTAAATCATCGTAACGCACCTTTAAATCTGATATCTCGTCCGTTAATGTGTTAAATGTTTGCACATAGTTATAAATTCGCGTTAATTTTCCTTTAAGGCTCCCTCTTTGGGTAATTAAAGCTGCTAATTCCATTGTAAGAACTGAACTTGAGGTTACTTTCAGATTGGATTCTTCGTTCATATATTTTCGATGAATAATGTATTATTTGCTGAAATAAAGGCTGTGGCCCGTAGTTTACTTCGAAACAATTGTAATCCGTAGTATAAACTTGTTCGTTTGTATAAAATTGCGTATAGCACGTGAATAGTAAAGATTTTTTCTTTTTCTGATCGAATATGACAGTCGATAGGATAGCAAAAACAATACGTCTATATCTGTTATTTAGTGTTGCCAATCCTGTGTTAAGCTTGCTATGCACGATCGGACCGGCAAGCTCTCTCTCCTGCAATATGTTATTGCTATGTTGGCAATAGATTGGTGTTGCGAAGTCCGCTGTTGCGGTAGCTCGATGCTTGTCTGTGGAACTCCGATGTGTTTTGTACTCACGAACTGTCAACGCTTCTATGTCAAATGGCGATCTTGTTTTCTTCTTGAGGTGAATTTCACGAAGTTTCTTCTCGCCACCGACCGAAGGACCAAAATGTTTGTGTTTCTATGCAGGGCTGATTCCAAATGATACACGCAGAGTAGCACTGATTTTATTACTGTTTTATATTTTTAATCAAGTTCACAAACAGGAGCGACGTGCATGGCTCAGACGCCAGGATGAGAGAGCGAGACGGCAATCGCTTCCGTCTTATTCGGAACAGATAGAAGGAGTCCCAGGGAAGGACAATGCATAGTTTTTATCCCAAATCATCTCCGGAGGGGGTGAAATGAGGGGTGAAAATTTGGATAGAACCGATTTAGATGAAATTTGGTATGGAGATAGTTTAAAGTCTTGGGGAAGGACTTAACATTATTTAAGTCCAGAAATCATCTCCTAAGGGGGTGAAATGGGGTATGAAAATTTGGATGGAACCCATTTACGGTATAGCGAGTTGGAGTCTTTGGGAAGGACATAGGATAGTTTACTCCTGAAAATCATCCCATAAGGGGGTGTAATTGGGGGTGAAAATTTGTTTGTGACCCATTTTGATGAAATTTGGTTGAAAGATAGTTTGAGTCCCGGAATATGACAACGAATAGTTTTAATCCCAAAAATCATCCTCTCAGGGATAAAATAGGGGGTGAAAATTTGGATAAAACCCATTTAGATGAAATTTTTAAATAGATAGAAGGAGTCCTAGGGAAGGACAATGCATAGTTTTTATCCCGAAAAATCATTTCCTGAGGTGTTGAAATGAGGGTTGAAGATTTAGATAGAACCCATTTAGATGAAATTTGGTATAGAGAGAGGTAGAGTCCTAGGAAAGAACATAATTTTTTTTTATTCCGGAACACATAAAAGGAGGAAATCATCCCCTAAGGGGGTGAGAAATGGTGGATGAACATTTAGATTGAACCCATTTACGGTATAGCGATATATAAGGAAGGACATAGGATAGTTTTATCCCGAAAATCATCCCCTAAGGGGGTGTAATTGGAGGTGGAAATTTGTTTGTGACACATTTTGATAAAATGTGGTTGAACGATAGTTTGAGTCCTGGAAAAGGACATATAATAGTTTCTTTTCCAGAAATCATCCCCTAAGGGGGTCAATTGGGGATGAAAATTTGGATGGAACCCATTTACGGTATAGCGGTAGTTGGGAGTCCTGGGGAATAGGAACATTAACATTACATAAGTAAATTGACGTTCCAAGGGTAAAGGTACCTTATGGCGGCCTTAGTTTTGAAGATGTTTTCTAAAACGGGATAAAAAAGACGTTTGATTATGGCTATTTTGAAAACTATTAGATGTAACATATAAAATGTTTAAATTACAAGTCAGTTAATTTAATCCTACGGTTTAGTAGAAAAGGTCCGAAAAGGCCGTGTGATATGAAAATATGCAAAATAATACTGAAAAAAGCCTACATGCATCGATACCCTTTACTTCATACAATCTATACTAATATTACAAATGCGAAAGTAACTATGTCTGTCTGTTACCTTTTCATGCTTAAACCGCTGAACCGATTGAGATTAAATTTGGTATAGAGATACTTTGAATTCCGGGGCCTTCCCAAAGAATCCTTACTAAAGATAGTTTTTATCTGGAAAATCATCACCGAAGGGGGTGAAAAGGGGGGAGAAAGTTACGATATAAACGAGTTCCGCGCGGACGAAGTCGCGGGCAAAAGCTAGTATTATTATAAATAGTAAATATTTGCACTATATAAATAATTAAATTGTAAATAATTTCTATGATAAAAATATATGACATTGACAACCGTTGTCTGACCCATCTGCTTAAGGTTGACTGAACGATAATGCTTTGTAGCATTAAGTCCAGCTTTTGCAATAAAGTTTAAATAACTAAAATTAACATATATATTATCTGCGGTTAATTCCATCACTTTTATTTATACGTTTTGTTCGGTCTGACGGAGTATAATCGCAGAAAAACATCTGGAGAATCACCTACTACGGCGTGAATATGCGTCGAAATGTGTGATGTTCTGCATCGCGCTATTGAAGTTTGTAACATCCTCCCTATCTCTAAACTTAAAAGCCCTGCTTACTTCAGCCTACCTAAATATTTACTGTACATGAAAATCTGAAACCCGAAGCTCTGGAAAATTGAAGATTTAAAGTTCTAAAAGTATCATTAATTCCTGAAGCCTTAAGCTGCTGAAATCTATATGGTAGGGTAGTAATTGAAGGGAAATAAAATAAATCAAATAAGGGATGAGAGAGAGAAAACAAATAAACAATACATTTATTCAGAAAAGTGATTTTACCCGAAACTTAGACTATTTTATCTAACAAAGTCGGTGAGGACTTTATTAGACATCCGCGTTGATTCAAGGCAATTCAAAAACAAGGCGGACTCAACAAAAACCCTTGTTGCCAAACTTATCCTAGTACAATTTACATCTCGCATTATAAAATATATTTTAAACAATTCAAGGCATGATCGTCTAATGTCAGGACTAAGACCTAGTTGTGAAATGTAGTAACCAGAATTCTCTGAGGTGTGAGAAATGTACGAGCAACTTAGCACGACCATGTTCAAACAATCATTGCAATATAACTAAATAATTAACTAAAATAAATTACCTAAATTATATGTATTAACGCCCTATAATATCCTACTAATAAATAGTGCTAGTTGAACACAATACTAAGAACCCTACAATTTAACTTTACTAGAATAACATTCATTGAATTATGCTTATTGAACGAGAACACAAGCAAACTGGAAATATAAAGTATTATTTACGTGGACACAAATACTAAAGGAACTAAAACCAGTTAAGAGCCTAACCTACTTATGAGATACCGTCGTTGGCTGTGTGATAAGTAATGGCTTAAATGAACAGTTTATAAGTAAATGGTCAAAGGGGGACGGACAAGTTTAATGCGAGCCGAAGTAGATCACTATAAAATGTTTTGAAGTGTAGGTATAAAGTATAAGTACCTAGAAGTTAAAGAATGGTTAAAATAGTACGTTAGGTTAATGACGGATATAGTTGAAAATGAAATGAAATGAATGAAATGAAAATGAAAATAAAAAATTATTTATTCGAAATCTTAAAAAACTTTACAGATATGCAGGCTGGTGTCTCTTTTTAGGCAATCAAGATGCCTGTGGCAAGAGACACCGCTCTTCCTTAGAGTTTAACATGATACAATAACAAACATAGGTAATTTAGTTAAGTGAACAGAGGAGTGGATAGAGCATAGGGCTATTTTAAAAAGTTTCAAAAGTTTGGATTTCTGGACCAATAAATATCTACCTAAACTCTCTCCGTCTCCATATAATTAATATTATATTACATTTATTCATAAAATAAAAACAACTAATACTAAACAAGAAATAAAAAAAATTAAAAACTAATTACAAAAAAAATAGCCCGTTCAAAAGTTCTGCCTGCGGCAAGGACCCCATGACGCTGGCGGCATTTCCCCTTTGGACCGCGAGAGCGATCCTTTGGGAAAGGTATGCGCCAGTTCTGGGGTCGCCTGAGGCGTGGACCAGCCGTGACGACAGGGTCCTCATGAAGGCCTTCATGTCGGCTGACCAGGGTCCCATCGTTTCAACTGCAAGCGCCGCAAACTCGTAGTTCTGTACTAGAGAAGAGTATTTGCGGCGCTTGAGTAATTGGGCCTGATCAGCCGCAGCGCCGGCCTGAGACCGTGTTGCCTGTATGTGGGACATTCCCTCCACCTCCTCATGGTCTTTCCTGCCTTTCGGCTTACAGACCGAATCTTGGGCACTGTCATGCGCTACTTGCCTTCGGCTCTTTCACGCATGCAGTTTCTTGATGCCCTACAAATTCTTAAATACGTCCCGGCCTTTCTCCCTTTCTAGGCAGGCCCTACACATCTTCTTCGTTCTTCTCCCCAAATGGGGCTCGACACCACAACACGGCACTCGGCGTTGAACTGTACCACTGGTACGCTGCTGTCCTCATTCTTCAAAACATCTTCGCTTGGTGTGCCATGAGTGCGCAAACTTGCGCAACGCCTTGAAGTTCTGCTCGCACGACACAAGTTCCTCGTGGAATACTGGGCCAACCGTTGTCCTCCTCAGTGAATCGAGCATTTCCGATCTCTCGTCCGCGTATAGCCTACATTCCCAGAGGGCGTGATCCCGGCTCTCGTTGTCCTCACCGCATGGGCACTCTGCAGACTCGCACAGCCCTAGACTGTGTAGGCGCTGCCTGAAGCATCCGTGCCCGGTGAGTACTTGGGAGACCATGAAGTCCGGTTCTACTCATTCCGAACTGAGCCTCGCGCCGACATCTGGGAAGAATCTATACAAATCGCGTCCATCTGTATTGCCCTGCCATCGTTCCTGCCACTGAGCCACGATGTCTGCCCTGACCGTCATCTTGAATCTCCGGTGCTCCCTGGGGGCCAGTTGTTGTCGCTCCTGAGCAATCTGTCCTGCACGAAAGACTTCCAGATCGGCAGGTAAAACGCCCGCAAGCACAGGTAACGCTGCGGAGCTGCATGATCTGTAAGCCTTCGTAAGTAAAATTAGCGCCGGTCTCTGCGTTCGTATCAACGCCCTTCTGACCACGAAGTTGGACGAGCATTGGCACCATACTGCGGCAGCGTACGTGACCGTAGCCACGTATGTCCCCGAGTACAGAACTCGGAGAGCCCAGTACTTGACACCCCATCTGGTCGCGGAAACCCGCGACATCTTGCCGAAGCAAGCGGAGGCCTTTTCCCCTATAAAAGTCGCATGCGGCAAGTAGGACCTAGCCTCGTCCAGAGTGACACCGAGTAACGCAGCCTGCGACACACTCCTGATCGGCGCGCCTTCGAATCGAATGGTTGGCGCTCGCTTGAACCTACCCTTGTACGTCATGGTCAAGGACTTTGCAGAAGAGAATCCCAAGCGGTTCCGAGATCCCCAACCGGATATTTCCTTGAGCATGACGTTGGCTTTCCGTTCGATGTCCGCGCGCGAAGACGCCTCGATCGCCACCGTCACGTCGTCGGCATACGCAATCAAATGCACTCCTCTGGGTCGCGGCAGCAGCAGGAGATCATTCAGGAGGATGTTCCACAAAGTTGGGCCCAACACTGACCCTTGTGGACATCCCATGGTGCTTGTCTTGGAGCAGGTCTGACTGCCCACGAAGAAACTGACAGTACAATTACAAAAGTAGCTGACCAAGATGTGGTAAAGGTTCGGTGGGGCTCCACCTTGCTTTACCTTGAGGTGAATCATTGGCCACCACGCGTTGTCGAATGCACCAGAGATGTCCAGAAAGATCAGCTGTACGTACGGAGCCGGGCTGGTGTCTGAAATTTCGTTTAGTCGGCACAGCGCTGACACTGTCGAACGACCCCGAGTGAATCCATATTGGGCATCCGATATGTTACGGTACAAGCAGGGAGCACAGGAGACTATTACGCGTTCCAATAATTTACCCAAAATGGGCAGTAGCGTGATTGGTCTATACGCCTTCGGATCGCTAAGTGGCTTACCGTTGCCCTTTGGCAGGACGACGAGTCGGCCTATTTTCCAGAGATCGGGAAACACTCCCTCGGCATCAGCACTTCCTCATCATGATCCACATCTCGTCAGATGTGGCCTTCCACGCCCACTAGACTATTGCCGCCGTGATACCATCAATACCTGGAGCCGTGTTAGGCAGGGAGCGCACGATGCGCTCGACCTTCTCCTTTTCGGGAGCTGCCATGTCGACGCCGGATGGCGCGAAGGCAGCTGCTACACGGACAGACTGGTGGTAGATGGTATCCCTCTGCGGCTGGTCATCTGGATACAGCATCTGAAGGAGGCCTGACATGGTGTCCCCGGTGGATTCCGTGTAGCCCTCAATAAGCTTGGTGCCGTTGATGATGTTCGGCGGGGGGCGCAAGCGCCCGCAAGCCTCTCTGTAGGCTAACCCCCAAGGATCGTCATTACCGGACTCGGCGATCTGGCGGAAGAAGTCCAACTCTGCCTGCTTCATGGCGTACTTGCTTCACCCCCGTAGGGCACGAAGTGCATCATGGAGCCGCTGCTCAGTCGTCCCTCCTACGCGTCGTGACTGTTGCCACTTGCGCCGAGCTCGGTTAATCATAGGTCGGAAAGCATCCAACTCCGGGGTCCACCATTCATACCTGCCATCGTTACCTTTGCCACAACGCCCCAAAATCTCCCGGGCAGTGCGCAGCAAAATCTCCGAATATCGTTCACAGTACCTGGTGGCGGGAAGGCCTGGGTGAATCCTGTCCATACGAGAGTGAAGTGTCGAACAAAAGTTGGCCCAATTGACTCCACGTGTCCGGAACGGCGGTAGCAGAAGTCCTGAAGACTCACCGGCTCTCGAGTCCAACCTCCCGAAGAATGTCTTGAAGGTGATTAGCTGGTGATCGCTAAGGCTGGCGCCTTCATGTACTGTCCAGTCGCACACGTTTATTCCTCTGGTAGAAATGGTTAAATCGACGTTTGACGTGTGTGTGGGTGTGTTGTATGTGGGACAGTGCGAACGTATCGACGCACGTAGCGTCCCAGACCAGGGCCCTACCGAGTCTCCACGGTACCAAAGTAACTCCGTCCGGGTGCTTGCTATCGTCTCTCATCATACCAGGAGGTTCTAATGACGAAGGTATGGAGGCAGTAGCGAGCGCCCGACGCAGCAGGTCGTTTATGGTACCGTGGCGGTACATGCGGCCGGCACTTCTGTTGCATGAAAGGCCATGTCTACCCAGCTGGTCCACACCTTTGCCGCAGACACAGGTGTGGGGAACACATATTTTAGATCCCAGCCTTAAACAGATAGCTATCCTTAAAGTATCTGAGTCTAGAACTGTGCCTATGTTGCGTGAGGGAAGGGCATTTAGCCAGTGGCCTGACTCATGCCAGGGGCGTTCGCTCCCGGGCACGAGTTGCACCAGGCCCTCTCTGCCTCCACTAAGTTCGCGATCTCTACGACGGGTATCTGTTGATTGTTTAAAATAATACCGACGAGAGACAGCGAACTGTACGCAGAAGACAGGAAAGCTGGCAGTGCCACACTGGAAGAGGCGCGAACGCCCAGACCACCGAATCTTACAGGAAGAACTGCCTGGGACCATGAAATCGAATCGAAAGTAATGTTTATAATTTTGGATAAAGTTGTTTGTAGAGTATCAATTGATAAAAGGATGGAGGGGTATTTCCAGATTGGACAGCATCGGAGTAAGTACATAAATTTTGGTGTAAAAAGACAAAAACGGATTATAAAAAGTGCCATGTGAGAGTTTATTTCAAAAAGTAAGTCAGATGTACAGTTAAACAAGTTTCACTTGCAATTAATTACTGGACTGATCGCTTCATCAAAAATTGGAGATCCTAATAGTGTGAGTGATGAAATGGAGTGAACGGAGATGTTGGGTAATATCGCGTTGAAGTTAGTAAGTATTTCAATTTTCCTATCCGGGAGAAGGTGGTCAGGCAGGAAAATTTCACACTTCGTGAAATTAAGGAAGAGGCCTATTTCTGCAAATTTGTCCATTATTAATTGCAAGTCCTGCAATACTGTTTCGGCATCCCCACCGAGGGAACCGTCGTCCAGATACCACATATTAAATTTTGAATTTAGATTTGTTATGATCGGATGTATAGCCAAGCTGAATATAGCAGGACCAAGCGGGTCTCCCTGCTGGCAACCGGTACTTGATTCGATAATTTTGTCACCAAATAGTAGTTTTGATGGTGCCCCATAACATTGCCATAGATAACCATAGGCATCGGGGAGATGTTTTTTGACTTCTGCTAATAGGGCACCACGATCAACCGAATTGAAAGCGTTACTCACGTCGACTTTGATAAAAACCTCATAGTCCGTGCGACTCAGGAACGTGCGCGCACCGTGTACTGCAGCCTCACAGCCGCCTTTGACGCCAAAACCCAGCTGTTGAGGCTTGAAGATATTGGCGAGATTCTGATTAAATTTCCTACAGCAGAGTTTTGAAGACAGACGCCTAAAAGTGCAACCGACGGCGATCGGCCGGATGCCACCATCCTTTTTAGCTAAGGCTACTAGATTGGCGCCGTAGAGGATCGGGATTATTTCAATGTTTACACGACCGGTTAGCATGAGGTTGATCAAAGATGTTAACTCTTGAAGTAACGCCGAACCTGCATCCCCAGAAGATGTGGTAGTCAAATCCTTCAGGTGTTGTGGGGACAGACCATCTAACCCTCCCGCAGAACCGTTGGGGAAAGACATTAAAGCTGAACGCACAGCGTCTTTTGAAACGGTTAGCCCACCGCCATCAGTAGAAGGAGGTTCTGGAAACTGAGTGATGGCTAAAGGAACCGGATGTTTTTTCCTGAGCGCGGCGAAGGTTTCTGCGGAATGAGTAGCCAAGACATCATTAGAAAAAAGAAGGCGTGCAGCTCCACTCACATTCCCCTCTGAGATTTTGCTCTCTATTGAATTTATTTTGGAAAAAGTATAAGACTTGACATTTGAATTGATAACATTATTTGGTAAATTGACAGGCGACACGGAAATTGAAAATGTATTGTCTTTTATCTGTTTGGTTAAAGAATCTTTTTTGGACTTGTTTGCGTGTAGAACCTAGTAAGAGAATGTGAGCAGGCGCTCCCAGGCTTGGACAGAATTCTCCTTAACTACTTTGGCGACACATTCCATAAGACTGCTGGCTACAGCTCTGCGCGCACCGCGAGGTATCCTCTTAATTATAGGCACATTTCTCTTTAATGATCCCAATTTCTCTGCAAAGGAAGTGGAACTATTGAAATTATCATCTCTGTCAGTTGATGGCGCAGGCTGTGAGGCGCTGGGTATAGAAGGATCAACGGCTACACGTATACCATGTCTGCGAGCGGTATGAATAGCCAGACCCCGATTTCCCTTGTATAGTTTGTTATCTCCGCAGATACTACACTTCAAAAGTTCCACTGTACCGAAACAGGGCTGCGAACTCATATAAAATATAGGAAAACAAAGAAAGCTTAAAAATACTAACAGATGAAAGAAAAAAACTGCATAAAAACACCAAACACTATCACTCCACTGATAAAAAAGGCAAAGTTATGATTTTAAACAATATTTACAATAAAATGAAAAGTTGAAAAAAGTGACAGCTTCCAACTGTCACTCCTGTTGAGGCGCTGCCACGGGCGCACGTGAAACCGCTTTGCTTGTGCTATGGAGTCTCATATGTTCCAGCTGGTCGGCCACGGCCGCAGCCCGACAAGCGGCAGACAGGCGGTCGCAAGCCGCCGCAGACCGCCCGAGCGCCCGATCCAACCGTCGGACGGAGGCCTCACAAACAGAATAAAGTTAAGTGCGTACTGCACGCATTCAATGTTTTTTAATATTATCGGATGAAAAAAGGCTATTTAAGAGTATAATAATATGATATCCAAAAAAGGAATAGAAAAAATATGATATTCTAACGTCTGACGTGTTTGACGTTTTTTTTTTTTAGTATTTATTAATATTAGAATTAAAAATGCGTGCGTGCGTGTGTGTGTGTGTGTGTGTGTGTGTGTAACTTAATTTACTAACATGTTTTCTAATTCAGCGTAGGTTTTGGTCTTGATCCACTTTTGTACTTTCATTTTGCATTTTTTATAGGTGGAGGGATATATATCTATATTTTTATTTATGAGGTTATATAATTTTGCAGATTGAGCCAAATACTGTCTTCTAGCAAATGTTGACTTTGCTTCTGGCATGAGGATTACGTTTGGTTTCCTCCTCCTGACAGATGCAGTTATTTTAGGATAAAGCTTTGTGGACTTATGTCTCCTCAGTATTACATTCAAGACATACACTTGCCTTATCGTCATGAGATCACATAGCTGATATAAGTCACTGGTTGGGTACCTGTATGGCTTGAAGTACATGCATTTCAGGCTCTAATTGAAGGAATTTGGTTTTAGTGGCACCTCCCCATATCGGTATGCAGTAAGCGAGAACGGATTGTGCTAAAGTAATATAAATTTGATTCAGAAGTTGTTTAGTTACGACGTGTCTTAGAGATTTAAAGGTCCATATCAGTTTTCGAATGCGAGACATTATTAACTCAGTGTGAGTGTGCCATGACAGACGCTGATCGATCATTATGCCTAGATATTTAATAGCCTCAACTTTATTGATGGTCGAGCAGGAGCAGTTTGGTTGGATTGGTTCTCGACAGTTATGGATTTTAATTTTGAAGGAGGGGTCTGGTTGAGTCCTGTTATAATTTGTGAAACAAATGTAATTACTTTTTTCTAGGTTTAAGGTGAGTAGATTAGTCTGAAGCCAGCGGGCAATTTTTGCCAGTCCAAGTTCCGCAGACATACGCACTTCCTCCCAGCTATCCCCATAAAACACTACAGCCGTATCGTCAGCGTAAGCAAAGATGGATCTATTTTCGATGGGCAACTTACAGAGCTGGTTAATATGAATTAGAAAAAGTGTGGGACCTAACCTGGACATGACCAAGGCTTTTGATTATGTAGACCACAAGATTCTCTTAAAGAAACTCGATGCATATGGCGTATGAGGCAATGTGTGGGATCTGTTCAAGTCATATTTAAGTAACAGGGATCAATACACAGAAATAACTCAGGTGTGTTTGCATACCAAACAGCAAAACACATACCGTTCTGAAAGGCGGAGAATAAGGTGTGGTGTGCCGCAAGGAAGTGTTCTTGACCCTTTGCTTTTTTTACTTTATATAAATGACCTTCCACGGCATATCAAATACCCCATGGTGCTATTTGCCGACGATAGTACCGTAATTATTGAATGTAATGAAAAATGTAAATATGAATCTGTAATTAATGAATTTATTTTGGACATAATTAAATGGCTTAATATTAATAGTTTATTGATAAACCTGGACAAGACCAAGATAATACAATTCTGTCAACGTAAATCAGCACTCCAAATCAATTGCAATTATGAAGAGAAAAGTATAGATTCTGTGGCTGTTACAAAGTTTCTGGGAGTGTACATAGATGAACATTTATCTTGGAAAGTTCATGCGGATGATACGTGCAAAAAGCTTAACCAATATGCATACGCTTTACATAAACTTGCCAAGCAAGCAAGCCCTCACACAGTACTAATGGCATATCATAGTTTTGTAGGGTCAAAACTACGGTATGGCATTATGTTTTGGTACTCCACAAGTAGAGAAGACGTTTTCAAGGCACAAAAAAGGTGTGTAAGAGCTATGTATGGTCTCAAACCGACTGACAGTTGTGTACCTTATTTCAAGGATTCAAGAATTTCGACAATGCCCTCTCTATATGTATTATATTATTTCTTTTGTATGTGTAAATTGTGTGTCACGAATAAATATTTGAATTTGAATTTGAATTTTTATACATCTATGAAATAATCATGTTTGTCAAAAACAATACGACCTTATTCAAAAAGCACAGTGATGTTACTAATAGAAACTTGAGAAAGAAAAATACTTTAAATCTTTGCATAGTTCCTGCAAAGACAGCATTAATGCAAAGAAGTATGTATTGTCTAGCCAGCAAAATTTATAACCACTTGCCTTATAACATGAAGTCATTAAATATGTTAGAATTAAGAAAGAAATTAATGACATTATTAATACATAAATGTTATTATTCCATTTCAGATTATATAAATGATAAATTAGATTGACATTTCTTTGACTCTTTTAATAAAATTTCTTTTTCTCTTATAATTATACTTGACATATTTCATTGACATTCTTAAGATCGGACATGCACTAATACATTCATCTACCTATATAACTTTTTTTTATCACAGATTGTTTAACTTCCATTGCTGACCTTACTATATAAAGATTATTTGAGGGTAGATGGCGCTTGCGTCATGTAAACAATGGCTCTGTATACATTTTCGTTAATTAATAGCAGTTTTGACCTATTTTTACTAAATGACTAACTTTTCGTATATATAATTGTGTGATAAAACTGTGAAAGTGTTATCTTAGTGCAGCTTAACTTATTAGTGACACAAAAAGTACTTTTATTTTTCAAGATTTTTGTTGACATTTGTGAACTAACTTTCGTGTTTGCGGTACAAATTGAATCATTTGTGTTTATAGACGTTATTATTTTGGACCAGAATGATAAAACATATACCAGAAAAGTGATTATGAAGTGACAGTTTAAAACATTCGCAAATATCGGACTTTGAACCCGCCACCCTGTCATAACGTCTCGCACAAGTCGTGCACCATATCGGCTTCTTATTCACAGAATCTGCGTACAGCACCATCTAGCGTTGCTTTGCCGAATCATCAAGTCACCGGCCAATACTCCAATATAACGCGAGTTCACAGTTAGTGAAGGCATACAACGACATACGCCGATTATCCACAAGATGGCACCTGTGTGCATAATATGCAATGATAATATTACGAACACTCATTGTCTACGATGTGCTCTTTGCGATCAAAAATACCATTTGGACTGTACAAATGTTTCATGGGGCCGTTTTATTCTCATGACAGAAGAAAATAAAACAGATTATAGATGTCAATCATGCGTTTCCAAACTTGCACATGATCCATATTCTTCGTCATCTCCAAACTCGTCTTTCCAAAATAATACTCGAGATAACGTAACGATACGTAAAAAATATCAGATCAACGTACCCATCGAAAATTCCTTCGACACTTTGACGGATGAAGAGGACGAGCAAAACAATTCATCCCATGCAGCGGGGGAAATAAACAGAAGTTTTTCCGAAATACGTCTGAATAACAGCTACGTCGTGGACAGTATGAAACAAAAAATGCGTGCTCTCACAGAAAAGTTGCACTCCGCGGAATTAGAAATACAGAATTTATTAACCGAAAATCGCGCACTATCTGAGCGTCTTGCCAAAAGTGAACTACGAATTGAACAATTGGCTCACATATGCAAAAACACATCCATAAAAAAACCAAAAGAAAAAAGGAAAAGTGTTTTAAGCCGGACAAATTTGGATTTTTCAATCGAACAAAATAATTCATTTAACGCCGTTAATGAGCCTCAGCTGTTGCCTCAAACACCGCCATTTAGTAATCCTGTGCAAAATTATACCACGGATCTGCCCGCCAACCCAATAAACAAAGAGTGTTGTACAGACACAAAACTAAACACCCAAAGATCTGAGCACAAAGACATCAAAACAAAAGTGTTCATTAATAATTCTAGAACAATACATACAAACAGAGCAAATATTTATACACAACAGTTTAAAGAGGACTATGGAAATCGCAAAAATCAAGGTTTATGTAAGCGTAAAATAATTGTTGTGTCTGACCAGCAGGGAAGAAACCTGGGAACAAGATTACATAAAGTTTATGGCGATTACTTTGATATATTGTGCTTCTCAAACCCGGGAGCTTGTACTAGAGACGTGCTAAAATCGGTGAAAAATTTAAACACATTTCTTAGCAAGGATGATTTTTTAATTATATTGACTGGATCAAATGACTATAACCCGCATGAAATGTTTGCATACCTCTATTGTTTCATACAAAAATGGCAAAACACCAATGTACTCTTATCATCAGTTCCATATAACCGAAATTTAAATGAAATTAATTTGAACGATATGCTAAAATACATTAAAAGTCAAAACGATCACTGTGACTTAATACAATGTACTGCAACTGCGTGGAAGCATCAACCCAAATTATTTCAAAGTGATTCAGTTCACAGCATTTTCCACAAGATAGCGTGCAAACTCTACAATCCTGCTGGCGAACCTCAACTGATACGGAGAAGCACATTTGGAGGACAAGTTGTAAATCAGACTAACCAAGTGAATAACACGTTGAAGCTGAGACTGGAACACTGTGAAAAAGAAGAACAAACCCGATAAGAAATGGGGGAATCATCGATAGAAACACAGCAGTTTTTTCGTTACAAAAACTAGCCCCAGTCCCATGTCTGCCTCAAATCATTATAATACACATTTCGGAATTTTACACCAGAATATAACAGGAGCTTTGAACAAACAAGACCAATTACACTTCGCATTAACTGACTTATCTTCACATGGAGTTTACATAGATGTTATTTGTTTGTGTGAAACGAATATGCTTCGGGAGACCGAGTGCAATATGAAACTATGTGACTTTCAAGTCGCAGCTTCCTTCTCTCGTAAACACTTAAAACGAGGAGGTGTTGCAATACTTATCAGAAATAATATAGAGTACTCAATTTTAAAAGAAACTGAAAGTCTGTCGCAAACATTTATTTTTGAATGTTGTGCTGTGAATATAACTCAATATAACATTGTTATCATTTGCATATACACAAACAAAACCCCAGCATCTACAAATGCAATTTTCTTTCTTAAACTCAAGGAACTATTGCATTCTTTATGCCGACATAAGAGGGAAAAGTTTGTATTATGCGGCGATCTGAATATCGATCTTCTGAAAACATCAAAAATTTCCGTTGAATTAATTAGGATATTGGAAACATACAACTTAAATCTCCATGTACAAGGACCGACAAGACTTACTTCATCTTCTCAAACGTGTATCGACCACATTGCAAGTAACGTCGAAGATGGAATAGCTGCGATCCATGACCTAGGATTGTCCGACCACACCGCTCAATCACTCCTAGTCCCAATACAGAAACGCCAACCCACGCCAGCGAAGTGGTGGTATGAGTACAAAAGGGACTACTGCAAAGAGAACCAAAACAAATTCAAGGAATGTATCTCTTCTTTATCTTTTAACGAAGTGTTGCAAGAAAATGATGCCAATCAAGCGTTTAATGTGTTCTATGACTTGTTTCTGCTTTTTTATAATCTGTGTTTCCCGATACTGAAAAGAAAATTATTTAGAAAGAAATCAACGTTTAAATGGCTAACAAGGGGAATACAAAAATGTTGTCGTACAAAAAGACGTCTGTATTTAATGAGTCGATATCATACAACTTGTAAGATAAAATATAAAAACTATTCTCGATGTTTAAAGAAATGTATAATCTCGCACCAAAGGCGTCAAAATTTAAATTTTATTAGTAACACAAACAATAAATGTAAAGCTGTTTGGCATGTTGTAAAACAATATACGGCATCTGATATGAGTTCTCGAATGGTTGACAAGTTAATGTGTGATGGTTCAGAAGTCACGGATCCTGAGCATATTGCTGAAATATTCAATAAATATTTTGTAAATAGTGTTAAAGACAACTGTCCTTCTACTTCTTCTCATCCATTAGATAATATTCAAATTGATAATGAGGAATCTAGCATATTTTTGAATCCTGTTAATTTTATTGAGCTCATCAAGATAGTCAAATCTCTCAAAAACACGAATGCTGTAGGTTTTGATTCTTTACGCACTGACATTATAAAAAACAACATTTTTTATATCACAAATCCCCTACTGTTTATAATAAATTTATCATTAAATCAAGGTGTGTTCCCCCATGTTTTGAAAAAATCTCTGGTTAAACCCTTATACAAAAAAGGTCCTAAATATTCACCGGAAAATTATAGGCCAATTACGCTTATCCCAATTTTTTCCAAAATTTTTGAAAAGCTTATGTACAAGAGATTTATTAACTTTTTAGATACTCATAATATTATTAATGATGAACAGAATGGATTTAGAAAGTGCAGAAGCACATCTCTCGCAGCGTTCAAATTGATTAAACGAGTGATGGAAAGTATTGAAAACAGGGTACCTGTTGCTACACTCTTTTTAGACATGAGTAAAGCGTTTGACTTTGTATGTCACACACGTTTGCTTACAAAGTTATACAAATATGGAATACGTGGTCCGGCATATAACTGGGTAAAGACATATCTTTCAAATAGAACTCAATGTGTAGAGACTTTAGGATACTGTTCGCAAAGCAAAAGTATTGTAACATATCGGTCATCGTTCATGGAAAATAAATATGGCGTACCGCAGGGGAGTATATTGGGCCCACTTTTATTTATAATTTATATAAATGACTTGCCCAACATGCTCTCAGATGAGTGTATTCTATTTGCTGATGACACTACTATTATCATAGAAGGTCACGATTTGACTACTTATAATGACAGTATCAATATGACATTAGCCCAGACAATTAAATGGTTAACTTATAATAATTTGAAAGTGAATGTTACCAAAACCAAATTTATGCAATTTTGTACATCCCGTATCAATAAATTAACTTTGAACGTCAATCATGATGGTGCTCCTATTGAAGAAGTGTCACAAGCAACTTTTCTAGGTATAACTTTGGATTGTCATTGCAATTGGCGGGCACATGTAAATAGCCTATGCTCTAAGGTAAACAAATTTGTATATGCTCTCAGAAAGGTTCGTCAGGTTGTGTCTCTTCAAGCTGCAATAATAGCATACAACGGATATGTGGATTCTGCTTTACGATATGGCATTGTGACATGGGGAAATTCTGTGGATAAAGAAGATTTGTTTTTGGTTCAGAAGCGTTGTATAAGAGCTTTGTTTGGACTTAAACAAGATGAATCATGTCGCCCATATTTCATTAAATATCGCATTATGACACTTTACAGTTTGTACATTTTTGAGGTATGTTTATTTGTATATAAACACCAATATATGTTCCAACAAGTCCAATCAATATCTTCTAGGACGGTAAGATCACAATATACGCAAAAATTGTACAAGCCCTATGCGAGACTGAAACTTACTTCAAAAAATTGTTTTATTATGTGTATTGACATTTTTAATAAGTTACCTGACAATCTCAAATTATTAGACATAAATAAATTTAAAAATGCAGTTAAGTCATGGATTTTAGATAAATGTTTCTATAGTTTAAAGGAATACATGGAACTTAAATAATTTTGTATTATGCAATTAATGTATGTTTAATTATTTAACATTAGTGGTAAAAGTTGTATACAATATTGTTGACATTTTAATGAAACGTAATACTATTAATTATTAAGATAAGCGTGTACACCTGCAAAGGTAGAGTTCAGTGAAACTTTCTTGCAATGTAACTTTATCTGCAATTGTAACCTGAATTCATTATACACAATAAATTTCATTTCATTTCATTTCATAATTATAATTTGTACAAAGGCACCTGAATTGTGTATGCATGATAGTAGGTATAAGGTACTTATTTAATATTAAGCTCAAAGTTTTTTTACGCCTATTGGCAAAACATAGTGAGACTGTAAAAAAAAGACAACCACTTAACATAAAACACTTACTTACTTACTTACTAAAACGCTTCCTTGAGGGACCCCGAAGGTCATTTCACATTCGTTACTTATATGTTTCCCTATCTTTATTTTTTGGCTGCGATTATGAAGATAATCAGTTAATAGTAGCAGCGGGGTTCCTCTAATTCCGGTGCCTTCTAATATCTTTGTAAGAGTGGGTACAGAAACCGTGTCGAATGCTTTTTTTAGGTCTAAGAAAGCAGTTTAACATTTTTTGTTCTTATCTACTTGTTGGACTATTAAAGAGGAAAGAGATGCAACTGCATCCTCAGTGGAGAGTCCTTGTCTAAATCCAAATTGGTTTGATGATAAAATATTATATTAATTTAAGTAATTCGTTAAGCGATTATTTATGAGTTTCTCAATAATTTTTGATATAGCCGGCAGAACAGATATTGGTCTATAGTTCGACACTAAGTTTCTGTTTCCACCCTTATAGACCGGTGTGACAATAGCTTGTTTCAGAGGATCCGGGAACACTCCATGTTTAAAACACAGGTTTGCCAGGTGGGTGATTATAGGAACCACGGTGCCGCTCGCCAGCTTGAGGAATTTGGTGGGGATACTATCCCAGCCAGGGGCGCTGTTTGATTTTAGGTTAGAAAGGATAACATACACTTCGTTCGGGTTCGTGTCAAAGAGTACAAATGAGTTGACACTAGATTGTACTTGGAAGCCAGGAGTGTTGTTGTTCCAGGGGCAGTTACCAGAAACGATTACCTCCGCAAGAGATTTACCAACATTGGCGAAATATTGATTAATAGAATTTACTGATGCGAGTGGGGAGATTCCATTACTATTTAATAAATCTGAGTTGTCATTTTTACATTGTTTCCTATTAGTTATTTTATTTATTTCTTTCCATAGTGTTTTTGAGTCTTTGCTCGCTTTGGTTATGTTTTCTTTGTCGTATTTACGTTTTAGTTTTTTAATTAATCCATTGCAAAAATTTCTGTATCTCTTGTAAGTAATTTTGAGAGTGATGTTTTCCGTGTCGTTACGGAGTTTTCTTTGCATATCGTTTCTACTTCTGATGCACCGGAGTATTCCCAGAGTTATCCAAGGCTTGATTATACGATTGCTTCTTGGTACTAGGGTGGTAATCGTATTCGCTGCGAGACAATTTTTTATTTTGTATATGATACTATTTGTAAGGCGATTAGGGTCAGTTATGGTAATTAAGTCAGCTAGATTTTCTTTTGATAGGGTGCTAATCGCATTTTCGAAATTAATTAGTTTTGGTTTTTTGGGGAGGTATAAGGGTAATATTGCAGCTAGCAAGATTAAGTAGTACCATAGCATGGTCTGTGATTGACGTGTCCAATATCAGTATATTTTTCTTAGAGTTAGCTTAGTTAGTTAGCTTAGTTGTATGTCGTAATATTATAAAATATAATATTTAATAATTCCTAAAACTAGAACGTGTTAAATCGAGACGCCGATGATATTTCCTACAAGGCAGGAATGGAAACGTAATATCTGGCTTCTTACCAAATGTAGGTGATATAAATCTCTTGACATTGTAGGTATAAAATAGCTGATTGCAAGCAACCATAAAGCCACTGGACCTCATAAAACTACCATGCATAAGTCATATAATTGGCAAATATGTCGAAGGCCGAAGTCTCATGAGGACCGATTCCGATGCTTACCCTCCGGGCGCATTACGCTAACCACTCGGGCATGTCCCTACCTAAAACCCTACCGCGAGCAAACAGAATATCCTCATATGGTACAGGACCGATACTTATCTATACATAATATATAATAAAGCTGAAGAGGATCGAAAGTCTGTACATGGAAGATATTCGAAAAAAAATTGGCTAGGGATACTTAGAAATGATAACAGAACACGTTCCAACAGTTTTTAGAAATTTTTGTCTGTTTGTCTGTTTATCTGTTTATCTGTTTGTCTGTTTATCTGTTTATCTGTTTATCTGTTTGTCTGTTTATGTGACCGCGCATCACGTGAAAACGGCTGAACCGATTAAAATGAAATTTGGTATAGAGCTAGTTTGAGTCTTGGGGAAGGACTTAGGGTAGTTTTAATCCTGGAAATCAACCCCTAAGGGGATGAAATGGGGGGTGGAAATTTGTATAGAGCTACTTAAACCGCTGCACCGATTTGGATGAAATTTGGTATATGATTAGTTTGAGTCCCGGAGAAGGTTAAAAGATAGGTTTTATCCCGAAAATTTTCCCTTTAGGGGGTAAAATGGGGGGGGTGAAAAATTGGATGTAACCCATTTTGATGAAATTTGGTTTAGAGGTAGTTTAAGTTCTGGGGAAGGACATTGGATAGTTTTTATTCCGGAAATCTTTCCCTGAGGGGGTGAAATGGGGGGTGAAATTTTGGATGGACTCCATTTAGATCAAATTTGGTATAGATATAGTTTGAGTCGCGGAGAATGACAATGGATAGTTTGAATCCCGAAAATCATCCCCCAAGGGTATGAAATAGGGATGTAAATGTGGATAAATCCCATTTAGTAAAAATTTGGTATAGAGATAAAAGGAGTCCCAGGGAAGGACAATGCATAGTTTTTATCCTAAATCATCTCCTGAGGGGGTGAAATGAGGGGTGAAAATTTGGATAGAACCGATTTAGATGAAATTTGTTATGGAGATAGTTCAGAGTCCTGGGGAAGGACTTAATATAATTTTTAGTCCAGAAATCATCTCTTAAGGGGGGTGAAATGGGGTATGAAAATTTGGATGGAACCCATTTACGGTATAGCGAGTTGGAGTTTTAAGGAAGGACATAGGATAGTTTACTCCTGAAAATCATCCCATAAGGGGGTGTAATTGGGGGTGAAAATTTGGTTGTGACCCATTTTGATGAAATTTGGTATAAAGATAGTTTGAGTCCCGGAGTATGACAACGGATTGTTTTAATCCCGAAAGTCATCCCCTCAGGGATAAAATAGGGGGTGAAAATTTGGATAAAACCCATTTAGATGAAATTTGGTAAATAGATAGTAGGAGTCCTAGGAAAGGACAATGCATAGTTTTTATTCCGAAAAATCATTTCCTGAGGTGGTGAAATGAGGGTTGAAGAGTTGAATAGAACCCATTTAGATGAAATTTGGTATAGAGAGAGGTAGGGTCCTAGGAAAGAACATAGAATATTTTTTATTCCGGAACACATAAAAGCAGGAAATCATCCCCTAAGGGGGTGAGAAATGGTGGATGAACATTTGGATTGAACCCACTTACGGTATAACGATAGTTAAGGAAGGACATATGATAGTTTTTATCCCGAAAATCATCCCCTAAGGGGGTGTAATTGGGGGTGGAAATTTGTTTGATAAAATTTGGTTGAAAGATAGTTTGAGTCTTGGAAAAGGACATATTATAGTTTCTATTCAAGAAATCATCCCCTAAGGGGGTGAAATGGGGGTGAAAATTTGGATATAGCACATTTAGATGAAATTCGGTATAGAGATAGTTTGAGTCCTGGAGAATGACAACGGATTGTTTTTATCCCGAAAATCATCCTCTAAGGAGGTGAAATAGGGGGTGAAAATTTGGATTGAACCTATTTACGGTATAGCGGTAATGGGGAGTCCTGGGGAATATTAACATTACGTAAGTAAATATATGTATGTGACGTTCCAAGGGTAAAGGTACCTTATGGCGGCCTTAGTTTTGAAGATGTTTTCTAAAACGGGGTAAAAATACGTTTTGTTATGGCTATTTTAAAAACTATTAGATGTAACATTTTGTTGAAGTATTTTTATTTTTAATATAAAATGTTTAAATTACAAGTCAGTTAATTTAATCCTACGGTTTAGTAGAAAAGGTCCTTACGGCCGTGTGATATGAAAATATACAAAATAATACTGAAAAAAGCCTACATGCATCTATACCCTTTCCTTCATACAATCCATACTAATATTACAAATGCGAAAGTAACTCTGTCTGTCTGTTACCTTTTCATGCTTAAACCGCTGAACCGATTGAGATGAAATTTGGTATAGAAATACTTTGAATTCCGGGGCCTTCCCAAAGAGTCCTTACTAAAGATAGTTTTTATCTGGAAATTCATCACCTAAGGGGGTGAAAAGGGGGGAGAAAGTTACGATATAAACGAGTTCTGCGCGGACGAAGTCGCGGGCAAAAGCTAGTATTAGATATGTGACAATTGCACCCGAAGAATGAACTTTATACATGGCAATAGTAAGAGCGTAGCCCATAATATTATGAGACCAGCCATTTTATATTGCGTAAAGCAAAAGTGATGAACAACTGTAAGCTATATTAGAAGCCAGTTGGATTGGAACATATATATGGTGATGATGATGACGCCGCTGCTGCTGTGCTGATGATTATCATTGTATAATATATTAACCGATTCCGGTCACAACGACTGTGTGTATTAAATTAGGCATACGCGTAAACGGTGGGATTATAACTTCACGTCGCACCCAAATATGTACAGTACATTGTACTACGCAAACAAGACAAGCTGTTCAGGTTTTGTATCCAGATCGAATCGTACAGTCATTCCCCGTACAGTAGACCCATCAGTCCTAATATCACTACTAAGCCATGCAGCCCGCAACGACTTAGCATTGACCAGATTCTTGCAACGGCAAAGGAGTTTCTCTCAAGTCATCAATAGCCTGTACCATCATATAGCTTTCACACCTCATCTCGCCCATATAATAGAGTGTATAGTAGGTAAATATATATTGGGGTCTTTGATGGTTAAGTTTCAGCTGACAACAGCACAGACATCTCGCCCTCCCGGGCCAAAAGTGTCTTGAATGATACAATGATCACGCAAGCAGCCACAGGCACACCGGTACCTAGCCAAGTCTGCAGCCCTTTTCAAAGCCCGTCTTGTGGATCAGAGCTAAAGATGAAGTCGGTTTGATTGACTGAACCGAATCCGATAAGACTGTCCCTATTCACCTTTGATGAATGCATATCATCGATCTTTTAATTATTAGGTATATTTGGGTATTACATGTACTACAAATCTTTCATAGCTGGAACATACCACTCAAAATCGTAATAAAAACGATGGGCTGTCCAGTTAGTGATATTACTAATTTGCTGGTATAGTCAACAATAATAAAACGCTACTGTGACCAAATCCGAACATATATGTTGGTAAATATAAATGACGTATTGGAGTAGTACCTAATCGTAGATACTATAAATAAATATAACTCGGATGGGTCTACGCCATGATGACGTAATATTATGTACGAAGCTTAAACTGTATATTAATTGGATTTATAGGGTCGCTCGATTACGGTCGTACGTGAAATAACTAATCACACAACGCAACCCAAGTATTTCAGCCTAATATTAAGATAACAATATTTATGTCATTTAAAGCGCATGAAAATACTAAACATGTACCATAGCTTATGCAGTCAGAAAGCTTTGCGAAACTTAGAAACCATTTAAGGATCTCATAATTAGCGTTCATACAGTTGTATGTTTCATAGCCGCTATTCAGGAATAGTTTCCAGGTGGTCCAAACGTCTCCTCTGCAACCAGCCCGAGCGATGTCAGCACCCCTTCCATGTCATCGTCTAGCAGTAGTAACGAAGCCTCTGGTAGCACGTGGTGGCAGCATGCAGCGATGTCTCGCAGAGTTGCCGTTGGATGTCATATTGATGTCATAATGGTACCGCATCCGACGCAATATAATAATAGGGTAGAGGAACCAAAAGATGAACACCACCCAATAGTTGAACGTTTTGTCGTAAAATTGAAATAAAAAAATCGCGATACATTTTACGCCTTCGGGATATTTTTTTCCTAACGCATCATCCCTTTGCCGAGGCTGGCATTTAAACTCCCATACAGTTCCCACACACACATGGCTGTGAGCGGTTGTCGCGTCGAGGTCTTGCGCCAAAATCACCGTTTGTATGGAGATTTACTTAAGGAAAGCGCTCTTAAATTTAAGCTCTAAATTATGTATAAAATTGAATAAAACGTCTACATGGATTGTTTTGCGTGATATAGATTCTTGATTAATGCCTTTAATGGAATATCTATCACAAATTGCGTATTTATTGTTAATTTAAGAGATATTTAGCGTTCAACTAACGGTTCCAACTTTTTGTACCTGAGCCAATTGATGAACGGCGTTCATCTACTGGGCAAGGTATAGTTTTTTCAAATGCTTATATAAATTCTTATTGAAAAGGCACATAAAACTTTTATGGCTCAAATTAATCGTTTTTTAACTGTTGATTTTTGAACCAAAAGTTGAACGTGAGTATCCATTCGCAACACGGTTATTTTGGGCTTTGTTTTACTATGAAAAGCACGATTGTTCAACAAAGAACCGCTGCCCAGAAGATGAACGAATAAAATTAGTTCGTTCAACTTTTGGCTTCGATTCCAATAAGTGAACGCTCTGTTAAATTAAGTCCGTTCATTCCTTTGCCATCGTGCCCAATACATGAACGAAAAAAAATTATTCGTTCAAGTTTTAGGCAAGGGTTAGTACAATGAACATCTTAATAACAAAGATACGTAATAAATATGAAATCTGACTTATACATATAAAACCCAACAATTTATCTATTTTAATCTAATGATAAATTAATAAAAAAATGTTTTAATGATTAATATGTAAAAAATAATCTTTTATAATTGTAACCATATGAAAAGGGTACATTTGAACTGTTTTATTCTGTGTTTAGTATCAATATTGTGATTGTTAACTAGTATAATTTGCTATAACAATAATTATATAATAACTAGACCAAAAGTCAGAGGCTGCGCGGTGTTACGTTTTTCTTCGTTCAACTATTGGTGTCAAAATGTTCAACTATTGGGCACAGTGTTCATCTTCTGGGCAAAATGACATACTTCAGCATAAAACCATTTTTAATAAAATACTGTATTGTAATAGGATGGTTTAAAATAGTCATATCCAATCTCGACTATATACGAAATCGTATAAAAAAATTAAATGTAAACAAACTAAATCACCACTCCTCGAAAAAAAATTGTAAAGTTGGGATAGTCGCTTAAGCGTTCATCTTTTGGTTCCTCTACCCTATCCTTTTCTTGTAAAGGTTTGAATTTCGCAAAGCCTTCCAAATCCACAAACCATGTCAATAAAGGCATTATAATTTTATAGCTATATTATTATAAATTTGAATGTTTGAAGACTAACAGAAATGCTTATACGGAGATGAAACCTGTGCCTATTAATTGTGTGTTATGTACCTAACTACATACGTATATTGAAGTAAAGCGTAAAATATTAATATTACAAACACATAACGCAGACATAAAACAGTATCTAATAAAGTTAAGTACACAACAAAGTAACAGCATATAATATAAATACCAACGAACGTAAGTCCTTACGCCTACATTTAATAAAAACTACATATTTGAAACTACGCAGTAGATGCATGAAATAAAATAAAATCATGAAGAGATGTCAGAGGTCATAAAATATTATCTATAATTTAAAATAGTGAATCCTAAAAGCAGTATAAATCTCAAATATAACCATCTTGTATGAATAATACTCAACACACGGAAGACTCAATAAATACTCAGTAATAAGCAAATACCCATCACCGTTAATCTTAAATTATCATGCACAATAGAAAAGTAGGTCGAATAAAACACAGATTCTTTATTAAATCAGGTACGTAGTAAGTCTTCGTTGTCACCGGCCATAATTACGTTGGCAATTATTGATTGCTTGAATATTGCACTAATTATTAACATACGAAACTACAGTTACGGTTGGGGATATAGAACTTGTAAAACTGGACAAAGCTTAATGTGCCTTCATATATGACCATATGACCTACCATCAGAGTACCTTGTACATTTAATTATTTGCTTTCAATTATGCCATTGGCCAAATATGTTTATAATGTATGAACATCCAAACATACCTACTTACAATATTATTACTCAAATTTCATCCCTATTGAACAATATCATCACACACTTCGTATTCCAAGTCAAGTCAAACACACGCACACATATACATACACACACACATACAATAACTGAGATATTTCGTTCCCGACAAACAGCGAGCAATTCAAAATGGATGTACATAGTTACCAGGGTCTGCCTGAAAACCAGCGTTGCAGTGACCTCGCTGTAACATTATGCTGAGGCAAGCTCCTTTTTAACATCACACACACACACACATCATAATTGTAACATTAATTTTAAATTTATATTTTAATTCTAATCTTAAGGTTCACATGTATTAATGTTTAAATGTTTAATTATAATTTCGTGTAATGTGATGTTGAATAAAGCTTTTCTACTTCTACTTCTACTTCTAATGAATCAACTATTCAAGATTAATATCGAGGTAAGTTGTGTTTAAATCTAAATGCAAAAGCTAAGCGCCATAGGTACGTTTTTAATGTATTTGTCACATAACCATTTAAAGGGATATTCATTACGAGGCAATTCCTATGTCAACTTTAATTTGAACATTGTAACGAACGTTATAACTCAAAAGTTAATGTACGTATCAAAATATAGAAACACACGCGAAACACATTAAACTATCATCACTATTTGCCACGCGAAGTTAAAACATTTACCGACGAGAATGTGTGGAAATAAAATATTAAACACACACGAAATCCTAGTACATCTTAAAACAATCTAGCCCTACATGAATCCTATCCTTGCAAATACACTGGAAATGACTCACATGATCTCTCTCAGCACGACGCTCTCGTGAAGTCAAAACTACAACAGTCCCCAGAAACGTTGTGCAAGCGCTTATTAAACCTCGTCTCCTCTTGAGAACCCCGAATCCTTTCCGACGACTACGATATCACGCTATTTCTCAAGGGAAGACAAGTGATTGGTTCACGCCATAATTCTGGCCTCCTATTGGTTTAGACAGAATCTTGTGGTATAATGTTTCCCTACTCAATCATACGACTCAATTAAGAAGGCGCCTATAAAACCCGATTGTCTAGCTTTTAATGTCTTCTAAATTTTGTAAGGTAGTTCGGGTTCTATCTATCATTTAATTCACCTACCCGCCTTCAGATGTCGCCTCAACAGCTAATTATAACCCGACCAGTATTAGTTGGTTATTAAGACAGCTAAATGCATAGAAACAATAGTGATTTGTTTCGTGGTCGGATAACCGGCTAGCTACCTAATCTAACACGTAGTTTAGCTATTTGTCGATAGATGTCTCTAAACCGCTCAGTTCAGATTACCCAACAAATGTCAATTGTCTATCCAAATACTACCTACAGTCGCCATCACATACATCGGAGCAAACAAGCACGTCACAAACATCGGAACACACCTTTATTTTCAAGGCATTAGGGTGCATGTGCCGATATTTTTGAACACCTATAGTGTACCTATGTATGTGATGGCGACTGTACATCGAGGTAACAACTACTTCTTAAAACGATCGAATAACCATGATTACCCTACTCCTCACTAGATGCCGTTTAGGATTAAACTTTAAGCTACATTCCAATAATCTTAGAAAAAGGTAAAGTCTCTAAAATTTAATATGAAATATTTTATTGTAATAATTGTAACCTAAACTTTATTATATCGCCATCTCCTGAAGTAAAGTTCGATAAGCTAAATTCGTCCTTAAAACACTGTGGGTAGATGTCTGTTCTGTTACAAGTTTTTAATATTCTTTGTGTAAATACAATTTCCTTCAACGTCTTCTTATTATGTCTCTCTGACAACATATATACGTACTTTCACATTTATAATATCAGTGCGACCAGTGTGATATATACCCATAGTATAAATCTTGCTTGGTTTGAATCGAGATTCTCTCCAAAAAGAAAGATTGTCTACAAATATTTACAAAATGCGGTTTGCAGATGGGGTCCTAGCTTCTCCAACGACCAGCGCCGTAGTCCAGGCAATGAAGACCACGATAGCCGATTACAAACTTTCATCCGGTGTCTTCATTGGAGTGACCGACCTGCTCTCCAGGGGCGACTACAAATCCCTCGACGGTGAGTTGGTTTAAGCTTTTGTCAGAACTTTGTCAACATCAGTTTTAGCTTTAACCGACTTCAAAACAAGAAGAGGGTCTCAATTCAACAGTATGTTTGTTACCTACGCGATTACTCCGCCACTTACGGATTGATTTTGATGATTATTTCTTGTTTGCTAGGTCATACTTCAAAGGTGGCCACCGATATTTTTTCTAAATCACAGGTTATTGAAAAATCAACAGATTCAAATGATGATGATGTCCTCCCAGACATAGTATCCGTTGACATCTTGACAAAATTATTATCTAAGTTTGGAAAACTTCAAGTGCATGGGCTTGAGTGTGACTTGCAAAACCAAATTTGTTTTTACGCCGTTTGATGAGGACTTTCAAAGAAATTAGGTACACTTACCCCCACTGCACATTAAAAAACAAAAACTATAAACTAAAAATATTAATCTTTATATGTAGGGGTACTGTGTTGCGAAAAGATTTTAGCATTGAAAATTTGTCAAGAATTATAAAAATGCTTGATTTTTCAGGAAATATTAACGGTACGCGTCATCAACTGAATGTCGGTTACAGGAGCGCCTATTGCAAACATCTCGCTAGACTGGGCCGCCGGTGAGCCCAACAACGTAGACAACTCACAGAGGTGCCTGGCGGTTACCGGCGCAGGCGCACTTGCCGACGTCAGCTGCTACGGCGTGTTGCCGTACTTCTGCCGCAACGATGTCCGACCCTCCAACTCTACCTTCTTCACCACCACCCCTCACCCCTCTTCGTGCGGCCACTTATTTGGTGAGTCTTAACTCTTAACATCTCACTCATTAATGAAACACGTTTTTAAGTATATAATTGTTCGAAATGTACTTGCTGATTAAGACTATTGGACTCATATTATGGGTAAAGGTGGTCACAAAAGTAACGCAAGATTTGAAAAAAAAAAAGAATCTATTAACACGACTGCGCAACAAAAGATTTTTCCGGAATCAATAAGCGAGGTAAGACGGGTATGTTGAATGAAAGTTTGTAGGGAATTATCGGTGCGCGAGTCAAACTCGCACTTGACTGGGTTTTACACTACTGCTTAATGAAAAGGAGTGTAATGTGTTCAAGGTCTATGGATATATTAAATGTGATTTTCTTTATTCGACCAGAACTACTCAACGCCTTCGATATCGTGATAACCGGGGTGACATAGGCTATACAACGTCACAATAAAAACAATGTGGCGGATCTTATAATCCATACTCGTATTGTATGAACTTAGTCTTTGTTCGCAACCAAGTTGCGGTTCAGAAAAAAGTTCGCTTTATTCGCAACTGGTTGCGAACAAAGAATAATTATTCTTAATTCGCAACTAGTTGCGAATCGCAGTTGCGAACACAGCCGGAGGGCAATTGTGTATGCCTATCTTTCTCTACAGGTTTATGGTTTGTGCTAGTGCTGCACTCTGGCGGCGGAACAGCAGTAAATGTTTCCTTTTTTGTCAGAACGGCGTTCAAAAGAACGTGATATTTTCCATTGCACAGCTTTAACACATTCACATAGAGTTGAAAAGTTACAAACCTTCCATTCGGGGCTTGTATAAACTTAAATATTTCATCATAAAATACAAATACAAATAATTTATTGTTTGATAGTGAGTGTTATAAAAGGCCACAGTATCTTTATTGTTCGTCACAATCAGCCAGAGTTTGGCACACAATATTTATTGAATTTGTTCATTCATTGCATTTCATTGAATTAATGTATTTCAATATTGTTAAGTATGTCAATAATGATAATAAAAGTAAAACAACAAAAAAAAATTATATAAGAAAAAATAAGAATGTCAATGTCATGCTACGAATATATAGTGATGCGATGTCAATTATACAATACAGAACAAAATTAAAAATAATTAAAAATTAAATTAAAAATAAAAATAAGAGTAAAAAATTAAAATTAATTGCAAGTCACAGAGAATGTATTGAACATGAACATGAACATAGGCACCACACCCAGCCAGGAAGCAAGCCTGACCCGGACGAGCCGGATATACCAGGGGGCGCAATTTTGTGGGGAGTGACACGCTCTGGGATGGGAAGGGAAGACCGACCAGCCGCAACCAGTCGGCCACAATCAACCGGCTATGCAGCCTTTAGCCAATATTGGAAAAGAGGAGAGAAAGGATACTTCGTCGGGGGATGAGCGTTGGTGAAATGATGCACGTTGCTTCATATAAAGTCTTCTCATGTTCAAGGTGTTTTCGGAGAACCGTTACAGCTCGCTATTTCGAGATCATTCTACCTGTTCCTCTGATTAGCAATCAGTTTCTTCCATTGCGTTGATTTCTCGTGCAGTGTTGTAGAAGTTCTCTTTAATTGTGTGCCTCTGGGGTGGTTGTTGTGTGTCATGAGGTCATAATATGACTCGCAACCACAACAACTACTATTTTCCAGTACGTATTCATGTCGGTGAATGACTGGCTGATTGACAAGAATATTCGTCATGCGGACACTATTACTTCATTTATCGTATGGCTTATTTTTATTACTCTACTTCAAAGATTTACAATACGAGTATTACTTTAAACTTTGTCACTACACACTAAACATTGTCTCAGCTCTCAGGTATAACCAATTCATTTCACCGATACCACATTTTTTTACTGCAGACACAGACACAAGATTCATTATTTACATAAACATAACTTTAATATTAACACTACTCACTGCACAACAAAACAGAGTGTCACAAGCACTGTCACTAGGAGAGTTGACCAGCAGCTAGTATTTAATTTGCCTGTTACCGTGGTTTGACAATCTTCCTGTCGAGAAGTCTTCGTTATGTGGAATAAAGGCATAACTCGTATTTATTTGTAAGGTTCTGCAGTCTTCTGAGGTTTGCATATTCAACGCTTTTTTTTCCTCCACACTTAAGCTCTAGGTATTTTTTTGCATCCCGTTTAATTGGAGCTTGGTTTTCTTTTCGTTCTAGTGTTTTATTTATTATAAGTTTATGTAGCATTTTTAACGTCTATATTGTTAATATCGTTCGCCTATTCAAGCCCATCTGGCGTGGCGTGAATCCATAAAATCTGGACATTTCAAGGAAGTGCATTCAGGCGCAGCTACCTAGAAACCGATCATTTTTTGCGTTCTTTTGTTTTGGTTTAAGCAGATGTATCGCTATTCATTGTTTGCACATTGTTTGTCTTCCGCGTAATTTATTCTCGCTCGAGTCATCTTATTGTCGAACTTTGCTTATTACATTATTGGCAAATTTTCGTAGTTTTAATAGATATAGGTTCACGGTGTTTCACTCACTACCACAGTTCAGCCCAGTTTCAGTCTCGTTGAGCCCCTATCCACTACTCATTGTGTTATATAATATTGGCGGCGCCTAGCGAATTACTTGTATAACTGATCTACATAGATTTCATTTATCAATTAATCTGTTCTGTAGGTCTCAGGTGTAAAATATTATTACTTATAAGTGCCAAATATTACTAACACAGGTATTATGATCCACCACATATATGTATGACACTGCCGAAGCGTCTTAAACACGAGCTTATTACGGGGTTCATTCCAGTGCGTGAGAAAATTAAGTGTTTGGTAATTGACACACTGTAATCTAACGTAAAATCTTACTAAGTTAACAAAGGCACTGAAGGCAACATTGAATACAATAAATACAAAAATTAAATATTGAGTACGTATATATTACCCCTACGTTCACCTTATCTTATGATATGGGCCAGTAGTTTGGTCTCTAATTATGTAACCCGAACTGCTTCATTAAGGAAGTATACCTACTACCTAAAAAGTAATATGGAATGCTCTCACCCGGGCCTGTCACGGCTGTGATGTTGATTCTGCCGCGTTGCTGCGCGTAACCGCTACCCGTTAGAGGCGCACGCACTGGTTTTACTTTACGCGCCTAATACTTAGATGGACTGAACCCGCGTAATATTCGCGTAACACACTACACTTTTCTATAATTTGGCACTTATTGGCGATCTCAAGAAGATGAGATGGGTAAATCGCTGGGACTACGGGGCGCGGCGCTCGCACATCTGGGCTTTCGCTATTGTTTTGAAGGACCGCATTGTGTAGTTTTATGGCGTAACGAGACATCGGGGAAGGGTCCCAAAACAGCGTCCGCTCGCAACGGCTGTTCAAACAGAACTCCTGCAAGTCACAGAGAATGTATTGGTACAATAATTTGATTTGACGGATGACGAAGGACGACGAATGAGACATTTTCCTTGATCCGTCTCATTACAAAAATACTTTAAATATCTGACCCTGGCAATGGCAAATATAGCTGCTGCAGCTGTCAATATCATTGCCAGTGTCAGTTTACAACGGATTTTTAAGATATTTTTTTGTAATATGTCAGAGACGGATCAAGGAAAGTGTCTCATTCGCCGTCCTAAACCCAACACGTAAGTGAGGAACCTTTTTATATTTTTCAAAAATAATTGACGCAGCAGAAAAGTCTGCAACTTTTTTCTGTGTGTAATCACTGTAATCAGTAATCAGGCACTTCTTAAATTTTCCTCCATTCCCCATTCTCGCAGCTAAGTCCTTACTCGTACAGACGAGCGTATTTTGCAAAATGCATCCTTTTTACATACATACATACATATAATCACGCCTCTTTCCCAGAGGGGTAGGCAGAGATTACGGATCTCCATTTGCTACGATCCTGACAAACCACTTTCGCTACACTCACTTTCATAACATTTCTCATCCATGCTCGTCGGTTTAGGGTACTTTTGACCTGGCCTTTTAGTAAGATTTCTCCAATTTGATCGGAGAAAGTTCGCCTAGGTCTTCCCATTCTAACTTGCCCTTCCACTCTTTTTATATACACTCTCTTCGTTAATCTTCTTTCATCCATCCTCTCTACATGCCCAAACCACCTTTTCATTCAAGATTACGACGTAACTATTAGTAATTATCGGATCCGAATCGCTAAATTTAAGTGGCGGTGGGTGGGGCACGTTGCACGTAGAACCAATGGCCGTTGGGTCGGAAAGGTTCTCGAGTGGCGACCACGTACCGGAAGGCGCGGCGTGGGTAGGTGGACTGATGACCTGGTAAAGGTCGCGGGAGTCCGCTGGATGCGGGTGGCGCAGGATGGATTGTGGCACTCTTTGGGGGAGGCCTATGTCCAGCAGTGGACGTCTTTCGGCTGATATGATGATGATGAATCTTGAATGAAAAAGAAAGCATACTCGAGTCTAGTCGTCTTAATAACAATTATAGCTAATGACAGCGTCAATGAGTCTACATCTATCTATCTATCTATACATATAATAAAGCTGTAGAGGGTCGAAAGTCTGTACATTAAAGATATTGGCAAAAAAATCAGTTGACGGGTCTTAGAATCGACAACAGAACACATTTCAACAGTTTTTAGAATCTATCTATCTATACATATAATAAAGCTGCACTCACCTGACGCAAACGCTACCCAATGGGTGAAGAATTTAGACATTACATTATAATAGTTAAGTAAAGCGACTCTGTAATTTAGTAATGCAATACGAATATACGAATAAATAAATAAAGCTGTAGAGGGTCGAAAGTCTGTACATTGAAGATATTGGCAGTTAACTCATATACTGTTGAAACTTGGTATGTAGATGTATTTTGTGAACCGCATTAAGATTTTTACACAAAAATCGAAAAAAAAAATTAAGTTTTAGGGGTCCCCAAACACAAAACTGAAACTCAAAAAAAATTTTTTCATCAAACCCATACGTGTGGGGTATCATTAGATAGGTCTTCAAAAATGATATTGAGGTTTCTAAGATCATTTTTTTCTAAACTGAATAGTTTGCGCGAGAGACACTTCCAAAGTGGTAAATATGTGTGTCCCCCCCCCCTGTAACTTCTAAAATAAGAGAATGATAAAAAATATATGATGTACATTACCATGCAAACTTCCACAGAAAATTGGTTTGAACGAGATCTGTTAAGTAGTTTTTTTTTAATACGTCATAAATCGTAAACTGCAATTTATTTAACGGAACCCTTCATGTGCGAGTCCGACTCGCACTTGGCCGCTTTTTTTCTAATTGTACTCTACTTGTGCTATTTTCGTACAAGTATTTCAGAATATTGATATATTGGGGCTCTATGTGTTGTGCTTTTAGTGACTCCCAGATAGATAAGTGTGACAAAGTATCGATACGATACTTTAAGTAATAATAGTTTTTATTTTTTTGGTGATAGATTTTCAAAAACGCAGTGAATCATGAAGGTTCTAGAATAAGTTAGCGACAGGTGACAAAATTGGACGTTTCAGGAATCGCCTTAGAGCATTAAACCTACCGGAGACGACACGCGCACACTTTTCTATCTAAAAAAGTCTGCCGTTTTCGGCGCGGGGGACGAGGCAACGCACACAAATCATGTTAACACCAATGCATTTTTCCGATAGTGTCACTACACACGCACACGACAAAATTATCAAACACCAGCATAAACTATACTCACACAAGTACAAACACATACACAGACAACCTGTCCGTGAAAGAGATGACGTCAGCTCGAAGTAAACATCGATAGTGCGAGGAACACGTCGATAATAAATAATAAACTTATCGATATTTCATGTAGGTCCGGAAACGAATGCACAAAAAAGGTATAGAGGGAAATGCATGAAACACAATTTTTGACTTCGTAACTTTGTTTGGACTAGTTAGGAGGTAAACATATCAAAAGTCCTTGCCCGTAACCCTTGAGCCGGAGGGGAGGGGGGGGTTTCAAAGTCCCAATATTCGGTTTTTCACCTATATCTCGGAAACTATGCGTCCTAGCGACATAACTATTCTAAACAAAATGAAAGGTGATTAAATTTGCCACAATTTTTATAATATCAAGTTTTTCGATATCTTGTACAGTTTTCGAGATATAAGATATTATTCCATCGAGTACTATCGAGCTGGTCTGATGATGGAGATGGAAGGCGGCCATAGGATATCATATTGAAATGCCATGATCGGTACTTATTAAAAGGGATTTTTTTTTATGCACGTAACATACGATCTTTGGACAGACGGTAAACGTATAACAGGATGTTTTTTCCACATGAATAACTGGCCTGAATTTTGGTTCAGGTAGGACAGGTTAACACTATACTGTATCTTTTGGAGATAACATAAAACAAGAAACAAAGAATAAAAAGCATCTTTTATAAAATAACATTCAAAATGCTGGGAGCAAATAGTGCTAGTCTCGTTTAGGAGTCCACGACACATGATTTCCACAAGCTCGGATACAGACATCCTGAATCATTACATCTTTTGGGAATCTGAAAAATAAATTATAAGAATAACATACTTATAATGTTTATCGACATTTGTTTTTGTGCTGTCCCTTCACTAACTTTCCTAGTACAGTGTTGCTAGAGTAACAAATTAAAAATGCATATTTACGGAACAAGTGACGATCGTAAATTCCGTATAATTAATAAAATACAGCCTAAACATATTATATTTAAAACATTAAATAAAAATATTATATGGTGAAAATAAAAGAATAAATGAATTTGCAAACAGTACCATCATTAATTAATTAAACATCTACAATTATAAATTTCACGTTATTTATGGTTGGTACCATTTTTATTGGATAATCTGTGTTAATAATAACGAATATAAAGTAGAACTTATAATTAAACATTTATACAGTCAACTTTAAAAAATACCCAAAAGTAGAGCTAGTACCATTAAGTGGGAACACTGTTAGATTGACAATATTTTTTAGTTTTTTGCAAATTTAATGCACTATTTGATAATATTTAAACGTAATAATACTAACAGATGAAAAGTAACGTTATCCTTTTGTACATTAGATATTTCTGATCTCTTATTACACGAGAACACGTTGCAATTCGGCATTTTTAGCTCAGGTCATTCCGCGCTCACTGCGATTCATTGAATGACGCGGAGCGCGCGGCAACTAGTTTTATATAACCGCTATGACCGGCGGTCTCGTACCTTTGGCAGAGGGGAACGCCTGGCAATGGCTACTCCGGTTGGTTTAATGCTCTAAGGGAATCGCAAATATTTTTTTACGATGTAAATTAGTAATCATTGCGTTAATATTACAGTTCAAGTTGCATTCATGCACATTAATTTAATTCACAAATTACTAAGTGGTAAGGTTATCCCTGATCGACTACGTCTAAACAGAAATTCGTTGATAATTTTCTAATCAAAAGAAAAGTACAATGGTTCAAGATTTCTTCGAATGAAAAACGATACCTACCTACTATCTTCCAAGTACTATAGCGTGGGCAAGTATGAGTTTTTTTTTTGACGTAACTTTCTTTCGCGGCAAAACTCTTGACTGTCGGCGAATGCATTACAGAACGTTTAAAGCTCGAGAACATGTTTACAAGGCACGAGTTACTGTGGCGAAATTGCAGAAAAAAAATCAGGTCAATAAAACTTAAAAACCAAATATGAACATGACACAGGAAATGCGGAAAATTCGAGTAAAAATGCATTCGCGGAAAAGCGAAAAGTCAAGGAGAACGCTATGAAAATGCCGCGTAGCAAGGCAGATATTTGGGGATTATTTATTTTCATATACATATAATTGCCAAGTCTTAAGAATACAAGAACACACAAATGTTTGGTATTTCTTACTTTTGTAGTCATGTATATGGATTTAACGTTGTATAGGTATCTCTCATTTGCGCATATTGTAGTACCTACAGTATTTTGAAGTTAAAGTAAGTTAATGGAACATCACACACACTAAATCTTCAAACAAAGGTTTGCAATATACCTAATGCCAATAATCGTTGGAATGATACCAACAACGATTTTCGATTTCCTCAGAAAAGTACTTTATATTTTTTTATGACCAAATTGTACAATTTAAATTTAAAACAGGTGTTTTAGTGAATCATTATTAAATTATGATGTTTGTAAATTTAAATATCAGTCGGTGTTGCGAACGCAACTATTTTTTGTGTATAAACTTAATTATAGGTATCTATTTCATTAGCAGTAGCAAAACGCGCCCGTCAGGCACGGTTTGCATGAGGGGGGCTTTGAATGCGCCAATCATGGTGCTACACATGTGTGGGTTTATCCCTACCTAAACCAACTATAGATCTCGCTGGTCACTTACTTTTGACGTAACATATATACGACCACTTCTGTAACTATCTAAACGGCCACACTCTCCTTGCTTTTAATCAGAGCCTATATAATTGTACATTATATTACAGTCAAACTTTTATCGAAGTTTTATTTAAAGTCGTCGAGCGAATTACACCACCGGCATCGGCGCAAACAGTCGGAGATAAAAATATTGCCTTCAGCGCCCCCTATTACTTTCATTGTGACTTCGGTTGTAATGTGCTTTTACTATAATTCTAGAAATGTCATCATTGAAATGTTAGGTAACGAGGACATATTTTTCTGAACAAATTTGGGATCTCATTAGTTCCGCCGTGCGCTAACAGAGGGCTATAACGGGTATTATTTGAATTCGAGATAGAACAATAGACGGTTGGGATGACTGTCATGGAAGAGAAAAGTCGGAGAGAAGGTGGAAGCTCTCCTTGATAGAGAAATAATCGCGAACATGGTTTGTGGTGACAGAAACCGAGAACCGAAATTGCCAGTCCCCAGTTACAGAGGGCCTACCGCGAAAGGCATTCGAAGTTTCCCCTCTCTGTCATACTTACGAGTTCGTACATAAGTGCGACGGAGAGGGAAAAAATTCGAGTAAAAAATCCATTTGCGGAAAAGCGAAAAGTCAAGGAGAACGCTATGAAAATGCCGCGTAGCAAGGCAGATATTTGGGGATTATTTATTTTCATATACATATAATTGCCAAGTCTTAAGAATACAAGTACACACAAATGTTTGGTATTTATCGCTTACTTTTGTAATTATGTATATGGATTAATCGTTGTATAGGTATCTCTCATTTGCGCATATTGTAGTACCTACCTACAGTATTTTTAAGTAAGAGTAAGTTATTGGACCATCACACACACTAAATCTTTAACCAAAAGTTTGCAATATTATGCCAATAATCGTTGGAATGATACCAACAACGATTTTCGATTTCCTTCCGAAAGTACTTTATATTTTTTATGACCAAATTGTACAATTTAAATTTAAAACAGGTGTTTTAGTGAATTATTATTATATTTTGATGTTTGTAAATTTAAATATCAGTCGGAGATAAAAATATTGCCTTCAGCGCCCCCTATTACTTTCATTGTGACTTCGGTTGTAATGTGCTTTTACTATAATTCTAGAAATGTCATCATTGAAATGTTAGGTAACGTCCAGAATAATATGTCCTATATTATTCTGGACAAACTCGGGATCTCATTAGTTCCGCCGTGCGCTAACAGAGGGCTTTAACGGGTATTATTTGAATTCGAGACAGAAAAATAGACGGTTGGGATGACTATCATGGAAGAGAAAAGTCGGAGAGAAGGTGGAAGCTCTCCTTGATGGAGAAATAATCGCGAACATGGTTTGGGGTGACGGAAACCGAGAACCGAAATTGCCAGTCCCCAGTTACAGAATAAACCCAAATCACTGTATGTTGGCTGATAATAATTGAGGAGCTCCGTCAATTCCTCAAGGATCTCATAATCACCTTTGGCACTACATTACTTGCTACTTAAACGGAATCATATCAGAATATGTGACGTAATTTACATCATTGAGGAGTTATCTGTGGTATTCATCAACAGTTCCACTTCACCAAATGTTTGGTTCAATACCTCATGGATCCCATCATCCAACTAGCTTTTTGAAAACAATAAGACCAATCTGGAAGTATAAACTTTAAAATGAAAAAAATATATGTACCTAGGTACGAATCGGCTCATAAATGACGGAGTTCTGAGGTAAAAAAAGTAAAAAACTTATAGCCAGTTTGAGAAACTCCTCCATATTTTGATTTGAAGTCGATTAAAAAGTTAAAATTGTTTCTAGGTACAATAAGTTTCATTAACAATTTTACCTACAGAGGCAAAAATAATATTACAATTAAAATGAAATTGAGAACCATTCGTCCAAGATGAAGAACTTTTTGTGAAATTATGTGGAGTATGTTTTTAACAAGTTACAGCAGGATCTTGAGCGGACCTTGAAGTTCGTCTTCGGTCCATATCAAATTACTGGGATGGAGGTGATGAAGAGGTTCTGTTTCTGAGTCTTTTTGGCCTTCCAAAGAATTTCGGCCTTCAGGCTTCTGCCAGAGCTCACTGGTGTTCTGTGGTGCATTAATGTATCCCTTGCCGCCGCAGAAGTAATGCAGTTTTTTGAAATTTTGAGAAGGTTCCTAACTATGGGTTTCCTTACGTGCGAGATTTATGGAAGGGTATTGCATCGATCTTACTTTCTCTTTGGTCGTCGGCTGGGGCACAAGGCTCTGTTGAAATAAAAGCCTTTCGCCTAGCTTCATATAGTTAGAAGGTGGTAACTTGGAAGGAGGAAAGTAGCTCTAGGCTTCTACAGTCTGCCGGGGCTCCGATTTCGTGCTCGCAGCAATTGCTTTTACCACTAAGAACATAATGTATGTATATTTCGAAAAAAAAATTTTTTTCAGTAAGTGTGGTTAGGTAGTATAGTCACTTTCGTAATACAGCCCTCAAAATTATGCAAACGGAACTAAATTGAATGGTTTATAATAATAATAATACATGACTCTTATTTAAAACAACAATATTCACACAAGTATTGAAAACCATAACCACTTTCTACTCATAATATAATTGCAAACGTTTGTAAGTTTGGATGATTGTTACGTACTTAGACACCTTTAAACGGCAGAACAGCTTTAGGTGACTCTTGCCCCACAGATAAATTATTTTACGTCATACCTGGCCATAAACGGGCGGTAATAAAGAAAGCCTCAGAGCGCATATTTATCGCCCTTGCCTTCGGCTCGGGCGTCAAATACCTGCGATCTGAGACATTCTTTGTTTAACCGCCCTAGGTAAGTAATGTACTAATATTTTGCATTAAGACATTGAAAACCATTTTAGGAATTATTACCTAACGGAAGATGATCAAATAGGAAATGGAAATTAATACTTAAGTTCACGCGGACGAAGTCGCGGGCAAAAGCTAGTACATTATAATTGTATTGTGCCCATCATTGAAATGTTTGAGAATTAGATGTGTCGACATGTATATTTTTTGTTTTCTAAAATTCTAACTTTTCATTTTAACAATACAATAATTTGCTGGTGTGTTTGAGATGTTTTAGTGCGATTGTATTATGTTTGGAAACATTACAATTTGAAATAGGTTGGTACTTTAATTCCTCAGGTTACGAGTGGGAGCCCCGCACTAGCAGTTGCTACAAGATCCACACGTATGCGTTGAACTTTTCGAGAGCCTGGGAAAGCTGCGAGGCCGAGACGGGACATCTGGCCATAATCAATAGCCAGACAGAGTTCACGGTACTTCAGGACATTTTCAAAAAAAACAGGGATCGCATGACTTCAACGGAGGGTACATATGGTACCTACCTTGGCTTCCTCAGGAATTCTACCTACTATTGGATGAAAGCCAAAAACTACAATACGACGGATCCCATCCCCGGGTCTAATGAATTTGTGACTATAGAAGGTAAGGATAAGATTGATAATGGATTATTATTTCTCTCTAATGACATACCTGATAAGTATAGGCCCTAGATTTATAAGGCGGCTTTTTGACAAGTTCTAAGGAGAGAACACCACTGTTCATCGATGTTATCGACAAATCGATAGTCTTTTTGTTATTAATTTGATGCGAGACACAAAGGTTGTGCAGCAAAACTAGGTGTAAAATAATACACTTGAAAACTCAACACGATAGTAATTTATTTCACTTTCCTAAAAACGTTTCACGTAGAAAAACACTTACAACACAGCATTAACATCACAAAGAAATATTGTTAACCGCCTAAAAAAAGGGACAACGAACAATTAAATTTATCACGTTATACAGCCTAAAGAAAATTTACCTAGAAGGCCGCCCAGGAATTGTTTATAACATTACTCTTTAGGCGCTAATCAAGCAAAGGTACACACTCATCGCGTCAAACGATCACATGTGTCGTAACAATTTAAATAAAAGAATATAGTCTAGACTACAATCAGGGTCAATACAAGAACAGTATCCTACAATGGAATACACTTCATTACATCGCACACTAACGTTGGGAAGCGATTAACGAACCACTACGTTTGGTCGTAAACTACGGGTACGTAGAGCCACAAAGAACCGGCCCACGCTTGGTTTATAAAATAGTTATGAAGGGGTAAGTGGATGAGAAATGCGTGGAATGGATGATGTCGTGAAGGATGATACGAATTGATAAACCTAAAAGAATTAACCAGAAAATAACTACGTTATACAATAGTGTTGCGTCGAAAAATACTCAGAGCTAAGCCAGGCTATGTACGCACGGCAAATCGCTACCCAAAGTTGAAGGAAAAAAAAATTAACCTGTATCAGAGCCGAGCAACTATTGGTAAGATAACAAGCTAAAACTAGACGCTGTAGTACTAATCGGCGATGAGATGCTGTCTCCTTTGACGAATCACTCTGACAACCCACAGGCTGCCTGCACGTCCCTGAAGCAGGTTGGCAGGAACACGATCGTCTTCGTTACCTCAGCAGGTTACCACGTAAAACAGCAGCGTCCAAACGTGTGGGAAAGGTCGGCGGGGACACTTATCACCCGTACCAGGTGACTACCGACAAATAAACAAAATAAGCAACATAGCACTATAAACTACGAGAAACCGGTCAATTAACGAACCCAAACGCGGTGAATACTCACCCGAACTCTCTTTAGGTCCGGCCTTGTAGTTATAAAGCGTGCGGTGCCTCACCAGCGAACGCTGTGCACCAAAAGAAAGACGACTTGCGGCACCACACTCTTGTCGCAATCGCAACTGCTCGTTCAGTGCCATAAAAGATGAGTGCAAGAACAAAAAAAGCGCCGCTCCTTACAAAACTTCACGTCAGTCTAACAACTGGAACTGGCAAATATCTTAAAGCTGTGTTGTGTTTACAACGAAAAAATGATGTTGTCTCTTAGTAATAGGGAGCATTACGCAAAACTCTTCGTAGATGACGGCGATTTCCTTGTCACTCATTTGACAATCAATTGTGCATGTGTGTGTGAATCCCTATTGTGGGGTTAGTTCCAGAAGCGAGAAAAACTATGTAATTGCTATAATAAGATTTATTCAATCAGCACACTTTAGTTGTTTACAATCACTTTCATAACCGTCCGTACTATCCGGCTGCCGCCAACGTAATGATCGTGCGCCGATGTTGCCGCTCGACTATCACTCGGTAACCGTTAAGCCACACCAGAGGGCGCTCTATCGGAAATAGTCAAATCAAGAACTTCGGTTTATCGAGAAATAGTTAAGTGGCTTACATGTAGTCATGTATGCACTTAAATTATATAATAATAATATTATACATGTCATCAACAAGCTAACAACTCGGCCACCCTGTTGAAGCGAGTCCCTTCGCTAAATATAGTGAGAGTGAATAATTTACAAATGCCATTACTGTACATCATTGTTTTCAAAAATCAGGTGGTTTAAACGATACTGACGATAAACCTTGATAAATTATCCACAATTCTAAATAATAGTGTGCAACTTGATTTGTAGACAATCTGAGAATTAAATTAAGATTCGATCAGTATACACCTTTGAGTATTAAGCCCACTGGAGATGTCATAACGTCAACTCTTCGAACAAATTTTTTCGCCACTTTTAGCGGGGGGTGAGGTAAACACGTACAGCACACCACCAAAACATGAATAAATCAACAGACACAAATTTAGCAGTAGAGATAAACGCACACTACAAAAAATATAACACATCAAAAATTACACGCACACAGACAGAGTTTTCACGTGACCGTGCAGCATACATACGAACAAGTAAGTGATGGGACACAACCGACAGATCTGAAGAATGAGTCAAATCAGTTTGATGAACGAACTGAATTATCTTATACTATTTATTATAAAATTGTAAAAGTGAAAATTCTGTACATTGAAGATACTACCCAAAAAAATGTTTATTTGTATTGTATGTCTGTCTGTATTTATGTGCCCCTGTGTCCTTAGCCCTCTCGCACAGTTAAACTGTGGAATGAACTGTCGCCCGCGGTTTTTTAGGGCTGATACCAAGATAATGTGATGAATGGTAATCTTACAAGTATCGTAGCCAGCAGATCTATACTTAACGCACTCCAGGATTTCAATAAGGTTCTTAAACTTACAATGAGGCATTGCGAAGATCGGGTATCTGCTTCAGACGTTGCTGCAGCTGAAGCACCGGCAGTATTCGATTTTGTTGGTTCAATTTTTTTTTTACAGGAGTATCCTCCCAATAAAAGTAAAATGTTAGTTTATTTTATTTAATATAAATATAGATTACTTTTGAAAATATTCAGAAGAAAAACCGAAAGAAACGCCGCGCCGCCCCAAAAGTGTTACCAAAGATGACGCCACCTGGTGTAAAAGTTGACAGTCACAACGCACAAGGATAACATATCAGTACACTTTCCATAGTAAATCCAGCTTGAAATTAAATCATTCTAAAAATCATTACACATTATAATTTTCTGCGCTGTGTCTAATTACTTGTCACTTAAGTACACTCTTTGAGAATAAGGAACTCTTGAAATGGATTTTTGAATTAAAGCCTGATCACTAATATGTGAGGCAAGAGGGCGCTATTAATGAGATCATATGGCAATAATTTTGCAACTGTCAATCTATCGGTTCTTAGGTTATCATTTTAAAACCATTTAGTGGAATGCTCTTTTTTTGTAAAAGTTTTTCGTTTATAGTAAACACGTAGTAAACACGTGTACCTACACATTATTGATAATATTCCACTCACGACTGTGAATTATTTTTAGCGTTTTGTTAATATTAGTCTTTAAAGAAATGTGAACGACCACCACGAATGACGTTGACATTATTCACCAACCAATCACAAATAACAACAAATAATCATAAAATCATTGCCTGTGTAAGAAATTAGTTCCAGTGAAATTCCGCAATATGGCGCATCCTCATTTATATTTGTGGTGGTCAGGCTTTAGAAATTGGGATAATTTCGAAATAAAGTGTAAAAATGGGGCAATATTTAATTTGTTATCATTAATTTGATTATATGGAAAAAAAGCCGGGTTTAAAAATTAAATGTATACCTACTAGTCGCAGATTTAGGAAAAACAAAAAAAAAAAGAAATTCACCAAACAAGGACATAGTCGCAAAGAAGGTATTGCACCTTCAATCAATGTCTTTCTGTTAGTATCATTTTTGTAGCTTTCCGGAGTAAAGTGCTCCGAACAGATAACACTTGTACGTACGTGTAGGTAATAATTATCGTTATTACAAAATTTTCTCCATTTCTCCTATATATAGGGATCTTTTGGAAATTTAAAAGGACATATAATTATATTAAATAAAGTATATAAATAATAGTATATGAATAACACATACATTCATGGTCCCGCACTAAATGTATTCCTTTTACCTAGATATTTTTTTTGCCAACAATTCTTTTCTTTTTAAGACTAAATTTCAACAACGTATGTCCAGAGAAAAGTAATTTTCTAATTCACCTTACAAGATTTAAATGTAACATACATAATATATATACCTACTCTTTAATTCAATATCGAATAAAAAAAACTGACTATTAAACAAACTGACACAGAGATTGAATGAATGAATGATTCATTCAAATGTTGAGTCGCTTTTCTTACTTTTATCGCATCCCTAAGAACAGATTCGACCCCGTACCACGACACCATGTTTACATTTTCTGTCGTTTACGTATCGCAAACGGTATTTTCTTTAAATGGAGATTGTACTTTTAATACAACTAACTACAAAATAGAATACACATTTAATATTTATTATAAATACTTACCTATGATAGAGAACGTGAACTTGTTGCGAATTTGAGCTGTCAAATCGCCTTTTACATGATAATACTGCACAAAAATGGCGATGAAGCGACTTTAAGTAGTTTTATATAACGTGGTTGACCAGTTGACCAATGTACTTTGCCGGAGGGGGTCGCCTGTGTATGACATCTCCAGTGGGCTTAATACTCAAAGGTATACACTACAAAATTCGTAATTGAGATTCGAATAATACACAACAAAATTCGTAGTCAGCCACACATGCTTATGGAATTTTATATCTAAATATTGTCAACGCGGGGTTAACTCAAATAAGAATGTTACGTGATTTGAATACTTTCTTCATTTTATATTTTTATAACATATCAGAAAATGTGTATTTTGTTAAGTGATGATGATGACATATTTCGATTCTTCTCATTATTAGTTTGAAATCTTTAGTCTAATTTGTCTAATATTATACGTGACTATTCTTTTAAATGATTGTTTTTATTCTTTCATATGTATTACTGCATGGATTAATTCCCTATTGGCAATAAATAAACTCATTACTGCATTACTGAACAGTAGGTATCGTACCTTTACAGAAACGTTGACTCTACATTACATACGTCGTAACGTGAGCTGACTGGACCGCGTACCTGCAGCTGTACTATTGTATTCGGAGCGTGCGGGATCCTTCGAGGGGCTCCATCGTTGCCTGCGACTGCTACTCTGACGTTTGACCTGTCTTCCGGCAGGTCGATCACGTAACACATTGTACGCGCGGCATCAGGTAGATCTATGTGTAACTTTTGTATGGAAAAACGACAGTTGAGTTGTAGCAACGTACGTTCGAAATGTTACGTGATCACCCTTCGGATCGCCATAAAGTGCACCCTGACCTTGTGACCTAGGTTCTCCGGGGTTTCTATCCCTTGGACCCTGACCCTGTAACCTGGGTGCTCCGGGTTATCTATCATTTGGAACCCTGACCCTGTAACCTGGGTGCTCCAGGGGTAATATCGCTTGGACCCTGACCCTGTAACCTGGGTACTCCGGGGTATCTATCATTTGGAACCCTGACCCTGTAACCTGGGTGCTCCGGGGTTAATATCGCTTGGACCCTGACCCTGTAACCTGGGTACTCCGGGGTGTTCATCGTCCGAGTCCTTGTCTGAAACTCAAACTGCCAAGCTTAGTCCCTATCAAACTTAGTAGCGCCACGGATGGTACTATGCGACAATAATTAAGAGTTATCAATCCAGTATCCAGGGCTCTACTGATGTAGACGTGATACCTATGTAGGTAGACACGTATGTACGTGATTATCGGCTCTACATCATATCGGCTCTACATCATATCGGGGCTCTACATCATATCGCGGCTCTACATCATATCGGCTCTACATCAAATTAAATCATGATCAAATAAATATATACAATCACGACATGGTGATCAAGTAAAGGTAATACATCACCATCCTATAAAGTCATGAACAAATAAAACATACAATAACATCATAATCTTACGGCATCGCGATCAATTTCAGATAATATAACACATCACCGTCCATTGACGTAGTGATTAAATAAATAAAAAACAACACCATCCAGGTCGTAGTGCTCAGGCCAATATAATACATCACTGTCTAATGATGTAGTGATCAAATAAATAAAATATCCCATGGCCACGTGTTTTTAGAAGAATATAATGCATCACCACTGCATAATGCATGACGTCGTTCGGAGGTTACAGCTTTTGATACTGCGACTGACTTACAGTTTGCTTCGTTTGCTATAAATTACGTTTTATTTCGACATCCTCGACCATCTCACACATGATGCGTCGTATGTCTGCCAACTGTGACAAGCTCGCCACACTGTCTCCAACATACCAGCAGTGTCCACATGCTGCTGCTTCAGTTTTGTCAACTGTGTTGCTTACAGGCAATAACTGGCCAACCACCAACATTTTTGTTTTAGTTAGGTAACGCAACTAACTAACTTAGGCAATTTGAGGCCTCTGGCTAATTAGATCCGCTGACAATTACTACTCCATGAAACAAACTGCTAAGTATTCAAGTATGGCTCATCGCAATGCGACCGCACACCATAACCAATGGATGCTGGTAAGGCCAATGGTGTCACATGCGCATTGCCACGTTCCAACATGACACTCAATCAAACTGGATAATATCCCAACGCCACCATGATCATTTAGAAAAGTTAGGCTGATTCTTCTTGTATCCCAAACCAATAGAACACTCTAGGAGTCTCGAGCATAACCGCCAGGTTCACTGAACATCTTTTATTTCATTTTTGTCACATTTGACCGTCTCTCACCTCTACATATTTATGTGTCCATCTAGTCTAAGTTATACTGACCAATTCTCTTAAGTAGCAGGTACGAGTAGGTCCATTCCATCGTTTTATTTCCACTTGTGTGGAACGGGCTGTAGCATTAAAGCATATTGCGTTTCCTTGTACACCTGCGGCCTGTGGGTCGACTACACGCAGCGGGCGTATAATGGTATTCGAGTGCAGTACAACAATGCGTTCCGGGTACTGATGGGGCTGCCGCGCTGGTGCAGCGCATCCGCGATGTTCGCGGAGGCGCGCGCGGATGGCTTCGCGGCCGTTATCAGGAAGAGGTGCGCGTCGCTCCTCTCGCGTATGCGCGACAGCCCCAACCGCATTCTGAGCGCATTGGCGTGCCGATGGGATAGCCCTATGTTGGCCCGATGGATAAGCGTGCATGCACAATAAGCACTGAGGGCCAACGATGAAATTTCAAATAGATTAAATTATTATTATTATTGTAACCTACTAACACTTAGATTCATAAGCACTCATTTGTACGACTAACACTATATGGGTTCTATGCCTGAAATAAAATAATTGAATTGAATTGAATTGAATTGTCGCCTCATGATGTATGACTTCTCGTCACAGAATAAAAATCAACATCACATCACAACTCTGTACCTGTAATCATATCTATAGCCCACAGATACAGTACAATTTATGATATAGTACAATCACTCAACATTACATCTTTCATTCAAAACTAACTAGAATGACATACTATTGTACTCATTAATACACCACCAGTACTTATTAATAGTACCATAGCCAATAATATTTTGTGGTCAACAGTAAATCACAATCACTCAAACCGAAGGAACATTATGCATTTGTTTCAAACATCTAACTGCCTGGAGAAATACTCGTATACTGTGTCCATGTATTTTAGTGACAACTTGTACAACTTGTTGTTGATTTATGTTTCAAATAATTCACCTTTTCCACAGAGGCTATATCAGTAACTATAATTTCACCATCAAATCTGTGTTATTTTAATTGAACTGTACTTATCTGAAAACATGATAAGAAATTAAGTCCACCATTCACAACATATATTGTAGTAGGTATCCCGCTAATTTATGAGAAATAATAATCTGATCACATATCTAGCTTCCTTACGTTTTCCTGCAACATAAACTAGCAGTGTGCATCACTTCGTTCGACTAGCGCGGCATTGCCGCTATGATTATGTCAACTCACCCGCATTCCTTACTTATTGTTAGTGTCCTTTGTCATTTGTCAAATAAATCTCATGTCTAGTATGTAGTTATTTAAGTTAAAAAAAACATTTAAACAGCGATGATGGCGAATCCTGTTCCACCGTGATACAGTATAATTACTAGTACGGGGAACAGAGGAAGCTTACTCGTAGGTAGTATAACAAAAAATGTATTTACATACGGAATTGATTACCTACACCATCAGTAGTCAATACTTGCGTATGCTTAACTTATAAAAGTTTTTACAGTGTAAGTAGTAGTAAGTCTTGTTCCTTACCAATAAAGTTATGTTGTTTTTTTTTTGATTTGGTAATCGGTATATATATGTATTCCAGACACATGTTTCGTACATACTTAAACTCCCAGTAAGCCTCGGGAATTATCCATGGCACTCCATAGTGGACATTATACCCTTACAACTCAAGTTGTTGGCTCAGTTAAAGATATTACATTTTTGCTTGACGTCGGCTGCAAGCTGTGACTTGTACCTTTCCAGCAGGTCTGTACAGAGTTTCCTTCATAATACTTATCTGAAACTTAGACACACAACACACTATGCCAAATGGTTAAAATATGATAAGCCGAATTAAGTAAATATGATTAGAAGGGAACCAATCAAAGCGTATGCTTCCTGTGAACAATGAACTTACGACTTTCTCGTCACAAGTCTCAATAAAATATCACCATGCTTTTCATGCACTCAATTACTAGTCAGCTAAACAGTTTTTTGAGAGAAGTATTATAAATGGCCATCTCCAGGGAGTGCCCTGGCAAGATGAACATACATGATTAACCGTATAAACCTCCGGACTGATTCCGTAACGTTTTTTTTTTTTAATCGTATGGCAATTATTATTTTGGCCTTTTGAGTTTGTCACTCTTTAGTACCACCCAGGGGACACGTGCAGGGTTGTGGTAGGTAGCTCCTGCGGGGGGATGGGTGGTCCCCCAGTGTTGGATCCGACTGCGGACGACCACTGGCCGGGACGCGGAAGAATAATGGTCCCCGTATCCCGGCCAAAAAGTGGGTGTGAGGAGCACCCGGGGGTTTTTAGTCAGTACAAGTCTGACATAACCACTGCTCCTCCCCGTGGCGCGGTGGTATCCATGAGGATTTTCCCCCGGAAAAAAAAAAAAAAAATAAATAAATAAAAAAAAAAAAAAAAAGGTAGCTCCTGCGGACGCGAGTGACAGTTGTCCCCCCTTTGTCAAGTGAGTGGGCAACTCGACTGTTAGAGGTTCTTAAGCCGCCCGAAGGCCTCTAACTCGGCTTAACGACTACTGTCATAGACAGCAACCGGGATCAACTGCTTAGCGTGCCTTAGCGTGCACGGAAGCGCTCATTTATAGTAACCACTCAAACAGGCGGTCACCCATCCAAAGACTGACCCCTGCCGTCTTTGCTTGACCTGCGTTATCGTTTCCGATACGCAGGCGCCGCCGGGCTATGAACGCTTCGTTCCGTAACGGTAAATACAGTTTTTAAACTAGCTAAACAGCTTTCTCACAGAAGTGTCATAAATGGCCATCTCCAGGGAGTGCCCTGGCAAGATGAATATACATGATTAACCGTATAAACCTCCGGACTGATTCCGTTTCGGTAAATACAGTTTTTGAATTAGCTAAACGGTTTTTTTTTTAAAAGGTTTGTCATAAATGGCCATCTCCAGGGAGTGCCCTGGCAAGATGAACATAAATGATTAACCGTATGAACCTCCGGACTGATTCCGTTTCGGTAAATACAGTTTTTTTTTTCTAATCCGCAAATTAAAAATCAACTAAACAAAAATGAGAGGAAAAAAAATATAACACTTACGCTTACACTTTGTGAGACGTGGCAAAAATCTATATGATTTTTGTAGATCCCACTGTAACGTATAACGTTAAACATAAATACCTACTGTAACATCTTACCAGAAATAGGTTTTAATAAACAAGTTCTATTTCTTAATTTATCTCGTTGCGTAGCCTATTTAATTTTGCCCTAAAAACATAGAAAACCTCTACTCATAATACTGTCTAGGCGCGGGAGTTCGGAACATTCTAGATCTGTGACGTAGGTCGACCTTCCGCTATTATGTTTTGCCCTCTGCGGCCGAGACCGCGAGCTCGAGCGCGATGGGTCGTTCAATTGCCACCCAGCTGCGACGCGGACAAGCCGCTGCGCACTTTTAATAAATAAAGACGCCGCTATTAAGCGGACGTACCTAATTTCTCAATCCGTGAAGTGAGTGTAGTTCCCAGAATTGGGTAAGTGTTGCACAATTGCTCATTATTTAAATGAATGTAGTTATGTAAATCATGGTTTAGCTGGTAATTACTTCCAACGGGATTAAATTCCTTTGTCTTGGACGCCGAACACGCCACGCCCGCGTGTCTCGTCCTTAAGTTATTAGTACGACGAATTTGAACATTAATTTGAACTGTATACTTTACGAATATACTACCAGCTGAATCACGTGTAGGTTTTTCCACGCTTTAAGCGATTACGTATTTATTATTCTAGGTTAGACTAGGTACATGCTACATCCATGTGTTACCTAAATATCTTATTTTATTCAGTGCTGTACTGTGCGATCTAGTGTACTATTAATGGTTAACAAATTTAATGTCATTGCTGTAATTTCCTATGCGGAAATTATGTGGCATCTAGCCATAGCCCGACCTAGGCGAACGAACCGCTCTTAACTCATCAATAAATTCTTAACTACCATCTTATTTTCTAATTTTGCTCCTAGATAGGTACCCCTAGTTAGGGCTCCCTATCTACGTGACAAATTGGCGCCCATACGTGTTTTTTTTTTTTAAATAGGTCTTTCGGGTTTTGGTCTGTTTGAGGTTGGTATTTTCTTCCAAGCATTCTTGGTGTTGGTGTGTGTGTGCACGTCGCAGCTTTACTGTGTTATTTTTCAGCGGGCTGATTTATTATTTAATCTGTTTGCAACCTAGTTCTTAAAATCTGAGACTAATTGTGCAACATTTACAATCTTTGGTAAAGCTAAGTTTTTTTTTTATAGGCATTTACTTCTACCTAAACATTTCAGCCGACATCCCCGTGTGGTGTCGGGTTAGAGTAGCACCACCCCATCTCTTCCTGTGGGAGTCGTAAAAGGCGACTGAAGGATAGGGTTATAGTGTGTTGTGGATAACAGGCTGGCAACCTGCAGTTACAGTTTTCTTTCTTTTACCCTAATATTGCTACACTTGCAAACTTAATTTATACCTTAATTAACTGTTTATTAGTAACAGTAAAGCTTAACCCTTAATTTACCTTGATTCTTCTAAATCAGTAAAACTCAAAAGTTATAAAATGGCTCGACCTATTAAATACTTACAACTAACTAAATCAGAGCTTGTATATGAGGTAAGCATTCGTGCGGAGCAGCCTAAGGACAGAGTTGAGGATTTAAGGCAACAAATTACCAAGCTTTCGGCTGTGTACCCTGCCGAAGAGGTTCTTGACTCTTGTTATGAGTTTGATGAGGATATAGCTGGCGTTACGGCCACCTTGGAAAAATCGGCGATCAATCGCGCTTCACTTCAATTAGACTCACATCAGAAGAGCCTCTTCGAACGTACACATACCTATCTAAACCACATTTATCATAGGCTGAATAGGATTTCATTGCCTGAACTCTTAGAAGATCGTTCCTTGTTACGCGAAACCAAGGAATTTTATTCTGAGCAATGGTTGAAGTTCCAACAAATTCTTAAGACTGTCGGATCACTCTCTCTTCATGACACACAGGTCCCTCGGGCTGCTGACCAAACTGAGCCTGCCCCAAATCCTACCACACCTAGTGTTGAGGAATTGGCAGCAACGCTCGCGGATTTGAGATCTCAAAGCACTGCTCTTAATTCTATAAAAGTCACCTGTGACAGGGGTCTCAGCTCTGAGATCTCAAAACTAAAGTTTGACGGTAAATCTTGCGTCCGGTCTTTTGCCGCCCGCGTGGAGGAGTTCCGCAAAGCCAGATCTGTGACAGACTCAACCATGCTCTCTCATGCTACGGAGATACTGACAGGAGATGCGCTCCACTGGTACCGCAGCATGAGGGAGAGCATTGATTCTTGGCAGGACCTCCTTGAATTTCTAAAAAATGACTTTGACATTGTAGATTATGATTATCGCATGTTAAGCGAAATCAGAAACCGTAGCCAGGGACAATCTGAGAACATTACGATTTATTTAGCTATAATGCACGGCATGTTTAGTAGGCTGTCTAGGAAATTGAGTGAATTGGAACAACTGGAAATTATATTACATTACATCAGGCCCTGTTACTCTAGCGTGCTTGCCACTTGCCCGGACTTAGACAACCTTTCGGATCTAAGGAAGATATGTAGGAACTACGAGCAGATCAACGCGCGCTTAAGTGATTTCAGAGAGCCCCCGTCGGTCTCGAACAACACTTTAGCACCGGAATATGCATATAGTCGTAAGGACGTTTATAAAGGAAATTTCAGGCCCAACAACTATCCACAACCACAGGCGGGACCCTCTAATCAACCACCGCATGCAAAACCTAGCCCTAATCGACCTCCATACCTCGCAGCTATGACGACACAGCCATTTTGCTACCGCTGCCGTGTCAATACTCATGCAAGGAACCGGTGTCCAGCAGACCGCTCAGTCTTCTGCTTTAAGTGCGGCCTAAAGGACTATCGCTCGGGGGACTGTCCTAACTGTAATTCTCAGTCGCAAGTGCCTAACGTTAAGGCCCAGCCAAGTAATAGACCTGTGCCAAAAAACTAGATAGCGAAAATTGTTGCGAGCCTAAGTTCGATGCAGCTGACTGGACCAGCTGGTTATCAACAATTAAACACTTTTTTAACACATATAAAGTCGCAGCAATTTTCGATACTAAGCCTTCAAATGATCCTCGTCCTTATATTAAGGTCTCTATAGCAAATATAACTGATTTTACTCTTTACGGCTTACTAGACTCGGGCTCAGTTGTTACGATCCTTGGTAACAATTCTCACTTACACTTACTTAAAATCGATTACAAGGTCTTTACAAACGACCAACTCTCAGTAATAACAGCCGGTGGTCAGAAAATCAAATCACGCGGTTATATATTGTTACCGGTAACCTTCGAGAACACTACGCACATTATAAAGGCTTATATTATACCGGAAATCGAAACTAACTTAATTCTAGGTGTCGATTTCTGGAAGGTGTTTAAGATTTGTCCGAAATATTTAAATGCTGTTGATTATATATCCTGGTCTGAACCCACTTTAGCTCAAATAAAGTCGGACACATCAGAAGCACATTTGAATTCTTACAGTAACCTTAGTACGTGTTACATATCGGGCGGGACGAGTGAAACAACGGCTGCTCATATTCGCACTCGTTTATTCGACATAGCCATCCAATGCATACATAACATCTCTTCCCGTTTTAATTTGAAGCATGCATCTTATTCTAACTTACAAGTTAACATTCGTTCATACAGTAAAAACATTATTCATACAGAAAAAGGGTTTATAATTCTTCCTGGGAATTGGTCGCAACAGCATTCCAGATGAACCGGTTCTATAGTTCTGATCAGGGGGGTCCACCTGGGGTTCTTCCTGTGGTGGATCAACATCATTGTGGGAAGCTTCGTTATAGTCCTCAACATCCCCTATGCCCGCCTGAGTATTCCTAGCCGGTACACCGACTTCCTCCCCCTCCTCGATCCGTTGGCCCGCGGCGCGCTCCTGGTCGCCGGGCGCCGGCCCTGGCGCGGCCGCCTCGCGTGAGTCACCGCTGTCATGGGATGGGGGTATGTCCGGTACGTCTACACTCGGGTAGTTTGAATAATGGAATCCGTTGCTGTCCAACCCTTTATACGGTATTAATTGGTTTATATGTTTTTTTAGTTGTACTTGCGTTAACTTATCCTTAACTAAATATACTGTTTTACATAATCGCTTAACTATGATTCCCCTGTTCCACGTGAAGTTTTTGTTTGCGTTATTTTTTTTAAACATCACATTGTCACCCGGTTTGAAACATGAACTATTTTTCCCTCCATATGCTTCACTCTGTAAACACTGATTACGCACAACAACTTTAGAAAGAATGGACGAGGCCGGTGTTGGCGGCGCATTTAATAAGTCCAAGCGCGAACGAAGTTTGCGACCAAATACGATTTGGGCAGGTGAAGTTCCCGTAGTGCCATGCACGGAATTCCTATAATCAAAAAGGTACTTAAATAGATTCTCATCAACTTTTTTTTGATTAGCGCTTATCATTAAACACGCCCGTATGCCTTTTTTCGCTACTTTCACGTACGACTCCGCCTGCCCATTACTAGCCGCGTGATACGCGGGCGATGTCACATGCGATATTCCATTTACTGAGCAAAATCTTCGAAATTCATCGGACGAAAAACATGTGGCATTGTCACTAACTAGCGTGTTAATTAACCCAAATCGTGACATTAATTCGTACAATTTCGATATAACGACAGCCGACGAAGTAGAACTCACCCTGTACACTTCGACCCACTTCGAGTACGCATCTACTATTACTAAATACGACTGATTATTGACAGGTCCCAGGAAATCCACATGTACCCTATAAAATACCTGTGGAGGGTATGGCCACACCGAGAGCGGAGCGCGCGCCGGGGACGGTCTCAGCTGGGTACAAATTTCACAACTGGCTATCATCGTTTCGATAGCATCGTCTATGCCTGGAAACCAGACCCTACCCCTAGCTTCTGCCTTGCACTTAACAATACCCAAGTGTGACTTATGTAGTTCGGATAAAATCCTGCTCTTTAATTTTTCGGGTATTACAATTTTATGACCCCGCATAATCACCCCATTTTCAAATGCCAATTGATTTTTACACAAAATATATGGTCGAATACATGAATCCATCACCTTTTTTGGCCAACCGTTTATTATGAACTTAATCACACGATTCAAAATCGGATCCGTCTCTGTTTCTTTACGCAACTCGTTTAACGTAATAGGAACACTATCATCAACCACGAAGTTTAAATAGGTAGCCCGATCTTCGATACACGTTGATGCTCCGTCCGTGGTGTGTCCCGGGAGTCCCGGCCCGCTTAGTGAGTTATCATTGTTTACACTTGCTCGTGATAGGTAATCGGCACTGTTATTCGCGCTGCGAATATATTCGATAACATAGTTGTAGGCACTTAAAAACATTGCATATCTCTGCAGTCTATTAGCGGATACCTCTGGGATGCCGCGATGTGGTCCGAAAATGCTGGTAAGGGGTTTGTGGTCCGTGCGGAGCACAAATGGCACAGCCCTACCATAGAGGTATTGATGAAATCGACGCACGCCAAATATAATTGCTGTAGCCTCTTTTTGAATTTGAGAATAATTCTTTTCAGCCGAATTTAGCGTGCGCGAAGCATACGCAACCGGGCGTTCTAGTCCATCGTTGCCGACTTGACTCAAAATCGCGCCAAGGCCATTCGGAGACGCATCCACTGTCAAAATGACCTTTGTGTTTGAATTAAAATGCGCCAGGACTTGATCCGATGCCAGGTATTCTTTTATCGCATGAAACGCTTGGTCATGCTCCGCATCCCAGTGCCACTTACTACCCTTTTGTAATAAGTTATACAGCGGACTTAGGATTGACGATGCCCCAGGAACAAAATTCCTGTAGTAGTTTACGAAACCCAGGAACGACTGTAACTTATTGACGTCCGTTGGTATCGGTGCATTTAACATAGCACTAACTTTTGCGGGTGACTTTTTCAACCCCTCTTTACTTATGACGTAACCTAAATACTCCACTTCGTCCTTAAAAAACTCACATTTAGTTTTTTGAAGTGTTAATCCCGCGTCTTGCAGCCGTTGCAAAACTGCATGCAATCTACTTAAATGCTCGGACCTATCGTTTCCGGTTACCAAAACATCGTCCAACATACACAGTACGCCTTCCATACCGGCTAATACCCCCTCCATTACCCTCTGAAAAATAGAGGGGGCACTGCATAGCCCATATGCTAATCGTGTATAGGAAAACAATCCTCTATGCGTATTTATGCAAGTAATTTTTTGTGATTCCTCATCTAAAACGCACTGTGCATATGCTTGAGAAAGGTCTAGCTTAGAGAAATGTTGACCGCCGTGGAGTCTAGCAAACAATTCGTGCGCGGTCGGCAAAGGATATTGTTCCACGATCAGCTGTTTGTTGAGCGAAACAGAGTAGTCCGCGCACAGGCGCAGCGAGCCGTCGCGCTTCAACACCGGCACGACGGGCGAAGCATATGACGAGTGCTCAACCGGTTTTAATATGCCTACATGCACGAGCCGATCTAATTCTTTATCAATTTTATCGCGTAAAGCAAATGCTACCGGCCGCGGCTTGAAAAATATTGGTCGAGCATCCTTAATTAAATTTAGTGTCACTTTATATTTATTAAAGGTTCCTAGCTCGTCTGAGAAAACGGAAGGATATTTTAAATGCAATTGATCGATCATGCTTGTTGATTGTTCACAAAAATTTACCGGAATCATTTCTAACTTATTTAACGATATAAAATCCCTGCCTAATATCGACACTGCACCGCCACGAATGACGTACACATTTAATGTGTTCGTTTTGCCTGCATACGTAAACGGTAGGCGCGCAACTCCTAAGCAATTAATGGTATCACCCGTGTAAGTTAGCAATTTTTTACCAGTTGTTAACAATGCCACGTCCGTAAAATATTTTAAATATATATGCTCAGGGACCGCCGTGACAGCTGACCTGCTATCAACTTGGAACTTCATTTGCACTCCACGGACATGAACTAACTCAGACATAGGCTCGCCTGTTAATGAGCGAATATTATAGCACTCACCGTCATCACCGCTCTCGTCCACAATCTCCTCCCCTACAAAATTTAACTTTTTACACATACGGCGCAAATGACCCTTAACGTGACACTTATTGCACTTATGGTTGGCAAACCGACACTTATCAGCCGTGTGATTGTTAAAACCACAAACGGAACACAACACTTTAGCACTTTGTTGATTCCTTGACGCGATCTTGAACAGGTGCTCCGCGCGCGACGGCCCCGGCCCGGCGGCCGCGGTGGCCCCTGCGCGCGCGCAGCGCACACTCTCGGCAAGTTCTACCGCTTTTGACAACGTTAAATCAGTCGGGTTCTGAGCAAACAACTTCTCTCGCTCCGCTCCTGGAAGCATGCCCATTACGAAACGGTCTCTCAATGCCTCTTCCACTTTTAGAAACCCGCACTGTGCAGTTAACCCGCGAAGTCTTGCCGCCCACTGAGGGTAGTTTTCCCCTTCATTTTGCACCGCCGAATAAAACTTGTACCTTTCGTTAAATCCACAAGTCTTAGGAGTAAAGTGACTGTCTAGTAATGCGCATATATCATCAAATGGAACCGTTGCAAGGTCTTTCGGTAATGCCAGGTCTGATGCCAGCTTGAATGTGGCATCGCTGAGTGCGCTCAGCAGGATCGCGCGTCGTTTCACCCCCGTAGCATCCTTTTTGTCGTCAATTTCGTTCGCGATGAACCATTGTTTTAAACGTGCTTGGTACACATTCCACGTTTGTGTATTGTGATCAAAATTTGGATAAATTCCGATTTGAGCCATATTTTCCACAATCACTATTCACTTTTTCGCACACGCGGGTAGATCGTCGCCAGTGTTACATATCGGGCGGGACGAGTGAAACAACGGCTGCTCATATTCGCACTCGTTTATTCGACATAGCCATCCAATGCATACATAACAGTACGTCAGAAAAACTTATAGCAGATAACATTATTAATCAATTTAATGATATCTCATTTGACAAGAAGGGCTTAGGTAGAACCTCGCTTATTACTCATCGTATTGACACAGGGAACTCAGAACCTATAAGACAAAGATATTATCGCCAATCTCCAGAGAAAAATCGCATTATTACGGAGCAAGTAGATGAAATGTTATCATTAGGTGTAATATCCCCCTGCGAAAGCCCATGGTCTTCCCCTGTGTTAGTAGTTGGCAAGAAAGATGGTAACCCCCGTTTCTGCCTTGACAGTAGAAAACTTAACTCAGTCACAAAGAAAGACGCTTACAGTCTCCCTTATGTATCCGAAATACTAGACAACTTGAAGAATGCTAGGTACCTAACTAGTATCGATCTATCAAAGGCTTTCTGGCAGATTCCTATTCACGAGGACGACCGGGAAAAGACTGCGTTTTACGCCCCAGGAAGAGGGACTTTTATGTTCAATGTCACCGCTTTTGGTTTAACAAACGCTCCAGCAACGCAGCAACGCCTTGTAGACTCCCTGTTCATGTCCGATCTAGAACATAAAGCCTTTTGCTACCTTGACGACGTCGTCATAGTTAGTGAGTCGTTCGACGAACACGTCTCAGTTCTTTTACAAGTACTAGAAAAATTGAAGAAGGCAAACCTGACTATCAATTTCGAAAAGTGTCGTTTCTTTAGGGACACCTTAAAGTACTTAGGGTACGTAGTGGACCATCACGGACTTAGAACCGATCCAGATAAAGTTGAAGCCATCTTGAATTATCCTGTCCCGACAAATAGGAAAGAGGTTAAGCGTTTTCTTGGCACGGCCTCCTGGTATAGACGATTCATTCCAAACTTTAGTACTACGGCAGGACCACTTAATAGACTCATCTCAACCAAGAACAAGGCCGCCTCATTCGTTTGGACACCAGAAGCTGACAAGGCTTTCGCGGAGCTGAAAACTCGCCTTGTACAGGCTCCCGTCTTAGCATGCCCTAATTTTGACATACCTTTTGAAGTCCACACAGACGCAAGTAACTATGGAGTAGGCGCGATGCTGTCGCAGACCTTGGATGGTGTGGAACATCCTGTAGCTTTTATGAGCAAATCCTTAACTGGTCCTGAACGTAACTACAGTGTGACTGAGAGGGAGGCCCTAGCTGTTTTGTCGGCCACGGAGCACTGGAGATGCTACCTGGAGAACGGTCGTCCTTTTACTGTTTACACTGATCATTCTGCACTTAAATGGTTCTTATCATTAACTAATCCTACAGGACGCTTAGCCAGATGGAGCGTAAGACTATCGGCCTTTGTTTTCTCAATTAAACACCGCAGAGGAAAGGACAACGTAATACCGGATAGCTTTTCCAGATGTGTCCCAGTGGCCGACTTGTCGTGCGATAATCCACCAGTAACTGCAGATACTTGGTACCTTAACATTTATAACGGTTGCCTTAATTCACCAACCAGCTTTCCCAACTACTTAGTCAAAAATAATAAACTGTATAGGCATATGCGAAATAAAAACGAACTTACTATGGAGTTCAGTTGGAAGGAGGTCGTGTGTGCTGAGAACCGAGCGTCGATCCTTTCCAAGTGTCACAGTGAGCCGACATCGGCCCATTTTGGTATATTTAAAACTTATAAGCGTCTTGCCTTAACTTATTACTGGCCCAAGATGTACGGCGATGTAGTCAAATACGTCACAACTTGTGAAGATTGCTTGGCTCACAAACCAGCCACACACTGCACTTTAGGTAAGATGGGAAGGCCCAAGGATTGCTGTAGACCCTTTCAGGTAATTTCCATTGATCTAGTAGGGCCCTTGCCAACAACGCGGAAACAACATAGCTATATTTTTGTAGTGACGTGCTGTTTTTCTAAATACTGTCTTATATTCCCCTTGAGACGCGCTACTGCAGATGCTGTTGCTAAAATACTAGAGAACAACGTATTCTTAGAGCATGGTATACCACAAACTATCATCTTGGACAATGGTTGCCAGTTCAACAGTCGCGAAGTAATTAAGCTGTTTAAGACCTATAACGTCCCAAACGTCCACTTCACTCCTAAGTACACACCACAATACAATTTAGTTGAAAGATACAATAAGACTCTTGTCACAGCGATATCCACCTTCGTACACGAAGATCATAGGGCCTGGGACGTAAATCTGTCAAAAATCCGCTTCGCCATGAACAATTCTGTCAATGAGGTGACCGGGTATACACCTGCATTCTTAGTCCACGGTCGTGAACTAGTCACGGACGGGTCCCATTTCACTGATAATGATACCCCAAACGAGCTAGTTTTCGCACCCAGGGATATATACGCGGAAAACTTAGGCTACTTGTCCGGCATCTTCGATAATGTCCAGGCTGCTCTCTGGCATAGCCACAAAAAGAACTCTGAACGCTATAATACCAGAAGGAAAGAGGCAGATTTTAACGTAGGAGACATTGTATGGAAACGCTGTTACTTCCAAAGCGACAAGGCCGCCTACTTTAGTAAAAAACTAGCGCCAAAGTTCCAGAAATGCCGCATTAAAGTCAAGCGTTCGCCTCTGGTTTATATCGTTGAGGACATGTCGGGTCGCGATCTGGGAGCCTGGCACGTAAAAGATTTTAAACTATGTAATATAGCCAACTGATTTGGTGCGAGTATTTTTCTTATTTTTTTTTCTTTTTATTTTTTATTTTTTTGTATTTTGTTATCGTGTGCAATCGTCACCGATATCCTCAATAACCATACTAAGCCCTCACCAGAGTTATGCCACTAAACGGCGAACTCAACTGGAAGCGGGTGGTGACTTCCTATCTTCTTAATTGCCCTACTAAGCCCTCACCTGAGTATGCTTCTCTGAACGGCGTGCTCAACTGGAAGCGGGTGGTGACTTCCTATGTTCTTAATAGCCTTAATAAGCCTTCACCTGGGTTCTCTGTCCCTTGGGAGAGCTCAACTGGAAGCGGGTGGTGACTTCCTATCTTATCAAAAGCCTCACTAAGCCTTCACCTGGGTTCTCTGTCCCTTGGGAGAACTCAACTGGAAGCGGGTGGTGACTTCCTATCTTATCAATAGCCTTACTAAGCCTTCACCTGAATTCTCTGTCCCTTGGGAGAACTCAACCGGAAGCGGGTGGTGACTTCCTACCTTATCAATAGCCTTACTAAGCCTTCACCTGGGTTCTCTGTCCCTTGGGAGAACTCAACTGGAAGCGGGTGGTGACTTCCTATCTTCTCAATAGCCTTACTAAGCCTTCACCTGGGTTCTCTGTCCCTTGGGAGAACTCAACTGGAAGCGGGTGGTGACTTCCTGTAGCCTTAAATCCTCGACTATGTGCCTATAAGACGCGTATCTCTATATTCTGGTAATCCGTGTAAAAATTAGTCGTAGTTCTCGCTATAACTATTTTTTTTTTTATAACTGTACGTTACCCTAAGATCAACCATGTAATGGTTAGCAACATTTGCTACTGGAGCATCTACTATTCTAAAAGTGGAAGAAATAGCTTGAACGATATGCTAGTATGATAGATGAAGTATGAAAGTGTAAAGTAGTGAATAGGACCCTCAGCTCTTCTCGAAGGATTTTTCTTCTAGGAAAAATCCTTCTCCTAGGAGACGGTGTACTGTAACGTATAACGTTAAACATAAATACCTACTGTAACATCTTACCAGAAATAGGTTTTAATAAACAAGTTCTATTTCTTAATTTATCTCGTTGCGTAGCCTATTTAATTTTGCCTTAAAAACATAGAAAACCTCTACTCATAATACTGTCTAGGCACGGGAGTTCGGAACATTCTAGATCTGTGACGTAGGTCGACCTTCCGCTATTATGTTTTGCCCTCTGCGGCCGAGACCGCGAGCTCGAGCGCGATGGGTCGTTCAATTGCCACCCAGCTGCGACGCGGACAAGCCGCTGCGCACTTTTAATAAATAAAGACGCCGCTATTAAGCGGACGTACCTAATTTCTCAATCCGTGAAGTGAGTGTAGTTCCCAGAATTGGGTAAGTGTTGCACAATTGCTCATTATTTAAATGAATGTAGTTATGTAAATCATGGTTTAGCTGGTAATTACTTCCAACGGGATTAAATTCCTTTGTCTTGGACGCCGAACACGCCACGCCCGCGTGTCTCGTCCTTAAATTATTAGTACGACGAATTTGAACATTAATTTGAACTGTATACTTTACGAATATACTACCAGCTGAATCACGTGTAGGTTTTTCCACGCTTTAAGCGATTACGTATTTGTTAATTCTAGGTTAGACTAGGTACATGCTACATCCATGTGTTACCTAAATATCTTATTTTATTCAGTGCTGTACTGTGCGATCTAGTGTACTATTAATGGTTAACAAATTTAATGTCATTGCTGTAATTTCCTATGCGGAAATTATGTATTTCCGTTACTCCACGCCATGTGTTTTTGCCTGCGTGGCATTGTTTTAAGCTTTGGTTTACATTTCTTATGCTTAATCACATTTTAAATAAGTCGGAAAAGGCTTTCTACTTTGATATACAATGGAAAATGTCCACGGTATATAATTTCCGAATCATAAATGTACTGAAATCATCCGAGAATCCTATGCTAACGCACCACGCTAAACAACTGCACTCCGCCGGCCTTGCTTTTGCATTTTCCTTCTTGCTTAATAATTTTGATGAATTTATTTATTACTTAGAAATATACATAACCTCTAAATTTACTCAAATAGACTGTAACTATAGCCGTGCACCTTTCAATCGTTTTGGTTCGATTAGTTTTAATTAATAATTAATTGATAACTAATCTTATTTCTCTTTCGGAAATTGCCGACTCACGCTTGGCATATGATTCTCGCCGCCCTGCTTTGCTTATTTTGTACCTGGACTGCACCGCCATCATTCTTGAATGCTCCTTTCTATAACTTGCCCCACCCCCTTGCGTGAGCACATGGTTCTGCAGTCCAGGTCGAGAATGTGGACCCCTTATTTACCGTAAACGTGGACGCGTTGCAGGAACTACGCTTACCTTTGAAGCCCGAGGCAGACGCTCCCCCTGTCGCGAAGCCACTTCTGGTCACTCTCATGGCCGCGAATGAGAACATATAGCACTTAAGCTAAGACCCGTATTAGCATATATGCAACTATAAACATACCCTTACAACTTGCGGAATCCTTTATATATCTGACATAGGGGCTGCCGCCTCGTGCGTGCCAGCTCCCTATGACGTGTGGGGACTTTCGTCCCCAAGAATGTCCTCCAACCTCCCCTTCTAGACATCCCTTACCACCATTGATACTATCCCAATTCACACGCTATTGTTCCAGTTACCCGGGTGCACCCTTGACTGATGATGATATGGCCTGAAGCCGAGACTACCGAACTACCCTGTTGTTACACTTGTAACTAATCCTCTAACACTAAAGAACTCCACAACTAAGAACTGTGATGTGTGTCCTACAGTTCACGTACATGCGCGACCTGTAGGAAAACCTTATTCATCTACATGATATACCAATACGCCTCCCAAAGAGAATGAGACCTGTGGACGCACATAAATACATCGCATCATAAACAATCATCGTCCGATCTGTTAAAGCACATGAACACACGTGTAAATGATACCCAATCGTTACAATATCATAGGACGCATCGAAAGTGATTATGGAAAGAGCTCACCCTGGTTTTCCTCCAAATCAACCACTACAAACCGCACTTAACTGTTCGTTCCCAATATAGCCGTTCGGAACTCTGACAGCCCGCCTACCCGTCAACCTTGTTATAAAAATGATTCCTTGTAGGTGTTGCTACATAAGATAAATCGGCTGTTTGAGACATAATTATAAACACCAATGTAAATACTATCGTGAATCATGACCATTCACGACACTCCCGGCCCCCCAGAAAACTGGCGATCATATATCCAATAGAGATTATCATCTTTCACAGCTTTATTTAACTCTTCCTCAGATCTTTGAAATTACCGTTCTTTTCCCATTGCAAATATTGACAAGCTCTGAATCCTATCGATCGCCTTGATTGGGCCCAGTAATCCACATAGTTTCTGATAGCTGTTACGTCTGATAAGTTCATCTTGACGCACTTTTCTAAATCAGTTCCAAGCTCTTCGTGGGGCCCGAGTAGCCAACTGCGAGGTCCTCTATTCTTGAGATTTTGACCAACCAAGCTTCATCGTGTCTTGGCGTTCCATGTCGTAATAAACAATCAATCATAATATGTCCTATATATATCGTAAAACCATATTATAGATTTGCTAGTGTATGAAAATACTTCTATACATTGTGCATTGCTGATTCATGTATGTACATACTTTTAGGTTACCGCAATAGGATTTGCTTTGCCTTGCTAGATTGAAACGAATATCTGGCCAGATTTTATTATCATCTTTATACTTGTTTCCTTTTTCCATGGAATGGAATCCTCCCCCGCGGGCAAAATTGCTTACGTTATTAAACGAATGCACGAAGCATTACCACAACTAATGTTAATTTATCTGTTAATCTATTGATTTTCCTGATTCCTCCTCGACCTACTATAAATATTTAAAAATTATTCTGCGCGGTTCAGTGTGATTTTTTTTTTATTTATTTTTTTTATTTTTAAAGCGTTTTCTTGTCTATACAATACGAATACACTCCACTGATCACCTAAAAAAATAACATAGGATAGAACATGAAGCTTGAAAGTAGAGGCAAACAACGGGCTGCCCTATGGCTTGACGTTGTTTTTTCTTTTCTTTTCCTAAGACCTGGTTATTATTATTTATTATATAATACCGAAAATTAATTGAATTCTTAAATAAAATGTGATCCACCACAAACTAAGTTTGACGGTGGAGTGAGCACTCAGTCTCAATATAAATTAAATGAATTATGTCTCATACTTGATATAAAACCTCTTTTACTAAGACTATATTTAAAAAAATACTTTTGTAAAATTGTTTTTGATTTATTTCATACGACGTATACCTACAATTTGTTGTTTTAAGGAAATCTTGGACCGAATAAAAGCAATTTTCGGTCAATCAGGTGCTCAATTTCCTACAGAAACTATTGTAAAACATGTCGCGAAGCCACTTCTGGTCACTCTCATGGCCGCGAATGAGAACATATAGCACTTAAGCTAAGACCCGTATTAGCATATATGCAACTATAAACATACCCTTACAACTTGCGGAATCCTTTATATATCTGACATAGGGGCTGCCGCCTCGTGCGTGCCAGCTCCCTATGACGTGTGGGGACTTTCGTCCCCAAGAATGTCCTCCAACCTCCCCTTCTAGACATCCCTTACCACCATTGATACTATCCCAATTCACACGCTATTGTTCCAGTTACCCGGGTGCACCCTTGACTGATGATGATATGGCCTGAAGCCGAGACTACCGAACTACCCTGTTGTTACACTTGTAACTAATCCTCTAACACTAAAGAACTCCACAACTAAGAACTGTGATGTGTGTCCTACAGTTCACGTACATGCGCGACCTGTAGGAAAACCTTATTCATCTACATGATATACCAATACGCCTCCCAAAGAGAATGAGACCTGTGGACGCACATAAATACATCGCATCATAAACAATCATCGTCCGATCTGTTAAAGCACATGAACACACGTGTAAATGATACCCAATCGTTACAATATCATAGGACGCATCGAAAGTGATTATGGAAAGAGCTCACCCTGGTTTTCCTCCAAATCAACCACTACAAACCGCACTTAACTGTTCGTTCCCAATATAGCCGTTCGGAACTCTGACAGCCCGCCTACCCGTCAACCTTGTTATAAAAATGATTCCTTGTAGGTGTTGCTACATAAGATAAATCGGCTGTTTGAGACATAATTATAAACACCAATGTAAATACTATCGTGAATCATGACCATTCACGACACCCCCAGGGAGTAAACAAGTTGGAGGCCCCTGGCGTGTGACGCTCTCCCGGCACTTACATCTACCAGCGCGTCCACCGACTACCTCGGACCATCATCGTCTCCTGCCATCCGCTGCGTACCGCGAGGGGAGTGAGGGTACCCGGAAGGACCGACCACCCCTCAAACAGACCTGGCATCTAGCCATAGCCCGACCTAGGCGAACGAACCGCTCTTAACTCATCAATAAATTCTTAACTACCATCTTATTTTCTAATTTTGCTCCTAGATAGGTACCCCTAGTTAGGGCTCCCTATCTACGTGACACCACTTCTGAAACTGTGGGGTTAGTTCCAGAAGCGAGAAAAACGATGTAATTGCTATAATAAGATTTATTCAATCAGCACACTTTAGTTGTTTACAATCACTTTCATAACCGTCCGTACTATCCGGCTGCCGCCAACGTAATGATCGTGCGCCGATGTTGCCGCTCGACTATCACTCGGTAACCGTTAAGCCACACCAGAGGGCGCTCTATCGGAAATAGTCAAATCAAGAACTTCGGTTTATCGAGAAATAGTTAAGTGGCTTACATGTAGTCATTTATACACTTAAATTATATAATAATAATATTATACATGTCATCAACAAGCTAACACTATATTCCTATACTGGTTTACTATTAGTGGTAGTGCTGCCTCTGGCGGCAGAACATTGCAGTAATGTTCCCTATTCCAGAGCACAATGAAAGGGTCTGTACTTTTTCCCAATTCTGACAAGCTTCTAGAAGAATCTTCTACAAAATTCAAGTTTTGAATAATTTAAAAAGTAAAAGCTAAAAATCGACGTGAAGCAAAGAGATTTAATTCAGGGCAAAAATTTAAATAAACCAATAAACGCCATCTACGAGAAAAACCTGACATCACATAGACAATTGAGAATGTATCTAAACACAACAAACGCAATGAAGTTCACCATCAAACGACCTAACTCCCAAAATGAAATTCAGATGGCGCATGCAATAAGCCTGGAGCGAGCCTTTTCGCTACAGTTGATACTATAGGATTATGGAGTTCGGCAAAAATAAAAGTGAGTTTAAAGTTTCAACAATTAATAGACTAATTTTTTAAACGTTTTATATCAGCACCGGGAAGCCATCACGTCTGGCACATGTCACATAGTAAACAGCTCTGAAGAAGATAATAAGTAGACTAATGTTGAGGTTGAATATAACTAAGGTTAGATATCTCGAAGTGCTAGATTAATGTTTGCATTACAAGTTCAATAATCCAACAGATACCTATGCTCCATATGATGGCTCCATCCCTATCATAAATTTAGACTTTAATTTAAGAAAATATAGAATTTTGTATATAAATGAAAAACCAACTGATTGAGGTTTAAATACTCATCTCCTAGTGTCAATACATATTAAATACCTACCTACAAAGAGTCTATAAGTTAAGAAGGTATTTGTTTGCAAGTGTTGTTTTATTTAGATATTTAAGCACATTGATAGAGTAATAGTCTGATAATATCTATAATACAAAGCGGTGCTGTCTCCCTACTGTCACTAGCCGCACGCAAAAATCCGGGCCCTACTGATGAGTAAAGTTTTTCCACGTTTACCTTAACCTAGAATATCATGTAATTCTAGGTGACATTAACACATCCCTTTTAAAAATAATAATAATAGGCCCTCCACCTCTGGGTTGCCTTAACTGGCTGTCCAGAGTGGAGTCGCAAAAGCTGTTGCTCGAGGGTAGATGTGGACACCTAAGTGGCGAGTTGGCCATATGTTTAAAGTCCAGTGCCACCTCTCTACCCCCCCCCCCCCCCCCCCACCCAGCTTTCTGACCGGTGTTGCCCTTATGCCATTTTTTAATGTCGCTATTAATAGGTATCTATCTAGCAAGCAGTTGGCAAGTCGCCGTCTGCCAGAGATAAAAAGTGAGACAGTTTTATTAAGCAGGCGTCCGATGTTTCACCCAATAACCCGTTAAACACCCCAGCGGGTACTGTCTCTGTGTGCGTCCCATGACACGGGCATGGACAGCATCCGCTCGGTGTACCTACTCATTGCATTTCATTAAATTGTCAAAAGGCCCCTACGTGTTAGCCATCATTGTCCCGTGAGCGGAAAAGATATACACCGTGGCCGTGAATAACCCGAAAGATTTAAACCACGTATTTTTGACGACAGTACGAGTAAATAATGTTGTATCAACATGGGTCTAATTATGTGTCTTAATTAAATTACTATTTCAGTACAAATTAAATCGTATTAATTGCCCGCTTCTTTGTGAACAACTCTTTAGTTGAGAAACTCAAGTTGAAGAACAGAGAGCGAGCATAACACTTCACGAATCGCTCCGAAATCATACGACGAACGGCGAATGCCGTGACTTGTGTTCCATGACAAGAAGTGTCAAGTTATGCTCAAGCCTTTAGGGTGTGTTAGACTGGAGATTTTTTAACTTTTGATTTGTTTCAAATAATTAATATCTCCTTAATTATGAGTTTTTGGACTATATGTTACATAACTTTATATACTCTAATTAGGCTCTAGTATCGTTAGCTTAAATCTTTCGGGTTATTCACGGCCACGGTGTATAATAACAATAATAAAATAATTTATTTGCAGATAAAGTGTCTAAGAGTAAATGCATTCATATAACGGTGGAAACGATTGGTACTCCCTGATAATGATCTGGTAGACGTAATGAATGAGACCGCTTGATTAAAATAATTTGAATTTAATTTCTTACTTTTTACTCTGATTTCAAACCATGAGTTTCAAATATCCGACACCTGGTTCATGCACCTTTGTGTGCTAAGCAGGCTACCTGTGACTGATTATGATTATGTTTTACTGTGTGTTATTTTATGTAGCCATGTGTGCTTAACAGGCTAAGTGTGCCTGATCTAACGAAATGTTACCGTTTACTTTGTGTTTTTATGTAGCCATGTGTGCTTAACAGGCTAAGTGTGTCTGATCTGCCTGTGTCTATTAAGTGCGGCCATGTGTGCTGAAAAGTGTAATATGCCGGAATACTTATGTTGCGCTTTGCAACCACGAGCACTGCGAAGGCTAAATGCGTCAAGTTATGAGCCCTGTGCCCGTGTCCGATATCTCAAACGAAACATTTAATAGCCATGATGCCTCATGTTAAAATGGATATCGCAGTGTTGCTTAATGGATAGTGAGCCACCAAATTATTGTTAAAAAGTATAAATAAAAAAAATGTAAGTAGGTAATTAAAATCATAAAAAGATCTTGAAAGACCTTGAGTTTAGAAAAAATAAATATGCATTTCTTTATTGACCAAGAGTAAATAAATTTAAAGCTGCTAATAGAATCCTTATATACACTTTTATACAAAACTCTCTCATCTGTAGCAAAGTCAGTGTGTACGATATTCCTACTGCTTCAAACGACTCACCGCTACTGTGCCCATCTGCCGCCTCGGGTCCCAAGGGCTAGGCTGAAGGTCCAGGGGTTGTCGTCCAGCGAAATATGACGCACACAGGTTCCAAGGCCACTGGTAAGCGCACTCTTCCAAGGGGAAAGGTCCTCAACGCACACACGAATAATATGGAGAAAATGTTGTTCTCGCGGCGCCGCTAATTACCGAACTGATTTAGAGGTCGTGCGTGTCACTGCACACACGTTTATATTCGCTTCTGGCAGGTGGCGCTGTTAGCGCGCTGGTGTTCCCATCCCGAAGGGATGACGGCTTCAAGACAAGAAGCAGGAAATCGCTAGAAGCTCGTAGGGATACCATACATAGTAAGAAAACAAAGAAATTGATCTTTGAGATTGTGTCTTCGGTCATAGAAAGTAACGATATAAGAAACTAGAATAAAAATAGTGTTCCTGTACGGAACACAGGGTATCCCCTCTTAAACCTGTCTCGATTCCTCGCTTAGAGCTTCAAGGCTGCACGTCTTACAACGTCTACATGCGAGGCCCACCGATTGAGGCCTTTAAGACGTATTTTCTAGTGTGACTCGATGACTGCTCTAGGCTGGCTTCGCAGTGACGCTCGCACGCTCAAGCCTTTTGTGTCTCATCGAGTTGGTGAGATACTGGAGCTCACAAATGTTGCCAAATGGCGTTGGGTCCCGAATGATGCCACACGTGTGAAGCGTTCTGTGCTATATCCAGAATCTCGCTGGATTTTAGGACCCAAATTTCTTCTTTCTTCGGATTGGCCCACCGAGCCTTAGATTGATATCGGCGGACTAGGCCGTGAAGAGTACAAGCATAGTACTCTTATTCATCTCATCACCGAAATCGATCTGCCCGCACCAGTCTCTGCAAACCCAAGCCGTTCAGTTCATGGTTGAGAAGGGTGCGCGGAACAGTAAAAGCGCATCAATTCAATTCATGGTTGCGTACGCGTAGTCTGTGAAGACGAGATCCTAATTTTAACATGCCTCGTCTCGAAGGATATTTGTGTACCTTTCAACCTACTTGCACATCCTCTCCTAGTATATTTGTCTTTACATATAATAAAGCTGTAGAGGGTCTTAGAATCGATAACAAAACACACTTCAACAGTTTTTAGAATTTTTGTCTGTTTGTCGGTTTGTCTGTCTGTTTATATGTAACGGCATCACGTGAAAACGAGCGAATGGATTAATATGAAACTTTTACTAAAAGGTTATGTGGATTTTCAGCCACGCTATAGGCTATAAAAATCATAAGGATCAGGGTTCAAAGGGGGTAAAAAAATGAGTCAATCGTTGTATGGAAACTCCTTGAATCCATGAGCTAAAGACTTGAAAGTTGGCTAGCATATACTTGACTAGAAAGTAAAAATAACCCAATTCAACATTTGTGAAATGTAGGGATAAAACGTGAAAAATATGGGATGAAAAATAGGTGGTGAGGCGATTACAGATTATAATAATGCGACGGCAGAAAATAACAGGTTTCGTCACCTTGGTAATAAATAACAGGTCAAGGAATTCTAATATTCATCATGTTCTAACAACTGATACGTAGTCCGGTGGTTTGGCCTATAGACTACGAACTCGGTGTTCCCAAGTTCAAACCCAGCGACCGGCATGTAGTTTTTGTATTTAAGTAATAATAGTTTTTATTTTTTTGGTGATAGATTTTCAAAAACGCAGTGAATCATGAAGGTTCTAGAATAAGTTAGCGACAGGTGACAAAATTGGACGTTTCAGGAATTGCAAATATTTTTTTACGATGTAAATTAGTAATCATTGCGTTAATCGTACAGTTCAAGTTGCATTCATGAACATTAATTTAATTCACAAATTACTAAGTGGTAAGGTTATCCCTGATCGACTACGTCTAAACAGAAATCCGTTGATAATTTTCTAATCAAAAGAAAAGTACAATGGTTCAAGATTTCTTCGAATGAAAAACGAAACCTACCTACTATCTTCCAAGTACTATAGCGTGGGCAAGTATGAGTTTTTTTTTGACGTAACTTTCTTTCGCGGCAAAACTCTTGACTGTCGGCGAATGCATTACAGAACGTTTAAAGCTCGAGAACATGTTTACAAGGCACGAGACACTGTGGCGAAATTGCAGAAAAAAAATCAGGTCAATAAAACTTAAAAACCAAACATGAACACGACACAGGAAACGCGGAAAATTCGAGTAAAAAATCCATTCGCGGAAAAGCGAAAAGTCAAGGAGAACGCTATGAAAATGCCGCGTAGCAAGGCAGATATTTGGGGATTATTTATTTTCATATACATATAATTGCCAAGTCTTAAGAATACAAGAACACACAAATGTTTGGTATTTATCGCTTACTTTTGTAATTATGTATATGGATTTAATGTTGTATAGGTATCTCTCATTTGCGCATATTGTAGTACCTACAGTATTTTTAAGTTAGAGTAAGTTAATGGAACATCACACACACTAAATCTTTAACCAAAGGTTTGCAATATAATGATTATTGGAATGATACCAACAAAGATTTTCGATTTCCTCAGAAAAGTACTTTATATTTTTTTATGACCAAATTCTACAATTTAAATTTAAAACAGGTGTTTTAGTGAATTTTTATTATATTATGATGTTTGTAAATTTAAATATTGCCTTCAGCGCCCATTATTACGTTCATTGTGACTTCGGTTGTAATGTGCTTTTACTATAATTCTAGAAATGTCATCATTAAAATGTTAGGTAACGTCCAGAATAATATGTCCTATATTATTCTGGACAAACTCGGGATCTCATTAGTTCCACCGTGCGCTAACAGAGGGCTATAACGGATATTATTTGAATTCGAGACAGAACAATAGACGGTTGGGATGACTCTCATGGAAGAGAAAAGTCGGAGAGAAGGCGGAAGCTCTCCTTGATGGAGAAACAGTCGCGATCATGGTTTGCTGGGGTGACGGAAACCCAGGACTGAAATTGCCAGTCCCCAGTTACAGAATAAACCCAAATCACTGTATGTTGGCTGATAATAAATAAGGAGCTCCGTCAATTCCTCAAGGATCTCAGCTACATTAATTGCGACTCAAACGAAATCATATCAGAATATGTGACGTAATTTACATCATTGAGGAGTTTCATAAGTTATCTGTGGTATTTATCAACAGTTCCACTTCACCAAATGTTTGGTTCAAGTTAAACAATAAGACCAATCTGGAAGTATACACTTTAAAATGAAAAAAAAAATGTAAATAGGTACGAATCGGTTCATAAATGACGGGGTTCTGAGGTAACAAACATTTAAAAAATTTTTAGCCTGTTTGAGAATCTCCTCCTTATTTTGAAGTCGATTAATATGTTGAAATATGTAGTTTCTAGGTACAATAAGTTTCATTAACAATTTTACCTACGGAGGCAAAAAGAATATTACAATTAAAATGAAATTGAGAACCATTCGTCCAAGATGAAGGACTATAAGTGAAATTTTACTATACTGGATGTGGAGTATGTTTTTTAATAAGTTACAGCAGGATCTTGAGCGGACCTTGAAGTTCGTCTTCGGTCTCATATCAAATTACTGGGATGGAGGTGATGAAGAGGTTCTGTTTCTGAGTCTTTTTGGCCTTCCAAAGAATTTCGGCCTTCAGGCTTCTGCCAGAGCTCACTGGTGTTCTGTGGTGCATTAATGTATCCCTTGCCGCCGCAGAAGTAATGAAGTTTTTTGAAATTTTGAGAATGTTCCTAACTATGGGTTTCCTTACGTGCGAGATTTATGGAAGGGTATTGCATCGATCTTACTTTCTCTTTGGTCGTCGGCTGGGGCACAAGGCTCTGTTGAAATAAAAGCCTTTCGCCTAGCTTCATATAGTTAGAAGGTGGCAACTTGGAAGTAGGAAAGTATCTCTAGGCTTCTACATTCTGCCGGGGCTCCGATTTCGTGCTCGCAGCAATTGCTTTTACCACTAAGAACATAATGTATGTATATTTCGAAAAAAAAGATTTTTCAGTAAGTGTGGTTAGGTAATATTCACACAAGTATTGAAAACCATAACGTAAATAGTAATTTCACTTTCTACTCATAATATAATTGCAAACGTTTGTTAGTTTGGATAATTGTTACGTATTCAGACACCTTAAAACGGCAGAACAGCTTTAAGTGACTCTTGGCCCCACAGATAAATTATCATATTTTGCATTAAGACATTGAAAACCATTTTAGGAATTATTACCTAACGGAAGTTGATTAAATAGGAAATGGAAATTAATACTAAAGTTCACGCGGACGAAGTCGCGGGCAAAAGCCAGTCCCTAATACTTTCAGTACATCGGCAAGAATATCTGCGAGTGATATACGGCTAGCTGAGGTCCACATCGTACGACAGAGTCAGTTAGATTCTTTTAAAGAGGACTTCTTGCGCATCAAGAATCGAGAGCTGTTGCCTCGAAGCAGCCGCCTGTTCAAACTGTCGCTCTTTATTGATGACAGCGATCAGCTTAGGATGTCCAGTCGCATAGTCGCAGCAACGGCCATCACTGATGAAGTTAAGCGCCCACTCATATTGGATGGCAACCATCCATCTGTACGCCTCTTGATAGCCAAATACCACCAGAAGGCTGCTCACGCAAACCACGCACTGGTTTTAAACGAGTTGCATCAGATAGTCTGGATTATAGGTCTATGAAATGCAGCCCACCACTACTGACTGTGCAAACTTCGGCGCTCCAAAACCTTCCAACCACCGATGGGAAACCTGCCAGACGCTCGCTTGACTCACCACCAGAGGCCATTTTCCTTCGTCAGCCTTGACTTCTTCGGACTTGTTCACGTCACTGTTGGTCGGCGACAAGAGAAGCGCTACGTGGCTCTTTTCACGTGCCTAGTTGTTCGCGCCATACATATATAAGTAAGTAGTCTACAGCCTTTTAACGCGGATTGACGCGGCAATAATGTGCCTTCGCCGCTTTATCGCTCGACGTGGGGCTACTGTCGAAATCTGGTCCGACAATGGAACTGCTTTTATGGGGGCCAGTAGAGTACTACAAGCGCTCTATAGCGAGTCAGTTGAAAATTATGCTGCCAACGAGTCCATCAAATGGTGTTTTATTCCCCTCGTGGTGCCTTTTATGGGTGGAGCGTGGGAATGGCTAGTCCGTAGCGTTAAGGATGCACTTAAAGTGACGCGTAGAGACAGAGCTCCTTCTGACGGTCTTGACTACCCCTTTGGCGGAAGCTGAGGCATTGGTCGACCACTTACACACGTCTCGCTGGACTCCGACGCCGACGAAGCGCTAACGTTGATTTGCTAATATGGCACATATATGCTAAAAAACGGAGTTCTTTTTTTATGAAACATATATCTTGATACAGGTTATAAGTTAACGCTATTAGCAACTACTCAAATATTGCCATAGTTGTCATTTTGGGACACATTTCTTGATATTTTTGTTCGGCATTGTGAGTCTATTTACTTTATGTTACGTCAATGTTCTAAATGTTGAGGTATGAACATTATTGTTAACTAGATTCCCGCACGGCTCGGCCGCGTATACATATATAGAACATAGCACATAGGTACTTAATCCTTCTACATATGGCCTACTTCTACAAATGGCCTACTCTTTAATCAAAATATAATTATCTGAACCTGAAATAATTTGGATGGTATTCAACTATTACCTTTTTTTTTTTTTTTTTTTACTTGGGGAAATGCCTTTACGCATCCCACCTAGCCGAGGAACTAGGATGGGTATGACGGGCTCCCGGGAACCCCCCGGACTACCGTCTAAAACCACCAAGGTATGCCCTCTCTGCCGTGTAGTAGGGGCGTCATGGGATCGCGAACATTTCACCACAACGCCCCTCGGCAACAGCCGCAGCTGCCCTTACTACTGAGGCAAAAGCCCCCCCTCCCGTCGTAAGCGTGCAGGGCGACACCACACGCTTTCCGACCCGACCAAAGAACCTCTACGCCGGGAGAGGGTGATAGACCTCGGATTCACCCTCTCAGGTCCCCTTGTAACTTTTTATAGAGGTTTTCTCCCTCGCAGCCACAACTCGGCCCCGGCCTGACGGTCACAGCCCCCACGCCTAACATGAATCCTCTGATAGCAGAGGATTGGTCAGGGTTACGGGTCCGTTATTTATTATAGAGGCAAACGGCAATGGCCTCTCCCTCACGCCGCACCTGGGGAATCTTGCGATTCCCTGGGCGGAACCCCCCGACCCCCCCGTGTCGGGTTATTGGTAACACCAGCAAGTGATAAGTTAGGGTTCACTAAATTATCACTTGCCGTTGTCTCCAGGGCGCACCGGCCAAGACGCTACCCATTCCTGCGGATCAACCGAATCAAGAGGAATCGGTAGAGTCCAGACACTCGAGGAGGTTACCCGACATAGCGCCACATTCAACTATTACCTAACCTAACCTATTTTAACACTTTAAACTCTCACGCTTTGTTCACATATTGAAAATAATGTTTTATCCGGGTCTAACGCGATATTTATTTACCTTTATTTCTGACGTTTGTAACTAAACGCAGTAAACTGGTCTAGTTTCCTTATATTATAAATAATATTTACCAAATAAAAAAAAAATATATATTAAATAATCTAAGTCTAAGTCACTGCAGCATTCTACATTTAGGCCCCGCCTTTTACCATATTTTATTATTTTATGTTACTGCAGCATTCTACGTAAAACTCATCCTTCTTTTGATTCTCATTGTCTGTCGACTTTTCGAAAATCGAACGAAGTTAAGATGAGTTAAGAGTGAGTTAGTGTTACATTTTGTTTCAATTAAAGAATTCAAAATGTTCTAAAATCTGTGACGTCATCGGATGTTTGGGGTATAAAAAGGCCGGTCAGCAACAACATGGATGGCAACAGACAAAAAGCACACAAAGTGCTGATCTGCCCCCCACCACATTAATGAAAATTAGTGTGATTGAAGACACGCTGGAACATGGATTCACTTCAGCTTCAACTACCGGACTGACAAGGTAATCTGGATTATAATTGGGATACTTTTAGTGGGTGGTTTTACTGACTTATATTAACTTTACGTTCCGTTTAAATAATTTTAAAGATATTTTCAATAAAGTAAAATCCAGAAACAGTGTCCAGGATTACAGTATTCCTGAGGGACCCTTCCTGCCTAACGGTGCCAATGGGAATGGTCCGGAGTCTTTTGTTGCAGACTTGAGAATGTCTGGCGTCTACCTCTTTTATTTGCACAGGAGACGTTACCCCATATCTGGGGTCTCACGATACTCAAAGCCCAGCTGACGACGTAAACGGGGCGTAGTCATTCATGTGATCCGCACAGAGGGATATCCTCACTCGTTGAAATCGTGCAGTAATTGAGATTCGGACTTATTAAATATATTTAAATTAAATTAAATTGAAATTAAAAATCATTTATTTCGGATTACGTATTCATCCATAATTTGTTAGTAAAAATATATTAACTTAAAAACTAGTGTTAGTAACAAAACAAGTAACTTAGCAAAACTAATATCGGCGTGAAGGGGCACGCACCGGAGCATGCACCTCGTCCCAGTACCGCATTATCGGGCAGTCCACCCGTTCCACAAGCGATTGCAGGATGCTGTTGGTACTACCCCGTACCCTCCGCATGAGTGATGCCACCCTACTGCGCATTATTGCGTGGAATCCCTCTTTAAATATAACCTTCATATACATAATAGGGCGCCTTACTCCTCGTATTCCATCTAGACTTCGGTCGCGAGGGGGGGAGGCATTTACACAGGCCTTAGGTTGCAGAAATCAGATTGGCCGACTGAACTTTAACAGCTTAGTTAGGGCATACAGCTTCAATATTGTTCATTGCTAAAATCAAGATAGATTTTGGTTTCGAACAGTCAAATGAGTTCTATGGGATTAGTATAGGGATAAATTCATACACATATTTTGGGTGGAATAGGACTTTGAGGGGGGGTTAGGGGTGTTAAGTTATTGTAATTATTTTCATAATTCCGGGTATTGGGATTTGGATTAATAGTATTGAAGTACTGGGTTTCTGTAGTCGAGCGTGATAATCGATATTACTGGTTAGGGAAACAGAGGCGTTTTAGAATAAAACAATTCTGTTATAGGGACCAGCGGGAGGCGAAGCAGGCCGCTGATGACTGCAGTTACGGGCGGAATAATACCCTTATAACGACTAGTGTGGTAACCCAATTGAGTATGACATATGTTATCTGTGGTCAGTCAGTGTTAGGCTCTTGGTGTAAATGTACCTTGGTATAAAATAAACAAATGAAACAAGAATCGTGGTGTTATTTAATAAATATAGCATTACAACATTGGCGACGAGACGAGTGAAAACACGTGTGCAGTGCAAAACAGTCGAGGGGTGTGTTGACTATACATTACGTGCATTTGACAATGCAACTTTGAGGTTATGGACGAAAAATTTTCACAACTAATTCAAGAGGGAAAAACCGGATGGATAAATGAAAAGAGTAAACAACAATTAGTGGAAATAAGTACGATGTTGAATAAATAGGGGGTGCTGTCCTAGCCTGAAGTGATCCCCTCTTGGTCCCACTAATAATGATTAATAAATAAGGGAATCCCGTCATGGGTCCAACAAAAATGATTGATATATAGTGTGGTCCCGCTCATGGGTTACCAAAATACTCTTGACCATGTAAGGCTCCGTCCTGGACACCTCACCTCCTGACCGCCGTCGCAGCAGCTCCGCCCCTGGAACCGCCCGTCGTCAGCCAGTCCCCTACCCAGCCGTCCTGGCTGGGGTCTATGAAGGTTTGGGCCACCACCGAGTGAACACGCTGCCTCCCTGCACCGCGTCACTCGGAATGAAGATATGAGATTGTAGAAATGAAACTATATTGACCGTTTACACTTGTATTATTGCACACACTTGATACTACATGATAATACTATGAAAATACACGACTTGACCCTAGTCTTAATTAAAGAGGCTTTCCTAATCTTAAACCATGCGGTTACATGTCGGTCCCGATTTGCAATGGACGAGTAAAAACGAATGAACCATGACATGAATCTTTTAAATACAGTTGTCTATTCCCGTCGCAGTGGCGCTAGCTGTCTTACTAGTATTGAATATGAGTACTAGGATCGAATCCTATGCGGTGTCAAACCGTTTTATGACTACTTGATAATGAATTCTAGATTTCCAACGAAACCTGTCCGATTTGCTTGAACATACGAGTTTGGGAATACTATTTCCGCATCAGTGTACTTTGGACGAAATAAGAGTATTTCTCCGTAATCACATCAAAACCGAAGACCGAAACCGAAGTGTCAGTAAGCCGAAACAAGCTAACATGGCGGGTCTAGCCTCGTTAGAAAATTTTACGGGAGGCAATTTTAACAGCTATCTGCAACAATTTGACTGCTAAATACTAAAAAATGACATTCCGGAGGACAAAAAACTTCCTCTTTTAATTACAAAATTAAATCCACCGACATACGAAAAATTAACACATTTATGTGCTCCTAAAACTCCAGCATCACTCACGTATACCGAAGTCGTAGCCAAATTGCAGGATTACTTCCATCCCAAGAAAAATATTAGTATTCTAAGAGCTCAGTTCAAAGATAGGAAGCAACAGACCGGCGAACCCATTAAAGAATATTTGTTAGCGCTGAGAGGCTTGGGAAAGGACTGTGAGTTCACTAACCTAGAGGAAGAACTCAAGGAACGGCTTCTTAATGGAGTGATTAATGAGACAATCCGTTATGAACTACTAAAAGTGGGAGATACTTCTTTTCAAAATATTCAGAAGACAGCGGAAACAGCAGAGATGGCATTTCAAGTATGTACACAAAGGGGAAACCCGGTTGAGGTGTTTAAAGTACAGAAGCAGGGAATGCCTCCAGCTAGAAGCAATAACAAGTGTTTTTGCTGTGGCAAAATGGGCCATAGAAGGGACCAGTGTATATTGAAGAATAAGTTTTGTAGCGAATGTGGGGCGCAGGGACATATTTTCAAGACATGTCTTAAGAGATTTGGACAACCGCGTACAGTAAATCATGTGCAAGAGGGGGGTGAACAAAAAATAGTTCAAGAAATGAAGACGATGGATCTCAAAGAACAATTTGTGCAGGAGGAACCTTGCAGTGTTTTAAACTTGCAAACAAACAATAATAAAGTTCAACCTCTGTATTTAGATGTGAGTATTAATGACCAACTATTAAAATTTGAGATGGACACAGGTTCTGAGGTAACGGTGATTACAATATCAGATAGGAGCAAATATTTACCCACTTGTGAGTTACATCCAACTAGTGTCAAAATGATAAGTTTCAATCAGTCTATCTCCGAACCTTGTGGAGTAATAAAAGATTTGACAGTATCTTTTGGATCAATTAAATGTAAAGGAATGAAAATTTATGTAATGCCTGATAGTCATCCACGTATTATGGGCAAAGACTTATTATTTCACCTAAAACTTTGGCCTCCAAAAATTGAGCAACAAGTAAATAGTGTCAAATTAACAGAATATTATGTAAAACAGATTGTAGAGGATTTTCCTGTCATATTCGAACCAGGGTGGGGAAATTGCAAGGGAGCAGAAATTGCATTACAACTGAAGCCTGATAGTAAACCCAAATTCTTACCAGCAAGGAATGTCCCATATGCTATAAAATCAAAAGTTGATGATGAAATAGACAGGTTACTAAAAGCCGGACGTATTGAGCCAGTACAGTATAGCGATTGGGGCACACCTGTGGTACCAGTTTTAAAAAAAGATGGCTCAGTCAGGTTGTATGGCGACTACAAAACTACATTGAATCAAAGCCTAGAAATAGATCATTTCCCGCTACCAACTGTTAATGACATTATTTCGAAATTTCAAGGAAACTCCTTCTTCTGTGAGCTGGACTTAAAGGAGGCCTACCTACAAGCACCACTGAGCCGTGAGTCGCAGGAGTTAACCACAGTAGTGACAGAAAAAGGTATTTTTAAATATTTATTTCTTCCATATGGAATCAGTACTGGCCCTGGGTCATTCCAGCGACTTATGTCACAACGCTTGGCAGGTATTGAGGGTGTCATTGCTTATATTGATAATGTGTATTGTGTACATTTGTGGACGTACACTAGAGGAAACATACCATAGGTTAAGGATGGTTCTGGAAAGATTTACACAATGGGAGCTAAAACTTAAAATCAATAAGTGTAATTTTTTTGTTACTGAGCTTGTTGTGTTTGGATATTGTGTTAGTAAGGATGGTATTAGGGTAGTAGAAGAAAACATAAAGCCATTGTTAAATGCTCCCAGACCAGAAAATATAAAAATGTTAAGGTCATTCCTCGGTAAAATTAATTACTATAACAGATTTTTGAAAAACATGGCTACCATTTTGGTACCATTGTACAAATGCTTAAACAATAACATTCTTGTATGGAACAATGAGTGTGAAAATGCTTTTGTAGAAATAAAAAAAGCTTTGGCAAATACTGAAACACTGGCACACTTTGACAACACCTTACCGGTGATACTATCCTGCGATGCATCGGATACTGGTGTGGCAGCAGTGTTGTCAGTACGTGGCAAAGATGGTATTGTTAAACCAATAGCCTATGGGAGTAAAAAGCTAAATGATGTTCAGTATAAATACCCAACAATCGAAAAGGAGGCCTATGCTATAATCTTCGGTATAACAAAATTTTATATGTATTTATTTGGCACACAATTTCAACTCGAGACAGATAATGAAGCATTGGTAAGAATACTTGGGCCGAAGAAAGCAATCCCAAAAATGGCTTGTAAGCGCCTGCAGCACTGGGCCATATTCTTAATGGCCTATAATTTCCATATTAAACATATAAATAGTAATATGAACCCAGCTGATTATCTGTCGCGAAATGCGACTGAACTAATTTCTGACTCTGATAAAAAGTTCAAGGATAGCCTTTTGTTGGAAGATTGCGAGTATAGTACATTAAATTACATATCCTTGTCAAACTTTGAAAACTTAAGCTGAGAATCAATACAAACCGAAACTAAGAAAAATGTTACTCTAGCTACAGTAATGAGATATAGTGTGGATGGGTGGCCGGACAAAAGTAATTTAAAAGATGAGCTTATACCATATTATAACAGGAAATATAAATTTACAATTGATCAGGATTGCTTATTATGGGGACAAAGAGTTGTGGTTCCAGACAGCTTACAAAATTTAGTTCTAAATGAGTTGCACTTGAGTCACTTTGGGACAAATTACATGAAACAAGTTGCCCGGTCTTACTTTTGGTGGCCAGCCATTGATAATAGCATCAGCAATGTTACGAAATCTTGTTTAATATGTCTGCAGAACCGGAACGATCCAGAAAAAGTACCGTTAACAACTTGGCCACAAGCACATACAGTATGGCAAAGGCTTCATGCAGATTTTTTGGGCCCATTTTATGGAAAAATGTTCCTTATTGTAGTTGATAGTTACTCAAAGTGGGTAGAAGCCTTCGCCATGCCAAATATAACGGCTACTAAAACAATAAATATGTTCAAAAGTTTGTATGTAAGGTTTGGATATCCCACCCAGTTGGTAACGGACAATGGCCCCACCTGGACCAGTAAAGAATTTAGTGAGTTTTGCGAACTAACCGGAGTACGACAGAGCTTCTCTCCACCGTACCATCCGGCTACGAATGGAGCGGCAGAGCGTTTTGTCCAAACGTTTAAAAACCATGTTACTAAAATTGTAGAAAGTGGTAAAACGTTAGATTATGCTGTCATTGTTTGATTTGATTTCAGAAATAGCGTAAATAAAACTACTGGCGTTAGTCCATCCAAGCTAGTTTTCGGAAGGGAATTAAAAACCAGATTTTCCTTAATGAGACCAAGACATGTAGGTGATAATTTAATTAAATACCGAGAGTCAATGGAATGCAATAGCACGGGGAATAGAACTATAAATTTTTGCGTGGGGGAAAAGGTCATGATACGTGATTACAGAAAAAAACAAAAAAAATGGACTCTAGGAAAGGTAGTGGATGTATTAACGCCAGGGGTAAGTTATTTAGTAGAATTAGATGGTAGCGTCACTAAGAGACACTCCAACCAATTGATAAAATGTTCTCAATTGTTATGAGTGAAACCTTTGTTTTGCATAGTCTTAAGGGGGGAAGAGTGTGGTAACCCAATTGAGTATGACATATGTTATCTGTGGTCAGTCAGTGTTAGGCTCTTGGTGTAAATGTACCTTGGTATAAAATAAACAAATGAAACAAGAATCGTGGTGTTATTTAATAAATATAGCATTACAACAACTAGCTTCTTCAAATTGCATTTACCTTCGAAGATCACATTTGACTTTGGCTGATTCAGTACTTCTAATGATTGCGAGATTTCATAATTATGCAGTTAATAGATTATGAATATAAACTTTAAGAAGTCTTAGCAATAATAAACTAAAAAAAGATTGATGAGTTTGTTTCAGCGTTTCTTCTCAATCAGTCCGATAGTTCAGAAACGCTAGTTAACTCATTTTCCGAGTCTTAAACTCTAGGAAAGCTAAGTAGGTAAAGTGGAGTAGGACGCTCATTCCCCATCCTGGCAATGACTTAGCAAGTGGCGTTCAAAGGGGTACCTTTTCTCCACTACCTATCGATAGTATTTTGCTATTAAAACAAGTACCTTGGGAAACTTTCTAGCTTATTATAGGGAAAACTAAATAATTTTGATAATATGAAATATGCAACTGAGTGAAGTTAGCTACGGCGCGAAGCTCGTAAGCGCACTTAGTTGGTTTTTCCTTTAGAATTTTGTGTTCATGTCGGATTAAAGTTATACAGGCTAAACCAATTAAGCCTTCGTACAATATTATGGCAGTAAGAAATTGTCGTTAATGAATTCAAAGTAGTTCTAGAAAAACATGTTAAAGATGTTTGATATATTTTACCTGGCGTAAAAAATATAACTTAGTAGATATGCATGTATGCTAAAAACAAATAAGTATATATAGAACGTATTTTCTGAGAATAAATTGGCTCATATTCAACAAAAAAGGTTTATGCAAAAAACGCTTTATGCCGATAGTAGTTTTTACCTGGAGGTGAAAACATGAATCAGCGTATTATCATATACATATTAGATTTTGCTTGTTTAGAGTGCCACACAATTACTAATATGTTACTTTATGCTTAGGCTATTTTTAGAACGCGGGGTCGTATCAAAACAGGGGTTTTACCAGTCTGTAGATATTGAAAAAATATTTCTATTGGTTTAAGAAAAGGCATTTCGTCAAAAAGTCACTAAGTTGGTATTTGCAGTAATAGGACGAAATACAGGTACGGTAATATATATGTGACTTTGCGAAGTACTGAATTGAAGTCGGTTTAAACTTTTGTTTTTAAAGTAAATTATTATATATATACACTCTAGGGAAACCTTCAGCCAAGTCGACGTGGAAATGGGGTCTACCCTTTGTTTTTCGGAAAATAATTGTCGACAGATTTTATGATCGTTCTGTATATATTATATTCCATTCGCAGGTCAACCGATCGGCGAGACCCTAGATGGTATGTGGAGTCTTCACCAGCCGGATAACCAAGGAAACATTGAACACTGTGGCTCCATAAGTGGTGAAAACTACATGTTGAACGACGTTAACTGCGATTATGAAATGGCATACATATGCGAGTTTAATCCTTAATAAAATAGAAAAACAAACAAATTCTAATTCTATAAAATTTATTTCTTAACTAAATTATAGTATAGTATAAGTCTTCATCATCATCATCATCATATCAGCCGAAAGACGTCCACTGCTGGACATAGACCTCCCCCAAAGAGTTCCAAAGTGACCGGTCCTGCGCCACCCGCATCCAGCGGACGCGGCGCTCCTATTCCCGTAAGTGTTGAGTGCTGAGACAGCACTGGGGTGGGGAGTGTTAGCGATGCGCTCATTATATGTATAGTTTAGTTTAGTTTAGTTTATTTATTTCATTGTACAATTTTCACAGAACATTTTTCTTACATTTTATTACTTATCGTACAGCGATCGTCAAGATATGCAATAATAATGAAACATTGAACATGAATATAATTATGTCATAGGTATATACGATATATGTAAAATGAAATGAATATAAAATTAAATGTCAAGTCAGGTTATTCCTGTGTATAATCACAATGTCAAGATAAATACAACGATGTCAATAATTTACAAGATTAAATACAAAATAAAAATAGGGTACAGAGAGTACCTATCAAATCTTTACATATAATAAAGCTGTAGAGGGTCGAAAGTCTGTACATTGAAGATATTGACAAAAAAATCAGTTGAGGGGTCTTAGAATCGATAACAGAACACACTTTAACAGTTTTTAGAATTTTTGTCTGTTTGTCTGTTTGTCGGTTTGTCTGTCTGTTTATATGTAACGGCATCACGTGAAAACGAGCGAATGGATTAATATGAAACTTTTACTAAAAGGTGAAGTGGATCTTCAGCCAGGCTATAAAAATCATAAATATTAGGGTTCAAAGGGGGTAAAAATGGGGTTAATCGTTGTATGGGAACTCCTTGAATCCATGAGCTAAAGACTTGAAAGTTGGCAAGCATATATTCATATTCATATTCATATATTTTATTGGTAAAAGTATAAGTAACATTTTACAAGTCAATTTGTTAAAATTGTTAGCTACAATAATTATATAATATTTGTTATTTTCTAAAAATAAATTCTTCAATGCTATAGCATGCTTGAACTTACTACTTTATACTTGACTAGAAAGTAAAAAGAACCCCATTCAACATTTGTGAAATGTAGGGATAAAACGTGAAAAATATGGGATGAAAAATAGGTGGTGAGGCGATTACAGATTATATAATGATATAAATCTCAAAAACTACTGGACAAATCGTTATAAAAATTTCCAGTTATGTACCTTATATATCAGAATAAGACATAAGCTATAATTTATGTCAAATTTCATCCCATTTAGGGACGAAAAAGGGAATTAAACTTTGTATAGAGACGAAATATTTTTGCTTCAAGGCATGCCATTTTCGGTTTTAAGTGTCAAACAATAAGCAGTATAATAGCGTAAGCAATTCGACTTATATGCAGAACTTGACGTATGAAAGACAAGTCAACATTTCAATATCTTAAAGCCAAAATGACTCAAGTCCATATGAATGTTTACGCCATTCCATGAAATAATGGTCTAGCTATTAGGTAGATAATTGTGTGAGAAAAAAATAGAGGACTTGCGGCAATATACCAAAATATTCTGACCTCTCAGCCCGTAATAGTTGTTTGAAGAAGCAGATGAAATAGGTTGGATAGTTCAGAAGTTGTCAACATTGACTGACCAGCATAACAACGTCGACAGATATCAATGGTTGTTATGCATTAAGGGGTCAACTAAACTGGATGCATGCCGAACACATCAGCAGGTCGATCACGTAACGCATTTTACGAACGTCGGGTAGGTCTAAATGTCACTTTTTATATGGAAAATTGACAGTTAAATTGTACCGACGCGCGTTCAGAACGTTACGGAATACTGTCACGCCATGAATCAACGTTTTATCAAGTTTGAAAATTGGTATTTTAAGCATTAGTTGTATTATATGTGGGACATAAATTTAAACAGTATAACGCGCTTTGAAACTTCATGACATGATTGAAAGGTTCAGTTGTCTGTGAAAACATTGGTTTGGTAGCGAGCGAATAAATAAGAGTCAGTTTCTTTCTGAAGCAAGAGGCAACGCAACTGTTTGAAATTGAAAATTAACTAACAATGTATGCTAGACTAGAATGTAGCTGATTAGCACACATGCCCAATAACATACAAGATAATTTGCAAATGCAAAGTTTAATTAACTTCAATTCTGTATTGCGCCAAGCCACATAAATGAACATTTCCATATTTCCTTTCCACTATACCACATGAATTGCTTTCCGAGAAAAATACGTTGATTATCAGCGAAAAAACCCAAATCGCTATATGTAGGCTGATGATAATATTTGAAGAATTCCGTCGATTCCTCAAGGATCTCGGAATCAGCTTTTTCATTACATTAGTTGCTACTTAAACGGAATCATATCAGAATATGTGACACGCACTTTTTACATCAATGAGGAGTTCCATAAGTCATCTGTGATCTTCATCATCAGTTTCACTTCACCAAATTTGTGGATTTCGAGTGTAAATACATGAGTTACAACAGAAAATAACGAAAGCATTACACGCATGCCCAATAAAATTGAGGAGTTCTCTCAATTCCTCATGGATCACATTATTCAACGGGCTTTTTAAAAACAATGGGATCAATCTGGAGCCTATACTTTCAAATGAAAAAATAATTGTACGAATCGGTTCGTAAATGAAGGAGTTCTAAGGTAACAATTATTAAAAAAAAATACTTTTAACCAATTTGAGAACGTCTTCCTTATTTTGCAGTCGATTAAAAAGATAAAATAGTTTCTGGGTACAATAAGTATCATTAACCTACGGAGGCAAAAAGGACATACAATTAAAATACTTGTGCGACGACAGGTGTGTATCCCGATATGCTAAAAAAATCTATAATTCAACCTATATATAAACAGGGTAACCATTTAGATTATACCAACTATAGACCAATTGCCATATTATCGGTGATTAATAAAATAGTGGAAAAAGTTATTGTATCGCAAATTAGTAATTACCTAGATAAAAATAATATTATATCAGACACTCAACACGGTTTCAGGCGTATGCGTAGCACCTCAACCGCTCTAGCCCAGTTCACAGACGAGATAAACGATCACCTAAATAGTAAAAAATATGTTGTGACCTTATGTGGCATAAAGCCACGAGAAAAGTAGTGGACTGTATAAGTGCGTTGTTCTAAAAAAACCCTATGAACCCCAATACCCGCAAAGAAAGGAGAGACCGACTTACCCGTTACTTTCGTCACTATAACGTGGAAGGGGCGCCCCTATTCTGGTCCCAGTGCACTTGTAGATAGTTCTTTATTTTATATTAGATTTTCACCGTAGCTGTTCGCTTTGTTTTTCTTGCAAGGCTTTTTTCGACACTGACACTTGACAGATTGTGTCTATGGTGATTGCCGGTCAATACCTACTCTTGTAAGCATTAAGGTTCATTGGTTCGGCTGTATACTGAACACCCCCCATATAACATAAAGGTAAAACAAGGATAAGTAAGAAATGGACTTTTGCGCATATGATAGCGCGACAACAAGAAAATAAAAATAAAGCCCATGTGATTAAAAAATATTAAAGGGAACGGGGAGTCAGTTAGTGTAGGGTAAAGGACACAGTTTATTCACTAGCCTCGATAGTATGTTATTCCCTTTTGTTTTTAAAGTAACTTTGCGCACAATACCATCCAAACCGGGATGTGTCTGATGGACAATTGCTAGTGGCCAATTAGAAGGAGAGACGCGATCATCCTTAACCAACAGCAAGTCTCCTACATTAAGGTTGGGCGGCGAGGCAAACCATTTTGACCTTTGCTGTAAAGTGTTCAAATAATCTTGGCTCCATTTCTTCCAAAAGAGTTGGGAGCAATTCTGTAAATATTGCCATCGTGACATATGATTAACAGGCACCGTTTGTAAATCATACTCAGGTACAGCCGTCAGACTCTTACCTAATAAAAAATGTCCTGGCGTGAGTACATTGAACTCACTAGGATTATCACTAGCCGGTAGAGCACACAATGGACGGGAATTCATTATGGCTTCTATTTTACAGAATACTGCTAGTAAGCTCCTCGAAGGTCAAAGCTTTATCACCGACAGCACGCACAAGATGATATTTAGCTATGCGCACGCAACTTTCCCACAAACCACCCATGTGTGGAGCACTGGGAGGGTTAAAGTGCCAGTTGATCAAACGTTGAGTACAACCATTTAATATATATTCCTGATTGTCGTTATCAGCCATAAATTTCTGCACTTCGCCAAGGTGCTTGCTCGTTGCTATAAAGTTTGATCCGCAATCGGAATAAAAGTGTGACGAAAGACCTCGACGCGACACAAATCTATCCAAAGTAGCCAAGAAGCAATCTGCAGACAATGAAGAAAGTGCCTCCAGATGCACGGCTTTAGTGGAGAAGCATACAAACACTGCTAGATAAGCCTTCTCTATCTTTGCGTTACGTCGCAAGCTTTCTTTTATATAGAAAGGTCCGGCTAGGTCAACACCTACATGCTCAAACACCTTGTTAGGCAGCAGCCGTGTCGACGGAAGGTCACCCATTTTTGGCTGAAGCAGGGTTGGTTTACATTTGAAGCAAGTCTTACACTTCAACAAAGTTGACCGAATGAGGCTACGAGCCGAAAATATCCAATATCTTTGATTGATTGTATTTTGTAGGGTTTGCGGTCCAGAATGTAAATATGTTTTGTGGAAATATTCAACCAAAGGCTTCGTAAACCTACTTTGCTTCGGCAACAGCAAGGGATGCTTCGCATTGTATGGCAGATCACAGTGAGGAATACGACCCCCCACCCTCAGGAAGCCACGGGCATCAATAAAGGGGGCAAGTTTCCTTAACGAAGGAATATACGTTTTGCCTTTATTCAAAGTGTTAATTTCATCCTTGAAGTAGGTGCCTTGTACTACTTTAATTAAGCAATCATGAGCTTGATTCAAATCGTTAGTAGTCAAGACTTCTTGGTTGCAGACAGAAACATCACCGCGGAACCGCCGCAGACAACGCAATATCCAAGCGATACTTCTTTGCATTCTTGAAAAAGAAGAAAACTGGTTGAAAAGACGTTCAATAAATTCCATTTTATCTTCTTCCCTCGCTTGTTGAGGCAACAAATTGAACGTATTGGAGGTAGCTTTCATCTCCGGGATTTCAGATTCATGTTGGTTGATGTATGTAGACACAGGCCAATTACCATGATCCCCATACATCCAGGCAGGTCCCTCGAACCATTGCGTCCTGCAAGCCATGAATTATGATGGAATAACACCACGCGAGGCAACATCTGCCGTGTTATTCTCGCTCTTGACATGACGCAATGCGTGAGGAGGTATTGACTCTATTATCTGTGTAACACGGTTACACACAAAAGTTTTTAATTTATAAGCCTTTACGGGTTCGTCAGCGGTCGATCGGTATAATATATGTTGATATTTTCTATCCGATTCACGTACCAGGATAGCACGATACATTTTACAAATGTCACTTGCGAAACAGTATTCAGATAATCGAAAATTTGTTATAACGGCACCTATATCACGGTATAGGTTTGGTCCTGTCAGCTGCATATGTTTGAGGGAGACATTGGAGCTCGTTTTTGCGCTAGCATCAAATAAAACTCTTGAAGGAGTTGACGTACTGCTTGGTCGAAGTATACTGTGGTGCGGAATCAGATACCTACTCGGTTCGCTACCAGTGTACAATTCCATGTGATCAAGCTTTTCATTTTCCAACATGAAATCGTTGTAGGCTTGTTGCAGCACTGGAGAGCGTGCAAGTTTCCGCTCTGTTGCTAGCAGTCGTCGTTCAGCTGCAGCGCGGGAATCTCCAAGTAGTGGCGCATCAGGTGTGAAAAGTAACGGTATTATATATCCCCCCCCCTCATCACGAGAGTGATGAAGTGCGTATATATCTTCAGCCAGTTGATCCGGAGGGCTAAGCACAGGTTTGCACGGCAATTCTTCTACTTCCCAGAAGTCACGCAGCGTTCTGTCCAAAGTCTTCTCTTGAGAAACTGACAGGTGAAAGTTTTGTGACTGTTGTTTGCCATCATTGTATAATCTTCCACTCACGACGTAACCAAAAACTGTTTCAATGACTTTCGGGATATTTGGTTTGACATTCATGGGCTTGTCCTTAATAAGCTCTGACACGACATCGTTACCCAGCAAAATGTCAATCGACGACTTCTTGAAGAACAACGGATCAGCCAATTCGAAGTTCTTATATTCATCCACAACTTCCTGTGGAAATGAAACATTTGGCATCTCGGATGAAACCTTCTCAACGACAACCATATCCACCTGGAAACTCGGAACGTCCGATTTACACGGTTTCATGTCGCAGGTCACCATGCCAAAGTTTTTGACAATGTCACCGCCTAGTCCAGACACTGTAAATGGACACTTGTTGCGGCGTAGGCCCAAACGTTGAGCACAGTTCAAAGTCATGAACGAGCTTTGAGCTCCAGAATCAAGAACAGCACGGCAATTCTGATGCTGACCAGTGATGTCAACAACTAGAGTCCTCGTAGTCCCCAACACTACACCGTAAGAATTCGCGTTTTCATTCACGGAATGAAGATTCTCGGTTACGGCAGATGCGGGCGTCACACTCACGGAGTGCAACGCCGACGGCCCCGCTGCGTGCAGGGCAACGCGGGGTGGCTGCGGGGCCGGCACGGCCGGCGCCTGCACCACACTCGCATCCCGATGTAGCAAGTAGTGGTGATTACGAGCGCAAACTCCACACGTCATGATGCTCTTGCAATTTGACACATCATGACCACTTTTCAAACAATTGGTGCATAATTTCAAGACATTGACACGGTCAATCCTGTCTTGAACTAACAGTTTACGAAACTGTTCGCAACGATAAATCAGATGATTTGAGTTGCAATGCACGCAAGTTAGTTTGTTTTGGTTCGAATTATTATCACGCGAAACAGCTAATCCAACCTTTTGTGAGGGCGAGGTCGCGTTCGAATATTTGAAACTGGCCGGTTTATGACTCGGTTGCATATTTGTGAAGTTGACAGGTGACTTCACTTTGATTTGTTGACCATTGAAATTAGCCCGGGAGCCGGTAGTCGGAAATGTATGTTCCAACACTTTGATTTGTTTGTTCACGAAATTAACTAATTCCTTAAAGGTCGGCAGTTTGTTTGGATCGCGACTTTCTTCAAACAATTTTCGAGTATGACTGTCTAACCCGCGCAATGCTAAATGACAAATAAGATAGTCATCTAAATGTTGAATTTCTAAGGCCTGAATCGCTTTTAACGAATGGTCAAACGTCTCCACGAAAGACGTTAAATTTTCTACGTTGTCCTTAGTCAAAGGTGAGAAATTCAGCATTTTGTCCAGATACCTGCCGGTCAACGCCCTGACGTCTTGGTACTTATCAAACAAACTTTGCCACACTACTGGGTAATTATAGGCAGTGATCGGCAGACTCCTGACCATGTTCAGTGCTGGACCCTTGACACAGGACAGCAGATAATGGAATTTATCTATGTTTTCAAAATTGCGCCTATGAACCAATGACACAAATGTATCATGAAATGTGGTCCAATTCTCCATTTGACCATCAAATTCGAATAAAGTTAGCTTTGGTAAGACCGGCCTAGCTAGACAATCATCACTTTTTTGAACAAACATTTTTTCGGTTGGCTTCTGGCCTAAACGGTTGCAGTTCAAAGCTACTTTCTTGCAAGCGTAATACAGATCATCGAAACTATCTAATGGGCCTGAAGAAAGTTTGAACTTAGGGTCTGTTTGCATCTCAAGCATGGCAATTTCCATTACAATATGCTCAAAGTCGCCACGAGCGTCATCGAGTTCTGAAAACTGTACCATGAATATAATATAATATAATCTAATATAATATAATATAATATAATATAGTACCATAATATAATACCATACCTGTTGGAACATATTATGGACCAATCTAACCTCTTTAATCTGTTTAGGTTTGTTTTTATAGTCAGACAGATGTCACTTACATTTGTCCGTTTGCTTTTGTTGTGTTCAGGTGTACTATCAATAAATTCATGGAACAGAGAAGGTGTTTATAATGAATATCCCCGGCTTCTCCAACATGGTAGCAGACCATTCAAAATTCACCTAGTTCCTGAAGTGAATTCGTATAGTTTTCGATCAAGCTATTTTCCAAATTTTCTCGTAAGAAACAAAAGATGGCATCTGCCAGTCAGAATGTTTCCGTGGAAAAATTGTCGGGAATTCAGAACTATAATTCCTGGAAATTCATCATGAAGATGGTGCTTATCCACGACGATCTTTGGGATTGTATAGGAGAAACGGAAAATAAATGTGAAGACGCCAAGAAGCAGGAAAAGGCGCTCGCGAAAATCGCCTTGTCTGTGCAGCCTACAGTATTTCCACAAATTCGAAATGCGAAGACGGCGCGTGAAGCATGGCAGAACCTGCAGAAGGCATATGAAGATCGAGGTCTGTGTCGACGACTCCGGCTTACTTCGAACGCTATTCGCAACAAAATTGAGCGAATGTGCTAGTATGGAGGCATACGTGAACAGGATCATGGATACATCGCAACTTTTGAGCGATATTGGATCGGCTCTAGAAGACGACTTCCTGGCCGTCATATTGCTTAGCGGTTTGACAAGCGATTACGATCCGTTAATTATGGCTCTAGAAAATTCGAACGTGTCATTGTCAAGTGAAGTTGTCAAATTGAAATTGCTTCAAGAAAATTTACGTCGAGATGAAAAAGATGAAAACGTAACGGCATTTAAAGCTCATAAAGCACGTAAACCCATTAAGTGCTTCAAGTGCAAGAAGATTGGGCACTGCATGAAGGACTGCCCTGAAAAGTCTGACGGCAACAAGAGTGGCCGGAAAAATACGTTGCTTCTTACGGCGTTGGTTGTAGGAGTTCAGCGCGATGTTTGGTACGTAGACAGCGGGTCCTCGCTTCATCTTTGCAATGATCGCAGTATGATGTCGGATTTTACAAGCGACAAACCGAAGAAAGTGTATATAGCCAACGGTGAGACTATGATGACGGCTGGAAAAGGCACAGTGCAAGTTGTTTTGAAGGACAATTGTATACGACCAATAAGTAATGTATATTTAGTTCCTAAATTAACTGCTAACTTGTTATCTGTCAGTGCCATGGTTAATAAAGGCTTCAAAGTTATGTTTCGTTCTGGCGTGTGTACGGTTACTGACAACGGGGAGGTTTTGGCCACCGCTACTCTAAGAGATGGTATTTATCAACTCGATGCCATAGAAACAGTGTCTGTTTTGTGTAGCGAGCCACCTTCGCAAGCGATGTGTTCGTCTTTGTCTGTAGATACAGGTGACAGCGTGACGTCAGCGCCTCAACTGAAGGATGAAGGTCGTCCTGTTGAGAATGTTATGCAAGCGAAGTCTCCTGCAGCACCACGAAGCCAGTCGACACAACATGTCTGGCACCGCCGGCTAGCACATCTGAATACTAGAAGCATGGAGTTATTGCGAAAAGGTATGGTCACTGGTATTTCTTATGACAACAATGACTTTCAATCGTGTGTTTCCTGTATAGTAGGTAAACAGAGTAGATTGCCATTTCCTAAGAAATCAGAGACCAGGGCTAAGGAAATTCTTGGTTTGGTTCACAGTGACGTGTGCGGACCACTGCCATGCCCGTCCCTTGGTGGGAAAAGATATTTTTTGACGTTCATCGACGATTGCTCACGAAAAACATTCGTTTATTTTCTTAAAGCGAAGAGTGAGGTTTTCGAGATTTTTACAGAATTCAAAACTCTCGTAGAAAACCAAACTAATAAGAAAATAAAGATTTTCCGCAGTGACGGAGGTGGTGAATTTGTCAATTCTAATTTTCAGCGATTCCTGAAGAAGCACGGGATCCGACACCAGACCACAGTTCCGAGATCAGCGCCCCAGAACGGAGTTGCTGAACGCGCGAACAGGTCTATCATGGAAAAGGCCAGGTGCATGCTTCAGGATGCGGGGTTGAAAAAGGAATTTTGGGCAGAAGCGGTCAACACGGCTGTCTACTTAAAGAATCGCTCTCCAACTAAGGCTGTGATGGGGTGTACTCCAGAAGAAAAATGGACAGGTAAAAGGGAAAATCTTAGTTACCTGCGCATTTTTGGTTGTCAAGCCCTACAGCATATACGGGACAAATTGGATCCCAAAAGCAAGAAATATGTATTTGCTGGATATTGTGATGATACAAAGGGTTATAGATTAATAGACCCGGCGCATCCACAGAATGTCATAAAAGCTAAAAATGTCACCTTTGTGGAACATGCTTTTTGGAATGACGTATCAGAAAGTGAGAATGACAATTCACGCTACAATTTGTTCGAACTAACTAGCAAGAATGTAAGTGTCACTAACAATGTTCAAGTGCAACCCGATCTATCCCCTGAGCCCACAGAAACATCTACTCGTAGTGAAATCAGTCATGACGATAGCGTCATCACGAAAGCTGATTCTGAGAGCAGTAGTGAGACCCCAGATGACCCTGCGGATGAAACGTACGCCCCAGGAGATTCGACACTGGAAGACTGCGACGGCACGTTTGAGTTTGCAAGTGTAGCGCGCACTCTGTGCAGTGACGCGGGGGACCCTCAGACAGTTCGCGAGGCATTGAACGGCCCAGAAGCGGGTAAGTGGAAAGCCGCAATGGCGGAAGAGTATAAATGCTTCATCGATAACAAGTGTTGGACTCTGACTGATCGCATTATGAAGCAACGGCCTGTCAAATGCAAGTGGATTTTTAAAAGAAAACTTGGCCTCGACGGGAAAATACTAAGGTACAAAGCGCGCCTTGTTGCAAAGGGTTATACACAGAAGTATGGTATAGACAGTCAGATATTCGACTATACGCACGTTATTGGCTTTAGCTGCAGAATATAACATGAATATCGAACATCTGGATGTAAAAACGGCATTTTTGAATGGAGATCTCAAAGAAACCGTTTATATGGAGCAACTAGAGGGTTACAAAATAAAAGGTCAAGAGGATAAGGTTTATAAATTGAACAAAGCCATATATGGACTGAAGCAAGCTTCGAAGTCATGGTATGAAAAGATAAATGACGTTTTAACGAATAAAATGAAATTTAAACGTTTATCTTCTGAACCCTGTGTATATGTCAAGTCAAGCGGGAAATCTTTGATTATAATTGCGCTCTATGTCGATGACATAATGCTGTTTTCTTCAGCGGAATGCCAAGGAAAGGCAGACATCAAAGAAGACTTGAGAAAGGCCTTCGAAATAAAGGATTTAGGGCCAGCACACCACATTCTCGGCATGAGGATTTGCAGACAGAATAATCAGATTACTTTAGACCAGTCAAGTTACATTAAGAAGGTTCTAGAACGTTTTCAAATGTCTGATTGCAACCCTGCGCGAACACCTATGGAAACAGGACTGAAGCACGTGAAGTCTACAACGAAGGATTGTACTCACGACTACAGAGGCCTGATAGGCTGTCTCATGTACATCGCGATTTGTTCCCGACCCGACATCGCGTATGCTGTCAGTTCGCTGAGCCAGTTCAACGAAGCATATGATGAGACGCACTGGAAGGCGGCAAAACGCGTCCTTCGTTACTTGAAAGGTACGATTAATTATTGTTTAACTTTTCAGAAGTCAGGGCTAGACATCGTTGCATATGCTGACGCTGATTATGCGTTGAACGAGGTCGATCGTCGATCTTATACCGGTTTCGTTTTCAAACTGGGAAATTCTAGCATCTCTTGGGAGAGTAGGAAGCAGAAAACGGTCGCTCTTTCGAGTCGAGATCGATGTCGAGTCAGATGCTTGCAAAGAGGCTCTGTTTCTGCGCAAGTTCCTGTTTGAAATTTACGGGGTACAGTTCAACATAACTTTGTACAATGACAATCAGTCGGCATTAAAGTTATGCACTAATTCCATGTACCACGCCAGAACCAAACACATTGACGTCAGACACCATTTCATTAGAGAAATTGTTGACGAGGGTACAGTTACCCTTAAGTATCTCTCCACTGACCAAATGGTGGCCGACGTGTTGACCAAACCACTGGCAAAAGAAAAACACGATAAGTTTTTATCTCATTTATTTGTTATGCCTAATAAGTGAGATGTTGTAGGTTTCTAAGTAGTGTACTAGTATAGAACTAGTATAAATTATTTTAGATCCGTTTCATATATCGCTTGTAGTTTATTTTACTGTTTTATATGTTACGGATATATTTATTAATTTATACTGTTTCATATTATTTTTTTGCTACTGTGTTGTTTTGTTGTAAGGACAGCAGATGTGTTACTACTTAGTGCTTTATTTATTTATTGTGTTGTGTGTTAACTTTTTGTGTTGACGTTGAGTTTATATTGGTTCAAGGGCCAGTGTTCGAACATATTATGGACCAATCTAACCTCTTTAATCTGTTTAGGTTTGTTTTTATAGTCAGACAGATGTCACTTACATTTGTCCGTTTGCTTTTGTTGTGTTCAGGCGTACTATCAATAAATTCATGGAACAGAGAAGGTGTTTATAATGAATATCCCCGGCTTCTCCAACAGTTTTGTACCGAGTCTAAACTATCCAATTTAACTGTTTTGGATAAATCGTAAGCCTTCTGCAGTTTCTTAAACAAATATTCTTTTTTGAGTGTCAATGCATTTATTTGCAACAATAGTTTTGCCTCGCCTTCCATCTTTCTGTCACGGACAGTTCTGTCAGATGGAATAGGATGAATAAAACTAAATACTACCGAAAATAGCGAATACGATTCGCAATGTGCGTACGGGGAATAGCGAATACGATTCGCGATATGGGGAACAATAAATTAGGGAAATTATTTATAAGTTTTGACAATTTAGGATTAAGTTCAAAATCCAGAAGGTTAATTCTGAATGTGGTGAGAAGGGCCAGAAAATGTGGCATAAAGCCACGAGAAAAGTAGTGGACTGTATAAGTGCGTTGTTCTAAAAAACCCCGATGAACCCCAATACCCGCAAAGAAAGGAGAGACCGACTTACCCGTTACTTTCGTCACTATAACGTGGAAGGGGCGCCCCTATTCTGGTCCCAGTGCACTTGTAGATAGTTCTTTATTTTATATTAGATTTTCACCGTAGCTGTTCGCTTTGTTTTTCTTGCAAGGCTTTTTTCGACACTGACACTTGACAGATTGTGTCTATGGTGATTGCCGGTCAATACCTACTCTTGTAAGCATTAAGGTTCATTGGTTCGGCTGTATACTGAACACCTTATACATAGACTTCAAAAAAGCATTCGATACCCTGGACCACGGACAACTCATTCTCGCCATGCAGGAGTGTGGCATCCGTGGCCCGGTGGTCGAGTGGTTTAGGAGCTACTTATGTAACAGAACTATAATCACTAAGATCGACGGGAGGAGCGGGGAGGAAGCTAAGGTCATTTATGGCGTGCCGACCGGCTCTGTGTATGGCCCGGTAGGCTACATAATGAATGTCAATAGCATGAGCAATGTGATACAAAACTGCTCCACGCATATGTATGCTGACGACACATGTATTATGTACGCAGACCAGAACATTAAAACTGTGCAGACGATGATACAAACAGACTTTGTAAACATAATCAAATGGTCACATGATAATGGAATTATTCTCAATATGGAAAAAACCAAATGCATGTTAATAAAATCGCCTTATCTACGGGAGCCACAAGAAAACGTTAGCATAATAGGCCATACATATGATTGTTTGCATAGTCAACAAAAAGATTGTAAATGTAGTAGCATTGAATTCGTAAATAAATATAAATATCTAGGATTAACTATAGATACTAAGTTCAATTGGAGCATGCACATAGATATAATATGTAATAAACTACGAGGAATTATGTCAAAATTAACAAGCTTAAAAAATATCGCTAATAGAAAATTAATGTTCACCTTATATCATTCATTAGTTGAGTCAGTAATCAGTTATGGCTTAAACGCCTATGGACGTACTTTTAAGACTTATCTCGATAAAATATATAACATCCAGATCAGAATATTAAAAAACTTATTAGTAGACAAACACACCAAGAATAGTTGTAAACAAAATTATAAATTGCTGTATAAAAAATTTAAAATACTACCAGTACATGAAAAAGTTAAATATCTAATATCCATTGACGAGTATGGACTTGACAGATTTAAGAATATTAGAATACCGTTACGTAACCTCAGAGAGAATAGCAGGAAAATATATGTAGAATACTATGCGAAGAATTACTATGGCCAGAGAACTCGCAAACATATGGTACCTAATAGTCTTAATCAGTTAAGTCCAACAATAGAACAATGTAGTAGTAAACAAGTATTTAAAAATAGATTAAAAAAGGCACTGCTGGATAGGTTGGATTAAAATCAATCGATACTGTTAAATGTAGGTTTGAATTTGAAATGGGTACTTGGCGGTCTATTGTGTACGGATTAATATATAATAGACCACTAATACACATATAGGTATTTAGTTAGTTTGCATGACTCAGCTTAATCTTAAATAAGTAGGTATAATTTGTAAATGTATTAAAATGAGAGAGCGCATCACTCGCCAACAAACTGTGAATACAGTTTGGCGAGGTAAAATATGTAACTATAAGCTTTAAGTATTTTTTTTCGAGTTCAATTAATAAAAAAAAAAAAAAAAATGCAATTGATCCATTCGTACAAACTGAAGGACTTTAGGTAAGTGAAATTTACAACAGGATTTTGAGTGGACCTCTGAAGTTCGCTTTCGGTCTGAAATCAAATTTCTGGGATGGAGGTAATGAGGTTCCACTTCTGAGCCTTTTTGACCTTCAGAGGAGGTTCCACCTTCAGGCCGCTGCCAGGGTTCGGTCTTGGACGGCCAATGGCGTTCTGTGGTTCCTCAATTTATCCCTTGAGGCCACTGAAGTTATGCAGTCTTTTGAAATTTAAGGTCTAAGGCTGGCTGTTTAAGGCTGCTTTTCTTTTTATTATTTGGAATTAGGAGGTGCGTGCGTGCGAGAGATATTCAAATTGTTACAAGGTGGCTACTTGGAAGGAGGGAAGTAGCTCTAGGCTTCTAAATTCTGCCGGGGCTCCAATTTCGAGTTCACAACAATCGCTTTTACGACTAAGAAGAGGGAGCGCAGCGGTACGAATTCAGCAAGTGCATGTTTCATAAAAAAAACCGGGCTTCGTGGGTGTGGTTACTTGGTTAGGAAGTAGTCACTATCGTGATTCAGACCTCAAAGTGATACATACATGTAAACTGAACTAAATTGAATGGTTTATAAGAAGAGTAATAAATTGTACATGACTCTTATTTAAAAGAGCAACATTCACACAAGTATTGAAAACCATAATTGGGTATTGTTTTTCACTCTCTACTCATTATCATAATATAATTGCAAACGTCTGTAATTTTGGATGATTGTTACCTACTCAGACACCTTAAAACGGCAGAACAGTTCACGCGGACGAAGTCGCGGGCAAAAGCTAGTTTATTAATAAATGTACACTTCATTTACATGTCAATATGGAAGATTACGCAAAACTCTTCGTAGGTGGCGACACTAGCAGCGTTGACATTGTATCTCGTTCCCACTTGCGGTATTGTCTATGCAAGCATCCTTGTCACTCATTTGACAATCAATTGTGCATGTGTGTGTGAATCCCTATATTCCTATACTGTTTTACTATTAGTGGTAGTGCTGCCTCTGGCGGCAGAACATTGCAGTAATGTTCCCTATTAAAAAAAAACACAACTTAATATTATCATGGTGAAGTGGTAAAGTGTGTGGTTTAGGTGATTAAGGGCGTGTACTATGCGGCAGGAGTTGCGAGTAATAAAATGCACAAACTTACAGTCCAATGTATATTGTCCGCGTACACACAAAATCCATACACAAGCATAAAGAGAAGGCACAGAAGGGTAGAAAGCACAGGCACTATTAATAGAAGAAAGTCTTAAAGCGAGAATACAGTTCGGAAGATAGAAATTGATAATAATAAGCGAGCGAGAAAGCAAGCACATAGATCGCGGCTATTGTTTATCGGTCAAGAGGTTCATGCGCTCCGCGTCGGTACTAGGCGATGACTGATAATCGACCTCTGCTGATGCGCGGACGCCGCGCTCGGCCATAACCAGTTGCCCGCTAGGGCGACGGTGAGGTCGATCTAGTATGTCGATATACTACTATATCGATATCGACAAACTGGTTGGCATACATATATATTTCTATAAGTGTAATAAGCATATTAAGCGTATTATATAATTTATATATGTAAATCTATATAAGTGTGTATATATTGTACGAGTATGTAAATATGTATAAGTTAAGAATTGGAAAGAAATAAGTTTTAACATGCGATTATAGAAATGTATAAGTGTAAAATCTAGTATGTGTAAAAGTAGCCTACACCACCCCCCACCAGAGTCCCTCAGGGACGATAATAGTCTGGAAATTTAACTACGCGACCTGAGCGAGTTGTTTTCTGAGGTTTTTCTGGTGCGGGAGTGGGCTTAACGCTGTCCAGCGTAAAAGCTGGTTTGAGCCTGTCAATGGAAACAGACACCTCTTTGCCCTTGAGAAGAATTTTAAAAACCTTGTCTCCTCTGGCGAGTACCTTGTGTGGCCCGGAGTTAGCTGGGGTGAGGGAACCTCTGATAGTGTCATCGCGAAGGAAGACATGACTACAGGTTTCCAATTCCTTGTGTACGAACACTCTAGGATTACAATGGCGTGAAGCAGGAATGGGCCGTAATTTGTCTACAAAGCTTCTGAGTCTAGCGGAAAAATCTGACAAGTCTGAAGTAAAGCCAGTACTCGGCTCCCAGAACTCGCCGGGTAGTCTCAACGGCTCTCCGTAAACAAGCTCGGCTGAAGACGCTTGTAAGTCTTCTTTAAAAGATATACGTATTCCTAGAAGGACCCACGGCAACGACTCAGTCCATCTGTCATTTGCATGACAGACTATAGCCGCCTTTAGTTGGCGGTGAAAACGCTCAACCAAACCGTTAGAAGCTGGATGGTACCGACCAGGTCTATATGAATCTGTTTGAAACGGGCGCGCGGTAAATTGAATGTGCCCAGAGAGGAAGTCACGTGACGGTTGCCTTTAGCTCGCTGGCACGGCAAGCAAGAATGCGCCCATTCCCTACAGTCTTTTCTTACTCCTGGCCAGACGAAACGCTCAGAAACTAGTTTCGCCGAAGCGTTACTGCCAGGACTAAGAGAATGCAGGCTATCAAAAATTTGTTTACGCAGAAACCTCAGTACGTAAGGCCTGGTAACCAGTGTGCTGACATCGCAGTACAAAGGGACTTGGCTTCCAGGAACATGAAGTTTCTGCAGCTGCAACGAAGAACCCTTGTCCAAAAGCTGTTGGAATTCGGGGTCAGAGGCTTGATGTTGGGCTATTGTCTCGAGACTGACAGGTGCTTCTAACTCCTCAATTCGCGACAAGGCATCAGCCACAACGTTATCTTTGCCACTTATGTGGCGGATGTCTGTCGTGAATTGTGATATGAAGTCCAGGTGTCTATACTGCCTTGGCGAACAGTTTTTCTTCCTTTCATGGAATGCGAAACTGATCGGCTTGTGGTCAGTATAGACGATGAAATGACGAGCCTCGAGCATGTGCCTAAAATATTTTATAGCCTCGTATATGGCTAGTAACTCCCTATCGTAAGGTGAGTATTTGACCTGTGATGGGCTCCGCTTTTTAGAAAAGAAGGCCAATGGCTCCCAAGCACCGTCCTTAAGTTGCTGGAGCACTGCACCCATAGCTTTATCAGACGCATCCGTGACTACTGCTAGTTTTGCTGAGCAGTCAGGATGTGCTAGCATGGCTGCGTCTGACAAGCTCTCCTTGCAGGCCTGAAAAGCTTCTAAGGCGTCCCCTGTGAGGTTGACTGGATGGGATCCCTTGACAGAGCCTGTCAACAGCGCGTGTAGTGGGGCTTGTATCTGGGCTGCTCGTGGAAGAAAACGTCTATAAAAATTAAGCATCCCTATGAAGCCTCGGAGCTGTTTGACGTTGGCTGGAGGTGGGAAGTCCATAACTGCCTGCACCTTCGACTCCAGGGGTCTGCGTTCACTGGATGTGATCAGGTACCCTAGGAATGTCACCTCATGAGCTCCTAAGACACACTTAGAGGTATTTACCAGCATGCCATACTCCTTTAGCTTACTGAAAACGATTCGCAGGTGCTCCTCGTGCTCGGCTTCGTCCCTAGAATAAATTAAAAAGTCTTCCAGGTAAGCGTAGACGAAATCGAGTCCTCTAGTGAGTTCGTCCACGAACCGCTGAAACGTTTGACCTGCGTTTCGGAGGCCAAACGCCATAAAAGGGAACTCGTATAGGCTGAAGGGAGTGGTAATGGCGGTCTTAGGTATATCATCGGGATTGACAGGTATCTGATTGTAAGCTTTTTCTAAGTCTAGTGTACTAAATACCTTACTACCAGCGATGTCGTACGCGAAGTCCTGAATATGCCAAATCGGATACCTGTCAGGCACCGTGCGAGCATTCAGGCTGCGATAATCTCCGCAGGGGAGCCATCCGTTACCCTTCTTCGGAGCCAGGTGAAGAGGAGATGACCAGGGACTTTCAGACGGTCTGACTGTACTGCTAGCCAGCATGGTCCGGAACTCTTCTTGGGCGATTTTGAGCTTGTCGGGAGCTAAACGACGGGGTGGCAAAGATACTGGGGGACCTGATGTCGTACGAATGTGGTGGACAGTGTTGTGTGGTGTGATGGTGTTATGCCTACCAGCTGGTCGAGTAATTTCGGGAAATTCCTCAAGAATTTTATGATACTGAGACTCGCCAGTTACGACTTTAACGGAGGACACGTTTTTACAATTGGCTATAGTAGCAATGGAAGCTATAGAAGTTAAATTGTCTATTAAACGTCTATTACGACAGTCAACGATTAGGCTATAATAATTTAAAAAATCTACTCCAATGATTGGCTTGGTTACATCGGCCACTACAAAACGCCATACAAAAGACCTACGTAAGCCAAAATCTAAGTTTAAATTTACATAGCCATAAGTGGCAATGTCAGAACCATTCGCAGCACACAATTTATATCCAGTCCGAGAACGACGGTCACACAATACCGACCGTGGATAGACGCAAAGGTCGCTTCCAGTATCGACTAAAAACTGCGTCTTTGTAGTACGGTCGGTGACGAACAGGCGACCAGTGGATGTCGATGGGCAATCGTCAGCCGCCATTATCGACTGCCCCTCGAGTTTTCCGCCGGCTTGAAGTCGCATGGTTGAACGCACTTGCTCGCGTCGTCGCCGAACTTCCCGTGGTACCAGCAGAGAGGATATTTGCGGTAATTCGACTGGGGTCGTTGTCTCGAAGCGTTTCACTTACCAGAAGATGCACGTGCTCTAGATCTGCTGTTTCTGCCCCTTGCATGAGCCTGGAACTGCTGGAACTGCTTCCGGAGTTCTGCGATTTCTCTGACAAGGTCACCTGGAACTGAACCTGGAGCTCTGCCACTCACGCTCGCTACTTGAGGCGAAGAGCAGGCCAAGTCGTTGACGCGGTCAGCTAGGTCGCAGAGATCTTCAAGTGAAGTCGATGCTGGTTGACCTGTGAGCACCATCTGCACTCCATGAGGGAGACGGCTTGTCCAGATAGATTTGATGAAGTCATCTGGCACTGCAGGCCCTGCTAAATCCTTGAGATGCCTGAAGAAATGGGACGGTTTGCGGTCCCCGAGCTCCTCATGCATCAGCAGCTGCTTGGTCTTCCTCTCGTTGGATATGCCTAGACTCTTGATGAGCTCAGATTTGAGTTTCTCATATTTCTGGGTCGCGGGCGGATTTATAATTATATCCTTCACCTCGCGAGAATACTGGTTGTCGAGGTGGGCGATGACATAATTAAATTTCGTGGAATCGCTGGTGATGCCAGAAATATTAAATTGACCCTCGACCTGGGCGAACCAAATCTCCGGTTCTTCTGCCCAGAACGGTGGCACTCTTACGCCGACCTTATAAATATTGCTCGTTTCTATCGACTCTGTCCCCACACTATTCTGTGCTGTCGTGCCTGGTGCGAGATCAATCAATACCCTTTCTTGGTTCATATTAGGGGTCACCATTGTGGTGTAGGTGATTAAGGGCGTGTACTATGCGGCAGGAGTTGCGAGTAATAAAATGCACAAACTTACAGTTCAATGTATATTGTCCGCGTACACACAAAATCCATACACAAGCATAAAGAGAAGGCACAGAAGGGTAGAAAGCACAGGCACTATTAATAGAAGAAAGTCTTAAAGCGAGAATACAGTTCGGAAGATAGAAATTGATAATAATAAGCGAGCGAGAAAGCAAGCACATAGATCGCGGCTATTGTTTAGCGGTCAAGAGGTTCATGCGCTCCGCGTCGGTACTAGGCGATGAATGATAATCGACCTCTGCTGATGCGCGGACGCCGCGCTCGGCCATAACCAGTTGCCCGCTAGGGCGACGGTGAGGTCGATCTAGTATGTCGATATAATACTATATCGATATCGACAAACTGGTTGGCATACATATATATTTCTATAAGTGTAATAAGCATATTAAGCGTAATATATAATTTATATATGTAAATCTTTATAAGTGTGTATATATTGTACGAGTATGTAAATATGTATAAGTTAAGAATTGGAAAGAAATAAGTTTTAACATGCTATTATAGAAATGTATAAGTGTAAAATCTAGCATGTGTATAAGTAGCCTACAAGTGGAGTAAGTATTTGTCTAAAAGACAATATTATATTTGACATTTACATAATGATTATTTGTACCTGCCTTATTTATGTGCAAGGTGTTATGGTCAACGGTCTTGTGTAGGTAGTAGAAAATCTTTGACACTGTAGCATGCCGAGTCAATGAGCAATGTTTTAGGTTTTTTGGAAAAAAATGCGTCGCTTTTTGAGCTTTTGATATGTAATGGAACACAGTTGTATATGTTGGGTCCGACAACGCTAAGCGCTGCGCGAGCCTTTGCTAACCGCCGCTACGGCGCCACCAGCAGCGGTTGCCTGCGCGCCTACCACGTGCGCGTTGGGTAGGTACATACTATATCTAACAAGGAAGGGTACCCAACTGCCCAGCTCCGATTTTATTGATTTTTATATATGTTATAGAGTAGTCAAAAGTAGCTAAAACGTAAATTTTTTTAACTGCCCAATTTCAACCTGTTGGGAGAAATGGTCCTCCAAAATACTGAAAAGTTTTGTTCAAGCAAACTGCGTTGTTATTACTAGTTTTGATATATGTTGGAGAACATGAAAAAATAATGGACACGTGTTTTGCTATTTCTGCTAAAAACTCATATTAAAAAAAACACACTTCAAATTTCCATACTTTTCATCGTTTTACTCACTTTCCCTTTGGTTATATTATATGTTTAGCTTGAAAACTGTTTGCCCGCAATACCATAGCGTGAAAGTTTAGCAAGCAGAACAGAACACAGCTGCGACCTGGAGCCCGCCCTCGAGATGCGCAGTTACGCGCGCCACGACGTCGCGCGACTCGTGCGTCGTGTCCACGGTGGACCGCCGCGACTGGTACGCGTATTGCTGGCGATTTAAGGGCCACCAGGAGTCGTGAATCTACAAACAAACGTAGTTTCGTTCTCATTTTAAAACGCTGATCGCCAGTCGCTTCCACCCACTCTTTCTTCCACGCTTGTTCTAGCTGAAACCCGTCAGTGACGCGATCGACTGGCTGTGCGACCTGGATGTTGATTTATGATAATAAAGCCTACAATATAAAAATAAATAAAATAAATAAATAAAAATTGTTTATTAAAAGAAAACCTTTTTACAGTACAGCTTATCCTGCGGCCCCACACTAGGCTATGCCTGACACGTGGTGGCCAGATTCGGTTTCAACATGACTTTACTACAAGATACATATACTCGTAGAATACGCCATACGATTAAATAAATAAATTTTAAAAAGGCATGCTAAAATAACTTGAAACTTTGTGTACGCAATGAGATCCGCTATATCTAAGTCAGAAACTAGCTTCTGTTGCTAGAAATTATAAGAGAAAAAAAAATAGAGCGAGTAGAAGTTTTGCATTTTAGGACTGTAATTTCGGCGAGTTTTTAATGCCCGAAATACTTCTTTGATTGGTGTGAAATATAGTTTCTGACATTGATAAAACTCAACACTTTCATACAGAGAAAGAATTAAAAAAATGGACTTTTCATTATGAAATAACAACGAAACTACGAAAACAGAACTAAAAAGGCAAAATTTGGTTTCGTTTCTGCAGCGAGCTGCTTGCTTGCCCTGGGGGCGGGGAGCGGTGAACTAGGAACCGCCTTTTTTATTATTCGGCTCTGTCTTGGCGACTTTTAAAGTGCTAACAGATGGGCACATTCGGTTTGGTCCAACAAGTCGTAGAAATTATTTTGTACTCCCAGGGCTGTTGTTGTTTTCGCGCTCATGCGCCTCACTCTACCCGTCCACCCGTCACACCTAACGAAACTAGACCTCTACCTACGCTTAGGTACTATGAATCGTGGCGTCAAGATTTATTTGTGGGTGAGTGTTGAGGTAACCTTAAAACAAGTTACAAAATAGCGGGGCTTGAGCCGCGAATCTCCATACAAACGGACCTGATGGACTCATCGGCCACGACACAATTCTGGTAATAAAGTGTCCAGGCTAGTATGACGCCTACTGAAGGCATAATAAAGAAAAAAAAATACGTTTTGCGTGATTGACGTAAACGCCTCCCACAAAATCAAATTAAAAAAAAACACAAGTATCTAACTAGTAGGTAGAAGGGCAGTGAAACATTACAAAGAGAAAACATTGTTTCTTTGTAGTTCGGAGTGTTTAGACCCCGGGAGGCATACTTAAGGCCTACACACACCGGTCGCGGGTGCGGGTCGGGCGCGGGCCCGCGCAAGTTGTAAAACATTGAAACTACACTTCAAACACACATCGAACGCGGGCACGCGGGCCCGGGGCCGGTGGGTCGATCACGTAACTTTTCTTACGCGCGTCTGTAAGGTCTAAATGTCAATTTTATATGGGAAAATGACAGTTAGATTGTGATTTTACTGTCAGACGCGCGTACAATGCGTTACGTGATTGACCTACGGGTTATGGAATCAGAATGGTGGCAAGAGTTAAAGCATATTTGGTATAAACGGTCTCCTGCGATACAGGCAAAGCCTAGTGCAGGGACTGGTACTTATAAATATATATGTAAACGATTCTGATAAATAAATGCCTTAATGTCTTAATATTTGTTTAGATTTAAGATGATATAACAAACGTTCATATATATTACATGGTTCAGGTTGTAGCATAGTTGCGTTCGCATGTAATTATAAATAGTATTTTACAAATAGGAAGAAGTGTGAACCATTTGTCTCGGTGGAATTGGCTACGCGCGGAATCCTAAACGCTAACATTGTTACCGCGCGAATACAATAGAACCAGTTTCTCGCCGCCGCGCCCGCGCAGCTCTGACTTGAGCCGCCGAGCCCGCCACGCACTCATTCCGACCGTCCGACGACGAGGCTGGTCGCGTGGACGCGTCTCACATCGCTCCAAAATTTTAAATTACAACATTTTAAGGAAGCGCATAATAAATGTTTTTCAAACAGCCAGTTGGGCGCAGAGTTGTTTAAACCTAGAAGCAGTGTTATAACCCCTGAACAGGTAAGTTTGGAACGAACGATCGTCATGTGTTTTAAATAATAACGGGTAGGTTTAGGTTGCGTAAGCCGTTGCTAATTGTGGCTTGAAGTATAAATTTTCCATGCCTTATTTTATTGTACTTGCACTGCTTTGCCGTACCTATTACAGTAAAGTAGTGCACATTCTTATTACTTTTACATTTGGATGTTGCCTCGCTTGGATTTATCGTGAAATTAATTAGCCGAGCAAAATGAATATCACTTTGTAGTTCAGTTTGCCTTGCCGGCCTGTATATTTGCTTCCTTTTAAAAGCGACATTTTCACCCACCTATCATTCTTGTAACTCCGTCTGACTATGACACAGCACATCACCTCACATTCACTTTCTAAGCACTTTCTTCCTTGCTTTGCTTGAGGCTGGTCATAGTCAGTGGAAGGATAACGACGCACTGTGGGCTGAGAATTGGCTCTCCATAGAAATAGACAATTCAAAATTTTAGATTACTTTTTTTTCGGGAAATGGCTTCCTCTAGTCATTATCATACCACAAGGATGTACTGCCTGCTTGCACCTTGGCATACCCTGCGATATCACCTATACCTTTTCCGTTTCATGCATTATGCATGGTACACGGTGCGTTCCGCGGCTGCGCGAGGAGCCTCTCGGAGGCATGATGCCGATACAATGAATTATTTATGTTTTTTTGAGGTACTCAATTTATTTAAACAGTGTGCCATTTTCTTAAAAAAAAAACATTTTTTTTTTACTTTTTTTAAAATAATTTTCATTCAAAGTCTCTAGGAGGATTTAACGGTGTTCTTGGTAATTTAGGAGAAAAAGATGTTTAAATAACGGCGCTATACATTTTTTTCGAAAAAAGATCATTACTCGTTAGTATTTAGCCTAGACAGACTCAAACTCATTTTCTATCGTCAAAAACATGAGTAAAACGTAAATCAAACAAAAAAAGTACAAAAACAATTACTAAAATAAAATTTTGATTTAAAAAAAAAACTGCACCTATTCTTTAAAAACTAAGTACGTCAAAAAATCAGAAATATTTAGAATTGTAACCATCCGCGAGGATATTACGGTTTTCGTTTTACTTGCATAGAAAATCCGATTTTTCACATACGCTCCATACAATTATTTTTTTTTTAATTATAAGGCTTTATTTAGCGGGCCAAATTATCTCAAAATCATTTTGTAGTATGATAATGACTAGAGGAAGTCATTTCCCGAAAAAAAAGTAATCTAAAATTTTTAATTGTCTATTTATATGGAGAGCCAATTCTCAGCCCACAGTGCGACGGGATTAATTTGACACTGGACGTGAAAATTCCAGGGTGCAAGATTACGGCTGCAGACGACGAAGGAAGCTTCCAGAACGCCACGTCATCGTTCATGACGTCACACATTCCGAGCTGAGCCGTCTGCACTTTATGACCGTGTCGTCCAGCTGCGTGCCACCGACTTTCATAGCCAGAGGAGTGTGCTAATCACGCTCCAGCAAATTATAACAATTTAACGGTTTTTTAAAATAACGTTTTTTGTAACGTTATTTATATTTAATTAACGAACGTTATATCGTTTGGGAGATCAGATTGGCCTTTAAGAACCCACGACTATAAATAACTAGTAGCAATTTACCGGGAGATTGTGTAACGAGAATACATTTTTTTATTCCTCGCAAGTCTATGTTTCATTATAAACCCCACCCGCTACAAGGTAATAATCCCACTTTTCAAAAAGCCTCCGCGGCAATGCAGATTATGTCATTACTAATTACCTAGACACTAGAGACTGTCTCTCTGCAGTTTTGCGGTGCACATAACATGTCTAACATCATACTCAAAATTTGTGCTGGTTTCCGGAAAATATTAATTTCGATAAAAATTATCTTGTAGGGAAAACTCGCTTTGCTTTGTTGGTTTTTTTAGCACAATTTTCCGAGTTTTGCTATTGTCCTAAAAAAAACTAAAATTTAAAGCTGAAATACTAGATATCATTTGTCTCATAAATTACATTCGTGTATCTTTTCTAGTTTTGCCGTAAAGTCTGAAAGTCCTTAGATTTTTCTTTGATTTTTTTATACTTTTGCTAATAGTACTTAAACTAGCGTATATATTGAAATATAATGTATGAATGGACTATTGACAATTTATTCTGCTTTAATTTGGTACCCCATACGTGTATATATGTACGTTGCATGGTTTGGGTGTAATTTAAACTTTTCCAGGCGCAGCCGCGGCATTTTTGATGACGTCATTACAGGGGAGACAGACTCCTTAGAGATTGTCTCCCGGCAGTTTTGGAATCCAGGAGACATGCCTAACAACATACTAAAATATGGATGGTATCCGAAAGTGAAGTATTTGTTCGACGGAATCCCCTAACAACGCGCACTATAAAGCAAAGCCATAAAGAAGAAGTGTAATGAGAGAGGGGGGACGCCAGCGCGTAAACAGTGTTTTTGTGTAGCTCCGTTTAAAGTATTATTTTTAGGAGGATAAAGTGTGTTTTTTGCCATGAAATATATACCGAAATACTCGTAATAGAACAGTGGTTAAAATAAAGTTCAAGTGAGTCTAATTTTAAGATTAGAAATTAAGGACAAATCACAGAAAACATTATCATCACAAAACGCGCGCGAATTCGACGATCCGTTACGTAAAAAAAGGGTATGTGCTACGAAATCGTGCTGCGATTGCGACGTTTTGGTCGCGAACCACGTCGGCGCTAGTTCCGCGAATTGTGGTGACCCCTGTTGAACTTTGTGCGATCTTTTGGATTTTGACGATAAAATATTGAAAAATTCACTATGCCTCCTAAAAAAGATGAAGTGCACTTCACTCGTCGGGTCGCGGACGGTGGACGGTTAAATCAACCTTCACCTGTAAAAAAGGATGATGAAATCTTTTTTTAGTGTCAGTATTTTTACCGATGACGCAATGCCACAATTCTTCAAGCTCAAAAAATGCTTGCACGGCAAATTTCCAACTCGCATAGTTTTCTCTTCCGAAAAGGCGATCAACATAAAAACTGACGGCTTGAAGACATTTTCGCGTGGTAATAGTTATTTGTTATACAAGGGGGAAAGATGTATTTTACCTGCGAGTGTTCATTTGAAACACGAGCTAGCGAAAGGATTCTATGATTGACCACGAGCGAAGCGAGTGGTTCAAAAATAGAATCCTGAGCGTAGAAGGTGTTTCAACACACGAGACGTAAAATAACTTTTCACCCGTGTATAACACAAATCTTTTCACCTCACTACAGCAAGGAAAATAAGAAAAAATAAAAAAAGAAGTAAAAAAAAACAATTACTTTTGTAAAATAAAGTTTAAAAAAAAGTAAAAAAAAAAAACGTAAAAAAAAGTAAAAACAGTTAAAAATAAAAGTTAAACAAAAATATGTCATAAAATATACCTACAAAAAACAAAAATAAACATTTAACGTTCTACGTCATAGTAGGTACTTTTAAAGTTCTACGTCTACTTTCTTCACATGTGGATAAAAAGGGATTATCTTAATAGTTAACAAACATACAAAAAAGCCTTTCCGAGCTAGTGAGGTGAAAAAATATTTCGATAAACATATGACAGAATACACCACTGCCGTTCCAGAAATATATCGGTATATTAACATCAGTGTCGACATATATTCTGGAAATCGTAATGTCTATAAGAAAACATCCTGGTGATTTTGCCCGTGTGGGAGACGTCAGTAAACGTCCAACAAGATATCCGGATGATATACAGCAAACTCAGTGTAGACTAAACATGGCAAGAAAGTGTCCCAAGATAATGGCTCAAAAATTATATAATAAGCTGCCTAAAGCTATTAAAGCACAGACTAACACCAACACCTTCCGTCACAAAGTCAAAATGCTGCTCCTTAGTAAAACGGTATACAATATTAAGGAATACTTAAGTAACGAATACACTGAAAATATATTTATTTTACTGACTGATGATGATGAATGCTCTTAAACCTAAATACTTTTTGGAATTGTATTATACTTACCCATGTAAACATATGACAACACTTCATTAAACCTCCTAATTATTGATTGTATATTTGTGAACCTGGATTATAAAACTGACGATCTCAATATTGTGTGCATGTTTTTATTCTAAAGTATGAAAATTATGTATTACTAATTGAGAAATAAACTATCTGAATCTGAATCTGAATCTGAAAATTTATACGTCAAGTTCAAATCTACACCGCGAAATTTTAGTGGTTGTTTTCCCGTGGCAGGGCGATTTGCTATCGGTAGTACTTTCGAATTATGATAGACAAACTTATAAATAAACTGTTTTCCAAAAATAAAATTACAAAAAAATAACCTAAACTCGAATAAGCGAAAAACAATAGTAACGCACTAAAACTTAAAGGTAGGTACTACTGCAGTGCTACTACTGGTGTTAGGTCACTTTCGAGTTTCGTTCGACACATTTATAAATCAGGCATTTCTTAACATTATTAAAAAAAAAGATTACACATTGACTGTACATCGATAGCAAAATCATTTCGTTGCGGGAAAACAACCACTAAAATTTCACGGTGTATATTATTATCACGCGAGGCCGATTTTTGTACATTCCATCATCTACAGTTGTGGTCCGATTTTGATAAAAGATATCTCTTTCGATTCGTCTCACGTCAATTTGTAATAAGAGCTTGGTTTTTAATTATTTGTCGGTAAGGGCTCTATTTATAAGGTTTTTTTTATTAAAGAGAAATAACAATCCTTTATCAGTCTTATCCTTACCTTGAATAGTCACAAATGTGTCCCTTGGGAGGGCTGTCGAATCGGGTATGTTGGCTTGCATCAAGTAGTAGGTAGTATTCCAAAGGGCGCCAATGAAGATATATTGCTGTGCGTGTCCTGCATTAGACATTTGGCCCACGTAGTTGCTGACAAGTTGCTGAAGTACATTTGCCTCTGTCTGGCTATTGATGATAGCCAGATGTGCCCTCTCGTATTCGCAGCTTTTCCAGGCTTGCGAAAAGTTCAACGCCATCAGGTGGATCTTGTAGCAACTGCTGGTGAGGGGTTCCCAATTGTAACCTGAGGAATTTAGGTCCAGTTAGCGTTGAAAATTTCTGGAAAAAATTGAAGATGTAATTTATATCTACTAACCCTGACATGTTTTTTTATTTTTTACTAGCTTTTGCCCGCGACTTCGTCCGCGCGGAACTCGTTTATATCGTAACTTTCTCCCCCCTTTTCACCCCCTTAGGTGATGAATTTCCAGATAAAAACTATCTTTAGTAAGGACTCTTTGGGAAGGCCCCGGAATTCAAAGTATCTCTATTTATTTATTATTCCAAACATATGCAAGTTTACAGTACACAACCAAAACACTTACATACTACAATATTACAATAAGTCATTCGATTTTGATTAATACTAATTATTCCAAACATTCCAAACATACATTATACAATAAATTACAACAACTAATAATACTAAAACATTCATGTCAAAATTAATAAAAATAAAACATTCATGCCAACTATTACATACCGTCAAATATCAAGGAAAAAATAAAAAATACGTAAAGGGCACATCTTTTCAAATTTATTCATATTGCACTGCAATTGTCAAGACACAGCCTAGCCCGCCTCACGAAAAGCTGTCATGGAATATATCGGCATCAGCCACTCGCTTATATAAATCATTAAAGAGGAAAAGTGCCCTACGCGTAGGAGCATTGTCCCCCCGTCTCGTGCGCGCCACGCTCCACGTAAACGGGCGCGGGCGCCGTATACCAAATACCAAATACCCTATACCAAATTTCATCTCAATCGGTTCAGCGGTTTAAGCATGAAAAGGTAACAGACAGACAGAGTTACTTTCGCATTTGTAATATTAGTATGGATTGTATGAAGGAAAGGGTATCGATGCATGTAGGCTTTTTTCAGTATTATTTTGCATATTTTCATATCACACGGCCGTAAGGACCTTTTTTACTAAACCGTAGTGTTAGTTTTATATCAAGCAGCGCCATCTGGTGACACTAATGTTAATACTGTCACATTAAAATATAGAACTTTGTTTACGGTTGTCATGTCTGTCTAAAACAAGAATCTCATTCGGATAGCTTACAATCTGGTGGTTTTATTATAGGTTATGGGTTATTTATTGTCCCAGAAACGTGTAGGCTAGTCAAGAATTAGATTGCTAGTTTCAGTGAAAGTATTTTGATTAATATTCACGAGTGATCTGTGACAGAAATCCGAAGATGTCGGCCAATTATGTGGCTAACGTTCCTAAGCTGTTTGGCCGAGAAAATTATAGCGAGTGGGTTTTCGCGGCAGAGAATTTTCTGATCTTAGAGGGCACCCAAAAGTTTATTAAACGAAAGCCAGAAACTACGGATGCCAAAAGTACAGAAGCTGCAGATGACGAAAAAACGCGTGCGAAATTGATTTTGACAATCGACCCTTCCCTGTACGTCCATGTAAAAGGCGTCAAAACCACATTTGAATTGTGGGAGAAACTCAAAAGCTTATTTGATGACTCTGGTTTCACTAGAAGAATTACGTTGTTACGAAATTTAATTTCAATAAGATTGGACAATTGTAAATCAATGACAGAATACGTAACAAAGATGGTTGAAAATGGTCAAAAATTAAGTGGTACGGGTTTTGACATCAGTGATGAGTGGATTGGCTCGCTTTTATTAGCAGGATTGCCTGAGAAATATTCACCAATGATTATGGCAATTGAGCATTCCGGAATTCGCATCACAACGGACGTAATAAAATCTAAGCTTTTAGACATGGAAGAGAAAAATTTGAATTTGACCGGGAATGGGAATGACATTGAGAGCGCATTCGCCAGTTCGTCAGGCTACCAACATTACAAGAAAAATAAGTCTAGAAATGTCTCTGGTAGACAAGATGTCAATGTCAATGAAAAGTCAAAAGAGAAAATTAAATGTTTTCGATGTAAACAACCCGGTCATGGACTTTCGAATGATCCATGGAACATGGCGGATCGTGCTCCAGACAGTGTTTTTTATTTTCTGCATCCTGCTGTTTAAAGTATAATTTTGATAGCATATTATGCAGTGAATGGCAAAGGTGACGGCTACAGTTAATGAAGAATTTTCCTGGAAGTGCGAATAACCAATTCTCGGGCATCATTCGGCGGTTCGTGGTCGCGGCCGCCATTATACTTTGTACTGCTTCAGCTATCACCCAGTGCATTGTGAAGGCCTTCTACCGTACATCATGCTAATAATACTGTTTAATTTATAAACCTACTGACTCTGGCAAAGGCCCTCGAGGCTGCCATTTCTTTTATAATAATAATAATAACCCGGTCATTATCGCAATCAGTGCCCGAATAGTGAAAATAACCCGAGTTTTTCGAAAAATAACACACGAAAACAACCCAATGCGTTCAGTGCGGTGTTTTTGAGCGGCGAGTACAAGAAAAACGACTATTATATCGATAGTGGATGTAGTATTCATCTGACCGCGAACGAGAGTTGGGTTATGAATGCCTGTTACGAGCCGGTTATTGGTGAAATTGTAGTGGCCAACAAGGAATGTGTTCCAGTATTGTGCAGCGGCAGCGTGCAGATTGCGACTGTAACGCCAGACTACGAATATGACATAACAGTCGAGGATGTTTTATGCGTACCGAGCTTAACGACAAACCTATTATCAGTAAGCCAACTGATAAAGAAGGGAAACAAAGTGGACTTCACTGAAGATGATTGTAAAATTTACAACAGAAGTGGACAGCTGGTTGCTACAGCTACTTTGACAAAAGGAGTGTATAAATTGAATATGCCAAAAACGCCTGCTGCTATGGCTGTGTCTGCCGACATTTGGCATCGCCGTTTAGGACATGTGAATGGTTCTTACATGGCAAAAATGAAACATGCAGCAAAAGGTTTCACTGTTGGCGACAGGATTGACACAAGTAACTGCAAGGTATGTTGCGAGGGCAAGCAGTGCAGATTACCATTCCCAAGTAATGGCAATAGAAGTAAATCACTTCTTAATGTTATCCACATGGACATAGCTGGTCCAATGGAAGTTGCATCTATTGGAGGATCTAGATATTACCTGCTTTTAGTGGATGATTATAGTCGGATGGCATTCATATATATCTTGAAACAAAAGAGTCAAGCCCTGGATTGTTTCAAAGAGTTTAAAGCTAAAGTAGAGAACGAACTTGACAAGAAAATTAAGACCATCCGCAGTGATAACGGACTTGAATTTTGCAACAAAGACTTTGATGATTTCTTAAAAGTAAACGGGATTATTCACCAAAGGACAAATCCTTACACCGCAGAGCAAAACGGTTTGTGTGAACGCCAGAACCGCTCTGTAGTCGAAAAAGCAAGATGCTTGTTGTACGATAGTGGTCTTGGCACAGAGTTCTGGGCTGAAGCCTGCAACTGTGCAGTTTACCTAAGGAATCGAACTGTAGCATCAGGATTGGATGGTAAAACCCCATTTGAGATGTGGACAGGCACTCAGCCAAATTTGAGTCACTTAAGGATATTTGGCAGCACCGTGATGGTCCATATTCCCAAGCAAAAAAGACTGAAGTGGGAAAAGAAATCTCAAGAATGTGTCCTGTTGGGGTATCCAGAAAATGTAAAAGGATACAGAGTATTCAATCCAGTAACAAGAGCTATTTTCACAAGTAGAGATGTCACAGTCGTCGAAGAAGAGAAAAATAAATATTTTTGCCAGATGGAGGTAGAAGAGAAGAAGAAGACAGAACCTCATAACGAGACAAAGACAGTTGAGGTAGGATGTCAAATTTCAGTGGGGGGTGAGAGCACCAGAACTTTGATGCAATCTTCAGATGATTCATTGACCCCAAGCGAGTATGAAGATTTAGACACCACATCCGAGAGTGTTTCTACTCCTGAGAAGATCGGACCCATCTTAAGAGCACCAGAGCAGAGAAAAGTACCTGACAGATATGGTTACTCAAGTCTGTGTACAGATGTTGACAGGATGGATGATGCCAGTGGTCTTTCACTATCAGAAGCTTTGCATGGACCAGAGAAAGAACAATGGAGACAAGCTGTGGCTGAAGAGTTGAAAAGCTTTGAAGATAATGAAGCATGGGAGCTTGCCAATGTTCCAAAAGACTGTAGTGTGGTAAAGTGCAAATGGGTACTTAAGAAAAAGTATGATAGCGAAAACAACGTGCGTTTCCGAGCCAGGTTAGTAGCTAAAGGCTATACACAGAAGTATGGAGTGGACTATGAACAAACATTCGCACCAGTGGTAAGGCATACAACTCTCAGACTTTTATTTGCTTTATCTGTGCAATTAGGTTTAGATATTTCACACCTGGACGTGACGACTGCTTTCCTGAACGGATATCTTGAGGAAGATATTTACATGGAGACGCCAGAAGCTTTTCTTCACCTAAAGGTAAGGGGCAAGTGCTTAAGTTAAAGCGTGCCATATATGGTCTCAAACAATCCTCAAGGGCCTGGTACAGGAGAGTAGATGACTGCTTAACTGAGTTTGGTTATGCTAGGTCTAAACTGGAACCATGTTTGTATGTTAAAAAAGACAATGGTTTGACTGTAGTTGCTCTATATGTCGATGATTTCTTTGTGTTTTCGAATAATGAAAAAGAAACCAAAAGTTTGAAACAGACACTGTCTTCAAAATTTAAACTGAAGGATCTTGGTCAGGTAAAACAATGCTTAGGTATGAATGTATGCATTGATAACGAAAATGGTATTACTTAAGATCAGAAAGATTATATTGACAAGCTGTTGCATAAGTTTAATACGAAGGACTGTAAGCCTGCTCAGACTCCTATGGAGGAGAGGCTTAACCTCGAGAAAGGAGAAAGTTGTGACAATGAGTTACCATATCAGCAGCTTATCGGTAGCCTCATGTATCTAGCTGTTTTGACCCGCCCTGATATAGCTTATAGCGTAGGGTATCTTAGTCAGTTTAATAAATGTTATGGTCGAGAACATTGGGCTCATGCCAAGCGTGTGTTGAGATACCTTAAGAGGACAAAACATTACTGTCTCAGATACAGTCGCGAGCACAACTCGAAATTAACTGGATTTGTGGATGCTGACTGGGGCAGCGATGTTCTAGACAGGAAGTCTTATACAGGTTTCTGTTTCTATTTGTCGGGATGTGTGGTTTCATGGTGCAGTAAGAAGCAAAGTAGTATTTCTTTGTCGAGTACTGAATCGGAGTACATTGGTATTTCCGAATGTGTAAAAGAAGCCATGTATTTGAGAACATTGCAGCATGAAATTACAAATGACACATATTGTATTACAATATTTAATGATAACCAGAGTGCTTTGAAATTGGTATCAAATCCTGTGTTTCATAACAAGTCAAAGCACGTGGATATCCGCTATCACTTCTGTAGGGAGATAGCAGCTAAGGGTTTTGTAGAAACCAAATACTTGCCAACAGCTGAGATGCCAGCAGATCTGTTGACCAAAAGTCTTGGTTCTGTCAAGCATCATAGATTTGTTGATAAGTTGGGTATTGTACCTAAATGAGTAGATTGTTTATTTACTGTTTTTTCTAAAGTTGATATGGCTTGAGATGCTTTGATATAGTGGGGGTGTTAGTTTTATATCAAGCAGCGCCATCTGGTGACACTAATGTTAATACTGTCACATTCAAATATAGAACTTTGTTTACGGTTGTCATGTCTGTCTAAAACAAGAATACAGTCTCTCATTCGGATAGCTTACAATCTGGTGGTTTTATTATACGTAGGATTAAATTAACTGACTTGTAATTTAAACATTTTATATTAAAAATAAAAATACTTCAACAAAATGTTACATCTAATAGTTTTCAAAATAGCCATAGCAAAATGTCTTTTTTACCCCATTTTAGAAAACATCTTCAAAACTAAGGCCGCCATAAGGTACCTTTACCCTTGGAACGTCACATACATATATTTACTTATGTAATGTTCATATTCCCCAGGACTCCTCATTACCGCTATACCGTAAATGGGTTCAATCCAAATTTTCACCCCCTATTTCACCTCCTTAGAGGATGATTTTCGGGATAAAAACTATCCGTTGTCATTCTCCACGACTCAAACTATCTCTATACCGAATTTCATCTAAATGGGCTACATCCAAATTTTCACCCCCATTTCACCCCCTTAGGGGATGATTTCTGGAATAGAAACTATTTTATGTCCTTTTCCAGGACTCAAACTATCTTTTAACCAAATTTTATCAAAGTGTGTCACAAACAAATTTCCACCCCCAATTACACCCCCTTAGGGGATGATTTTCGGGACAAAAACTATCCTATGTCCTTCCTTAACTATTGTTATACCGTAAGTGGGTTCAATCCAAATGTTCATCCACTATTTCTCACCCCCTTAGGGGATGATTTCCTCCTTTTATGTGTTCCGGAATAAAAAATATTCTATGTTCTTTCCTAGGACCCTACCTCTCTCTATACCAAATTTCATCTAAATGGGTTCTATTCAAATCTTCAACCCTCATTTCACCACCTCAGGAAATGATTTTTCGGGATAAAAACTATGCATTGTCCTTCCCTAGGACTCCTTCTATCTATTTACCAAATTTCATCTAAATGGGTTTATCCAAATTTTCACCCCCTATTTTATCCCTGAGGGGATGACTTTCGGGATTAAAACAATCCGTTGTCATACTCCGGGACTCAAACTATCTTTATACCAAATTTCATCAAAATGGGTCACAACCAAATTTTCACCCCCAATTACACCCCCTTTTGGGATGATTTTCAGGAGTAAACTATCCTATGTCCTTCCCTAAGACTCCAACTCGCTATACCGTAAATGGGTTCCATCCAAATTTTCATACCCAATTTCACCCCCTTAAGAGATGATTTCTGGACTAAAAATTATATTAAGTCCTTCCCCAGGACTCTGAACTATCTCCATACCAAATTTCATCTAAATCGGTTCTATCCAAAATTTCACCCCTCATTTCACCCCCTCAGGAGATGATTTAGGATAAAAACTATGCATTGTCCTTCCCTGGGACTCCTTTAATTTCTATACCAAATTTTAACTAAATGGGATTTATCCACATTTACATCCCTATTTCATACCCTTAGGGGATGATTTTCGGGATTCAAACTATCCATTGTCATTCTCCGGGACTCAAACTATATCTATACCAAATTTGATCTAAATGGAGTCCATCCAAAATTTCACCCCCCATTTCACCCCCTCAGGGAAAGATTTCCGGAATAAAAACTATCCAATGTCCTTCCCCAGAACTTAAACTACCTCTAAACCAAATTTCATCAAAATGGGTTACATCCAATTTTTCACCCCCCCATTTTACCCCCTAAAGGGAAGATTTTCGGGATGAAACCTACCCTTTAACATTCTCCGGGACTCAAACTAATCATATACTAAATTTCATCCAAATCGGTGCAGCGGTTTAAGTAGCTCCATACAAATTTCCACCCCCCATTTCATCCCCTTAGGGGTTGATTTCCAGGATAAAAACTACCCTAAGTCCTTTCCCAAGACTCAAACTATCTCTTAACCAAATTTCATTTTAATCGGTTCAGCCGTTTTCACGTGATGCGCGGTCACATAAACAGACAAACAGCTAAACAGATAAACATATAAACAAATAAACAGATAAACAGACAAACAGATAAACAGATAAACAGACAAACAGACAAAAATTCTAAAAACTGTTGGAACGTGTTCTGTTATCGATTCTAAGTATCCCTAGCCAATTTTTTTTCGAATATCTTCCATTACAGACTTTCGATCCTCTTCAGCTTTATTATATGTATAGATAGATAGATGGTCTGTATATAGTGATGTAATGGTATGATCCAAGTTGGTTGAATAAATAAATCATCATCATATCAGCCGAAAGACGTCCACTGCTGGACATAGGCCTCCCCCATAGAGTGTCAGTGCCACAATTTAATGGCCGGTCCTGCGCCACCCGCATCCAGCGGACTCCCGCGACCTTTACAAATCAATGCTCGATGTTTGCAAATGAAAATCCCTCTCTTCTCGTTATATTGTTCTTCGCGAAATATTTCTTGGAATATGAGGAATGGAGGCTTTTTCTTGCCAAAAGCGCGTTGAAGGTCAGCAATGACATCGTGCCATGATTTGACATTTTTTCAAACGCCGTTCCACTATGTTGCCGCAAGTCCAGTTAAAACAATTAACGCATTTATAACCGACTTCAAAAAAAGAAGAGGTTCTAAATTCATATAATATTTATGTGTGTTACGCGATAAGTCGGTAATTTATGAACCGATTTGTTTTTTTTTCTTTGTTTGAAAGCATATACTTCCAGATTGGTCCCGTTGTCACCAACATCCAGTTCTGATAATGGGATCCTGGAGAAATCGAGAGAGCTCTTCAAATGTTATAGGCAAACTTGAAGCAATTTGGCTACTGATTTGGAGTTGGTTAAAACTTTTTAAAACGAATTGAGAACCTTTTCCTTTTTTGAAGTCGGTTAATGAGTAATGACTTAGGAGTTAAGACTCACCAAATAAATGGCCGCACGAAGAGGGGAGCGGGGTAGCTTCGACGGCAAAGCTGGAGTGATTGAAAGGGGATTCATCGTTGCGGCAAAAGTACGGCAACACGCCGTAGCAACTGACGTCGGCCAATGCGCCTGCGCTGGTGACCGCCAGGCACCTCTGTGAGTTGTCTACGTTGTCGGGTTCACCGTTGGCCCACTGTAGCGGGATGTTAGCGATTGGCGCTCCTGTATCCCACATTTACATAGTTAATGACACGTCACGTTAATTTTTGAAATTCTTGTCAAAGTTTCAATGATAAAATTAACAAGTACCTACTTCAAATTAAAGGAAAAATTGAAAAATTTTGGCTCCGAGCCGGATTCAAACAGGCGACCACAGGCATACATGGCCCATCGCTACTAATCAACTGAGCTATCGGAACAATCTGTCCCAGCCCCTAAATCTTTCAATCAGTTCCTTCTTACAACGCCTTAGGCTCGGCTCGGAGTCAAAATTTTTAATTTTTTCTTTTAATTTGAAGTTTATAAATATCGTTAGCAGGCGTAACTGCATTATACAAAAATGATAAAGGTTAAACATTATTTTTTTTTTATTAAAAAAAAAAACTTTTTTCAATGTACATTATTATATTATGGTGGGGGTAAGAGTATTTTGTTTGAAAGTCCTCATAAAACTTTTGGTGAAGAGAATCTTAAACCAAAAAGTCACCTGTGTATGATTTGTTTTTGATTTTGGTGATGTTTTTCAATTTAGGAGCCTGCGTTAAACATGATTGACCCAAACTGTATACAATTTCACATGTAATTATTTCAACAACATATATGACAAATGCTCCTCACAAAAATCAACTAAAAGTAATATTAAGGAAAATTGTAACTGGATAAGCAATAAATATATATATTATAGAAATGTCACATAACAAAATATTAATTGCAAATTCCTCTGAAACATACTAGTAACAAGCAGAATGAGCTACTGTACAAAATATATAGAAATTAAACCGATAAATTTATGAATAAAGCGAAGAATAACTAAACTTAGAGTGAAATATGCAATAATTTAAAAAACCATAAAAAGCTGTGGCAAATTATAAACAATTTGACAGGCAAGATTTAAAAAGCAGTTGATGCAGCATTGCTGAAGCCATTCAAGATGAAAGCAGTTGCGTTATTTAACAGATTCTCCAAAGATTTTGAGAATAACCTAATAAATATATTATGTTCATGTAATACTCCGTTGCTTGATCAAAACACACTTTAAAACACTCCAAGTGTAACACTAAAAATAAACAAAATATAACAGGGAGCCATGTGTTTGTTTTGTTTTTAAAAGGTCTTTATTTGTCATTAAAACAAGTACAATGTAAGAACACTATCACATAGACTTACACACGAAAAACTAAAATTAAAAGCTACTTTATACAGGCTAGTTTTCGCCTTTGAAAGCTGGTTGCAATGATAAAAAGATTCTGATTATTACATAAAGAAACTGATTACATATGTTATAAATATTAAAAAATATACCTAAGGGTATTTATTTAATGTGGCCCATTGTATTGGGTGCACTTTTTGCATTAAGACTTATTAATATAATTTTAAACAGAACACAAACTAAAATTAGGTAGATCTATTTATCTTAAGTAAATACATGATACCGCTTATTGCGGGTAACACAAAATATTGAACACACCAGTGCTTAGCCGTAGGCAACATGAATACAATTTAACTAAACTAGTTAATAGTAAGCGAGTGAGCTACCTTGCCTCCCGCGCGGCCGCGCCACGCAGGCCGTGACGGGGCGACGCGGGTTGCGAGACAGGTCATTCGAATGTTTGCTCCTACCCGCCGCATGCGCAGAGACCAGTGTGACGTCAGTCGGAGGAAACAAATAATAGTGCTGGGGTAAACGGTAAGTGCCATATCCGTCGATATATTTAAGATCAGAAGTCGTCTTATTGGAAATATTTGAAACCAAGATATTTTTATGATGTTTACATTTATCGAAGAACTTGAGTGTTAAGGTGATTATGAACTTACGTAACAATGGAATATTTTCGGAAATATGTAATTTTTTAAGGTTCGTTTTGAATGGAGTATCATACGCAATTTTCACAGCTTTGTTTTGGATTGTCTGCAATAGTTCATAATTAGTTAAGCAGGTACTACTCCATACGGGGCATGCATATGTAAGACAAGGCCTGACAAGAGTGGTGTAAATCCTGAGTTTCGTAGGACTGAGGTTGCACCTACGGTTTAATACAGGACTAAGTGCACCAAGAGCTTGTGCACCTGTGACACGCAGCTTGCATATATGCTTGGTCCAATTGAGTTTACTGTCCATGATAACGCCCAGGTAACGGACTGCGCTGCTCCAAGGGATCGCATGACCAATAAGTAGGTACATCAATCTTAGTTGTTATATGACAATAAGTATCATATTCTGCTATTGGTATTGTATAATACTATCATGCAAATATCTTACATAATTTTATATTATTGTTAAATGTCCTGAGACAGAAAATATTTTACAGTGTAATAGTTCTTTACAGTTAAGATCTTGATTAATTGGCTTTTAAATCTATTTAGAGGTAGCACATATTTTTTCTGCACCACAAGTGCAATGCTGGAATAATTACAATGTCCCCACAAATTTGGTGACCCATATCTCAATACCGAATTAACATATCAAAATTCCATGCCATAGTGGTACAAATAGTTTAAAAAAATAAAAAAACCGGCCAAGTGCACGCACGAAGGGTTCCGTTTAATTATCTATAAAAATATTTATTTTATTCTGTTTTTAGTATTTGTTGTTATAGCGGCAACAGAAATACATAATCTGTGAAAATTTCAGCTGTCAAACTATCACTGTTGTTGAGATACAGCCTGGTGACAGACGGACAGACAGACGGACAGCGGAGTCTTAGTAATAGGGTCCGGGCTCTTTGAGTACGGAACCCTAAAAACATAACTCCTTTGCGGCGGTATGGCGGCCACTTGGAACCGTTGGAAAAGTATGGCATGGTGATTTTCGTGAATGGCTACTCAACGTTGATTAGCTGTGAAAAAATTTGCGTGGTACACATGGTTGAATTGGTTGTTTTTTAGGGTTCTTAATTAATATGTTTTCATCGGTATGGCGGGCTCTAAGTCACACCGGAGAAGTATGGCATTACGCTACCGCCTACCTCTTTTTTCATTGACTATCGGAAAATAGAAGAATTTTTGTGCAATAAATCGTTCGACTTTCTAATTTATCCGACACGTTCGATTAACGCCCACGCGTTTGGGCCACCGGTACCAGCACCATAGCGCTGGTACCGGCTTTTCTTCATTACGTAATTAGCCCCCTGAAGGGTCGCCATACCTACTTGGTACAAATGCCTTAAAAAATGTGTCAGCATCTGCCGCTCTAATTCTTCTATAGAATGCAGAGAGAATTTGTCCCTGATAAAATACTTCTTTTGTTGAATACGCGGCTAAATTAGTAATCCCTCTTTGTTATCTCTCATTTCACTCCAAGTGCGTCATCCCCAGTATTTAACCCCGTTCTTGTCGCCGCATTCTATTTGCTGTCCCGGTGGCACGAACTCGTGCTATATCTCACTCTCCACTGCACCATCCCTTGACTCTTATCAATGGCATACTGGACAGCGACAACAATCTGTATACGGAATCTCAATTTCTCTCGACTAGCAGCCGATATTTGGAGTCTATGGGTATTACGGCTTCAAATTCCATTCTTCTTTGATACCTTTTTTTTTTTTACTTGGGGAAATGCCTTTACGCATCCCACCTAGCCGAGGAACTAGGATGGGTATGACGGGCTCCCGGGGGCCCCCCGGACTACCGTCTAAAACCACCCAGGTATGCCCTCTCTGCCGTGTAGTATGGCCGTCAGGGGATCGCGAACATTTCACCATGACGCCCCTCGGCAACAGCCGCAGCTGCTCTCACTACTGAGGCAAAAGCCCCCCCCCCCCCCCCGTCGTAAGCGTGCAGGGCGACACCACACGCTTCCCGACCCGACCAAAGGACCTCTACGCCGGGAGAGGGTGATAGACCTCGGATTCACCCTCTCAGGTCCCCTTGTAACTTTTTATAGAGGTTTTCTCCCTCGCAGCCACAACTCGGCCCCAGCCTGACTGTAGCCCCCGCGCCTCACATGAATCTTCTGATAGCAGAGGATTTGTCAGGGTTACGGGTCCGTTATTTATTATAGAGGCAAACGGCAATGGCCTCTCCCTCAAGCCGCACCTGGGGAATCTTGCGATTCCCTGGGCGGTACCCCCCGTCCCCCCCGTACCGGGTTATTGGTAGCACCAGCAAGCGATAACTTAGGGTTCACTAAGTTATCACTTGCCGTTGTCTCCAGGGCGCACCGGCCAAGACACTACCCATTCCTGCGGATCAACCGAATCAAGAGGAATCGATAGAGTCCAGACACTCGAGGAGGTTACCCGACTTAGCGCCACACTTCCTTGTACCTTTATTTTTTTTTGACAGTGTGAAAATGCTTTACGCATACCCCCGGCCCAGGGGAAGGTTATTTGGGGGTTATGTGGGACTCTCTCCTCCCACCGCCATCCGACTGATGGTGACTGGAGGAGCATACCCACTAAAAACACACCGGCGTCACCCACATTCCCGTTAAGGGGGCGCCATGGGATCGCGAACAATTCACCAAGACGCCCCCCGGCGGCCCTGGCTAACTAGGACACCCGCGCAAAAGAAAGGGGAGGGCCAGGACGCTTGACCCTCCCACTTCACAATGTAGAGCCGTGCAGTGTGGGTCCCCTACCCACTACTACTGGGGGAGGACGCGACCAGCGGCCGCAAACCGCGCGCGTCTTCTACCCCGCCGTCTGCGCCGGAGCGGGAGCGCGTCCGCACTGTCTTCCCGCCCCCTCTCCGTCCCTCCCTCTCTTCCAATTCTGTGCAGGTAATGACCGAAACAGCCATGTCCGGTCATCACCTGCGTCATTCGGAACCCCACCTTGCCATGGGCCCTCTCTAGCCAGGCGTCAAACGACCCGAGGAGCGCTTCTATGTCGCGTTATAGTCACAAACTGGCACCGGTGCCTCGAATGCTGGTCAAAATGGCTAAAACCATACACGTAGTGGGCCCTTCTGTATATAATAGATTGCCAATAAGCATAATAGACGCCCCTAGTCCGGTCAGTTTCAAAAATAAACTTAAGGCATGGCTTGTTGAGCAGTCGTTCTATTAGTATTGAAGAGTTTTTAAATTCAGAATAGTATAATTAATAGCCAACTATGCTAATAACCTAAGCTTATTTAAAATAATAAAAATAAAAATAAAATTAAATTCGTTTATTTAAAAGGAACAAAATACAACATACGTTAACCCATGGTCCCACACTAGGCTAAGCCTGTATCGTGGTGACCGTTTGAAAAACATTAACAGTAAAAGTTTGTTCGGGTAGGTAATCTCTATTTATTATTATGAAACAAATGGCAATGTGTGCATGTATATGTGTGTGTGTGTGTGTGCGCGCGTGTGTGTGTGTGTTTGAGTGTGTGCGCGCTACCAACTTATAAATAAATAAATGCTAAGCTAAACAACATTTTTGATGATTTGTTCAGTTTCAAGATAATTAAGGCTGTTTGACCAGACGAATAATTTACGCTTGGCTTCTGGAAGGGATGCATTCTTAATATTACATAGTTTGTTTACTTTGTTATATAGGTATGGATGAAAATAACGAGGAAAGCGTTTAAAGAAAGACGTGTTACAGTGCGGCATTGAAATCTTGTACACCCTTTTGCGCAGTAGCTGTGGATATATTTCCAAAGAAATGGTCTAACGATGAACCAAAAGGACGACTCTCAGATACATTAACTGCCTAACAGTGAGAACGGCCCATTCTTTATATATAGTGTTGTAGTGGAGAATAACCGAGGCTTCCTGAGCATGACTTTTAAGATGAGTCGTTGTGTTCTTTCTAAAATTATAAGGTGCGAGCTGGCGGCACCACCCCAAACCGTAATGCAATAAAATAATATTGGTTGGCAAATTGAAATGTACACTAATTTTCAGATGTCTTTATCAGCGGAATTTCTAAGTAATTTTACTACATATACCAGTTTTCTAATCCTAGAGGATACAGATTCTATATAGGCCTTGAAGTTCAGTTTTTCATCAAGTAAAATTCCTAGGTATTTAATCGAGCGACAGTTAGTTATGGAATCATCAGTCCTTGAGTTACTGAATGCTGCGTTTGAGGCTATTACAAGATCTGGGCGATAAGTTGGAGCTGAAGCGGCTGTCTTGTGAAAATTTTAATACTATAGGTATATATTTTTCTATTATGTTGACATGTAATTTTTTATTACCAATAAATTATGAGTATGAGTATGGTGCGAAGTCCATATCGCGACTCCTCCAGGTCTCTCTTCCACCTGTCCCTCAATCGCCACTCCGTTTGCCTGCGAGCGGCCCTCACCTCTTCAGGAGCGGGAGATTCTCCCAAAGCCCTCCACCTTAGCCGGTCGCTGTGCGCCTCAGCTAGCATCTCCGCGTCCAGCTCCCACGGAGGAGTGCCTGCTAAGGCGCACGCTGCCGCACACGCCACCGTTACGTAGACCCTGCAGATACGGTTAGCCACCACCCTTTGTGGCCTCCTAAGCAGGGCCTTATTTGCCGCATTTAGCCGGTCAACCCAAATCGGGGCCCCGTAAAGGGCCATGCTCCGGGTGACCCCGGCATGCAGGCGACGGCACGCAACGGAGGGTCCCCCTACATTCGGCAGCAGCCGACCCAAAGCTGACGCCGTTGCCACTATTCGGGGAGCAAGCTGGCGGAAATGCTCCCCGAAATTCCACTTGCGGTCCAGAATGAGCCCCAGGTATTTTATATGAGGCTTCCTTTGGACCCCCGCTCACTCTCCCCCCGAAGATTATTCCCTCTGTTTTCGGGAGGGACACCCTCAGGCCCAGCAACCGGATGCGGGTCACCATATGCTCCGCGGCAACCTCTGCCCATCGCAGAGCCTCCCACATATCCGCATCCCGGACCGTCACCATCGTGTCATCCGCGTAGCAGATGACGGCCATCTGGGGGAGGAGGGCACCTCTAATGGCCCAATCGTACCCCAGGTTCCATAGTAAGGGGCCTAGCACAGACCCCTGGGGCACGCCACAGGCCATGGGCCTCGACCTCCTTTGCCCTCCTCTTTCCTCGAAGAGCACTACCCGCTGCGAGAGGTAGTGCTCTATTATACGCCTCAAGTAGGGAGGCACATCATGATATTGGAGCGCCTCCCCAATTACCGAATACGGGAGGGATCCAAACGCGTTGGCGATGTCTAATGACACCACCACCCCCTCCCGTCTCTCCACCGCTTCCACACAAAACCCTCGGAGGGCACCTAATGCGTCTATGCAAGACCGCCCAATCCGAAAGCCGAACTGGCGGTCGGATACATTAGGACCCGTAGCGTCTAAATGTCGGACGATCCGGGAAGCGACGATCCGCTCTAACATCTTTCCGGTTTCGTCCAGCAAAACAATGGGCCTCCACCCGGAGGGAGAGTCCGCCGGCCGACCTTCCTTCCGCAAGAGGCATAACTTGCCCTTCTTCCAACACCCCGGGAACCACCACGTCTCCAGACAATCATCGAACAAGTCCTTTAGGCGACTCCCAAGGTAGCCCATCGCGATCGGCAGGATCTTTCCCGGCACACCGTCCAGCCCTGGGGTCTTTTTGCAGGCCCTCAGCCGGTGCACCGCCCACGTCAGCTCCCCCTCCGTAATTGGCGTCACTGCTACCGGCTCCGGATCCTCCATCCGCTGCTCCCGCATCATCGGCGGGGTGAAGTCGAGGGTGGGTGGGAAAAGACCCTCCACCACTCGCGTGAGGAGCTCTTTGTTGCATTTTGTTGCGCACGACTCTGTAAGGCCGCCCTCCATGGATCCTTGTCCAACGTGGCCAAGAACGCTTCGTGCGCCGCGTCCTTGGCCCATCTTTCGCCTCTTTTAAGGCCCTGTGCCGGAGCTCCTCCTCCTCAGGAGTGTGTCTCCGTCGCCGGCATCGAGTATACTCTCGCCGCGCCCCATTGCAGACGAGGCGTAGAGCCGCGAACTCCTCCGACCACCAGTACACCCGTTTCTTCGCTGACGGCTTCCCCGCCCTTCTCATGCCCGCGTCGCACACCGCCGCCAGCGACCCACACCTTGCCTCAATCATTGCGGCCTCTTCAGCTGCATCTCGGTCCAGGGTACCTAAACTCCATCTCGGGAAACGTTCCCTTCCTCTTTGCACGGTGGGATCCGACGGCTGGGCCCGCCTCTCTTCGGAGATGAGATCTGATATATAAATGATCAGAGAGGGTCTCCACATCTTTCAGGACACGCCAGTCCAAGATACGCGCCGCAATGGCCGGGGTCGCAAACGTAACATCCACGATGGACCCCCCCTGCCGACGCACGCAGGTATTGGCCGTGCCCCGGTTTAGGACCTCGAGCCCCAGGCCCGTTGCCCAGTCTCACAGAACTTCCCCCCTTGGGTCCGTCCTCGGGGAACCCCACGCCGTGCTCTTTGCGTTGAGGTCCCCCATGAGCAGAACGGGTGACGGCGCAGCTCCACCCACCACCCTCCCCAGCTCTTCAAGGAACTGTTCAAATGCGAACAGCGGCCGGTTGGGGGAGAAGTAGACACCTACAAGACATGATTTCTTATTAAGTTTAAGCCCCCTATTTAAGGATGACTCACGCTAGGACGGGCCGTGTCCGGCCCGGGCCGTTTTCTAAGAAAAACGACGGCGTTTTTGCGCGGTTGAGCTATATCCAAGCCCATCCGAGTCACGGCCAAGGCGCGGAAGCGGCCCGGTGTCGGTACGGCCCGGCCGTGGCTCAGCCGGGCTTGGGTATATGGCTCGACCGCGCAAAAACGCCGTCGTTTTTCTTAGAAAACGGCCCGTGCCGGACACGGCCCGTCCTAGCGTGAGTCATCCTTTAAGCTATTTATATTTCATTCAAGTCCCCAGGCCACATAGATGCACCTTTCCACGTCACCACATGAACTTCCAAAATCCACACTTGACTTGTTTCTCATACAGTACACGACATTTACCTTTACCTTCCTACTTTTTTAAACCCGCTTGTGGGTAAAAATTTCTAAAACTCTTTAGTTTTGCTTGTCTGCCTTGAATAAGTAACCTACGTTGCACATTTCAAGACACTTGTTTCAGTAGTTTCAGTTTGGTGTTGATGCTGATGCGTGACAAAGCATTTAAAATGCAAAAACGCGTACTGCGAATAATCGACAGGAAACCTCTAGATCACCTAGTCAGGGATCTACATAAATGTATACTTCAGTATATAAATAAGACGTTCTGTATTTATTGCAAATATATTATGACCGGTAAATTGACATTTACCAATAAAGAAATTGAAACTGATGTCGTGATATTAACAAGCTTAGGGTTGATTTACTCAATATTGTAATCAAATTCATCGACAGCTTCCAAGCCCAATAATAACTTAACTTTCACCCCCTATCTCACCGCCTTCTCACCGCTTTAAGGTACGAATATCCAATAATGCTTCAAGGTACTTACCTAAACTTTATTCATTTGTGACCGAAAAGCGAAATCTCAAATTTTAATAGATCTACGCGTACCTTCAAAACTGACGGATTTTCATACAACGTTTCATCCCCAATTTCACCCACTCAGGGGTTGAATCTAAAAAAAACAGTGTTTATATACATTCTAGGGATAGTACATAACAGACAAGATACCGTGGAAGTGGGGCCTGTGCTTCAGTTTTCGGAAAATAATGATATTATATTCCATTCGCAGGTCAAACGCTCGCAGAGGCCGGATGGGCTGGGTAGGCTACAGGTGAGCCCGATAACGATAATAATTATGAACACTGTGCTTCCTTATGGATCAGCCAGCCGCAGATGAACGACATTACGTGCGATGGCCCGTTGGGATACATATGCGAGTTTAATCCTTAAATATAAAAGAACATATAATATTATTCTAATTATTTCAGATATATTATGTATCAAAATAAAAAAAATATTTCTTAACCATATTTTCTTTTGCGTTAATTGTATGGACAATCACTAAAACCAGCCAAGTGCGAGTCGGACTCGCGCACGAAGGGTTCCGTACCATTATCTATAAAAGCGGCAAAAAAACACGTTTGTTGTCCATACAACCAGCCAGTCTCCTGTAGCCTAGTTGGTTGTGACCCTGCCTACGAAGCTGGAGGTCCCGGGTTCGAATCCTGCTAAGGGCATTTATTTGTGTGATGAGCACAAATATGTGTTCCTGGGTCGTGGATCTCATATTTATCTATATATATAAGTATGTATATCGTCGCGCGTCGTTTAGTACCGTACAAGCTTTGCTTAGTTTGGGACTAGGTCGATTTGTGTAAGATTGTCCAAAAATATTTATCATTATTATTATTTATTGAACGCTCTTAAGCAGGTTTTAGAGTTATAAGAGTGATACTCAAAGCAAGTATACTTAAGATGTTATCTTTAACACCTTAACCTTTACAAGAGTGCTCGTTAACTCTTATTACTTTTTAATTGTTGCCGTGGACTATCTTATATTATCAAGCTTAAGGTGTTATATCTATTATAAGGTGCAGGCAGAGGCTTTATAAGAGTGTTGGTCAAGAGTATAGTAATACAAGATACTAGAAGTGTTGAACAACTCATTTGTATGGCACTTGTCCTACCGCCGACGACCTAGCAAGTACTCTCATAGTAATTCTTACTCGCGCGAGTAAAAGCGAGTAAGAATTACTATGAGAGTACTCGCTACTATATATATGTTAATTTTGGGACGAAAAGACAATGCTTAATGTGTTGAGATTTGTTAAAGCTAGAAAACCTAATAGATGGCGTTACTTAGTAGCATTTTACCATATACGCAGCCACACGGCACACGTTGCCGACGGAATATTAAAGAAACTGTACATATCAAAATTAGTTCATGAATTTGCCGCTAGTGTTTAGTGTCAAGCTAGTTAGTATAAAGGTTTATGTGCCTTTGGGGTTACTTTGATAAAGAAAAAAAAAGGGTATTTATTTTATATTAAATAAGGCTATCATTCACATAAGGGTAACATTGCACATTGCACGTAGAACCGATGGCTGTTGGAGCGGAAGTTCTCGAGTGGCGACCACGTACCGGAAGGTGCAGCACAAGGTACTGATGACCTGGTAAAGGTCTCGGGAGGTCGGGTGGCGCAGGACCGCTCATTGTGGCACTCTCTGGGGAAGACCTATGTCCAGCAGTGCACGTCTTTCAGCTGATATGATGATGATGATGATAGTATCAGTGATCAAATAAACCTTCAGAAGTGATCAATGACACCCCATGCTACAAATACCGAAAAAAGCAAATGGCCGTCAAGGTTGTGATTTATAGCCATATATTTGATGTTATAGCCAGATACATGCCTGATTCAGTGAATTACATAAAATTATAGTTATTTGTTATACAAGGGGGGAAAGTTGTATTTTACCTGCGAGTGTTCATTTGAAACACGAGCTAGCGAAAGGGTTCTATTCTATGATTGACCACGAGCGAAGCGAGTGGTTCAAAAATAGAATCCTAAGCGTAGCGAGTGTTTCAACACACGAGACGTAAAATAACTTTTCACCCATGTATAACACAAATCTTTTTACCTCACTACAGCAAGGAAAATAAGAAAAAGGGTAAAAAAAGTAAAAAAAAACAAAAAAAAGTTTAAAAAAGTTTTAAAAAAAGTAAAAAAAAAAAAAAAACACGTGAAAAAAAAGTTTAAAAAAAAGTAAAAAAACGTTAAAAATAAAAGTTAAACAAAAATATGTCATAAAATATACCTACAAAAAACAAAAATAAACATTTAACGTTCTACGTCATAGTACTTTTAACGTTCTACGTCTACTTTCTTCACATGCGGATTGTTTAGGGGTGAAATATGGGCTCTTGATGAAAACTCCTCTTTTATAAAAAGATGTGTAATTCCGTGACAAAGGGTACAGGATGAATGAATAAAATAATGACAGTGACATGCAGATTTTGAATAGGTATTATCTCCTAACTTAGATGTGAGCTCCAGATGGCACGTGTGCGCATTGCTCTTAACTAAAGCGTAGGCGCTGCAACTATCGTCTGATGCTTGAACATGCCCCCGGGCGTTGAAAGCTCTCTTTCAACCAGAGAGAGAATCTTCTGACACGGGGAGCGGACAGATTCTGCTGAAGGACCGTCGCATCAATCCAGTCGCGGTCCTGATGTCTGCAACTCTGGTGATGCCATCAGTCCCAGGGTGGATGGCAGCGACGCGACCCAGCTTCCATTTCAAAGGAGGAAGGTTGTCCTCCTTTATGAGTACCAGAGCGTCCAGCTTCAGCGCTTTGTGATTCGTGCGCCATTTATCTTATCTTATCTTATCTAGGTGAGGGCCCTTTCGGATGCACTTCGACCCAGTGGGATCTTTTGTGCATTTGCTCTCTCCTTTATACCTGCTCCCAGGCTTGCTCCATCATTTCCACAAAGCGGATGATGCAGTTCGCCGGGAGCACCTTGAATTCCTTTGGTTGCGGGTAACCGTTACCAAAGTAGTTCATTCTTTGTCTGGCAAGGGCATGACATTCACACAATAAGTGTTCCATAGTCTCATCCTCCTCGCCACACATTCTATAGTCTAAACTATCAGATAGTCCCATCTTGGCCAAGAGATCCTTGACCCCGAAGTGACCAGTGAACACCCCAGATATGATTCTGAGTTGCTTCCTACTGGATTTCCAGAGTTTTCTGGTCCAGCCCGAGTCCACTCCTTCTATGAAGAGCTTAGAGTGCCTTAAGCCAGCCTCATTCCTCCACTCGTGTTGGTGTTTGGTTTTGGCGTAGGCTTTAAAGGCCGATATTATGGTCCCCTGCGAGAGTCCCACAAATGGTTCTGGACCTACAAAGTGATTTGTAGAGCCCCCTCTTGCAAGCTCATCTGCTCTTTCGTTGCCGATGAAGCCCTTGTGCCCTGGTATCCAAACTAGTTGCACCTTATTGTGCCTTCCAAGTCTGTTTAGTGCTTGGACGCCATTATAAATTAGTCTAGAGTCCACTTTCGGCGCCGTAAGCGCTTTAAGGGCCGCTTGACTGTCACTGAGTATATAGATAGTCCGCCCTTTGGTTCGCCTGTCTATATTCTCCTGTACACAAGCAATTATGGCGTATGTCTCCGCTTGGAAGACAGTTGCCAAACTACCCATGCTTACACTACTACTGTAGTCATTTGCATAAATGCCTGCTCCCGTACCGGATCCCATTTTTGATCCGTCCGTGTACCATATACTGTCTTCGATACCAGACTTTGGTGGTTCTAGACCTTCGGCCCACTCAGCCCTGGTTGGAACTTTTGTTGTGTAGTTCCTGTGGAATACATACTTGGGTAGCATTTTTTCGCTTCCCATGTTTGTTATTCTGTCTAAGAAACCATCAGTCTCCATGTTTGTGTGCTTAGTTTTCGGCTTGCTATCGCTCCACAGTCCAAGAGTTCTTAATCTGTAGAGCGATTTGCGCGCCTCTGACTTAATCACCATGTGAAGTGGCGGTAGGTCCAGTAGGACTTCTAGCGCCGCTGTAGGCGTGGTACGAAACGCCCCTGTTATAGCCATGCATGCCGTTCTCTGCACCTTTCTCAGGGCCTCTCTGCATGTGCTCATTAAAGTCCTTGGCCACCATACCAGGCTACCGTACAGTATTATGGGTCTCACCATCATGGTATAGATCCACTTCAGTACCTTGGGGTTCAGTCCCCATGTTTTGCCATACGCTGATCTACACATTCCAAATACCCTCAGGGCCTTTGTAATGGTGAGATCTGTATGCTTCTTCCAGTTCAGTTCCTTATCCAGTGTGACACCTAGATATTTCACGTCATTGGACATTTCTAGTACCCTTCCGTACAGCTTTAACTGCTGTATTCCGCGAAGGGTCCTTTTCCTAGTAAAGGGTATTACTACAGTTTTGCCTGGATTAATGGATAATTGGTGACAGTCGCACCATCTCTCCACTTCCCTCAGTGCCTTGTTCATGATTTCTGATACCGTACTTGGGAATTTCCCATTAACCAGTATCACTAAATCATCAGCATATCCTACCGTGTGGATGGGACCTTTATTGAGTTCTATCAAGAGTGAGTTCACCACCAAACTCCATAGAGTTGGTGAAAGTACCCCACCTTGTGGACATCCCTTTGTGGCCGTGGCCATTATCTCATCCCCTAAAAGAGATGACTTTATCAGTCTGCCATTTAGCATGTTGCCTATCCATTTACATATGGTCGGCTCTATACCATGTTTTGCAGCTGCTTCACTAATAGCATTATACGTGGTACGATCAAACGCTCCCTCCACGTCTAAGAAAGCCGCCAGACATAGTTCTTTATTCTCTATAGCCTGTTCAGCCTTGGTTGTTACCAGATGAAGTGCCGTTTCCGTTGACTTTCCTGGCTGATATGCACATTGCAGTTCGTGCAGCGGATGTCTCCTTAGTGGGCCATCCCTTATGTGTCTATCTACCAACTTCTCCAATGTTTTGAGGAAAAATGACGATAGACTTATCGGCCTATACGATTTGGCCTCACTGTAATCCGCCTTACCCGGTTTGGGTAGGTAGGTTACTTTTACCATCCTCCACACACGCGGTACGTGTGCGAAGGCTAAGCACGCCCTGTACAATCGTGCGCCATTTGGTTCCGACTTGGATTTCGGACACATACTCCTTGCTCCATCTGGTCTAGAAATGCTGCCGGAGTTGTTCGATCCACTGATAGCGGTTCTCTGATGTCCTGAACTGGCAGTGAGGTTAGAGGACGCCCGATGAGGAAGTGCCCCGGAGTTAGCGACAGCAAATCTTCTGGATGTGACGATATGGGAGTAAGTGGCCGAGAGTTCAACGCTGCTTCGATTTGGACCAGAACAGTGTTAAGTTTATCTTTCGTTAAATTATAATCTCCCAGCACTCTTTCGAAATGAAACTTACTAGATTTTACCCCAACTTTCCAAAGACCTCCTGAGTGTAGAGAATAGGCAGGACTATAGAATGGAAATTAATCCTCTCGTAAGCTGCAGCTTCAGCCAACGAACTACAGTTGCCCTTAAGAAATGGTAACTCATTGTATGGACCTACAAATGATGTCTCGTTATTTAAATAAATATCAGATGGTAAACCTCTCCGAGATACAAAGCTACGCGATGCTGACAGATAGTTATTGCTGGTTAAGCCCTCCGCCAACTCTAGGTGGTGAAACATACGAAAATGGCTATGTGCACCTTTACATGTCTACATACACGACCCTGACGACTGGCAGAAGTCAGAGGTCTCTTATAATCAACAACTAAATATTTGACAAGTAAATTGTACTCTGAAAATGATTCTCATTGGAAGGTTCTTATAATAACATTCAATGCGGTTTTCAGTTCCGAATTATTTAGGTAGCCAGTCGACGGTACCTATACCTACTTGCTTTCTACACAAGTTCACTAAACGCAGCGCATAAGTGACTGCACGAATAAGTCGCGACAAGTTTGAAAACCAAGAAACGGCAATAAATTCACTTATGTCGATTCCAACCTGGTTATTTGTGACATCTACATGAAGTACTACTTCAGGCCGACTTTCAGGTATTGACTGTGCCACTAATGGATTCAAGTTAACATTAACTTTAAACCTGAGTGAATTTAGAGCCTCCGCGTATAGCCAGAGACTTTTCATAAGATAGATGTAATGAACCAATAAACCAGTGGGGTGAAATATTTGTGCAATCGCTGACAACAAATTCCTTTTGGTATTGCCGCTAAGCGAACAACTACCTACCGGGAAGCACAATTGATCAAAATCTGGCTGCCAGCTAAGCCCCAAGGTTTTACTGGGTTTGATTCCCAAAATATTGACTTTTGACTGAGCGGGATAGGAGTCATTTACAAGTTGACGTTCATTTGACTTCCATTTCCTCAAATGCATGCAAGCGGATGTTAGAGCAGAAGAGACTTTGTATCTAATCGACAGCACTTGTTGCAACTCATCCCAACCAGTGAGTAGATCATCTACGTAAAAGTCTTGAGCGATGATCTCACGAACGACCTCATCATCACTTTCAGACATGTGGTTTAAAGATTGATACTCTGTCATGTCTCTAATTTCTCTCTCACGCTCTAACGATAAATAACACTGCTTAGCACGATTAATAGAATCACCTAAAACACTAGGATCTTCTTTTTGTGAACGTACACAGAAACGCCCGTCTTCTAGCCTAGTGAAGTTTTCAACGAATTGCTTTTGACATAATTTCTCCTTTGGAGAATAATGAGGATTTTCAGAGCAGACTTCTTCAAGCTGCCAAAAACGCGTGAGTTGGTTTTGAACCTCATTGTTAAGCAATTCAGTACTAGGACTAGAAGTAACATTCATAAAATTAATGCGATGGAGTCGATACTTGACCGCTGTTAATAGGGCCTGAGACTAGCCAACCGAGCCGAGTCTCACATAGTATCGGCTGCCCAATACCTAATTTAATTTTTTGCGATCCTAACAAGTCCCAAAAGAGATCAGCACCAATGATAAAATCAATCGGAGACGGTGTATGAAAGTTAGGATCAGCTAAACAAAGATCAGCCGGAATACTTAATCTCGAGAGATCTATTTGACGAGAGGGCACGACGTCAGTTATTGATGGCAAAACAAAACAGTGTAGATGGGTCGAGTAGGTATCATTCAATGATTTCATTGATACTCGGCACATCTCACCTACCGGGGATACGGCGTTGTTTATGCCTACAACCGATTTATCTACGCGTTCGGTTAGTAAATTTAACTTTCGACACATTCCCTGAGTCATAATACATGCGGTGCTACCACTGTCCAAAACTGCTCGAGCAATATACTCGCGATTATCTCGATCGTAAACTTTAATTAATGCAGTGGACAATAGTACCGCTTGCTGTTCTAATGCATGCGAATGCAGCGTTGCAATGCGAGCTGATAACGCGACGGGTGCCGTGCCCGCCGCCGGCGCAGTATTGACCTTGACGGCGGCGCGCTCGGACGAATAATCTAATCCCGTGTTTTGCTTTGCCTCTGCAACATGGATTAATGAATTGTGCCTGCGCTTACATATTTTACAACCCGCCTTCTTGCACTGGTTTGCAAAGTGACCGCTACGGAAGCAATTAAAACATACTTTATAACTCGGCAGCAATTGAAGCCGCTCGCTCGACATTGCTAAGTGCGAGAAACTGTGGACAGTTATTCAAGCTATGCTCACCATTACATTTCGGACACGATTTAGGCGGAGAAGTAACACAGTTCTCAGTGTCTTGTACAGAAAGCCAAGTCCTATGTTTTGATGCAGTTTTAGCCGGCTGACTCGATAATCCGGCGACAGGAGCGCTCGATAACTCTAAAGTTTCAATCAAGTCTGCACGATTACGCATAAAAGTGATAAAATTATCAAATGATATAGGTGTATTCTTATCTAGGCTTCCTTTGTGTTCTTCCCACTCGCGAAATGTTTTTGTGTCTAGTTTCTTACTTATAATATTAATAAGAAGTGTGTCCCATTGCTTGACAGGCTCACCTAGGGATTCTAAACATTTAAAGTTTTTGTTTACTTGGTCAATAACCCGCTTTAATTGCACTGACGACTCTTTTGTGATGGGTTCAATGTTAAACAACGCGGAAACATGATTTTGCAACAATAACCTTTTATTGTTGAACCTCTCACATAAGAGTTTCCATGCCACCTCATAATTACTCCCAGAGAATTCAATTGAGTGAATAACTAAGGCAGCAGAACCCTCTAACGACGCTTTTAAATAGTGGAATTTGTTTATGTTATCAATTTCGTCGTTAGAATGTATGAGACTTGTAAATGTGTCATGAAAACCAAGCCAGTCCTCGTATAATCCACTATACTTAGGTAACGAAATCGTCGGGAATTTAACCAGCTGATGATTGTTTGAACTATGCTTGCTAAATGACTTGAAATCATCACCTTGTTTATTAAAATCGCTAAGTATCTCGTGGGCTCGCGAAATGGTTGAGAAGTAGTTACTTTGAAACTCCTCTCTGTCTAACATAAGCGCGTCTAAGTTATCGGTCTTACATTCTAACTGTGTTTGAACATCATCATAAAGTTCATACAATGCCTCAATCTTACCTATACGCAACTGTAATTGATTAGCTTCAACCTGAGTTAATGCAGATTTCTTCAATGTGCCTAGGTATGTGACAAACAGAGTTAATTGTCCTTTGTAACTGCCTCTTTTCCGAGTTAAGTCCTTCTCATCACTCATCTTGGGAAGCTGGTGTAGACCTTGAATGTAAACAATTTATAGATGTAAGTATGGTTATTGTAAAAAAAATAATTATTAAAGTTACACTTTGTTTTGGTTTAGTCAATAATTTAAAATAGTCTCGTTCATAAATCTTTGTAAATAAAATTGTATACACGAATATAATTAAAAATAAAAGATAAATAACAAATTGATTCGAATAAGATTATGTGAATATACCGAATATTATCCTAATGTACCTACTAACAAAGCTTGGAAATGTATAAAATAATTTGCGTACCTATTAAAATTCATTAAACAATTCAATTCATTATACAATTATCATTTAAAATCCCTATCTATTTCCTGTTCTAAACTAATCCTCAATGTCACAAAATATTAAATGCTACAAATCTCAAGTACACCTGTACACGAATAACGGTAAATCCTACCGGCCGACCAAGCCATGCGTTGACAAAAGTTAGCTAATTAACTGCAATTATCTACTTTAATTTAATATGCACTGGTATATTTAAATAATTGACTAGATAAATAACACATTTAATAATAAATATAACTAACTTAGTGCACGATTAATAGACTTAACGGTCAAGTAACGGTACATTTTAACATGAAAAGTATTCACTAACCTGGAGTTGCCACAATAAATCTTACTTATTTTACTACCTGAATGGAGTGCTGGGTCCTAATTTTCCCTACCACACTCAACACTATTGGGTTCCGAGGTCCTGATGGTCTTCTTCAGCAGATCCTTGTCTCCCACAGCAGTAATAAGTATCTCGCCAGTAATTCCTCCAATGATTAATAGGGAATCCAAATTTCCTCAGTATCCGGTTCGGTAATGGGCCATGTTTAGGGGTGAAATATGGGCTCTTGATGAAAACTCCTCTGTTATAAAAAGATGTGTAATTCCGTGACAAAGGGTACAGGATGAATGAATAAAATAATGACAGTGACATGCAGATTTTGAATAGGTATTATCTCCTAACTTAGATGTGAGCTCCAGATGGCACGTGTGCGCATTGCTCTTAACTAAAGCGTAGGCGCTGCAACTATCGTCTGATACTTGAACACGGATAAAAAGCGATTTTCTCAATAGTTAACAAACAAACAAAAAGGACTTTCCGAGCTAGTGAGGTGAAATAGTTATTTGTTATACAAGGGGGGAAAGTTGTATTTTACCTGCGAGTGTTCATTTGAAACACGAGCTATCGAAAGGATTCTATGATTGACCACGAGCGAAGCGAGTGGTTCAAAAATAGAATCCTGAGCGTAGCGAGTGTTTCAACACACGAGACGTAAAATAACTTTTCACCCGTGTATAACACAAATCTTTTCACCTCACTACAGCAAGGAAAATAAGAAAAAGGGTAATAAAAAGTAAAAAAAAAAAACAAAAAAAAAAGTAAAATAAAGTTTAAAAAAAGTAAAAAAAAATAAAACACGTAAATAAAAAGTAAAAAACGTTAAAAATAAAAGTTAAACAAAAATATGTCATAAAATATACCTACAAAAAACAAAAATAAACATTTAACGGTCTACGTCATAGTACTTTTAACGTTCTACGTCTACTTTCTTCACATGTGGATAAAAAGCGATTTTCTCAATAGTTAACAAACAAACAAAAAGGACTTTCCGAGCTAGTGAGGTGAAAATGTATTTACTATACTAAAAGTTGTACCTTAGAAGTTATACAAGTTATTAAAAGTCCGTAAAATGAGTACGCACGTATTTAATTTTTTTTTAATCGATCGGCGTGCCCGATCCCGCGACTGGTAAAGACACACTGACAGTGACGTTCAATGCTGCCAATCTTAAAAAAAAACCAAACGATGCGCCCAGAAAGCGTATAATTAGAGTTTAAACATGAAGAGAAGTTTTGATTAATGTAAACCCAGGAATTAAAGTAACCCCATTTCACGGTAATTGATAAAGTAAAAGTATAAAATGGTAAAAACCCTGTTTTTATGAAAACTTATCCTTATGTCCCAGAGATAAGTGGCTGCCGTGAAAGGATGCGCGTGTGTAGATCACTCGATTTTTCTGTGGCAGAAGGCTTAGGTCGTTGGCCATTTTGAGGCCCTGTTTTGGCCGTGCTGGCGGCATTGCCTGAAGACCGGAGACTCCGCAGAGCAGCCACGTTAGCAACAGCCGAGAAGGGGAGCGCACCGTTGGACGGTGGAGCCGGGCCAGCTAAACATCGAGCTGCTTGAGGGTTAAGACCCGGCAAGCAGGAGACGGTGCGTGGGGCGTCGGCAACTGCTCGCCCAGGAGAGAAAAACCACGAGAAAAGTGCCGTGATCCCAACCCAACTTCTTAAAATATAAATTCTAACCCATTTTAGGGCCCCAGTTTATCCTATTATTCAACTTAACTTCACTTGTTTTAACTTATAACAGACGCGACTTACATACTTACATAACTTAACTCTGCTTAAACTTATCCTAATATTACATTTAGAGAGTGGTTGTGCTAATCTTGTTGTGCATTTATTTGTGTTTTTATTACAAGCTTTATATTAACTTGCACTATTCATATGTATGTATGTAGGGCGGATGCCCCGGTTGTGGCCACTTTAAGACAGATTGGCCATTCAGTTTTCTGTACCTTAGTACACTCAATGTAAAGTTGAAAGTGGCCACAACCTGCCCTAAGTAAGTTATCCGTCAAAAAATTTCGGTCACTTGCCGTCCCAATCCAATTGAGCTGAACTTTAGCAAGCATATGTATATCGCATGACAATTCAATATTATGATGACTTGTAGCTGATCTGATGCTGGAACTGGAAGGTGGCCATAGGAACTCCGCAATAAAACGACACAACCCCATTGAGTTAGGGCTTGTTAGAATTGTCTCAATGAGTAGTTGATGATGGTATGCTGAAAAGTACAGTCGGCAATAGAAGCTTGTACCAAAAATGAAATTTTTGACAGAAACTTATTACTTTTAGGACAGTTTCGTCAAAAGTGACACGTCAAGTCGTCTAACCTACAATTCTAGCCACGCTGGCTTGCTTCCAATCTTAAGTTTCATGACTGCAAAGGCTCTTGAATAGTTAAAACAGTGAAATCTGAGTGTTCTTTGTTTGAGCTCAATCCAAATACGTAATTTTAACTTTAAAAATGCATCATCATCATATCATATCAGCCGAAAGACGTCCACTGCTGGACATAGGCCTCCCCCAAAGAGTGCCAAAATGACCGGTCCTGCGCCACCCGCATCCAGCGGACTCCAGCGACCTTTACCAGATCATCAGTCCACCTTGTGGGGGGCCTACCCACGCCGCGCCTTCCGGTACGTGGTCGCCACTCGAGAACCTTTCCGCCCCAGCGGCCATCGGTTCTACGTGCAATGTGTCCCACCTAAAAATGCATGAGCATAGGTATTTCGTGATAAAACCTTGTTCTATGCACTCACGCTTTGAATCATCAATATCATCATTAACATTTTTGTTTGCCGTGCGTGTTGTTGTTAACTTTTGCAGAAAACCATTTTTAATTAACTCTCGCTGACCTAACGCTAGTAATTTTACGCATAACTTCGCATTGTTTTACCTTTAACTTTGCCCTTTTGCACCGCATTTCTGTGTTCGCATGTATGCACTTCTTTTTTCTTGTACATTTTCAGTTGCCACGTGTCAGCGTGTATAACGGGACACACACGTCCCCGATATCTACCCATCTACGCTTCGCGCTCTGTGTGCCACGTAGCAACTTGCAACTCCACGGAGGCATCGAAGTTAAGGGGCGTGAGAGTTTTTTGCCAACTTAATTTACCGTGTTTTCAGTGAATAACCCGAGTGTTTTAAGTATTGACCCGGCTTGCACATTCAACAATATAATTCAACAATGGCTGAAGCAGCAAAGAAATAAGCTATATTGGCCGATGCAAGTTGAGCGGCTGCCGTGTATGTAAGAGACGTCACACACAACACATACCTACACACAACACATACCTACACACAACACATATTTACGCACAACACATACCTACGCACAACACATACCTACTACACACAACACGTACCTACTACACACAACACATATCTACACACAACACATACCTATACACAACAGATACCTACACACAACACATATCTACACACAACACATACCTACACACAACACATACCTACACACAACACATACCTACACACAACACATACCTACACACAACACATACCTACACACAACACAAACAAACACGCCTAATCAATCATCTAGTGGGGCTAGCATGGATCAGAGCGTCCAGCATGCCAGTAGCGGTACGGTGGAGCCTGCAGCCTCCTCCACTATGTTGACATCTGACAGTGCAGGCATAGTATAAAGAGGGCAAAGTATGTTATCTTCACACAAACGCACCGCGCGCGGCTTGTATGTGTGCGCTATACTATCTATACGTCGCCGCACGCACACTCAAACAAAATCTCGACCCGTTTCTCAGTTGAAACGCGCACACATACAAGCCGCGCGCGGTGCGCTTGTATGAAGATAACATACTTTGCCCTCTTTATACTACCTACCCCTAACCTTTACCCAACCCCTCTCGTGCTCGGCATGGTCCGCTACACATCACTTGAGGCCCGATGAAATCTCTGCCTCATAAAATATTTCTTCCAGCTAATAAGGGGCTCTCTGCCTACCCCTATTGGAAATAAAGGCATGACCATGTATGTATGTAATAAGGGGGCTGGTTACCAATCCCTAACTCCTAGCTCTGATAGGACTCCGGGTCCCCTGTCTCTCTGATAAACGCCTGCGTCCGCGGCGCCGTGATCTCTTCGCGCTTTATTTTTTTTATTTTAACTTGATACAGTAAAAGTATAAAATGGTAAAAACCCCGTTTTTATTAAAACTAATCCTTTTGTCCCAGACATAGGTCTAGAAAAATACACTCAAAAGATTCGTAACAAATTATGCACAACAGCAAAACATATTAAAATTGGTTCTAAAAATCGACAATATCATGTTTGAAGGAACTTAGTGATTACTTTTTTATATATTCAAACGCACAAAAAATTAAAATTAAAAATCATGATATCCACGCTTCCGAAAACGCACTTCCATCTCGCTCGCGCTTAAGAGTGCTCTTCAAAAAAGCGCTCGCTCAGAATTCGGTATTTTGACACGCGTAGTGCGTTTGTGTGTGTAAATACTACTACCACCCACACAAACGTACCTAACCCCCACATGCACAGCGAGATCGCACCAGCCGCGGGTGCCGTCCCTTTCTAGCTATATGTAAGTGCGATCGGGATAGAACTAACCGCGGAGATTGCCGATGCAAATATCTGTATAGCGCACCGTTGGAATTCACTCCGTGACCGATATTGATACTTGCACTAAAAAGTGGTAAGTATTACTTAAAGTATAACTTCGCTAACATGATGTTCTAGAACATCATGTTAGCGAAGTTAGATAACTTGAATAAAGTAAGTATTTGATTTTTGAGCACAAGTTTTCTATTTGTATTAAAATACTATGATATATGACAAAGTATATTTACTTTCGTTTTTTTAAGTATAAAATAAACTAACGAGTTTTAAAGTTGTCAGTAATAAGAATAATAATTTGTTTTACGGATATTAATAGTTTACATGTTATCTGAGTCTTATTTATATATAGTAATGTAATGAAATTATACCAGTAGACCCACTACTAGGAAATTACTGGGTACTTACGTATTCATTTCTTGAAGAATTTTTTTTTTATGGACAGTAAAAAAAAACTGCCCTTCATAGAAATTGCTATGTCCGTTTCTTACCAAAGGAACTGAAAATTATAAATTATACAAACACAGCTTTTTATCTAGAGTACAATTAATTAATGCGTGATTTTATTTAAAAGCCTAAAACCTCAGATGATAAAAAGGAATAGATATGAAACGGGGGCTTGGCGCGTGTCGGTGCGACAATGCGACATGGCCAAATGGGCATATAGGGCATGTCACTGCCCACCGCATGTTATGTTCTGTAATCTGAAATGTTTTTCCACGTTTACTCAAAATGCCGAATTGTAGCGTGGTTACATGCAAAAATAGGAATGAAACTAAAACCTACATGAATGGTGGAGTCACGCACCACATGTGAGTATTAGTATTTTCACTTAAGTCAGTAAAAACTAATATTTTAATAAATAAACGCAACGCCGCATCATTTCTCGGGATCGAACTAACATATCGAACGAAAAAGCATATTTTTGTTCTATGCGTTGTACATTGAACGTTCAATACAGTAAACCACGGCGCAATGTATTAAACCACTATGGATATGGACGATGCTTGAATTTTTTAGTGGTACGGCCGCTGCTTGGCGTCGCAAACTAGAGCGGTGCCAAAGTGCAGTTACAATTTACGCGTAATCGATAAAATAGAAGTACGATATCATACTAGTTATTTTATTTCGACTACTTTCGCTGTTTTATTTTATTTAATTACTTGTTTTGGTTGGGTGCCTATCTTAAAGGTAACTAATAACATACTAATAAGATTAAAAGGCACAAAATGTTTACGGTACCTACTAATAAGATTTTCACTAAGTTGCAGTATGAACGGTAAATAGACATATTAAAATTGTATATACAAGTATATAATTTAGTTGCAAATGGCTTCAGAACAACTTAAAATGTGATATTATTACCAATCATTTATTTTAAATGAGTATTTTTTTACTTTCATTTGAAATGTGATAATTGAAGAAGAAATCTCGGTTTCTTATTACAGTTTTCCAAAGAATCCGAGTAGGTACTAAAAAAATGGATAGATGCTACTGGCAGAGGTCCTAACTGGTTTCCTGTACAGAGAAGAGTTAATGTGTTCGTAACATTTTCAAGAAAAATGTTTCCAACCACTTAATAAGAGCCGTACACTTTTCGAATATTTGACACCTCGCTTGCTTGAAACCTAGGTGTAAAATGTATGGTAACACATCTTCGCACATCTTTGGTGGATACTCGCCCTTAGCCTTAAATCTCGTAATATGAGTACTGGACATATTATTTCGCGCCAAAATGCGAGTCGGATCGGCCTGGTACCTACAGGTCAAAAATATCGATGTGACCAGAGTTTTAAATGTATGTGAACACGAACTTATAAAAAGCCGTTTATGTTACTCTGTAGGTATTCGTCAATATTTTTTACTTTTGCGATTTATGGTAAGTTAACAACACGTGTTATTTAAACTTGTAGCTAGAAGTTTAAATACCACCACATAAACTTACCATGTTGTTGAAGTTGTTACCCATCAATATCATAACATAATATTAATTTTAATATCAATGTCGATAAAACATAATTTTAACGTTTGTCGCCCCCCTAGTGTAGTGCGTTTAAGCCAATCACAGCCCTTGTTTGCATGTTGCCGTAGACTCACTGGCAACGCCCGAGTCTTTGTTTTTAAACGGTTCAATGTGTGTGCCTGTGGGCGCTGCGGTGGGAGAAAACTGGGGACATCGGTTTTGGTTGAAATTAAGCAGTACGGCACTTCTCCCTTTTTTATGTTCTGAGCCTAAAACCTATGTCACTTATTAGGATTCCGTACTCAAAGAGTAAAACTGGACCCTATTACTAAGACTCCGCTGTCCGTCTGTCTGTCTGAATGTCTGTCTGTCCTTCTGTCACCAGGCTGTATCTCATGAACCGTGATAGATAGAGATTTTCACAGATGATGTATTTCTGTTGTCGCTATTTATAACAAAAAATACTTAAAAACAGAATACATCTTTTTATTTTTATTTTAGTTTTTATTTGTTTCTTTTTCTTTTACAATCTTACACAAATCGACCTTGCCCCAAACTAAGCAAAGCTTGTACTATGGGTACTAGACGACGATAAACATACTTATATAGATAAATAAATACTTAAATACATAGAAAACATCCATGACTCAGGAACAAATATTTGTGGTCATCACACAAATAAATGCCCTTACTGGGATTCGAACCCGGGACCTCCAGCTTCGTAGGCAGAGTCACTACCAAGTTACTAACTAGGCAACAGGGGGCTCTTATACAACAAACGTGATTTTAGATATAGATATTTTGCCGTTTTTAGATATAGATAATGGTACGGTACCCTCGTCATGGTCGTGCGCGAGTCCGACTCGCACTTGGCCGGTTTTTTTAACATTTATTTCGAAATAAAGAGTGATACTCGGAAATGTCGAAGGGAAGGTCAATCGTCGAATCCGACTCGGCTGGGCAGCATTCGGGAAGCTACGGCACATCTTTTCGTCCAATATTCCGCAGTGTCTCAAGACGAGAGTCTTTGACCAGTGTGTGTTGCCAGTGATGACATATGGCACGGAAACGTGGTCGCTTACTATAGGCCTCATAAGAAGGCTCAAAGTCACTCAAAGGGCAATGGAGAGGGCTATGCTGGGAGTTTCTTCTGCGCGATCGCATCAGAAATGAGGCTATCCGCAGCAGAACCAAGGTAACCGATATATCACCGATATAACAGTCTTCCGACCTTTAAAGCTAAATTTAAAAAATGGCTTATTAAGCAATGTTTCTATACTATTAAGGAATTTTTAGAATATAAAAAATGTAATAATAATATATAATATAATAAACTAATAATCTTGTTAATTTAATTTACAAATGAATGTTCTATTTTTATTGTAAACAATGACTTGTAATACCTTATTACCAATAAAGGATGTCTATGTCTATGTCTATCCCTCCGAATTGCTAAACTTAAGTGGCAGTGGGCGGGGCACATTGCACGTAGAACCGATGGCCGTTGGGGCGGAAAGGTTCTTGAGTGGCGACCACGTACTGGAAGGCGCAGCGTGGGTAGGCCCCCCGCAAGGTGGACTGATGACCTGGTAAAGGTCGCGGGAGTCCGCTGGATGCGGGTGGCGCAGGCACGGCCATTGTGGCACTCTTTGGGGGAGGCCTATGTCCAGCAGTGGACGTCTTTCGGCTGATATGATGATGATGATGATGATGACTCGGAAATGTAATAAAACCACGTAAAAATCTCCCTTTCCATTGTAAACCCCCGGTGTGTGTTATTATTATATATAAACAAAAATAATAACTTAATGCAAGGTATGATCGTGCTGTACTTAACAAACGCCATATAAGCTTGTTTTTTAAAAAGTTTTTTATTCATCTTATTATTTTCAACAACCCTGCATATTATGTCGCTGGTTCGTGGGTACTTGTACAGACAAATCACACAAACCCAAACAAGATAGGTGTATCTATTTTAGTTTAGGAGTTCCCATGACCACCTTCCATCATCAGATCCTGGAAATCATCCATCACCAAAGTGTTTACCAAGACAAAACAGATGAGCCTAAACTAGATGGGTTTATCTAGTTTAGTTTAGGAGTTCCATGACCACATTCCAGCTCCATCATCAGACTCTGGAAATCATCCAGCATCAAAGTCTTGCCGTGCCATGACCAAATAAATGAGCCCAAATTTGATGGCTTTATCTTGTTGAGTTTAGGAGTTGCTATGGCCACCTTCCGACTCCATCATCAGACCAGCTCTATGATATTATGGCATTGTCACCGAAGATACGCAATTGTACCTAATTTGAAGATTTCGCCCAAACTAACATACATACATACATACTAACTAATCATAATGGCCGTTGGGGCGGGGAGGTTCTCGAGAGGCGACTACGTACCGGAAACTGCAGCGGACCCTCCACAAGGTGGACTGATAGTAACAAGTAAATAAATTAAATCTATCAAGTATCACGATCACTCGTACAATAATAATTGACTATAGAACGCGTAGTTTAGACAAAAGGATCCAACCCACAAGACATCACCATTTAAATGTATGACTTTTGTTATAGGAAGAAGGTTCAATTTTAAATGTTACGTATACTGTGGGTTTGAGCACTCCAGACTCGTAGTCACACCATTTTGTCACACCAGTGTGACTATTAGTAATTTACTTTCCACTTTAAACAAGATCGCACTTTACTAATAAAATCATAATTATTGAGTGTTGTGAAGCACTAGATAAAATAGGCGATATATGTAAAAGGCTGTAAATACTCGTAAATACTTCATGGTAAGTCGAAATCCTTTATTTGACATGTGTCTATTCAATTGTTTGTCCGGTGGTTTACAATATCATACTTGAATTTTCTGCGTATCAGTAATAGTATTTTATGCGTAATCATACTTATAATGAGTACTAATGATTTTAAAATAATTAAAAGAAAAGGTGGTGAAGTGCTTTTAAGCCATGGACACCAATATTACAAAGAAAAAGTGTATGCAAATGATAGTGTAATATGGTTTAGTAGCCGGCGCCGAAAATCAAAATGTGTGGGGTCTATCACTGTCAAAGTAAGTAGACTTTAATGATAATTATATCTGTTAGATAACTTGGATTGGAGCTCAAACATACTTAAATTTAAAGTTAGATATATATTTATATAATAAGTTTTACTATTTCTTGTCCTATCTTATTTATTATCCCCATTAAGGAATCATTTCTGGGATAAAAACTATCCAATCTTCATCCTCTGGGCTCAAAATATCTCCAAACCTAAATCAGTTCAGAGGTTTAGGCGTGAAAATGCAACAGACAGACTTAAAGTTATTTTCGCTTTATAATATTAGTATGGATTACTTTATGGATTTTGTCTTATCGGTCTAATAATGTATTGTCTTTTGCTTTAGGATGGCCAAACTATAAAACAGGTAAACCATAGCGGTGAGTGTGAGCCCGATCAAATCAAAAACGATTTAGCAATAGCGATAGTTGATATGAAGGAGGAGGCCGGTATTTCAGCAGATTCCATGCCTGTTATTTACAAAAAGCATGTAAAACATTTATATGACCAAGGCATACATTTTGTCACCAAACTACCGTCGTTTCGCAATGTTAAGGGCGGCTTGTATTCTGCTAGGAAACGTAAATTGGAAATGAATAAAACCGTTTTTAAAGAGCTCAGCGAGGTTGAGGTTCCAGCACTATATAAAAACTTTATGGTGGCTGACTACCGTTACGAGAACAATCGAATGTTGGTGTTTTGTTCAGAAGAAGCAAAACAGCTACTTGGTGTAGTAAAGGAATATTTTGGCGACGGTACATTTAAAAGTGCAATTCAATTATTTATTATTCACGGTGATTTGGGAAGTTCCTCAGGAACAATTAATGTCGTACCGCTTGTTTTCGCCCTGATGAGTGACAAAAAAGAAGAGTCGTATTCGGCTCTGTTTGACATTTTGCAGTCTCTGTTTCCGGAATGGAAACCTGTTAAGTTCCACCAAGACTTCGAGTCAGCAACTTCAAATGCACTCAAATTGTTTTTTCCTGGTCTTGAAATCAAAAAGTGCTATTACCATTTTACTAACAGTTTATGGAGGAAAGCAAAGTCTATAGGCATAAAAAAAAAGCTTTACCGCCGCATCGTAGGTCTGTGCACTGCTCTTCCACTTTTACCCGAGAGCCGAATAAGAGAGGGTTGGCGTTATATACAGTCGCAATGCAATGATTTTGATAACAAGAAAATTAACGCCTTTATGGCTTACATGACGAATACCTGGCTTAAAAATGACACCTGTATAAGGGAGTGGAGTGTCAGCAATGAGCGACATAGAACAAACAATGTGGCAGAAAGTTACAATTCTATAATAAATAAAAGTATAAACAAAAATTATGTCACTATCAATAAATTGTTAAAAGTTATACACGATGATATAACTATTACAAACATTAAAATTGCAAACTTAAGTAAAGGGGAACCAAGTGAACGAAGAAAGCTAGAAAAGGAAAAAGACCAAATTATTATTTCTGCTCAGATGCAACTTCTACATAATGAAATAAGTGTCGGTCACTTTTTGGAGATATTGAGATAGATTGGATAATCGAAAATCTTAACGAGTTCAGTTCATTATTAGATTAAATTACAATTTCTTAAGTACATACGTGTTTTATTTTATTTTAACAGAATGCCAAACTGATTAATGATTGCCGACTAATCAATATAAGTTATAAAATATGCTTGATCATTTGCACATTAAATTTCCCGCACTAGTAGTGTGACCACCAGTCTCATGTTTTCGTAACTTACTAATGGTCAACCAAACAGTGTGACCACGAGGAAAGTAAATTACTAATAGTCACACTGGTGTGACAAAATGGTGTGACTACGAGTCTGGAGTGGGTTTGAGCCTTTTCGCTACACTACGTCATTCTGGCAGCTATGCAATTCATAACTTGTCTCGATTAGCCTCACGAATGTATCCCCAGTATAGTTTGACCCCGAGGTTGGTAACAACTATGCCTAGTCGGAGATCAAAATAATATTATTTTATCTGAAGAATGGCCGGTTAGCTTCGTGAATAGCCACAAATAAACACACTACACGTCTGTCTCGGAGGGCTCATGCTATGCGAACTTAGAACTTAATGCAAATCCAGTTTCTTATTGAAAACAGTGCCACCTTCTTGATAGCTGGCGAACTCTCTGAAGCTCTAGCGATTGCTAGGCTAGGCTGTCAAGGTATTTCAAAATTCGCCGTATTGTCACAAGGCATCAGTAGCCTAGGGGTACAGACGGTGGTATTTGGAATCGATGATCCGGGGTTCAAATCCTACGACCGACGCACTTTTTGTATGTTTTGTACATTCAAAGAAAAGTTGTAACTACCGCAGAAGAGATGGCGCCTGTATACGCAAGCATTAAATGCCTTCTCAATTTGGTCGAGTTGCCTGTCTATCTCAGCATGTATATTGTAGTCTTTGGGAGGGCTATTCAGCCGGTACTGAGATATATTCCCGCCACAAAGTACTTTGTTATATACTGAAATAGAGAACAATCTCTGGGCCTAAAAACGGTAACCCTGTAATTGATGACATTTGATGCTCCATCTGATATTTTTATTTGAAGACTCCACTTAAATGTTAAAACATGCAAAAAGTGCGTCGGCCGCTGGGATTGATCCAGGGCTCATCGACTCCAATATACCGCCGTCTGTACCCCTAGGCTACTGATGTCTTTTGACAATACGGTGAATTTCGAAATACCTTGACGGCGCGTTTGATCACCATAGAAACAAGGCCATTATTGACCCCGCCGTCGCCGTCGTCACAATATAGTTAAAGAAAATTAATAACTTATACAAGTATTTTAGTTTTGAAATTATTTATTGATATTATTAGTACAATTAATTATTCTCCGATTTTTAGTAGGTGCCGCGTGCTTCCATCTATTATTTGTATTTTACATCTATGAAATATTATGTGACTAAATTGGAAATCACCAGATATTCATTGTAGGCCCCTATACTTAATGACCTTCTTTATTTAGTAAACTTATTATGCTGTCATTACCGTCCACCTAGTACTAAGATTGGCCGCCTTGATTCCCGCGCGACGGTAAATTTATACTAGTTTTGAATAATTATTTATAAATATAAATTTTGACTAAAGTTATATTTTTTGGACTGGATCTTGTTGGTACAAGCATGAACTTTAATGTTGTGTAAGATTCAATACACAAATAATTCAACAATAATGAGAAAATCCTTGAGTTTTCAGTAAGATTTTGTTGACAAATATGGTGTAATTGAGAACAGTTTACATATATATACGTGCAGAATAAGGAAAATTCGAGGCGGCTAGGCGCAATGGCAACATATAACGCTATTGAAAATAGAATAAAACAAGTAGGTTCTCATATAACATCATGGAGTATTAGGGGCTCAAACTTATGACTCTGCGCTCTCTTCAGAAAACTACTGTCGGTAATCGGGTATTTTCGGTTAAAGTATTCATTTCTTCGTAAATTGGAGGCGGCTAGGACCAATATGAGGAGTTTACCTATGCAAATAAGTAACCAGGATCTAAAAAAAGGTTTCCGTTTCTTAGAATTACAACGTCAAAAATCCGTCATTCTCGCTTATTCCTGACCAAAAAACGAGCGCCCTCTTAATGCTCAGTGAGAGGTAGAGAAGACCATGAACCTACGGCGCGTTAAGAGTGTTAAGACTGCAAAACATACCAACAAAATATATAAGAATAATCCGAACTATGTATAATAACTCTGCAGCTAAAATACGTACGGAGAGAGAAGAATTTAATATACAAAAGGGTGTGAAACAAGGAGATCCTGTATCTCCAAAATTGATTATTTCTTTAGAAATATTCAACACCTTGAACATTTATTTAGAAAACTATACTGGGAGTCGTTCAGCCTTAATGTTAATGGTGAGAAGTTGACACACCTGAGATATGCGGATGATTTTATACTACTGAGTGATAACCCGCAGAATCTAATATAATGCTACAACAACTAGCAAACGGCAGCAGGGAAGAAGGATTAACAACGAACACTGGAAAAACTAAATAAATGAAAAACAGCATAAAGAAAGAAATATATGTAGACGGAAATCCTATACAATATGTCGAACATTATACATTCGAAGATTCGGGTTATACAGGCACTTATCTGCATATAAGAAGGTCAATAATAGCTGTGATATCAAAACTTGTTCCACTAGAGAAGTAAAACATAAAGTCAAAGCATGGCTAAGCACCTTGAATTATAGAGAAACAGAAGAAACATTATCACAACAATATATATAATCACACCCGCACACCAACGCGATCACGTACACGTACTCACTCATACTCAAATGCAAAATTTAACAAACATATAACGTTAATGTCTAGAATACATACAATTACTTACTATCATTATTTTGTTGATCACTTCAGATATTTGTAACTACTCGTAAAAATGTAATGTTAAATTCTTTTTCACGCCACTGCTCGGAAATATGGCCAAAGATGGATTGAAATAAGAGTAGAAAGTAGTTCTTAGTAGTACAATTCAAAAACAGTCAAACAATGTAGATTTGCAAAGTAAAATGTAGTGTTTAGCGGCGTTTTTTACTTTCTACTCTGCTATTGGTCGATTATTTTTGAGTGGTTGGTCATTGTAATAGTGGTTGTTCAGTTTGAACAGCTCTTCGACCAATCACAGGGCGTCGAGCGGGAGGAGCGGCGCCGCCGCGCCGGCGAGTGGTGCCGCGCTTCTTTTGTTTTTTGATTAGTATTATCGTTTGTTAGTAAGTAAACTAAATATATTATAGTATTATGTTTTAGTGGGAACTGTCGAGGAGCTAAATGCATGTTTATTTGTAATCTAGCTTGTAAGTAACTATTATGTACATTTAACTCTGTTTGTTCTCCAATAAATAAAATAAAATAAAATAAAATAAAATTATGATCTTCAATTAGGAACTTAATTTTGATTTAAAATTATGATTATTTGCAATTTCCTCGCAGTAGACGTGAAAAGCACGTGTTAAGCCTCGGCCGAAAGTGCAATAGCTGGACTCGTACTTTCGAGGGCCTCCGCTACGCGTCGGCCCTCGAACTGACTCGTCCATCTATTGCTTACTTTCTAAGCCTCTACAACAATGTACAGTCGCCATCACATACATCGGAGCAAACACAAGCACGTCACAAACATCGGAACACACCTCTATTTTCAAGGCATTAGGGTGCATGTGAGGATATTTTTGAACACCTATTGTGTACCTATGTATGTGATGGCGACTGTACTAAAGCGCGTAGCGATAGAATAACGGGCAATCAAATGTTAAGTGTCATCCTGCGAGACAGGCATAGCCTAGTGCTGGTGGCACGGGTCATCTAATCTCGTTAATCTTAAGCCATAATAACAGAGTGTTCGGTAACTAGTATGTCACAGAAACCATGTTTTGTTTAAATTTGTGTCACTGTATAAATAAACTACTTCAACAATGTTTGAATACATATCTTGGACAAGTAATATTCACCCCAGGATCTAACACAAAAATAATTTGATACCAGAATCGGAAATTATTGGAAAAGATACCTATCTAACTCTCTAAAAGAAATAGTGTAAAACTCCCGAATACCAACCAATCTTAGAGCGAAGGTGTTTAACACTTGTTATGATAGAAAATAAAGTGCCTCTAAAATTAGAGGGTTGCCCTCAATTTCCCTGGGATGCCATTATCAGATCCTGACTTGGTGACAATCGGACCACCTCGGCAGTATACTCTTTCGATTAAACAAATAATTTTGGAAATCCGTCCACAATTGACGAAGAAATCGGCGAACATAAATTTAAAATATGAAAAAAAAATACATAGAGTGGAACATATAACCTCCTCCTTTTTTGAAGTCGGTTAAAAATACAATCGCTCTCGATACAATACGATTGCGTCGTAAATAGTTGGTACGCATAATTTCGACATCGAAATATAAAGTCGGCTTATAAGACTTGAACAAGGTAGGTTTGAAATAAATAAGTAGTAGGGGCAATCTTACACAAATTGACAAGCCTCAATATATTAATAAATATTAAGGGACAATCTTAAACAAATCGAGCTAGTCCCATAGTAAGCTCAATAAGGCTTGTGTTATGGTTACATAGATAGACGAAGATATATTTAATAGCGTCCAGGGTCAGACATTAAAATGATAAATTCTTGTTTTGACCAATACACACTACACAGTGACCGCTGTAGTGACAGGTATGGAATATTCAGTCGACGATGTGGTATTTTATTTGAAAGCCTTGTGTGACGTCGCTGCATGCGTTCGGAAATTAAACGGTTCCGTTTTGCGTAAACATTCTCTCCGCCCTTGAAAGCTTGCAAAGCTATCAAGATTCTGCGGTATTTAGTGACGGGAGTAGGCAGATGCGATTGATGGCTCAACGAACAATGTCTCGAGCTGTGGAGATGTTGGCTACTCGAGGGATACCATCTTGGCCTGGGAAGAGTTTTTAAATTCTACGGAGACGCCAATTCAGTGGCCGTGTGAGATCCTCCTCCAGGAAGACGAGATCGTTCGGTTTGAGGTCCTCGCATTTGAGCTTCCACTTCGTCCGTTGCTGCAGTTTAGGGACGTACTCGGAACCCCAGCACTTCCAAAAGTGTTGGCGGATGTGCTCGAGACGCTAAAATCTATCGAGACGATCAATGCTGCTTGCAAGCGCAACTAAGCGCGACAGTAACCGATGCCCTCCACTGCCAAATATGGCAACACGTTTATTGGACCGACTCGAGTGTTGTTTTAGCATGGCTAAATACTACTTTGAACGAATTGAAAACGTTCGTAGCAAATAGGGTTAGTGTGATAGATAGGTGAACTCACAGTTGTATCTTCCTGGCTCGATGTTCCTTTGAAAACCCAGCCGACCTTCTATCCCGTGGTGTAAGTAGAACCTTGGTGACTGCAGAGTGCAGAGCTTGGTGGCAAGGCCCTAATTTCTTACAAGGCCCTGAGTTGACTTGGCCTACACTAAACTCTGGCTCCAATTAAGTGCCGCAGGAGTTGCCAGAACTGAAAGTTCTCTCAGTTACGGTTACAGAGCCTATAATTCAATTTCAAAACTTTTCAAAGCTCTGTCGCTTAGCATCTGTGCTTTAGCCTTTGTTTACAGGTTCATCGATGATTGTAGATACCCCAACAACAAAAAGGTACACTGGTCCTTTCCTTATTTATGAGCTTAACAAATCATACCTGATTCTAGTCAAATTCTCCCAAAATGAGCCGTTTAGCAATGAGACACAATTATTAAAAAAACTGACAAGCCTCTCATTACGAAATCAAACAGATTCAGATTCATTTATTCACAAAATAAGATTACATTGTAAATTTCATGTAAATTTACAAGAATCCCTCTATTGTGATCGTCAAGAACATTGAATAAAGAATAATATAACATTATTTATTTATTTATCGTATGGTGGTTACACACTGGTACATATATGTATTCGTATCGATGTCGCTGATAGAGTTCTAGTGTGCGCTGCGAGGTTCAGAAGGAACAGTGCAGCTGCCGAGTTTGTTGTTCAAGTCAAGTGCCATTGAAATGGCACTTGACTTGAACAACATGGCGATAGCAACTGTCCTCATAAATATTTTAGGCTTCGAATAATGGTACAAAAGCGTAACCCTTTTCCAGGCAGAGGCGTTATATCGACCAACTGCTTGTCAAACATATATCTTAAGGTGGTTCGATTGCCATACAAAACGTTATTTGACATTCGCAGGCCGACGGCGTGATATTTTAAGAAACTTATGTAACAAACATTCATAAATTGGCTTCCCATTTGCGCCAAATTCCCCCTTTCCTAGAATAAACTTGTATAAACTAGATTAATTTGAGAAATTGGTTTGTCACGTGATATTTTGGGAAAACTAGTTTTCTCAAATTAATCTAGTTTATACAAGTTTATTCTAGGAAAGGGGGAATTTGGCGCAAATGGGAAGCCAATTGATAAAAGTCTGATACATTAGTTTCTTAAAATATCACGCCGTTAGCCTGTGAATGTCAAATAACGCTTTGTATGGCAATCGAACCACCTTAATGTCAATCAATAAGACTGACATCCAATTGTCATTTTCCAACTGCTGGCCTGGAAAAGGGTTAATAACCTGAAAATAAAACACTTATTAAGTTATATACCTTATTCAAAGCCTACGCAGACATCTGCCTGGCGGTAGGTTACGCAATGATTAGCTGCTTAGTATTTATTGTTACTTATTATGTGGATCATTGCTAATTAAGGCGCCGTAGTTTCATGGTCTTCTCTCCCTCTCACTGAGCATAAGTGTGAGCGAGATGGAAGTGCGTGTTCAAAAGCGCCGATAATTATCATGTTTCTTCGGAATATTTCAGAAAACGAGGTAAATTTTTAAGAAATTTAAGTAAGCAAGAAAATAAAGTTATTATTCATTACTTTATGAAGAAGATTATAAAATTTCATTTTTTTCTGATAAAAATGGAGCAGTAAAATGGTTACTAATGAAATAATAGGGGTCACTTTTGTTTTTTTTTTACTCATCTTTCTTTTGTTAAATGGAATTCTACGAAAACTATATTACTTATCATACCTTGCAGATTATGATATATTTTTATGATTACTAAACAAATCATTTTCACGAAAATTTCAAAGTTGGAGCCTTAAGTTAATGTATGATTAATTAATTTAAGGTCCAATGAGGATAGGGATATATAGTTTAGGCTTCGAATAAGGTATTTCGGTTAATAAAGTGTTGTTTTATTTTTAGGTAAAACACTATCGCTTCAAGCCTCACAACGGTCTAGTAAAGTTAATTTAAACGACATGGATACTCTATTTTCGTTATGTGAAAATGAAATAGTAAAGCAATTGTTGAAAAATAACCCAAGGCATAGACTTATTGTTTCATTATCGTTAGCGACCAAAGACGTGATTGAGAGTGAAATACCAAGCATGCTGCAAACAAGTCTAATTAGAAAAATTTTGAGGACACTGAGTGAAAAGGAAACTAAGAAGAATTTATTAGATCAATGCTATGCAGAAAGCATTCAGCATCCGGAATGCAGATTTAGAGTTTCACTTGGAGAACTTTGGACCCTTCCTTGTGAGGATGAATGGTTATGTGATGACTGTAATAAGCCTTTATATAATATTGTATGGGAATAAATACGTATTTTTTACAAAAAAAAAAAATATTTTAAAACGTATAAGTACATCAGCCTGGGGGCACGGTAGCGGGCGTGCTTCTAGATGTAGAATTTATAGATCGTGGCTGGTAGTTGTACGTTACGCCGTGTGGAGTAGGAAGCTTGGCGCTCCTTATGATCTGATATATTTTTAACGCTGAAAGCTATATGAGCTAGGGAGTCTTGGCAGTCACTTTATATGTAATATTTTTGGTGGAATTAATAATATCCCTTAAAAGAAAAAAAACCAACCAGTTATGATAACTTTAAAGTACTTTATTAAAGCAATACCTGTGGCGGCGCGTGAGAATTTTCACTGGACAACCCGAAGCCAAACAAAGGGCTGTTTTTTAAACGACTTCAAAAAAAGGAGGAGGTTCTGAATTCGGATGTTTTTTTTTTTTTTTTTTTTTTTTAATGTTTGTTACCTCAGAACTCCGTCATTTATGAACCGATTCGTACAATTCTTTTTTTAACTGAAAGTATAAGCTTCCAGATTGGTCTCACTCCCATTGTTTCCAAAACCCCAGTTGGATGATGGGAACCATGAGGAATTGAGGGAACTCCTTAAATATATTAGGCACGCGTGTAGTAATTTCGGTATTTTCTATTATAACTCGTGTATTTACACCCGGAAATCATAAATTTGGTGAAGTGGAAGTGATGATGAAGACCACAGATGGCTTGTGGTTTGTGTGATGTCTCAATGATGTACTTCAAACTATATAAGTACGTCACAGATTCTGATATTATTCCGTTGAAATAGCAAACAATGAAGTGCCAAAGGTAATTCTGAGATCCTTGAGGAATCGACGGAAGTCCTCAAATATTATCGGCCCACATACAGCGATTTGGTTTATTGGTCTTAAAATCAACGCTTTTGTTCTCGGAAATCAGTTCATGTGGTAAATTGGAAAAAAAATGTGGAAATGTTAATGTGGCTTGGCGGAGTACTGAATTGAAGCATAAGTACCTACTACAAAGCTAGCTATATATTGTGTTGAGGCGACTGTTTGTCTTCTAAATATAAATAAAATGGTTTTAAGGCGCTCTTATTAGACGATATTTAGGTATTTGCGGAGGTGAGGCAGACGGAGCGGGAGACGCGCGTCCCGCGCACCCCGCTAACGGCCTTATTCTGTTGGCATCCGTATTCGGCTCGTTTTTGCGGATCATACGATCAAATTTTTGTCTTCTTGAATAATTGTTTTATTTTTCAAATCTTGGTTGATTTGTGTAAGATTGTCCCCAAATATTTATTGTTTATTTATTTATTTAAATCTATTTTTTTAAAGAAAATAAGAAATAATAGGTAGTTACAGTTCTTAAGTACATCGTAGTATGATGACATCAATTATGGACACTTACTTTCCAAAGATATGTTAGTACAGATTTCTTCATCATCAATCCACCTATCGTTTTCCCAGTTCCTATGTGGGTGCTTCCGTTTTCCAAATACGTAGAACTGATAAAATAATAGTACATCTTCACTTCCTAAGGGTGAACGTCACCAATTATGGATTGTACTAATATATTACAGGTTTTTTAAACCGAAATAAAATCGATTACTTCTAGGTAAAGTTATAGCGCCGGTTAACACCCGCATAAGAAACCATCAAAAATAATAAACAAATAGCTATGTTCATCTATTTATCTCCTGGCAAATTATATTATTAGATTATTACCATGTATGTCTTTCCCGCTCACGGGACAATGATGTCCCGGACCTTTGGGAGGCATGCGTGGGGCTAGGTACCTACAAAGTACCAACGGCGCCAACACGTAGAGGCCCTTTTGACAATTTAATGAAATGCAAGGAGTATTATTACCATAATTATTACCTTTGTTACATAAGTATGACTGACTGATCAAAAACTGGATAATTAGACCACTGTTAGTCAGAAGAGCATTTTATTATACAGGGTGGTTATTTTAAGACCAGCAAGTTCTTCAGTACATGACTATGTCTATAAAAAAATGTAATTTGACCAAACATCATATAAAAATAACAAATTCAATTTGTCTCTTAAATACCTAAAAGTGTTATGTCACTGCGCTCGCGCGGCGCGTGCTGCCTACCATGCTACCTCGACCAGCGGCCACACCGCGATGGACCTTGATACTCTCAACAAGCCAACAAGATTGGACTTATACTTGGCTCTATACTCCAGGCAAAATACGGTTTCGAAAATCATTAATTTATAATAGCGTTTTTTTGTATATTTCATTTTTAATCGTTATTCTAAGATGCTTTACACAAGAATCCAACAAATTTTCCAACCGGAAGTAATTATATAAATATAAATTAAGCTTTAATTGTCTTTTTTTGTTTGATTTATATTGAATTTTTTAAAGCAAATGTAAATTTAGGTAAAAGCCTCCTCGACCTCATGCCATTTTTTTCGGTCTTTAGCCAACTGCATCCAGCTAGGTCCGGCGACCTCAGTTATGTCATTGGTCCAACGTCTTCGTCGTCTACCTTTCCTTCTTTTGCCTTTCGGCCCTGACCAGTTTGTTGCTTCCAGTGCCCTTCTTTTCTCCTAATATCTGGCAATATATGGCTTTTACCCGAATGGGGTCCATATAAGAAAGAAAAAATGGCATAAATCTTTTAGATTTAGTAAATATGTACTAACACAAACAATATGGAATAAATAAAGCTTAAATAAATATATATATATAAACTAGCTGTTGCCCGCGACTTCGTCCACGTATAACATGTTATCGTCTAAATGTTTGTTTAAGAAATTTAAATGTTTGTTTAATAAAAAGAAACATTGAAATTAGTTTTGTACAGTCAGCATCAGATAGTTAGTAGCAGCCTAGGTAACCAAATATATCGCAACACGTCTTTGTTAATATAGGTGTAAGGATGTGTTACGATATATTTGGCTACTTTGGCTGCTACTAACTATATGACGCTGACTGTACCTAGTCTTTAAGTAAACAGTCTAAAACCGAAGAAACAAATCTCTCTTTATTTCAAAATGTCTTGCTCTCTATACAAACTTAGAACCCTCTTTGAACTCTCATAGTAAATAGTCTGAAACCGAAGTTACAAATTTCTAACTTTAAAAATGTCTTGCTCTCTATACATAATTCGAACCCCCTTTTAACCTTCTTAAGTGATTAATAATTAAAAAAACCGAAGTTACAAATCCCTTACTTTAAAAATGTCTTGCTCTCCATACAAACTAGAAGAACTGTATATCCTAGAAGTAGGTATTTTTGTCAAGACCAATCCAAGCATGTTCAGTAACGTTTCAGAAGGCCGCAGTATTCCGACACGTAAACAATACAAAAAAAAATTGAAAACTTTGCAGGGTAGCAACAACACAGCGCTAATCAGAGGTGGAATCTTGGGAATGGCACCAAACATTTTCAATAAAATTCCAGACTGAATTAAACACTGGATATTAATAAATTTAAAAGACAATTGACTTCAGATTCAGATTTGTTTATTATCATAATTTTACAATTGAAATCATAGTACAATGAATATACAGATAAAAATGAACTTGTCAGTTACAATAAAATACAATAGATTTGTACAGTTGTGTACAGAATTGTTATTATTTGTAAATAGTTTAATAATACTTATACTCATAGCATAATGCTATTACATAAAATAGAGAAAGAAAACATAATACAAATATTAACGTCAAGCTTTTAAGATCTTGTTATTTAGTCATTTGAAAGAAATTCTTGTAAACTATACAGTGTTTTTTCAAGCAATAGTTGTTTTACATGGAAGCGAAATGAGTTGTCGTTCGTTATGGTTTTAAGGTTTGAAGGTAGCCGGTTAAAAAGTATTTGTCCTATTAACTTCGGAAGTTTTGTGCCTATTCTAAGTCTGGGCGAGGTTGTTTTGAAGTGGATACTTCTTTGCTCGCGTTCTTGTATAGGGGTACAGTTCAAAATGTATCACGTAACTTCCGGATTAACTTTTTGTAGAGAAGCCTTATCTGATTTCAAATAATTGTTTGTTACATGTTTTAATCCTTCTTTATTTGCTATTAGTTGTTAATCACAAAATGTTATTTAGTTTATGTGACGGGCATGAAAACTATGCTGAAATGACCGCCATTTTCAATGCCTCGCGAGTCAAACGAGCTACGTCAGTCAATGTTGCTATATATACCGATTTATCTGTGCTTATACAGATTTTAGTGAATTAATGCAGATATATATTTTACAGGGACAACCAACAAATAAGTATCCACTTAAACTTAATTAACGGTTGTATCTCGGACACAACCCGCTTCTTTTTAAGTTATTTGCATTTCTCATTGATCTCGAACTATTTTCACCTCTCCTTTGAAATTCATTTGGATAACGTTTAACATACATCAAAACTTCCAATATATAAGTTGAAACTGATGTTAAGATAATAAGTTTTCTTAAATGTTCGCGACACGTGTATCTGTCCTTTGTATAGGGAAGTACTCTAATTGCACGTTTCTGGATCTTTAGGATGCGCTCATAATCCGTACTGTTGCCCCAAAGCATTATCCCGTATGAAAGTTGAGAGTATATGTACGCATAATACAGCTCTATTAACTATTAAGCAACTTTCTGACACAAGTGGTCTTAACTGTCTTAGAGCATAGATCCCTCTTGCTAACTTACTGTATAATGTATCTATGTGATCTTTCCATGACATTATTGGATCAATCATTTCAATCAATAGATCAATATTTGATTGAAAAGTGTTATTATACCATTAAATATTACTTAAACGACCCTACGACATAACATGATTCCATTCAAGACATTCCTTAGTTATAATATTCTTTAGTTATAGTATTTTTTGAGAGTTTTTGACATGTATTTGAAGTATTTAACACCAATCACTGTATTGACATTTATTTTTTTATTTTTATAAATATATTAGCTGGCTGAAATATTTTGTAAACCTACATTGTGGGTAATGCACAGAAGTCTTATATTTTGTATACCAACAATACTTGTAAAAGTTGTTACCTATGTTTAACAAAATAAATTTAATTGAATTGAAAGTACTTAATTTGTATTCTAATAAGTAATCTTTATGCAAAAATTTAAGTCTCTAGCTCTAAAAATAAAGTTTCCCCCATACAAACTTTGCACCCCTATTTACCCCCTTTAGCGGTGGAATTTCCAAAAATCCTTCTTAGCGTTGCCTACGTTGTAAAAGGTAGTTCTGGTGTAAATTTCAACTCTCTAGTCTTAGTAGTTTCGGCTGTGCGTTGATGAGTGAGTGAGTGAGTGAGTCATATCAATAACTCCATACCGACAAAAGGTATGTTCACTTAGATAACGTCACATTTATTTGCTTTAGTGGGCTTATTTTAAAGGGGCGTGGCGGGGGAGGCTTTCTTGGTTGTTATTTGGAGAAACAGCGGTGGCAGAGTGAGTGCGAGATGTGAAACGGCATACTTTAGTGTTTTGTGATGGGTATCATGTGCACAAACAGCTGGCAAAGTTTTGCAGCTGTATAGGGGAACACCCTGTAGTACTTTGTACCCGACTGCCTCAGAAGGAAGTTTATGTTTTTCGAGCGTATGTATCATCATATCAGCCGAAAGACGTCCACTGCTGGACATAGGTCTCCCCCAAGTGCAAAGAGTGCCACAATAGCCGGTCCTGCGCCACCCGCATCCAGCGGACTCCCGCGACCTTTACCAGGTCATTAGTCCACCTTGTGGGGGGCCTAACCACGCCGCGCCTTCCGGTATGTGGTTGCCACTCGAGAACCTTTCCGCCCCAACGGCCATCGGTTCTACGTGCAATGTACCCCGTCCACTGATACTTAAGTTTAGCGATTCGGAGGGCTATATCGGTTACCGTGGTTCTGCTGCGGATAGCCTCATTTCTGATGCGATCGCACAGAGAAACTCCCAGCATAGCCATCTCTATCGCCCTTTGAGTGACTTTGAGCCTTCTTATGAGGCCTATAGTAAGCGACCACGTTTCCGTTCCATATGTCATCACTGGCAACACACACTGGTCAAAGACTCTCGTCTTGAGACACTGCGGAATATTGGACGAAAAGATGTGCCGTAGCGTATGTATGCATGTATGTCTATAACGAAGATGAGGAAGGGCCGTGGCCTGCTGCTGGTGGAGTGGCAGGGTCTTTTTCCGCACTCGTTTTTAACAGAATCTACTAAACAGCAAGTAAATATACTTCAGTTCACCAACTCGTTTAGGACTTTAGTCTAGGTAGTCGCTATCCGGCGCAATAGCCCTAAATGCTTTTGATATATTTCTGTATGAATAAATAAATCTATTATTCGTACAGTCCATAATTGGTACCATTACCCCCCCAACCATGTGCTCGTGTCCGAATCCGATTTACACCCGACTACTTACTACCTAACAGTTCTAAATACGTATTCAGGATAACTGAAGATTTTTATTGACATCTTGTCAATATGCTCCAGCTACCTATTAATACGTTTTAGGTGCGGATGTAGAAACGCTTTAATGTAGTAAATATCGCATACCTTATATTTGTTATTCTATCATTTCGAATGTGTTCTCCAGCATGTATTAGCGTTTCCTATTCCTTTATATATTTTTATTTACCTTGATAACTCGAAATAATTGCTGCAAAAAGGCGTATTTGCGTGCCAGGTAAACATTCACAGGTCCGTCGTCGGCAGTGGCCACGGGCGTACTAAATTGTACTCGCCACCGCGCATGCACGACGCGGACACCCGGTTTTTCAGACAAATGACCAAATGTATTGAATTATCAAACATATTGAAATTCTAAGAAGCCGGTAGATAGATCTACCAAAAAGCTACCTATCACAACAAATTTCATTGTAATATTCCAAATAACTTTTGAGATATTTCGAGTTTGGTGGTAAAAAAGCACTGTTTTGAAAGGCAAAATCTATCGAGGTTTTTGTAAGGAATCGTGATTTTACGAAGTACGAACATAGCCAATGAACTGAAGATATACATATCAAAAATTTGGATCTCTAGCAATAGTACAAGTATACTAATAATCGGTTTGGAAAAGGCACTTTTTCGATGCGCAGCTGCATACAGCGCCTTAAATTCGGTGGTCTCTCTCTATCACTTTGACATTTGTGGTCGTAAGAAAGGGACAAAGCAAATTTTATTTATAAGAGGTATTTTAAGTTTTATGAATAACGGAGTTAGTATCCAATAATCTTGGAACCTTGCTAACCTACATAACACCTACCTAAAATTTCGTAGCCAAAATGGCAACGGAACCCATAGGTTCGTCGGTCTGTCCATATGGCACAGACATTTTACTCAAAAACTATGAGGTGAAGGTAGTTACGTATATGAATGAAATTGGCATGTAGGTGTGTTTTATATGTTTTGTATCGTTGTAAAGTCAAATTACAAAAAAGTATTAGAAGAGCATAAGTATGTAGGTACCTAACTAAAATAATTTACTTGAAAAACATAGTTTAAACCGACTTCAATTCAGTACCTACTTCGCCAAACCACATGTAAAGGGTCTAGCAGGCTAACCTAACAAGAGTGGCCCCCAAGTGTAAGTAAGTAAAGTGTAAGTATAAGTAGTGTCTCCACGAGAAGTGGCAAAAATATTAAGCGAAAAAAAAAACTTTTTTTTTTCATCCAAGTTCAAGGATATGAATTGTAAAAATATGCATTATGATATTATGAACCCCATTTTATGCTCCTTAATTCTGAATTTATTTGGTTACTCTCGCTTGCTTGGTTTATCTAAAATAACAGATTAAAGATTACCTTGATTTTTTGACATTTTCGTGAATAAGTCTGAAAAAAAAGAAGATCGAAGGCTGATATTACGCATACAGTGTTCTTAGGTCCTGCCACTACTGCACCTCCAATTACAACCAAATCCCTTGCGGGGGCCACTCTTGTTAGCTTAGCCTGCTAGACCCTTTCCACGTTTTCCTTTCCAAGTTACCACATGAACTGCTTTCCGAGAGCAATGCGTTTATTATTACGGAAAAACCCCGCAGTTTTGGGATCCAGGTGACATGTCCAGTAGCATACAAAAAATTGGCGCAGGTATCCGAAAGTTAAGTATGTATTTGTTCGACGGAATCCTCTAACGTTCACGTTCACGCACTACTATCTATCACCCTTCGTTGCGCGTGGTCCGTCATCCCGATGGCCAGTTATAATTATATTTCTTTCGGACAATAAATGTAATACATATGCATTATTTTTAATGAATACTAATCAGCAAACGAAGATTTAAATAGGTGACAAAGATCACGACTATAGTTGCATTAAGCATTTTATTTCATGGTGCCTTTTGAATACAGGCGTTGATTTGTTTTTTTCTTCTGAGCCGTTTTTTTTTTGAGCGATATTTTTCCATTATTTTCGTGAGTTTTTTTTATTCTGGTGATTAATGTTTACTAAGTATTGTTATTTTGAGCCGACTTTTATTGCTAATTGGTATGTTTTACAGTAAGCATTCTGATTATTTCTAAATGTGTTGTACATTCAGCAATCTTGCGTTAAATATTATAAAACCGTAACATAAATCCACGTTTCTGCATTCAGACAAAAATATAGACTTAGGTACTTAGTAAAAAAAAAAAAAATTTATTCGTGTAATAATGATGATATTGATACGCAGAGTTACAGGCGTTCATAGGCTGCCGTGACAGATTTTAGCAGGCGAGCCGTACCTTTTTTACCACAATGCATTCTTAAATATCATCATGAAACTCACAATGAACTACTCTTAGTGTACAACATTTTTAGTGAACATTGTTTGACGATTATTTATTAACAACCTTGGTACACAATATAATCTAACTAACTAAGCTCAATAAATGAGCGACCACACCAGTGAGTATTTAAACAATTTGCAATTACCGGACTAGACTAGAACGCTTTTTTAACCAATTAAAAAAAAAGGACAAGGTTCTCAATTCAGCTGTATGTTTTTTTTAATGTTTGTTACCTCAGCAATCCGTCAATTATGAACCGATTCGTACAATAATGTTTTTAATTGAAAGGATATGCTCTGAGATTGGTCCCATTAATACATAAATAAATAAATAAAATAAACAAATATTAGAGGACAAGTACTACACGCGTGCCTAATATGTTTGAGGAGTTCCCTCAATTCCTCATGGTTCTCATCATCCAACTAGAGTTTTGAAAACAATGGGACCAATCTGGAAGCCTGTATCTTATATATCCGTCATTTATGAACCTATTCGTACAATTCTTTTTTTAATTGAAAGGATATGCTCTAAGATTGGTCTCATTGTTTTTAAAACTCCACTTGGATGATGGGAACCATGAGGAATACAATTATGTTTTTATTTGAAAGTAGGTAAATGCTTCCAGGCTGGTCCTATGTTATCAAAACTCCAGTGAGATGATGGAAACGACGAGGAATCTAGGGAACTTCTCTAATGTAATTTAGGCACGCATGTAGTAATTTCAGTATTTTCTATTATGGCTTGTGTATTTTTGCTCATAAATCACAAAGTTGGTGAAGTGGAACTGATGATGAAGACCACAGATGACTTAGGAACTCGTACTTAAAACTGTGAAAGTACGTCACAGATTCTGATAGGATATCATTGAAATAGCAACTAATGAAGTGCCAAATGTGATTTGAGATCCCTGCCCACACATAGCGATATTTGATTCCACGATTCGAAAGCTAGATGGGGTATGGACACTATTTTGTGACATTTGAGCGATTATCTAACTTAGGTATTAAAAAAACCCACAAACTGTACATTAGTAGGTAGTACTTAGTCTATTTTTCCCACCAAAAAATGATTTATTAATTTAACTAAAAAGCTATCGGCTTACAAAATACAGCCATATTCCAAATGCCACTCATAAAATATGACACCTTATATATTTTTTATATGCCTGCGACATACAGACAGACAGTATGACGAAACTACTTATAAAGCTTATATTTTAACCATTTTAACTACGGAACCGTAGATGGTAGAATGGATTGGTGTAAATTTGTATTGAATCGTAGCGCGAAGTGGACGATCTTCGTTTATTTAATCTTTAATTTAACCATAGTGACAGATATTGCGGTGGATCATCGCGATCGCGCAGTTGACCGCTCGACGCGCTGTAGATCTGGCACTGCGCAGGACACTGGCGCATCAGACGTAAAAAAAATACGTTTGTCACTTTGCTAAGGGACTTTTTAGCTTGGCTGTGGGGTATAGTGTCGCTGTGGTTTTAAGTCATAAAAGTATAGTATACTAAGCAAGTGATAAAAAAATATTTAAGAATTTAAAAGTGTGTTTATAGTGTCAAAAACTAGTGTTAATAGTTGAAAGCGACGGAACAAAAATAAGTAAGTACGAATTGATTAAACAGCATTTTTTTGTTTAAAAAGATTTAAAAAAAAAATTGCACGCAAAACATTTAAGTACATCCACGTTAATTTAACACAAAACAAAAATATTTCATAAAACTATTTGTTTTGTTAAGGAGTGTTACATTAAGTGCATATACGTAAAGCATAATGATCGTGTTTTCCTTTTTTATGATGCGCTATAAAATTATTAGATTTTTCAAAGGCCTGAACTATAAAACAAACAAAAAAAAACATTTTTGGATATGTGTACCTTTAGGTATATTTTTTACAATGCACTTGCTCTGAATGTGCCCCTTTATATGGTTCAACATTTCCACGGGAAGTGGCCCATGCCAGCATGCTGCAGCACGGCGTCGCGGAAGGTGACCAGCCCGTTCGGGAATGGATTTCAGGCCAAAATTGCCCACTATGCGGGAATGAGATTTCGCGACAATTCAAATTTCACATTTTATGCAATTTTTTTTTATTTCCTCGCATGATGAATTGTCTAATGCTGTATGATACACGTGCGGATAGGTAATTCGCAATTCGTGTCGATCAAAAACACTCCCTGACGGTCGTGTTTTTGGTCATCGCCACTCGTTGGGAATTACCTACTTTCCGCACTTGTATCATCAATAACTATTGCAATGCACTTGCTCTGAAAGTGCGCCTTTGTATGGTTCAACATAAACACGGAAAGTGCTCGATGCCTGCATGGCGGCGCAATGCAGGACCTGCCCGTGTAGGAATGAATTTCAGGCCAAAATTCCCGCACACTATGCGGGAATGAGATTGCGTGACAATTAAAATTTCACCTTTTATGCATTTTTTTTATTTCCTCGCATGATGCATTGTAAAATGTTGTATGATACACGTGCGGATAGGTAATTCCCAATTCGTGTCGATCAAAAACACTCCCCGGCGGTCGTGTTTTTTGGTGATCGCCACTCGTTGGGAATTACCTACTTTCCGCACTTGTATCATAAATAAATATTTCAGATTCTGATCTGACCACAACACAATTTCTTGAAATTTTCTCTACAGAAAAAAACCTAAATTGAACCTCAGCCAACTCTCACAACAAGTAGGGACTTGTTAACAATTAAAAAAATGCTGATAAGCTTTATATTTCTTTTGAAATACCGTTCGATTGAAGTGCCACATGTGGACTAAAAACGTTCTTTATTTTGCAGCCCGAAAAAAAAATTGTTATTTCATTGCAGAACCATAGTAGTTAGTTGGCTAACAAAAGATACCTATTACCTACTTCAAATTTAATTTAAATGCACTTAAAAGTTTTCGAGTTAAATGCCTGTGACATACGGACAGACGGTTATGGCGAAACTATAAGGGTTCTGTTTTTGCCATTTTGTCTATGGAACCCTAAAAAGACGTTACCTTGCAGGTGAAAATTAAAACTTTAGTCACTGCACTTATAATCTCCCATTTATAATAAAGAACTGTTTTTTTATGTGTAATGGATATATCATTTAAATAATTACTAATGGGTGCAAGCCTGAAATAAATTACTTATTTGAATTGAATTACCAAGACACAATTAAATACCAAAACAACAAATATCAAGCATTTGAAAAATGATAAATTAATTAGCCCCTGAAAAGTCGGAAAAATATGAATAACTGTTTATAATCTTTATTTTGGTTAATTTACATTTGCTCAATAGATATCTAATATTGAAGATAAATTATACAAAAAGACAATGCTTCATTAAAATCTATATAATTACTTCTGGGTGGAAAGTTTGTTGGATTCTTGAATAAAAACACAACACACAACACACTGGGTTTGTTAAAATACAATTTTGGTCACTACGTAAAACAAAGTAGCTTTTTAACTTTTAGGCCGTGAACTGTCATTTCATAGTGTCAGAGGGGTAATCACGTAACGTTCCTAACGCGCGTCGGTACAATTTAACTGTCAATCTTCCATATAAAAAGTGCCATTTAGACCAACCCGACGTTCGTACAATGCGTTACGTGATCGAAGACCTCCCCCAAAGAGTGCCAAAGTGACCGGTCCTGCGCCACCCGCATCCAGCGGACTCCCGCAACCTTTACCAGGTCATCAGCCCACCTACCCACGCCGCGCCTTCCGGTACGTGGTCACCACTCAAGAACCTTTCCGCCCCAACGGCCATCGGTTCTACGTGGAATCGGTTCTATGTATTATGATCCTTCTATTATGGAACTCTTGTAGAATCTATCATAGGTACGCGTGCCGAAAATCCCACTTCCTGACGTAAAATGTCTTACAGGTACTCACCACTGGCGGTAATATAAAAGCCTCAGATCGCATATTTATCGCCCTTGCTTCCGGCTCGGGCGTCAAATACCTGCGATCTGAGACATTCTTTGTTTTACCGCCCTGGGCACAGATTATATAATAGTCTCTGGCGGGGTAAGTAATGTACCTACTAACTGTTACCTCATACCTGGCCATAAAGTAGCAATTACCGCACGCTAGGAAAATCCTACTTTCTGGCCAGAGAGAGACGTAAAATTGTGTAGGTACTCACCACGGTCAGTAGTAAAGAAAGCCTCAGATCGCATATTTATCGCCCCAGCCTTCGGCTCGGGCGTCAAATACCGGCGATCTGAGACATTCTTTGTTTTACCGCCCTAGGTAAGTAATGTATGTACCTACTATTACGTCATACCTGGCCATAAAGTAGCAATTACCTAACGCTAGGAAAATCCACTCCCTCTTTTTGCGTCGGGGGTTAAAATATAGTATCAAATAGGTTATTGGCACAGTCATATTACTCATAATATTGTTTTAGAAATCCAAAAAGAAAAACAAAGAAGAACTCGGTTTAAAAGCGTCACAACAGATTTACGGGAAAGAGGTAGACACTGTGAGATGTAAGGTGACAAGCGAAAATATCAGCTGCATTCATTCAGCATACATTTAGTCCCACTGTTTCCTAATAGAGGCGCCACTGTAGTTAATTGTAGATTTAGTTTTGCGCCCTCTAGTTTGAGATAAGCAAAATCTTTGACAATGACACTCCGAAGTGACGTTTAGCTTACGTTAGTGTGCGTAAATGCACATCACAGTACCGTTTTGCATATTTTCGGACTACATTTTAAAAAGATGCACTAATCAGTGCAGATTGATTGCGATTCATAGGTAGTAAGCCTTTAGCCTTCCGCAGTTAGAAACACAGGTGGGTACTGTGGTCGATCACGTAACGCATTGTACGAACGTCGGGTAGGTCTAAATGTCACTTTTTATATCGAAAATTGACAGTTAAATTGTACCGAAGCGCTTTCGGAACGTTACGTGATTAGGATTACCCCTGTCACGGCTTTTGCGAAAAATTATGTGCAAACACGGAAATTACTTTAGTGCGCCATCTGTTGGCATCTGTAGGAATCTTTGGTGTTCATCCTTAAAGGGCTCATAAAATATAAACAATTTACTTTCAAAACAAAGTTTTAACCGACTTCAATTTAATACTCCGTCAAGCCACATTAACAGTTCCACATTTTTTTTCCAATTTACCACATGAACTGATTTCCGAGAACAAAAGCGTTGATTTTTAGACCAATAAACCAAATCGCTGTATGTGGGCTGATAATATTTGAGGACTTCCGTTGATTCCTCAAAGATCTCAGAATTACCTTTGGCACTTCATTGTTTGCTATTTCAACGGAATAATATCAGAATCTGTGACGTATACTTATATAGTTTGAAGTACATCATTGAGAAGTTCCACAAGCCATCTGTGGTCTTCATCATCACTTCCACTTCACCAAATTTATGATTTCCGGGTGTAAATACACGAGTTATAATAGAAAATACCGAAATTACTACACGCGTGCCTAATATATTTGAGGAGCTCCCTCAATTCCTCATGGTTCCCATCATCCAACTGGGGTTTTGGAAACAATGGGACCAATCTGGAAGCATATACTTTCAGTTAAAAAAAGAATTGTACGAATCGGTTCATAAATGACGGAGTTCTGAGGTAACACACATAAAAAAAAAAATCGAATTGAGAACCTCCTCCTTTTTTTTTTTTTTTTTTTAGGGTGACTCGAAATTTCGACACTACACGTTCTACTACACGGTGTTGCAATGCAACACGCTGCTTATTTATTTATTCGTCGCTCTTTTCTGGATATCAAGGATGGAAATGATTAGCTGGACGGAGAGAACGACAAACGAAGAGGTTTTAAGGATGGTAGATGAGAACAGATGTTTGCTAGGATGTATTAGAAATACATCCTAGCAAACATCTGTGTTTGTAAATAGTTGGGAGCACATTGCGGAAGATAGGATTAAGTGGCGAAGGGCTCTCACGGACGGACGCAAGAAACATGCCGGGGCCTGGTTTGACCTTCTCGAAGGTAAAAGAAGGAGAAGACAAATAAACACCCCGCCATTACCTAATGCACAATTCTCCTGCCACCTTTGCGGAACACAATGCCACTCCCGCATAGGACTACACAGCTATTTAAAAAATTGTTCTACTATGCATTTGCAAAGCGCTGCTTGAATCGTCTGATAAAGACGTAGAGGCCAATGATGATGATTAGAAATAGGAGAGGCAAGATGGTGGGCCACCTGATACGGCACGACAGTTTCTTCCTAAACATCCTGGAGAGTAAAATTGAAGGCAACAGAGGCAGAGGAAGGCCTTTTTTTTATTTTATTTTTTTTGTTTTTTTTTGTTTAGGGGGGTAAAATGCGTTACGCATACAACCCGGGTGCAGGGGGTGACCCGAGTGGTTATATGGGACTCCCGTATGGGCTAATGAGACCCACGGTGTACCCACTAAAAACCCCCCCACTTGCCACCTCGCCGCCTCGTGGCGAGGTCACGGGAACGCTTGCGCACACATCCGCAACCCCGCCGGCGGCAGCCGCCCACAAGCGGCTCCTTCGCGGATGCCCGGGGGCCCTCCACGTGAGGCACGCCAGATGTTTTGGCGCGCCTGCCTCCTCGATCTCCACCTGTTCAGTAGCGGACCCCCCTGAGTCCGCTACGAGGAGATCATGGGTGCGGAAGGTCCAGCACCCGGTGGCGGATCAGGTCTGTGGTTCCGCCACCTACCACGACTCGGCCGCAGAGGATAGGGAAAGCGGCGCACCGTAATACCGGCATTCCTCTTCCTCTGCGGTCCCACCAATGCCGCTTCAGCGGAACGGCCCCGCCAAGTTCGCAGGGGGTAGGGAGAGTGGCGCACCATTATACCAACACGCCTCTCCCCCTGCGATCCCACCTCGGCCGCAGAAGATAGCGCGTGAGTACTTCTTCTGCGGTCCCTCCACAACGCATCCTAAGCGGGCTTAGGCAAGCCCGCTAGGAGCGCCCTCCTCGGGCCAGCCGGCAGCCCAAACAGGCCGGCCCTGGGTGCCTCTTAGCTTCGCCGTGGGTGACCAGTCCACGGTTACTAAGCCCCCCGCCCCAACAAGGCGAGCACCCTCGGGGGGGGGGGGGGGGGGGGGCAGAGGAAGGCCTAGGCTAACATATTTTAGCTAAATAAAATTAAACAAAATGTTTAATGATTAAGTACTTAATATAGATTTGACGACCGCTTTAGCCTAGTTGGTAGTGCCTGCCTACGAAGCAAGAGGTCCTGGGTTCGAATCCCGGTAAGGGCATTTATTTGTGTGATGAGCACGAATATTTGTTCCTGAGTCATGGATGTTTTCTATGTATTTAAGTATGTATTTCTCTATATAAGTATCTATATCGTCGCCTAAGTAGTACCCATAGTACAAGCTTTGCTTAGTTTGGGACTAGGTTGATTTGTGTAAGATTGTCCGCAAATATTTATTTTTATTTATTTATAGATATTAACATAGCTATAAGTACACACTAACCATAAATATATGAGCCTAAGTTACTTGAAATAAATGATAAATAAAACAAATAAAACATAAAGCTGATGTCGAGTCATATGAGGAAGTCAAGAGGCTGGCAATGGACAGAGAAAAGTGGCGGTTACTCCACCGACAAGAGCAAGGCTCTTAAGTAATGATGATGATGATGATGCTCTTTTCTAGGCTTATCTTTCATTAGCGAGACTTAATACTAGCGCGGGATGCGAGTGCGAAAGCGGTACTTCATGCGCGATAACTGTTTGTGCTATAATTTAAATAAAAAAAAAATTAAAAATATATAATAAATAATTAAAATAAAGAAATACAATAAATAAAAAAATAAAGAAATAAATAGTCTATGTCGCCGCGACACATTTCGTGGGTTTTTTTCTTTTACAGCCATGCTGATAAGTAAGTACTTAGTAAGTAGATTAGTATTATATCCTTCAAAATCAAAAATTCCCTAATATAAGTGAAAAAAGTTTGGTATAATGGAATTCGGAAAAACCCAATAATCATTATCACATCTAGATTTTATATTCTGTTTGTCCTTGACCATGACTTTTGTGATTGCAAGAAAAACTAAAATATTAAAAAAAAACATAATTAATTATGGAGACTATGGAGTCACGTTTCGACCACGTCTTATACAACCCTGAGATGTCCGAAGTTCGGTAATCGACACGCATAAGGTCAAACATTTGTGATGACTTGTTGTAGGTACGATTTCCGCATAATTAGATGTATACGAAATTCAATTACCAATAACTGATCATTGTTAATCGTGAAGAATGGGTAGCAAATTTTAAAGGACAACTCACATTTTACAAACGAACAGAGCAGCTAGCCTAGGGCTTGCATTCTGGAATTCTGGGATTTCAAAATTCCGGAATCTTGGGCATTTTTTCCGATATTACAATTCCGAAATTGGTACACTCAGACTATCAGAAATTCCGGAACTGGATTCTATGTATTTCCAGAATTTTATGACCGTTAATTTGCATAGTTTACCATAAAATTTGACATTTTAAGTTAGTCTGTATTTTTAAGCATTGATTTTGCTCGCAAATCCCTTAACTCTTGAGAATGATGAGAATCAATGCCATTATTGTTTTACAATTATCTATTCGAGTATTGTTCCCAGTTACTGTTAAATATTTAGTAGTGAAATTAGATATTAGTAAATTAATTTTGTCATAGTTATTTATTTTCCGCTGTCTCCACAAACCTGGTATATAATATAAGTGTGGGGTCAAGTTGCATAGCAATGCAAACAGCATTCTGCGCATGATAGCGGACAGGGTTGACTGTCCCTACATGTCGCACTGCGAGGGACTACACTCCCCTGTCAGTGTTGTTTTGTTTTAAATGTAAGTTTAGCTGTAACTACTAACCCCCTAGTTTTGTAAATTCTACTAACAACATGTGTCCATGGTTACACGAAAAAAAAAAAAAAAAAATAAATAAAAAAAAAAAAAAAAAAATAGTGAGACTGAATTTTAGTGCTGTGAAAGTATTCAGAGAATATTGGTTCCCCTTTTTTAAAGTTAAATATTTTACTTTAGTTTCCGATCTGACTCACCATCCTGTTATCATCCTCTCAAAGTAAACACAAACGTGATTTAAAATAGTAAATTATGTATATAAAAAATATAAAAAAAGTATTTATTTCAGAAAACTGGTTCCAAATTTTGGTAGTAACAATTGATTTAAAATACTATGTTGACACATGAAATAGATAAAAATAAAAAAAGCACTGAAACTAACTAACAGGGCTCCTCCTATATGTAGACATTTATTTCTGCCTCTATCGGAAACATATTTGCTTATTCGATAGTTTCCATTTTAGATGCCTCCGTGACTTTATGGGGATTGTTTTTTTGAAGTTAAATATTTTACTTTAGTTTCTGACTGATAACCCTGTGATCATCCTCAAAGTTAACACAAACGTGATATAGCATGTTCGTTGGAGTTTTTAAAATAGTACGAGTAAGTTATCTATTTAGGCACTTCTTTCTCCGAAGTGCCGCGCCGTGGGGATTCCCCTTGCAAGAAAAATTCATTTCAGATTATGCAAAGTTGAGTAGCATGCCTACTGGTTGTTCGATAATTATCGGATAATTATCAAGAATCGTAATTATCTTGATAATTTCAAACCGGCTAAACTTTGGCTAAGGGTAACGTTTTTATATCGCTTGAACGAGCGAGCGAAACGACCGCAGTTCTCCATTTCAGTTTGGGCAATAAATATTTTGTCTATCCGGTTGCTCTTCTCTAAAGGTCGCATTTCGCAACCGGTTCTCGCGAAATTTTGTGAGCAGGTTCAATTATGATATAGTTTTATTTGGCTCTCCTCATAGTTTTATTTGAGTCACCAAAATGTCCGGTAATACCCTGCTGCCCATCCATGAAGACCTGGGTAGCCTCTTTAATTAACACCCAGCGTGGAAGGATAGCGAAGTGTGGATAAAACAATGGGAAACCCAGCAGCACAATATCAACAACACCATCTTTGAGCTTAGGGTTGATGAGCGGCCCAAGGGGTTTAATGAAAGCCGATCAATTTGGTGCAGACTGAATCGCCTAAGGACTGGTGTCGAAAACTGCGCATACCTCTGGCAAAAATGGGGATGGATCGATTCACCGGCGTGCGAGACACGACAAAAGAAGCGAGCTTTTATCTGCAAAATTGTAAATTTAATTTTTAACTTTTAATTTTATATTACCTGTGTACCAGTGTGTAAACGCCATACGATAAATAAATAAATAAATTTGGCGATAAAAAATTTCGAAAAAAAAACTGAAATAAGTTTCTGTCAAAAATTTCATTTTTGGTACAAGGTTTTATTGCCGACTGTACTTTTCTGCATACCATAATCAACTACTCGTTGAGACGATTCTAACGAGCACAAACTCGATGAGGTTGTGCTCGTTTTATTGCGGAGTTCCTATGGCCACCTTCCAGCTTCAGCATCAGATCAGCTCCATGTCATCATAATATTGCATTGTCATGCGATACACATATGCATGCAAAATTTCAGCTCTATCGGATAACGGGAAGTGACTGAAAAATGGATTGCAAATTTTGACGGACAACTTACATACTTACATACATACGAACAGTGCAAGTTAATATAAAGCTTGTAAAAAGACAGGCTGAGTTCTTCAGCTCACTGAGCCGCTAGTATTTGAATAACATGTATTGTGCATCTGATAACTGCATGGGGTTCATAATACAGTAGCTCTAGTATAAGTTTTATCGATACATATGCGTTTTCGAACGCGTTTGCGTTTAGTTTCAATTTGTATGGCAACCCGTAGTTCCTAATAGTTACCACCAGAGGCGCTGTTGGCGTCGCTATACAAATTGAAACTAAACGCAAACGCGTTCGAAAACGTATTGTGTCGATAAAACTTGAGCCTCTGGCTGCGCCTAGTTTGGGACTCATGGGATTTATCGCCTGTCTATTACGTTAGACTAGCTTCTGCGCGCGACTCCGTCCGCGTAGAACTCGTTTATATCGTATCTCCATACTAACTTTCATCCCCCATTTCACCCCCTTGGAGGATGATATCCGGGATAAAAAGTATTATATGTCCTTCCCCATGACTCAAACTATCTTTATTCTAAATTTCATCTAATTCGGTTCAGCAGTTTAAGCGTGATTACCCAAACAGACACTCTTTCGTATTTACAATATTAAATAGTATGGGCTCACCAATTTCATTTGTATGATGAAGTTAATCCTATTATAATAATCAAAACCTGATGGCCATTGCCAGACTTGACCGAAATAACATTGCATTTCTAAAATTTCATTAGTAAGACACGTTTTGCTGACGTATAATTTTTATGTCGCGCATACTTAACAATAATGTTTTTATATGAATGAAAAAGTGGGTTACGACTAATCTTAACCAACTTACATACTGAGAATGTCACCATCTTAACGAACGTTTCAGTTTTCATCATGCAAGAATCTTTAATCAAGTAGGTAGGTGTGTAATCATATCAAGTGTTTGGTTCATCATCAATATCAGCCGATAGACGTCCACTGCTGGACATATGCTTCCCCCAAAAAGTGCCACAATGACCGGTTCTGCGGTGTGTTTATTATAAAGCAAATCATCCTCGTCTTTTTTTATAAAAGACTGCATTCATTGACCCTGATGGTAACCGATGACAGAGCCTAAGATCAAGCTCACTGGTTCAGTCATCATCATCATCATATCAGCTGAAAGACGTCCACTGCTGGACATAGGCCTCCCCCAAAGAGTTTCAAAGTGACCAATCCTGCGCCACCCGCATCCAGCGGACTCCCGCGACCTTTACCAGTTCTTTCTGGTTCAGTTGTAGCTTATAATTCACTCTTGTTTTGAAGGTATTTCTGTGGAAATACAGATGAAGGGAGCGAATTCCATTCCTTAGCAGTTCGCATTAAGAAAGACGAGGTTAATCGCTTCAATCGTCTTAACGTTATTCTGGTCGTATCCTAAAGGAACCTCAAGTATTGGCGTAGAAGGGCATTTTTTTAAATCTTCTACCCAATCGTGAGTTGTCAAATAAAAACCGGTCAAGTGCCAATAGGAACAAGCGCACGAAGGTTTCCGTACCATTATCTATAAAAACGGCAAAAAATCACGTTTGCTGTATGGGAGCCCCCTTAAATAGTTATTTTATTCTGTTTTTAGTATTTGTTGTCATAGCTGCAACAGAAATACATCATCTGTGAAAATTTCAACAGTCTAACTATCACGGTTCATGAGATACAGCCTGGTGACAGACGCACAGACAGACGGACAGCGGAGTGTTAGTAATAGGGTCCCGTTTTACTCTTTGAGTACGGAACCCTAAAAATTAAGTCAGTGTCAGTTTTGTAGCGACAATTAAGTATTCAGTTTGTATAAAAATTAACTTTTTCTTTTCAATTTATGTATTAAACTTTTTTCACATTTAAATAACGTGTATATATCATACAAGTTATTTAAATGTGAAAAAAGTTTTATTTTCACATAATTTGAATGCTTAATTTTAGTCATAAAACTGACACTGAGTTAAAAAAAATAACAACTCGCGCTAATTGGGTACCTACACGAATTTTAAAAATGCCCAGAAATATAATTTGCTAGCTGCTTGCGCTTTGTATTGACGGAACGCAGGCAAACCCGCAGGATAAAACAATACCTTATGTTCATGCCAAAGAACCGAAGGTCATATTGGTCTAACAATTAAATCGCATGAGCAGTTCCGGGGACTAACCCCTACATAGGTACAGACTTACAACCTTATACAAAAAACCTCGCAGTATTTCCTGACTCTATAAAGCTCTTGGGATTACCGAGTTCTCGTTTTTTTTTCTACACGGTTAGCACAAGACGGCGCGCGACCTCTCTCGATTTTCTCGCACTATACTTCTCTTGCTAAGTTTTCCAATAAGAGAGAAACGGATATTGCGAGAAAATCGAGAGAGCGCCCGTCTTGTGCTAACCGTGCTGGCAATAAAGTAGCAATTAGGTACCGCATGCTACGTGTACGGAAAACCCCACTTCCTGGCCAGTAGGAGACGTAGAGTCTGACCAGCGAGTCGTGACAGTAGCATTTTTATCAAATTATTTATGTGGCAACAATTTTACCTATGAAATAAACTGTCAGTTATAAGTACTAATGACGGCTCCATACATTTCGTGTTACCAGCATGCGTTTTTTTTAAATTTGCCGCTATTTTTCACTGTCACGACTCGCTGGTCAGACTCTAGAATGTTGTACATACCACAGGCGGTAATAAAGAAAGCCTCAGATCGCATATTAATATGATACCTGCGATCTGAGACATTATTTCCTTAAGAGGCTGACAAGACGAAATTTGTTGAAATTGATATTTGTTAAGCAGTTTTTTTAAGAAAAACTATTTGTTCTAGCACATCAAAAAAAAATATAAGTTAATATTCATCATATTTCCAAGACCGTAGACGAACTCGAAACATAATTGGATGAAATCGGCTTGATAGAAAATAATTGCAAAGGTTGGTCTTAAAATCATCTTAAACGGTTTTATGTCCTTTTTTTTTTGACGTATGGGTCTACAATTAAAAACATAAAGTCCACATATTCATACTTAAACCGCTAACGAGCCATATTTCACAAATAATCCACAATTTTTTTTATTTCAATATTTATTCATTATTTTCGTCTAAAACCTGGCCGCTCAAGTAACACTCACTTTCGTTTACTCCGATACAAATAGACAGTGTGCGCGTTTTTCTGATTTCGGTTACGGTTATACCGGTATGAAACCGGTATTCCATTACGGTACCGTTATGTCGTAAAGGTTATGCGCGCCGCGCGAACATAACGGTACCGTAACCGTTTTGAAATAACGGTTAGCGATACCAGTTTTAAACGATACCGCAACCTTTATAATACCGGTATTATAAAGGCTATCGAGAAAAGTAAGCGAGCTGGCACTCTACAGAGGAAGCATTGGCTACTAAACATTTAAAGATAAAAAGACAAAGCAGCAGAGCCTTTGCCGGCGGTTTGGCAACAACTCCAGGCCAAAGTCGATATATCGGTACCTTTACATAGCGGTTACGGTACCGGAAAAAATAAATAATAATAATTCATTTATTTATTCAACCAACTTGGATCATACATTTAAATACTATACACAAACCATAAAAAATACAAATACATGTCAAGGTTAGTAGGTAAATTTCATCTTACATCTAAAGTGTTAGTAGACATTATTTCCCATTACATGCAGTGCACTGCAATGGTTTAGGTAGGCACCATCCAACCTGCCTGCAAACATTGCCAGAATGCTGTTGGTGCTGACCCTTACCCTATTGAGCAGCGATGCGGCTTTTTTACGTATTATGGCAGCGAAGCTGTCCACGCGCGCCTCCGCGAACATTGCCGACGCGCTGCAGCAACGAGGCAGCCCCATCAGCACTCTGAATGCATTATTGTACTGCACTCGCAAGACGCTGTACTGTTTTTGCGTGTAGTTCACCCACAGGCTACTCGTATAAAAAGATGTGCAATATGCTCTAAACAAAGTAATTTTTACTGCTGTTGAGCTTTGAGTGAACCTGCGGGCAATCATGTTTGCTCTAACAGCCAGCGCCCTGCGCTCCCTTTCGACGTCGGCGCCGTCCTTGAGGTCAGAGGTGATGACGTGGCCCAAATATTTAAATTGACTGACTAATTGAAGTGGACCACCATTCAACTTTAAAACTGGAACCGTGGACGGACACTTCCCTCTGACTCCAAACACCATTAGCTCACTCTTCGAAGAGTTATATTTAAGTCCATGAGAAATAGCGTATTGCTCACAGACCGCTATGAGTTTGGCGAGACCACATGGGGACGCGCTCAGCAGTACCATATCGTCCGCGTAGCTAATGTTGTTAACACAAACGCCTTCCACGTGACAACCGATATGTGTACTGCTGAGCTCGGCAATCAGTGCATTCACGTATAAGTTGAAGAGCTTCGGTGAGGATAAGCCCCCCTGCCTCACCCCACACTCCAACCCATACTGTTCAGATAGAGCCCCTGCCCATCGAACGCTATTGACCTGTCCTCTGTACCAGAATGTAAAAATTGATATGAGTTCCTGGGGGACCTTCATATTCTGTAACTTATTCCAGAGTAACATAAAGGTACCTTTATATTTCGGTTGCGAAATATAAAGGTTCCGCTACCGTAACCGCTATTTGACAACCGATATGACGTCATACCGTTCAAATAGAATACCGGTATTTTTCGGTTATGCAGTCCCTGGTTTTTAGTGTTGACAGCGCCTTAACCGCCCTAGGTAAATAATGAACTATTGCGACCTTAGCCGACGATGTTTAGAAATATTGTCGTACAGCTGACCAATATTTCCTCACTTAATGGAGGTAAACACGCATATTGTATTACATTACAAACTGTGACCTCAAGGTCCTTGGAGATTAAATACCTTGAGAACATTACATCAACGACATCGAATCAGCTAACTGATCAGAAATCCGGACGACTTCGCAATTATGCAATGTTTTATTTTATTGCTTTATTTATTTGCAAAACGTGACGACAATTCTAGGTAATATACTTATGTCATTTTAGCGTGGTTGACAAATATAATTTTACGCAATGAGGATTCTAGGTCAAGTAGTTTACCTTCATTTTATAATAATTTAATTCGTCTATTACTCCATATTATAAAGAGAAAATGTCTGTGAGATTGTATCTTCGTCAGTTTGTATGTTTTCGGTAATCTCCGGAATCACTTATATAAAAAACCGGCCAAGTGCGAGTCGGACTCGCGCACGAAGGGTTCCGTACCATTATCTATAAAAACGGCAAAAACATCACGTTCGTTGTATGGGAGCCTCCTGTAGCATAATTGGTTGGTGTTGGTATGTGACCCTGCCTACGAAGCCGGAGGTCCCGGGTTCGAATCCTGGTAAGGACATTTATTTGTATGATGAGCACAAATATTTGGTCCTGAGTCATGGATATTTTCTATGTATTTAAGTATTTATTTATCTATATAAGTATGTTTATCGTCGTCTAGTACCCATAGTACAAGCTTTGCTTAGTTTGGGACTAGGCCGATTTGTGTAAGATTGTAAAAGAAAAAAAAAGAAAAAAAAGATACAGCCTGGTGAGAGACGGATAGACAAACAAACGGACAGCGGAGTCTTAGTAATACGAGTAGGGTCCCGTTGTTGAGTACGGAACCCTAAAAACACCACCATAACTTAGGAATGCCCTTACAGGGATTCATACCCGGGACCGCTGGCTTGCACTTGTTTGTCACTACCAACTAGGCCATGTTTACGGAATATTAAAGTAAGGACTTATTTACGGAAATATTATTAGAAAGAAGATGTAAGCTAACTTCATTACATGCTACTTTAACGGAATCATGTCAGAATCTTTGACGTAAGTACTTTACATCTTTGATACCCTGAGAAAATTACGGTTTTTTTGGAAATAATTCAATATCAAGCTAATTATTTGTATACGGCTTTTATATGTTATTTTAAACAACTTTTACTATTGAAATGAATAATTCTATGGATCGGAAGTTAAGAAAAAAAATTAACCCGCAAGCAAAAATGCTATCAGTATTTTTATAATGAAAACATGTTTGAGTACACAAATTTGGAGACTTACTACCTGAATCCAAAAATATATGCATCAGGAAATAACGGCATTTTAATTAAATATTTACGACCTTGAGATAATATTGAATTTCATCTGGCCTATAGAAAGGTTTATTCATTAACAAAAATAAGAGGATTATGAGCGTATCCCAAAGAACGTATATAGACGAAGTCAATTATAAAGTAATAGTATTTTTCACAATCGTGTTATAATAGAGAGCTTTTTAGTCGAGTACCGTGTTTAGGCCACGAAGCTTGCTGAGTGGCCTAAGTAAGGTACGAGATTAAAAAGCTTGATTATAACACTATTGTGAACAATACTTTTTATACGAGTTCATTAAAATTAATTTTCTACGAGTCAACTGAACTAATAAAACAAATTCGATACTGTTGAAACGAAGTGCAGCTCATCGCTCGTACGCTTGTTGATATCTTAAAAGACATCAACGAGCGTACGACATCAAAGCGATTCTATTGGTCCAATTCATTACAGTTCAGTAAAGCAGCCACGTGATTGGTCGAATTTATTTTAGTTGTCTGGAGCGTATCGAAAAGTAGTTATTTCGATTGTTTCGACAGTAACATGGACTACAACTATGAAAAGAGTGACGTTGCAGTATTCTCTATGAAATCTTAATACACATATTTTAATCGTCGAGTACAAAAAGAAAGTTTATACCATTTTCGCCTGATTTTTACGGAATTTATGAAGATTACTTTTCATAATTTTTTACCGTATCGGTATTAAATTTAGGTGGATTATTAATGAATATTTAGTCAAATTACCCAACCTATTTTTGGTGTAAAAATATGGCTGATATCGATATATTGTTGTGTTTTCATAGAGCGAAACCGTAACGTTCTCAGGATATGACGATTCCATAAGTCATCTGTGGTCTTCATCATGAGTTCTTGACCAGAATTGCGATTTCCGAGGGTAAATACACGAGTTATAACAGGAAATTCCGAAATTAATACACGCGTGCCTATAAAATTTGAGGGTTGCCCTCACTTTCCCTGGGATCCCATCATCAGATCCTGACTTAGTGATAATGGAACCACCTCAGAAGTAAACAGTAGTCTATCGATTAAAAAAATAATTTTGGAAATTGGTCTACATTGACATACGTACAGAGGAACACATTTGTCGTCCTCCTTTCTTGAGGTCAGTTAATGAGAACAGAGTGAATTCTATCATGACAATTCCACTGAAAACTGTAATAAACCTACTTGTAGTGCTTGCAAACATGAACTGACCGGACTCCATAACACTTGTTACTTGATTTTGTTCAAAAGCAAACGCTCAAAACAACTATCCTACCAATTTAATATATTTTATTTTATATATATATATATTTTTTTATTTATATTACGGGACAATCTTACACAAATCAACCTAGGCCCACGGTAAGCTCAATAAGGCTTGTGTTGTGGGTACTAGGCGACGATATATATAATAGATAAATACATATAGATACTTATATACATATATAACATCCATAACTCAGGAACAAATATATTATATTGTGTAATTTTACGTGCAGTTGTATTTAATTTATTTCACAAATAAATTAATGAATGAATGATCCCTGAGTCACTTACTAGCATAACCAGACTAATTAATTAGGTTATATTTAAATGTAAGTATTCACACCAAATTGTCCCCAAAGACAATCGAAATTTTAAAGGTCACGCAATCGACGCTCCATGTTAATTATGTATGCAAATAACTTTATTGTACACAAGACAGGTAAAAATACAGACAATAATATGTTAAATCGGTACAAAGCGGCGGCGGCGGTTATATGTGCATATATCATTTATGTGATGATTTGGCTATTTTACTGTAGGTAATACTTAGTTTAATCAAGTAAACTTAGCCTTATAACTATTTTGCATGTCCTGTATTTGATTCATGTATTGAGGTGTGCAATAATAGTACATTACTACAAAAACCGGGAAGCAGAGGATTGCCTGCTGAGTGGAGGATTTTTCAAACTTTCGCCCAATTATAGGTGCGATAATCTTCTGATTCTTCCTCAGCACAACTTTCTCGACCGGCTGCAATGCATTTTGTTGAGTTCTCATGAGACGTAGGTGTATTCGGAGTGGGCTTACGGACTACATTGACGAGAGAATTTGAAAATTAAAAATCAGTACCTGGGTCAATCAACTTTTTCACCCACACTTTTTCTGTCTCCTGTGTTAACATTTACAAACTTTCAAATCAATCTATTTCAAACCTGTGTCTATCAACCCAATTAAAATATGTGGCATATCGTAACTGCTGGTGTAAACCATCGTTATACACAATTGGGTACCTGGTTTATAGCAGTTTCTCTAACAAACATGACAGTTCTGTATCTTGCGTTACCGGACAAAATACTGTGGGTCCAAAAGTTGATTGGCCCACCTAACAAAACTGCTGGTCACCTTGCTTCGCGGACGGTCCCAGCGCCTTAGGGTGGGTGGGTCGCATCAAATCGTCGGTAATTTTAAGTGGTGTTCGTTAAAATCTTATAATATGGAAAGTTGCTATAAATTCGTCTTGCTTGTGCTCATTGGAACTCAACAAGTATTGATGATTGTGCAAAAAAAAGATAAAAGATTGTTTTTGTTTACAAGCTTTATATTAAATTGCACTGTTTGTATGTACTTATGTAAATATGTATTTATTCACACACAATAATACAATGCAAGCTTACAGTTAACACCAAATCGCTTACACGCTAAAATAAACAAAAAAGATAAACATGCACAAGTAAAAATGTCAAGTATCATAATTATAATGTCATTCCATTAATTAAGTGCCAATTCAAAAATATCCTAGCAATGTATGTACGTAAGTTATTGTCCGTCAAAATTTGCAATCCATTTTTCAGTCACTTTGAAATTTTGCATGCATATGTATATCTCACGACAGTGCAATATTATGATGACTTGAAGCTGATCTGATGCTGGAGCTGGAAGCTGGTCATAGGAACTCCGCAATAAAACGACACAACCCCATCGAGTTTGGGCTCGTTAGAATCGTCTCAATAAGTAGTTGATGATGGTATGCAGAAAAGTACAGTCGGCAATAAAAGCTTGTACCAATATTTCTTTTGACAGAAGCTTATTATTTTAACTTAACTATTTATTTAATCGTATGGCATACATTATTTGGCCTTTGAGTTTGTCACTTTTTAGTACCACCCAGGGGACTCGTGAAGGCTTGTGGTAGGTAGCTCCTGCGGACGCGAGTGACAGTTGTCCCCCCTTTGTCAAGTGAGTGGGCAACACGACTGTTAGAGGTTCTTAAGCCGCCCGAAGGCCTCTAACTCAGCTTAACGACTACTATCATAGACAGCAGCCGGGATCAACGAAGGCACGCTACCTTCCAAAGCATGGAAGCGCTCATTATAGTAACCACTCAAACAGGCGGTCACCCATCCAAAGACTGACCGCTGCCGTCTTTGTTTAACCTGCGTTATCGTTTCCAACTCGCAGGACTGGGCTATAAACGTTTCGGTTCACTTACCTAGATTACTTTAGTCGCGTATAATATATTAATCAGAACCATTTACAGTTTTTCACCAAGGCTTCAATTCAATATTTTTCCCGCAGTGGGTACCCTGGACCCTGCCTTAGCGCAGGAAGTGGCGGCGATGTCGCGCCGGCGCGCGGTGGATGCTGCGACGGCGCGCGGCAGCTCGGAGGTGCAGACGTTCTTCAAACACGGCACGGTGTTCATCACGGGGGGCTCCGGGTTCCTGGGGAAACATCTCGTGGAGAAGCTGCTCAGGTGGGAACACACTTCTTTTTTTTTTTTATACAACGACGATGGCAAACAAGCTTACGGCCTGCCTGATGTTAAGCAGTTACCGTAGCCTATGTACATTTGTGACTCCAGAAGAATCAGAAGCGCGTTGGTGACCCTTTATTCACTTGAGGATTCGCTGTGTTGGCAGATAGAGACATGCAGGTCCCTCACTCCCAACACAGCGCGCCCTAGGGAGCTCTGGCGACCTTACTCACCACCAGGAACACAACACCACATACTTCATAGCATGGAATAATATAGCAACACTACAAAGCAGTGGTGCTATTATGGCTGCGTTCTTCTGTAAGGTGGAGGTACTTTCCCAGTTGGGCTGCTCCACGTACGAGCGAGATGACATTCCGCTGTGCCCTACCTCTCTCCAAATGCACACTAAAGCGGGCATTACATTGTCCTGAGTTCAGACGTTCTAACTAGATTAGGAAGCTGATTCAGGAAGGTGTAATCACATTTAGCAAGTAAGAATCCTGAAAAGTATCCTAGTTAGGACGTGAGGATGGTTCCGGGCGAACTGAATCACTTAGCGTCCTAGTTAGGACGCCATTTTATCATCATCATCATATCAGCCGAAAGACGTCCACTGCTGGACGTTGGCCTCCCTCAAAGAGTTTCAATGTGACCGGTCCTGCGCCACCCGCATCCAGCGGACTCCCGCGACCTTTACCAGGTCATCAGTCCACCTTGTGGGAGGCCTACCAACGCCGCGCCTTCCGGTACGTGGTCGCCACTCGAGAAACTTTCCGCCCCAACGGCCACTTAGGATAGTGTAATAATATTTAGCCAAATCAGTCGGCTCGCGTCAGCAGCAGCGAACGATGTCTGGGGCGTCAAAACTGACAAATAATGAAAAACAAACACTCATAACCATTCTGGAACTATGATATCGGGACATGGCCTATTTGTAGGACACGCCAAGGCCAATTTTCTGTTGGTTTGATAATATTGGCGGCATCGCTACGCCACGTCTTAAGCCCTAGCCCACTGAACTGATTCAGTGACTAAATTATGTGTAGTGTGATCAGGAGCTTCCTTTCTATCCCCTCCCTCGCTTCCTAGTTAGGACGTCTGAATTCAGGACAATGTAATACCCGCTTAAAAACATAGGTACTTATTATAAGTTCCAATCGACAATAGCGATAAGACCACGTAATCGACGGAACCAACTAATTCGACATGACCCATCGGCATAACCGACTAACCGACGAAACACAGATACAGAACACGTACCGGTAAGAGGCAGTTTAGTTACCTCGTCAAGAAGCAGGTGACCGAGAAAACTGATGAAGCCGACTGTACAGGTATACATCTCTAAGATCATTAGAATAATAATTATTAATTGTATCTTCAACAAGTTAGATGACATCCTCAAATCCGTTGACGTTCCACAATGCCTGAAGACTCGTCTTTATAATCAGTGTGTCCTGCCCACAATGACGTATGGTGCTGAGACATGGACGCTCACAAAGGACTGTGCATAAAGTACGGGTAGCACAGAGAGCCATGGAGCGCGCCATGCTCGGCATTAAGCTACAAGACCGAGTGAGGAATATTGAGATCCGACGTCGCACTAAGGTGCGTGACGTCGGCGAAGTCATAACCAACCTCAAATGGAGTTGGGCAGGACATATTGCCAGGCAGCGTGACGGTAGGTGGACCAAAACGTTAACGGATTGGTGGCCAATTGCAGGAAAAAGAAGCGTTGGTCGTCCACCAGCTCGATGGGTTGATGACATAAAAAAGACCGCGGGTCATTTCTGGATGAGACTAGCACGGGACCGGGATAAGTGGCGTACGCGAAGAGAGGCTTATGCTCAGCAGTGGGCGATTACAGGCTGAAAATGATGATGATGATGATGAATTGTATCTGGACGCTCAGAGACCTTATACATCTCTGGGATATAAAATGATATCACAAACTTCTTGTTAATTCTGATAGAGACCTTGTATCCAATTCTAATGTAATTGATTTTTTTTTTGTAATATAGGTACCCACTATCAGTATGACCTTCTCCTAGCGTTATTCCCGGTTGTGCCCTAGAGGAGCCCGGGGTCCGCTTTGACACCTAATCCCAAGATTTGGCATAGGCACTAGTTTTACAAAAGCGACTGCCATCTGACCTTCCAACCCAGAGGGAAAACTAGACCTTATTGAGATTAGACCGGTTTCCTCACGATGTTTTCCTTCACCGAAAGACTAACGGTAAATATTCCGTACATAAGTTCCGAAAAACTCATTGGTACGAGCCGGGATTCGAACCCACGACCGCCGCTTGACAGCCGTATGCCTGAATCACTAGGCTACCGTAGCTCTTGAACCACTAGGCTACCGTAGCTCTTGAACCACTAGGCTACCGTAGCTCTTGAACCACTAGGCTACCGTAGCTCTTGAACCACTAGGCTACCGTAGCTCTCATGACAACACGGTAAAATGCATGGCAGCCGGTATCAAATGTGACCAACTTTGGAAACCTCTGCCAAGTACTTCCGGCCATTTCAGGACTGGCAGACTAAGGTTTACTCTCTCTACGATTAAATGGTTAAATGACGTCACAGGTCTCGTACTGTTGTCACATGACGTAAATATACCTACCCTTACAATTTTGACCGGAAGTGAAGGATTTTTCAAACTTTCGGCCATTTTTAGATTTTTTTTATTTTTATTTATTGACCAATATAATTTGAATAGTACATTTTGGTATATATTTTTTACACCAGCGGAAACCTCTGGGGTTTATATGCTGATTCTTGCTCAGCACTACTTCCTCGACCTGTTGCCATGCATTTTATCGTGTTGTCATGAGACTTAGGCGTACTGGGAGTGGGCATACGGTCTTAAATAAGACGTCGTTTTATTGATTGCCTTGATTCACAAAAACCTAAGTGCTAATCATTCTTCAAACTAATCGATCGTAGGTACATTGCAGTCAGTTGCAGAGAAACCTGACCCTCCTTTTCCCCTGCATAGAAGTTCTTATATAAGGGAGCCCAACGTTATTTTACACATATATAGTTGTAATCTAGTATATTTGTCTGTCAGGTCGTGTGACATCAAGCGAGTGTATCTGCTGCTACGCGAGAAGAAAGGACAGAGCTCCCAGGAGCGACTCACCAAGATCTTCCAAGATCCTGTAAGTCTACTTTACAGCATTAAGTCACCTATATATGTTGATAACTGAAGCTGACTAGCTAGCATGATCAAGTTTATGTCAGCATTTGTCCTCTAGCAAATATGTGAGTGCGAGAGGTCTTTATGTCCTAAATAACCCCAGATGGTAAGTTAAGGAACACGCCAAAAATCATCCTCCTAGCGTTATTCGCGGTTGTGCCCCAAAGGGCCCCGGGGTCCGCTTTGATACCTAATCCCAAGATTTGGCACAGGCACCAGTTTTACGAAAACGACTGCCATCTGAACTTCCAACCCAGATGGAAAACTCGACCTTATTGGGATTAGACCGGTTTCCTCACGATGTTTTCCTTCACCGAAAAGCTAACGGTAAATATTCCGTACATAAGTTCCGAAAAACTCATTGGTACGAGCCGGGATTCGAACCCACGACCGCCGCTTGACAGCCGCATGCCTGAACCACTAAGGCTATACTGTAACTTACCGCACAATAAAACAAATATAAAAGAATAATGAATGTTATGAAAAAATTAAAAAATCCTTATTGTTCATAGTTCTTATTCCTTGCATGAATTCTTTGATTTAAAATATTGATTATAAGTACTACCTAGCTTATCTTTCTAGGTAGATGTCGCCACACGCCTCCCTAAGGCGTTGTAAGAAGGAACTGATTGAAAGATTTAGGGGCTGAGACAGATTCTTCCGATAGCTCAGTTGGTTAGTAGCGACGGGCCATGTATGCCCGTGGTCGCCGGTTCAAATCTGGGTCGGAACCTAAATTTTTCAATTTTTCCTTTCATTTGAAGTTTACCTAGCTTATGTTTGTGTACCTAATATGTATGTGTAGTATCTTTGTGTACTTGTCAATTGCTGCGCCCTCACAGGGTTTATGTTGTACTGAGTACATATGTAATAATACTAATAAGGCTGAGTTGCCTCAATTATATATTTTTTTCAATTTGTGTACTTTTCTACGGTTGACAGTAAATAACAAATGGTACATTAGAAAACAACCTTCTAAATATCTGACATATTCGTATTCCGGCCGCGTTCCTGAAAAAATCCTGACGTCTGGTAAGCCTACTACCACTACTGTACTGACTGTGTGACTGTACTTATATCTTTTATTATAATGTCGTGTGCTGTTGAATAATGCTTTTATATTCTATTCTATTCTATTCTATTCTACTCACACTTGCATCTTATCCTCGCACAGCGCTCAGGGAAACACCCTACGGCGTAAATGTGGCACCAAGACAAAACGAATCACTTTCTTATTTGTTGTATTCATATCATGATTGCCATGTTTATTCTCATGATTGAATTGATTGACATGTTTTTTTAATATGTACGTTATTGATATAAGCATAAGTAGCCAGTGGAACTAGAACTGGGAACCGAACATTATAAATAAAATAAATAAATAAATATTTGCGGACAATCTAACACAAATCAACCTAGTCCCAAACTAAGCAAAGCTTGTACTATGGGTACTAGACGACGATATACATACTTATATAGAGAAATAAATTCTTAAATAGATAGAAAACATCCATGACTCAGGAACAAATATTCGTGCTCATCACACAAATAAATGCCCTTACCGGGATTCGAACCCAGGACCTCTTGCTTCGTAGGCTGGGTCACTACCAACTAGGCCAAAGCGGTTATCCTTTAAAAAAAAGTTTCTGTCAAAAATTTCATTTTTGGTACAAGCTTTTATTGCCGACTGTACTTTTCTGCATACCATCATCAACTACTCATTGAGACGATTCTAACGAGCCCAAACTCAGGGTTGTGTCGTTTTATTGCGAAGTTCCTATGGCTCCAGCATCAGATCAGCTCCAAGTAATCATTATATTGCATTGTCATGCGATATACATATGCAGGCAAAATTTCAGCTTAATTGGATAACGGGAAGTGACTGAAAAATCGATTGCAAATTTTGACGGACAACTTACATACTTACATATTTACATACTTACATACGGACAGTGCAAGTTAATATAAAGCTTGTAATAAAAATAAAAAGCGGCCAAGTGCGAGTCGGACTCGCACATGAAGGGTTCCGTGAAATAAATTGCGGTTTACGATTTATGACGTATTAAAAAAAACTACTTATTAGATCTCGTTCAAACCAATTTTCGGTGGAAGTTTACATGGTAATGTACATCATATGTTTTTTTTAGTTTTATCATTCCCTTATTTTAGAAGTTACAGTGGGGGGGACACACATTTTACCACTTTGGAAGTGTCTCTCGCGCAAACTATTCAGTTTAGAAAAATATGTTAGAAACCTCAATATCATTTTTGAAGACCTATCCATAAATAACCCACACGTATGGGTTTGATGAAAAAAAATTTTTTGAGTTTCTGTTCTGAGTATGGGGACCCCTAAAACTTAATGTTTTTTTTCGATTTTTGTGTGAAAATCTTAATGCGGTTCACAGTATACATCTACTTACCAAGTTTCAACAGTATAGCTCTTATAGTTTCGGATAAAAGTGGCTGTGACATACGGACGGACAGACAGACAGACAGACAGACGGTCGGACATGACGAATCTATAAGGGTTCCGTTTTTTGCCATTTGGCTACGGAACCCTAAAAACATTGTCATCCTGTACAATTTAGAGAGTTTTGTTGTAGATTGGCAACTCGATTGGTTGGATATACTATCGAGCACTATCTGTAGACCGTCAAGATTAAATACCTACTGGGGACCGATTTTTGACTTTTGGGCGCTCGAATTTTTCACTCGAAATCTGTCAAAAATTATGAAATACTAGCGATAGAAAATTACAAAAACGAATGCTATTTACCACTCGTATTCAATTATATCGGTAGAAAGTAAGTGCCTGCAATTTTGACAATATAATCGTAATTATTTTCATTTAATTTTCGAGCGCTCGAAAGTCAAAAATCGGCCCCCTGGCCGCGCCTTATCCAAACGCGACATTAGCGGAATCATAAAGGCTTTGGAGCTATAAAGCCCAAAAAAAATTACGACTGACATGTTTTTTAATCTTAGTGGTTCTGTAGAGCCTGTAGAGGTCTGTGGTGACTGTCTGTCTGTCTGTCACCAGGCTGTATCTCACTGATACCGTGATAGTTCCAGTTGAAATTTTCACAGATGATGTATTTCTGTTGCCGCTATAACAACACATACTAAAAACGGAATAAAATAAATATTTTTTATAGACAATGGTACGGAACCCTTCGTGCGTGAGTCCGAATCGCAGTTGGCCGGTGTTTTAACCTTAGTGGTTTTTTTTTTTTTTTTTTGACGGAGTGGAAATGCACTTACGCATCCCCCCAGCCGGGTAGCTATAATGGGGGGTATGTGGGACTCACACCCTCCAGCTATCTCTATTTAAAGAGAAGGGGGAGGGATTCTACCCACTAAAACCAATCCGGCGTTTCCGTCCCTGCCGTTAATGGGAGCGCCATGGGATCGCGAACATGTCACCACGACGCCCCCCGGCGGTCCTGGCTTGTGCCAGGTCACCCACGCCAAAGGAGAGGGTGGTCAGGAACGCTTGACTATCCCCCCAGACGTAGAGCCTGTAGAGGTCAACCCTAAATGTTTGTCCATCCTTCTTTTTTCATTTAAAACATGGCGTCGTTGGCAGGTATACGAGGTCCTGCACAAATGCAAGCCAGGCTTCGTGGATCGCGTGACGGCGGTGACTGGTGACGTCACACAGCTGAGGCTAGGCATCAGCGACCGGGACTGGGATGTGTTGGCTAACGAGGTGAGTCATCACCATTTAAGTTTTTTTTTACCGACTTCAAAAAAGGAGGAGGGTCTCAATTCGTCTGTATGTTTTTTTTTATTTTTTTTATGTGTGTTTGTTACGCGATAACTCGGTAATTCATGAACCGATTACATATTTACATATATATATACACACACACACACACACACACACACATATATATATACACACACACACACAAACACTCAACTTCAGGTTCACGGCACTATGCCTGTGAAACCTAATTCGCCCATGTTTTTGATTTTATTTTAACTGTTTTCTATTTTATTATGGAGGAGCGGGTCTTCCTGACACAGGTATTTTTTACCTAAGTAGGTACTAGGAAGACCCAACCCTGTTGTCATTTTGTACGCCTTTTTTATGAAATAAAACATTTTCATATTCATTTGAATTTTATTTTAATTTGTCTGGAAGCATATACTTTCAGATTGGTCCCATTGTCACCAAAATCCAGTTCTGATGATGGGATCAAAATAAATCAAAAAGCAAAATAATTTATTTCAGTAACTAATAAATACGTATACAAGTATTTGTGCTGGTGCCTCTTTTTAAGTATATAATATACTTGGGATCTTGGAGAAATCGAGGGAACTCTTCAAACTTTGTAGGCAAACTTGAAGCATTTGGCTACTGATTTGAAGTCGGTTAAAACTTTGTTTTGAAAAGTAAACTATATTTCAAAACAGATTACCTACACAGTATTACAGTGAGACACCAAGGCACTCTGAAATGCATGCACACAAAGTTATTTAAGTAACGTCATCAAATTCATCATCAAGCCACCATTTTTTTTTTTTTTTATTTACTGTACGTCTATCATTACAGTCTCCCAATGCGATAGCGTAGAGTACGAAAGAGTATACTGCCGAGGTGGGTCCATTGTCACCAAATCAGGATCTGATGATGGGAACCCAGGGAAATTGAGGGCATCCCTCATATTTTATAGGCACGACGCATGTAGTGATTTCGGTATTTTCTATAATAATTCGTGTATTTACCTTCGGAAATCGCAATTTTGGTGAAGTGGAACTGATGATGCAGACCACAGATGACTTATGGAACTCCTCAAAAATGTAAAGTTCGTCAAAGATTCTGACATGATTCCGTTGAAGTAGCAACCTCATGAAGTGGTAATTGTGAGATCATTTAGGAATCGACAGAACTCCTCAAATGTTATCAGCACACAGATAGCGACTTGGGTTTTTTCTGTAATAATCAACGCATTTTCTCTCGGAAAGCAGTGCATGTGGTACATTGGAAAGGAAATGTGGGAATGTTCATGTACCTACTTATGTGGCTTGGCGAAGTACTGAATTGAAGTCGGTTTAAACTTTGTTTTTAAAGTTAATTATTTAAAATCGAAATAAGTTACATCCACCTGGCCGCCAGCGTCCACTGCAGGTGTCACCTGGGACATAAGGCATGTCATCATCATCATTTTAATCCATCCTCCTAGCGCTTTTCTCCGTTATGCCTTAAGGCGCCGTAGGTTCATGGTCTTCTCTCCCTCTCACTGAGCATAAGCGTGAGCGAGATGGAAGTGCGTGTTCGGAAGCGCGGATATCATATTTTTTAAATATTTTTTTGTGCGTTAAAATAAATAAAAAAGTAATGACTAAGTTCCCTCAAACATGATATTTCATGATATTGTTTAGCTTTCGTGCATAATTTGATACGAATGTTTTAAGTGTGATTTGCTTCTGGCGAGCGAAAATTGGATTATCATGTTTCGAATCACTGATCTCCCTGCAGAAAAGCCTCAAAATAACACTTCGTATTTTTTTGAAACCATATTATTATAAACAAACGCATTATATTCTTTCAAAAACTCTGTTCGCTTAACTTCGCTGAACCTACGGTGCCTTATCCAATCGAATGTATGCGATGGTCGGAAAGATATTAGAGCTTGCAAAATATGGTCTGAAAGACAGATAAATTTGTTTATAGTGTGAGTTAATTAGTATAAGTGTACAACTTTGTTAATTGAGAGGCACTTATCGAGCGATATATTCGCAATAGCGAAAAAGCTCACAAATAAATAAATAAAAAATAAATAAGTTTCAGTCAAAAACTTCATTTTTGGTACAAGGTTTTATTGCCGACTGTACTTTTCTGTACACCATCATTAACTACTCATTGAGACGATTCTAACGAGCCCAAACTCAACGGGGTACGTCAGTTAAGTACTTAATTCCCATGGCCACCTTCTGTTTCCATCATCAGATCAGCTCGATGGTACCATAATATTGAATTGTCATCCAAACTATACTAGTACCTACCCAAAATTTCAGCTCAATTCAGAATGGCTGAAAAATGGATTGCAAATTTTGACGGACAACTTACATACTTACATACGAACAGGGGGGTAAACACGTAACGTTTCGAACGCGCGTCGGTACAATTTAACTGTAAATTTTCCATATAAAAAGTGACATTTAGATCTACCCGACGTTCGTACAATGCGTTACGTGATCGACCTGCAGGTCAAGTTAAAAAATTGTAAAAAAAGCGAATGCTATTTGATCTTCCAACGAGGCGTTAATTTCAAGATTGCAGTTTGGTTTAACACTAAGTCCAGGTACTTTTCAAAATCCAATCCAACGTGTCTCACGGAAGCTCCCTTCGCCAGGTGAACGTGATCTTCCATGTCGCAGCGACGGTCACGTTCGACGAGCCGCTCCGCGTAGCCACGAGGACCAACGTGCGTGGCACCATAGAAGCGATGCTGCTGGGCCGGGACTGCAAGCAACTCAAGTGAGTAGACAATTACATGTACAAGTGCATCCACCCTTTTAAATCTCGCCACCAAACTGTGTATACAGTTTGGCGAGGTAAAATATGTAACTATTAGCTATAAGTATTTTTTTCGAGTTCAATAAATAAAAAATAAAAAAAAATCATCATCATCATTCGAAATCTATCAGCCGAAAGACGTCCACTGCTGGACATAGGCCTCCCCCAAAGAGTTCCAAAGTGACCGGTCCTGTGCCACCCGAATCCAGCGGACTCCCGCGACCTTTACCAGGTCATCAGTCCACCTCAGTACGAGAGGAACCGCAGTTTTGGACATTTGGTTCATGCACTCGGCCGAGCGGCCAGTGGTGCGAAGCTACCATCTGCGGGATTATGGATTATTTTTTGTTCCCAATACTAACATAACACGTAAGATTTTACTAACAAAACTATGGATCTGTATGGTTTGAAATAAATGTTTTTTATTTTATTTATTTTTATTTATGCTCACTGTGGAGCCCCGAGAGTCGGGAGGCTCTAAGCAATGTGACTTTACTAGTCGCGCTTTATTCGTAAGGTGCGACGTCGAAGCCCATTTGGACCTCGGAGATCGGTGCAGTACGGTTTAACACGTGCATCACGGCTCCGCGGGTCTCAATATAAATCAGTTCGATGTCGGGGTTCGATGTTGGTAGTCGTATTCAGACTATTCAGTCTGGAGATGTCTACCAACGCCACGCCTTCCGGTACGTGGCCGCCACTCGAGAACCTTTCCGCCGCAACGGCCATCAGTCCCACTGCCACTTAAGCGTTTTTAAATACTCCCTTCGATATTACCAAGAAATGGGCTCAATAATGGAAACAGGACTCCCCAACCAGCCTAGGGACTAATATTGACCCCACAAAAAATCCCGCTGGTTTTTCACTATCAAGGCGAAATTGGTGCCAGTTAAACAGACGGCGGACCGGCTGGGGTAGGAGCCGAAAGTTCATGCACAAATGTGGATGAAGGGAGTCTCCAGCATGCGAATGTAGAGCTGCGTTACAGGACATGGAGCATATTATCCGTGAATGCCCACTCACCAAGTACCAGGGCAACCCAGCCGACTTGTTTACCCTAGATAACAACGTAACACAATGGATCCAGCAATTGGGTGTACTGCTCTAATTTGCATGCATTTTTAACTAACATCGATATTATTTTTTAATTTAGTCATATGAATAAATAAAACAAGTACAAGGTGTCCCTCGTGACCCCTCTGTACCGGTACAAAATCATCATATCAGCCGATAGGCGTCCACTGCTGGACATAGGCCCACAAGAAGTGCCAAAGTGACCGGTCCTGCGCCAACCGCATCCAGCGGACTGCCGCGACCTTTACCCAGGTTATTTGTGTAATGTTGTCCCCTTAATATTACTAGTAGCTCTTTGAACAGGCAAGCCTAAGTAAAAAAAAAATTTTTTGAAAATGTGGCTTTAAAGATAAAACTATATAATTAACCCGAGAATCGGTTGAAAAATGCGACCTGTAGAGGAGAACAGCGGGACAGACACCGGACATACGAACGATTTTCGGCCCAAGCTGAAGCATACAACTTCGTTCGCTACGCTCCCTCGTTCGATTATTTATAGGCTAGGTAATCATTGCAGCCATGGTAGAAAATATAGGGCTTATGTACATAGATAGGGCATAGATTCTCATGGACCCTGGTAGGGCACAGCAATTTCAAAGATACATAATAGGTTATGAATTTTTATTGCCATCACATTTGGGCTTGTTTTATGCAGTTTGAGTTTTGAGAGTGTGGGTGGTGGTGCTAATGTTATATTTAAATCTGGTTTCATATCTTCGCGGTTGGTCTGTAAGTTTAGGAAAAAAATACAGCTGCCTCTATGTTTTATATTGACGAGTATCCTTACGCACTTCTTTTGGAGGATACATAGATCGTTGATGTCAGTAACATTACGCCAAAAATTTTTTTTTGTAAAAATTCGTTTTTTTTTTTGTTACATTTTTATGCTTGTTACAGGTCATTCGTGCATGTTTCCACGGCATACGCCCATGCGACCCACAGCCGCATTGGCCGTTCCGTGGAAGACGACTTTTACGATAGCCCAGCCGATCCCAACACCATGGTGGACCTGGTGGAGCAGCTCAGCGAAGAGAAACTAGCCGCCATCAAACCTAGGTAAATTTAGTGACCTTATTATCCGGTAGTAATAGAAGCGTTCATAGCCAAGCGGCACCTGCGAGTCGGAAATGATAACGCAGGTTAAGCAAAGAAGGCAGCGGGTCAGTCTTTGGATGGGTGACCGCCTGTTTGAGTGGTTAACTATAAATGAGCGCTTCCGTGCTTTGGAAGGCACGCTAAGCAGTTGATCCCAGCTCCCGGCTGCTGTCTATGTCAGTAGTCGTTAAGCCGAGTTAGAGGCTATAGCGACATGCCTGCTCGGCTCATATCGCGAGGCTTAAGTGCCGCATATGGACCGACACGGTAACGCGCGGACCCCGCCGTAGCCAGTCGCTGCTCGAGTGTTACAGAGTACGCACATGACCTGTTAACCTGTTTTCATAATATATTGTATAACTAAACCGTAAAGAACAACCTTTTACTTACACCCCAGTAGCGAACTCTAAAGTCAAATCACGTCGGGGTCACCAGGTAGCCCTCATGACGGACGCTTCGAGTAGTTCGGTAGGAGGAGTGTATAACTAAACCGTAAAGAACAACCTTTTACTTACACCCCAGTAGCGAACTCTAAAGTGGTGACCCCGATAAGAATTACTAATATATTACGGTTTAGTTTCGGACAATAAATAATTTAGTGAAATTCAGTGAGTTAAAAAATGACCGGTGAAACGAAAACGGCGCCGGGCGGTAGCGATCAAGAAGCAACATTAAAATACAGAGAAATAGTGCAACCGGAGGCGCCCGAGGTCATGGCGGTCGCGGTCTCCAGCAGGATCCCGGAGTTTTGGGTAGACCAGCCACGAGTATGGTTTATTCGGGCCGAAGCAGTGCTGACCCAACAGCGAATGGGTGATGATGCAAAATTTGACATGGTGGTATCGAAGCTGCCAAAGGAGGTGATTTTGAGGCTAACCGAGTTCCTCACCAGCCCGCCGACAACCAATAAGTACAGCACATTAAAAACCAAACTTCTATCGATGCTTGAAGATTCGAGGACTCGCCAGATAGAGAAAGTCCTAGGGGAGATGGACTTGGGCGACACGAAGCCATCACAGCTGCTGTACCGTATGAGGAACACAGCGAAGGACAGTTTTCCAGATGGGACGCTGCGCATTATGTGGCAGAATCATCTGCCGACGACAGTGCGCGCAGTATTGGTCGCTTCGAGGGAAATCGACCTGGATACTCTGGCCAGCATAGCGGATGACGTAGCAGAGGCCACGAGGAGCAACCACGTTTCTGAAGTTGTGGCGCAGCAATCGAGGCGCACGGATGTATTGGCGCCATCTACCTCCCGGAGTGGCGAAACAGCAGTTATCTTGGCTGAGATTGCCAAGTTGAGCGTCCGGATGATGGACTTGGAGCGGTCAAGGCCCAGGCAGCAAAACTACGGCCGAAATAATCGAGGAGGCCGGTCAGCATCCAGAGGTAGGAGTACTTCACCATCGCGCCGCAGTGGCTCCAACCAAGAAAACAAAGACTGGTTATGTTTTTACCATTATAGGTTCGGTCCGAAAGCGAATAAGTGCGTGCAACCGTGTGCTTGGGACAATAAGTCGGAAAACTAAAGGAGGTGGCACAGGACTCGGCGGAAATCTGTGCCATCACTTCTGGCCGTCGGTTACGGGTGACAGACTTAAATAGTGGACTACGTTTCTTGGTGGACACAGGTGCAAATATTTCAGTGATACCAGCAACCAGGAAACAGTGTACGGGTGAGTGCTCAGAACTTAAACTTTTCGCGGCAAACGGCACGGAAATTAAAACTTTTGGTGTGAAATCGATGCTCTTAGATTTAAAGTTACGTAGGCCATTTCGATGGGAATTTGTCATTGCGAATGTTAAGCAGCCAATACTGGGAGCAGATTTTTTAATTTTTCATAAGTTATTGGTTGATTTAAGTGCCCAGAAATTAATCGATCAGGTGACAGAGCTCAAGCTGAAAGCGCAAATCGTGAGTAGTGATCAGCCTACCATTAGCACTATCGATGATAACCATCCGTACCATCAATTTTTATCCCAATTTCCGAGCATTACGAAGCCCGCAACGTTCAGGGAGGCTCAAGTACATAATATCGTACATCATATTGAGACGACAGGGCCACCTGTTTACGCTAAGGCAAGGCCATTGCCACCCGATAGATATAAAAAAGTCAGGGAGGAATTTCGCCTTATGCAAGAGCTTGGCATATGCCGGCCGTCTAAAAGTGCATGGGCCAGTCCGTTACACGTTGTAAAAAAGAAAGATGGCGAAATTCGTCCTTGTGGGGATTATCGGGCATTGAATGCAATTACTAAGCCGGATAGGTACCCAATACCGCGATTGCATGACTTCACTATTTATTGGCAGGAAAAAAGTTTTTTTCGAAATTGGATATTAATAGAGCATATCACTGCATTCCTGTGGCCAAAGAGGATATTGAAAAAACAGCCATTATAACACCGATAGGTCTATTTGAGTTCCCCAGAATGAGTTTTGGACTCCGTAATGCTGCCCAGACCTTCCAGCGTTTCATGAATAATTCAGTTCTGGAAGGCCTGGATTTTTTGTTCAATTACCTTGATGATGTACTTATTGCGAGCGACGATGAGGCGCAGCATAAGGAGCATCTAAGGCAAGTTTTCGAGCGTTTTGACAAATTTGGCATAACAATTAATTGGGCAAAATGTAGTTTGGGACAACCGAGGTTAGAATTTCTAGGTCACGAAGTTAGTACCACAGGCATTCGGCCTTTGGATGAAAAAGTAAAGGCTATTGTTGACTACCCTAAACCCGAAACAGTGGAGAAATTGCGTAGGTTTCTGGGCATGTTGAATTTCTATCGTTCACACATACCGGGAGCGGCAGAAATTCAAGCGGAATTAGATAAATATTTAGTTAACGCAAAGAAAAAGGACAAAACACCAATTTTATGGACAAGTGAGGCCGATGTAGCATTTGAGCAGTGTAAAGCGGGCCTAAAAAAAGCCGTTACACTGGCTCATCCTCGTCTAGACGTGCAGGTAGCCCTCATGACGGACGCTTCGAGTAGTTCGGTAGGAGGAGTTTTGCAACAGTTAGTTAATGGTGTTTGGGAACCTTTAGGTTTTTATTCGAAAAAATTAAATAATGCACAAAAAAGTTATTCCGCTTATGATAGGGAACTTCTAGCCGTGTATATGGCTACAAAGTTTTTCCGTAAGTCGTTCGAAGGACGACCTTTGATAGTGTATACTGACCATAAGCCCTTATGTCATGCATTCCATAAAATAAATAGTAACAATAATGAAACGCCACGGCGTACGAGACAACTGTTATTCATCAGCGAGTTTACTACGGACATAAGGCACATAAGTGGAAAAGAAAATATTGTAGCCGACACCTTATCCCGCATAGAGACAATTTTTTGTCCCACGGTACTTGACTACTCGGAACTTGCCGCTGCGCAAGCGAAAGACGAGTACCTGGGACGGATGACGCAGTCGGGTCAAGTCAAAAGTAATAATAACATCGTGTTAAAAGAAATTGCAATACCAACGTGTAGTAGTTCCGTGTATTGCGAAATTTCATCAAATGAGGCAAGACCGTACATACCCGAGAAGCTTAGACGTTTAGTATTTGATAGCGTGCATAATTTGAGTCATCCCGGTATACGTACTTCACGCAAAATGATTTGTAAAAAATTCTTTTGGCCTAGCATGAACAAAGATGTAGGACATTGGGCAAAGTCATGTATACAATGTCAGAGGTCAAAGGTGAACCGACATACAATTTCGAAGCTACAGGCTTTCGAGGACGCTGATCGGATGGAGCACATACACGTAGATTTAGTCGGACCACTTCCGACATCTCCACGTGGAAATCGCTACCTACTCACTATTATAGATAGGTTTACTAGCTGGCCTGAGGCTTTTCCAATAGAAGAAATGACAGCCGAGGTTGTTGCCAAGACTATATACGACGGATGGATCACGCGTTATGGTTGCCCGATCAGACTCACGAGCGATCAGGGTCGTCAATTTGAAAGTAGCCTTTTTAGGGAATTAATGGTATTACTAGGCATTCATAAATTCAGGACTACAGCGTACCATCCTCAGAGCAATGCTAAAGTTGAGCGTTTTCATCGCTCGTTAAAGGCAGCCCTTATGGCTAGAATCTGTGACAGCTCATGGGAAGACGAACTATCGACCGTTATGCTAGGATTGCGCGCCGCTAGTCGAAATGACAACGGTGTAAGCGCCGCTGAGATGACGTTCGGTCGCACATTACGATTACCTGCTGATTTTTTCACTACTTCTCAAAATGTAGAGTCAGGTGACCCCCTTAGCTTAGTAAATAGTATTCGTAATAAGATAAATAAGCTTAAACCGGTAGCAAAAAGTGCTCTTGACACGCGTACGATATTTGTACACAGGGATCTGCGTACGTGTGAGTTTGTTTTCATTAGAGATGATTCTGTACGCAAGTCATTACAGCCACCGTATAATGGACCTTTTAAAGTAATAGAAAGAGGAGAGAAAGTATTTCTTATTCAATTCCCGAACAAACAAGCTCGCATTTCAATTGATAGGTTGAAGCCAGCTTATGTGTGGAACAACGAAAGTGATACAAGTTCGAGTCCTATAGTACGAGACTCCACTATTAGCGCGCCAAGCGCAAGCGAAACTATCGCACAGTCAACAACCACTAGGAGTGGCAGAGTAGTTAAGAAACCAGTCAGGTTCGCGGACGGTTATTAATGGCGAATACGAAAACAGCTCGTATTAGGTATATATTTTTTTTTACATGGCACTATAGGTCTAAACTTTATTTTCCCTTCCACTACGGTTGGGCAATGATGTTTATGTTATAGCGTAGCATGACGATAGCGGATCTTAGTACTGGCTGGTTAGTATTTACCTACTCATTTGTGTTTATTATAAGACTAGATTATACAACAATGTTTTTATGTTGACGTCTATTGTGTTTTAATGTGAATAACTTTTGTAAGTACGAAACCATTTACATGGAATTAGTTTGTTTTACTTGTTTAAGTTACTTAGTTGAGTTACATTGATTACAAGAGTATTATTATTGTACTTAAGTCATTTTATAAGAATTTAAATATAATACATTGTGTAATGTTTTCATTTTGCGGTGTTAAACGTTGGTACATCTTGATTATTGCATATTACATTAAAAGAAACCGACATTTGTTATTATTTCACCGAAGTTATAACAGCAACAAAATCAGGGAACTTTATGAACGGTTAGTAACGGGGCACATGCACATCTGGCGTCTACTCATTTTTTGTCATTAGAATTCCAAGGTGCCAGACTGCAACTTGACGATTGTAATTTTATGACCGTGCCAAAAAAATCTAAAGTGTTTTGACAGCATTAACAATGTCAGGCTTTATTGCCCACTCGAAACGCTGTTATCCAAGCTAGTTTACGGGAACTGTGAAACTATTTATGCGTGTTTCTCACAACCACTTGAAACAATATGGAGTTCTAACCATTAGAAAAAGACCTTTGTTTGTATTGAACTTTGTGGATACTGTGGGTCATTAATTATCATGAGCCAATGCTCTTGAGTTAATTTTGAACTGTAGCTTTAGCTAATATTATTTTGTCAAGTGTTTCCTATCAGTGAGGACTGAGAACATTGAGATAAAATTAAGTTACAGAAATATTTGTTTAAGTTAAGCGTTTGACAAATCGTTATTTAAGATATCCGAGATAAGTTTATGAGCACTCGGACTGCTGATTTCATGTACGTATTTTTAGAACTATTTACAAATGTGGTTAGCGATCCCGCAAGAGAGATTATTGTAATAGTTTTATGATTTTATTTTTGTTTTAAAGGGGGAAATTGTATAGCGACATGCCTGCTCGGCTCATATCGCGAGGCTTAAGTGCCGCATATGGACCGACACGGTAACGCGCGGACCCCGCCGTAGCCAGTCGCTGCTCGAGTGTTACAGAGTACGCACATGACCTGTTAACCTGTTTTCATAATATATTGTATAACTAAACCGTAAAGAACAACCTTTTACTTACACCCCAGTAGCGAACTCTAAAAGGCCTTCGGGCGGCTTAAGAACCTCTAACAGTCGAGTTGCCCACTCACTTGACAAAGGGGGGACAACTGTCACTTGCGTTCGCAGGAGCTACCTAACACAACCCTGCACGTGTCCCCTGGGTGGTACTAAAAAGTGGCAAACTCAAAGGCCAAATAATGTATGCCATACGATTAAATACATTATCCGGTAGATGGCGCTGTACCGAAGTAATGAAATGCTACATCGCGCTGTTAAGATTTTTCCTGGATTGACGACTTTTGTCGTAGTAGTTCTGTCGAGGTGACTCCGAGGACATCCCTTCGAGCGTCCAGACGTACAAAGTGGAGCCAGGCTCCAAAAAAAAATCGTAAAAATTCGATAAAAATATTGTCAAGGTGAGACTGGCTGTGAAGTATTAAGATGAACGCGCTATTATATATATTTTATCAAAAATTTATACATAACAAGGTGCCTGATTTTGTGCCGTACTATCTTTCGTCTTCAAGTTAATGTCGTTTTTAAATCGTTAAATAATTAATTGTCATGTCGATGTCTTGTAACACGTGTAACGACTTACACGAGTTACACGACATTGTTATTAACAATTAATTATTAGTCAATAGAAAACAAAAGACTTCACCAAATTTATCAATAAAATTTTAAAGCTGTCATTTTTACGGAAATTATTCAAAGTGAAATTATTCAAAGTGAAATTATTCCGGAAATGGTTGACTTCGGAGTAACGCATTATGGGGTCCAAAAAGTTGCAACTAACCTCCCCTTTATAACCACTTAACAGAAATACGTTGAATGGGGTTGGCCGGTGAAAGCTAATTGTAGATGGCGCTATTCTAGATCCCATACGATGAGAGAGAGAGACAGAGGATCGATGGTCCCTAAATTGTATGGAAACCATAAACAGTGCTTAGGCAAAAACCTTCCCCATAGCTTTAATCCATAGCCTTTTATTTTTAGCCTTTTTCGGAAAACGGTGTATTCCCACTTCGGAGCCATTCGGGACGAAACATAAAGTCATTTTCGCAAAAATAAATAAAGACTACTTCCCGCCATACAAATTTAGCTTTTTTAAGGACCATTATTGGTGCTGTCAGTTTGACAATTGCCAGCCCCAATCCAGCTCGGTTATTTTATTACAAGACGATTTTTGACTTTCGAGCGCTCGATTCTTTCACTCGAAAAGTGTTCAAAATTGATAAAATGCAATTTTTAACGCTTGACGGAAATTTGAAAAGAGTTTGACGTGTCTGTGTGTCTAAGTGTCTATCTGTCTGTGTGTCTGGCTGTGTCATCGTAGCTCCTAAGCGGATTTGAATGCAGTACTTTTTATCCGAAAGCTGACGTGATCGAGATGGTTCTTAGCTACGTTTCAACCAAATCGGTTCAGCTGTTTTTGAGATATTGAACTTTGAAATGAAAATGCCGGAGGGTTTTCATCTTTTCCAAGTTGTAGCTATGAAATAGCGATATAAAATAATAAGCGAGCGGTATTGACCACTCGTATTAAATTATATCGGTAGAAAGTAAGTGCCTGTAGTTTTGACACTAAAAACGTATTTCAATCAATCATTTATTACAGATAACGAAGATCCATACATTACAAGAAAAAATAAAATCATTAATGTGTTAGTTCAAGTAACTTAAAAACTTATGTTAGTAGGTATAAAATTTACATAACATGGAGTTGGTCCCAGTGCTTCATTATGGGACAGTCCAGCCTATTTGCTATAATTGCTAGGCGGCTGTTGGGGCTGTCCCTTACACGGCGCTTCATGCCGGCGACCCGTTTTCGCAAGATTGCGTGGAAACCGTCTACACGTGTCACGGCAAACATTCCCGAAGCGCTACAGTGTCTAGGAAGACCCAACAGCAACCTAAGCGTATTATTATACTGAACGCGCAAGACGTTGATTGCCCGTTGAGTGTAGCTGACCCACAGGCCGCACGTGTAAAAGGATTGGCAGTAAGCCTTGAAAAGGGTTAACTTAACTTCCTGCGTACATCGTGCAAACCTGCGAGCCAACATATTCCCCCGCACAACCAACGCCCTGCGCTCCCTCTCAATGTCAGGATCGTCTGAGAGGTACTCCGTGACCCAGTGACCCAGGTATTTAAATTTCGTGGTTCTGTTTAGGGCTACTCCATACAGCGTGACTTCAGGTACCCTCTCAAACCTGTGTTCACGCGGCTGGAAAACAAGTAACTCACTCTTAACCACATTGTACCTAAGTCCATGTGCCACGGCGTACTCCTCACACTTGCTCAGCAGTTTTCTGATCGCACACACAGAAGGCCCCAGCAGCACCATTTCATCGGCATAACTTATATTGTTGACCATATCCCCAGCAATGGCACAACCAACCCTAAGTACTGCTGAGGTTCTCTATGAGAGAAATTAATGTACAGGTTGAAGAGACGCGGTGACGTTAACCCCCCCTGTCTTACCCCGCACTTCAACCTGTACTCATCAGAAAACGCATTGCATATTTACATTTATTTAATTTTCGAGCGTCCAAAAGTAAAAAATCGACCCCCTGTGTCGCGGCGAGATAGACTGCCCTCTTTCTAATCAGAACGCTTAGAAAGAGACGGGTAGTCTACCTCGCCGCGACACAGCTCGCGCGCTGTGTTGTGATAACAATGCTGTACTTTAAATATAATGTTTTTACATCACACTTGCTCGTATGCGCATGTTGACGGGTTTGCCGCTATTATGCGCAAAAGGGTAGCATCCGTGGTGCGCAGAATTCGGGGCAGCCCAAACACTCTACTGAGTACCATTGTTGACAGATTTGAAGGCCGTATCCAGAAACACTGGAACGATATTCATTGTTTGGTTTAATACCTAATGTTTATATTTCATGTACCCACTAACACTAGAATTAAGTTTTTCATATGTTTTTGCTTTTACTAACAACTATGGACAATGTTCCGAAATAAATTATTTGAATTGAATTGAATTGAAAAGCGTGTTCTTATATATAGGGAGGCGTATGCCAGCTGTGGCCGATTTACCTCCCGGGGAGTTATGGATTTTATAACTCCCGAGGGAGTTAGGAGCTTGTGAGTGATCTGATCGGCTCTGAAGTAAATCTAGTTGGCCGCGCGCCACAATAAATCTGCTCTGTGACGGGTTGAAAAAAATCATGTCAATTTTGGATTGGTGCGGTTGTACGAAACATAGGTTTTTCTGTATCAATTATCACAGTAGCATCCGCATAAAATACGTAGCCTTGAAAAGGCCATTGCATCAGCGGTCGCTATAAATAAACCTGGCTGGACTTGATCATTTGGTCTTGTTCCTTGCGCGAAAAAAAGAGAAATGATGTAGTTCAAGTACAGATGAAGTCATTGACTTAAGATTGAATGGGGAATGGATGAAAATTTTAGAAGTGCCTGATATTTTTTTTTGTGAGAGGAATAACCTTCCTTAGTACCAGAAAACAGTTGCAGACTTTTCAGCTGCGTTAATTATTTTTGGAAAATATAAACTGTGTCCTCACTTACGTTTTGGGATTAGGACGGCAAATAAGACACTTTGCTTGATCCATCTCATATAAAAAAAAAATCTTTAAAATCCGTAATAAACTGACACTGGCAATGATATTGACAGCTGCAGCAGCTGTATATGTCATTACCAGGGTTAGATATTCAAAATATTTTTTGCAATATGAGACGTATCAAGGAAAGTGTCTTATTCGCCGTCCTAAACCCAAAACGTAAGTGAGGAAACTGTTTATAATTTTCAAATTAATAATTGACGTAGCTGAAAAGTCTGCAACTTTTTTCTGGTGCTAAGGAAGGTTATTGCTATCACCAAACTTCTAAAATTTTCATCCATTCCCCATTGCACTATTATTCAATTCAATTCATTTATTTGCAACCATTGTACAATAACCACATGCAACTTAATGCTAAGTAGATACAGTACAAGGGCCCTGTTAGGGCTTAGCAACTCATAATAACATCATCAATCCACCCTGGATTGCAAAAAATTAGTACATAATTAAGGACCTTAATCTAATCTATGCTTTAACTATTTTCCATTGTGTAACGAAGGTTACCCATATAAAATGTATGGGTAATTGCCGTTACACAATGGATAAAAGTTAAAGCGTAGATTAGATTAAGGCTCTTAACTATTTACAATTTGTTTGCAATTCACCCATTAATAAATTTACGTTAAATATAATTATCAAACAAACACATGCTAAAATAACAAACATTGTAAAGTGGTACTTAATTATAATTAAATATAAAAAATAAAGGTATAATCAATTTACTAACTATTTACTACCTCTATTATCTATTGCATGTATTCGCACTAAAATTATTATCTAGCATGTAAATATTACTAGTTATCTAAATATGACTCAGCACATAGGTACAATTACAGTCTTGCAGACAAATAAAAATATCATTATCGTGCAGATTAGCTTAGGAAACTTACTTTAGCCTACAATGTTACTTGTTTTTAGGGTTCTGAACCTGAGAAGGAAAAAAAACTACCTTTTTAGATCACTTTGTTATCCGTCTAGACCTTGAGCATACATATTCGTACTGGAGTAGCCTTATATGTCGTATTTGCGTACAAAAAAGTCTGCCGAATTTTGCGGGGGGGTGAAGAAATAACACATGCAAAAGATTACTCACAAATGCAAAAACGATCTGTTGATTTACACACGCACATTTTGAAAAAGAAAAATACTACCTCATATTGATGCACACAAAAATATCACACATGGAACAACTTCGTCGAATCGAAACATGTTTTAAGAATCCGTAAATGCTAGTGTGATCGGCTAAACCAGTAGAGCAAGGTTTGGGTCGTTCACTAAGGTCGATAACTCTATCGATATAATATGCACAAACATATACAATATTGTAATATATACAATAATGATGATATGAAATAGCGAGTAGTATTATATTACAGTAGAACCCGTTTGATACGTCGCTTCTTCGAATAAATTGTGTTCACTTGGCAATTTTGCAGGTTCTTAGTGAATCATACTTACTATAGATAATCAATTAATTCATCGATACTACCCTCATCTATACTTATGAGTCTCGTGATTTGTGATAATTATCTATATCAAGTGCAACATCAAGCAAAGCACCGAAACTAAACAATAAGTTACCGGAATTTATAAGAGAAACTGACATGCCCCATTATTTAAATTCTTAACAGATAAAGCTTTTTATTCAGTCAATGAGTACTTAAATTGTTATTAGCGAAAAATAATGTATAATTAAGAATATCTATAGGTATATAGGTAAGTATGTAATGCATGCTGCTTGTAAATTTGTATGCCTAAATGGCCAAACATAGTGATACACATATTACCATTGTACCAAGATGGTTACCTCTATGCTTTACAAATAAACTTTACTTTACTTTACTTTACCTTTACCCAAGCTCAATCAGCTGAATTGGTTGAAGATATCTGTTTCAAAATTTAGTTGCAAGATTCCACCCGAACAAACATAGTTACATACATACATAACATACCACATATACATTGCAAGTTAATAGAAAACTTGTAACCTAAAAAACAAGTTCGTACATTCAGTAGTGGCTCCGCGTTAATAAAGTATGGCCAGCAGGCCAGTAATGAGCCTAGAAAAGAGAGACAATTTTTTTTTTAAACCGGCCAAGTGCGAGTCTGACTCGCGCACGAAGAGTTCCGTACCATTATCTATAAAAAAACTATTTTATTCTGAGTTTTTAGTACATATTTGTTGTTATAACGGCAATAATACATCACCTGTGAAAATTTCCGCTGTCAAACTGTCACTGTTGTTGAGATACAGCCTGGTGACAGACGGACAGACAGACGGACACCGGAGTCTTAGTAATAGTGTCCCGTTACTCTTTGAGTACGGAACCCTAATAAAACAGAGTGTTGCAACGCCGTGTGTTAAAAACGAAATAAAATAATTAATGATCCTTGAACAATTGTTATTTTCCTTCAATACGCACAGTGCAACTGATCTAGGTGTGGAATAAAACACCTTGAATTCATTCTACTTTATATTAGAAGAATAATCAAAATCACTCTCCAAGCCAGCTTCTGCGCTATAGACATGTGCTGAAACGCCACATGCGGAGATGTGATATTGAACTATCGCGCTGGGAGATTTTGGCTCAGGCCCGGTCAAAGTGGAGGCATACAGTGAAGGTTAATGTGCAAGCCTTCGAAGAACGAAGACGTAACGAACTCGACGCTAAGGCTTGACCACCTGCGGCCATCCACTACAATTTTGTCGGAGAGCTGTTGACCTGTAGGGAATGTGGTCGCACATTCTCTGCAATAATAGGCTGCATCAGTCATCTGAGAAATCACGAACGACGCTCCAATTAGCCATCTTTCCAGTCGCCGTGGTCGAAATCGGCCAGGATGATGATGATGATAATGGATTAGGTAGCATGTCAAAGTCAAATAATAAATAATTTGCAGTCACAAGTAAGAATGTAGAGTTATTGCCTGTTACAAACATGAACTATAATTGTTTCCACAAACTACTTACGTCGAGTTAGTTGCGCGGTCGCTAAGGTCAAGGAATCAATCGCTTGTTTGCTAAGTATGCATATTGTTGTAGTTATTGGCCTGCGTCGTTTTTAATTAAGTGTATCTGTTTTATTTATACTCATTTCTGAATACTTACTTACTTATAAGCCTTGCCAGATCTCTCTTTTTTTCTGTTTTCTTTTTATAATTGTTTGACTCATTGTTGTTATTATTATTGTCTTTTTTAATTCTATTTTTTTGTTTGTTTTTAATGCAATGTGTGCGTGCTGCCCGCCGTGGTTTTGTTAACTTTTTGGTAATTATCGGTTGTAGCACATCATTATTTAAGAAATGTAAAAAACTGACAACACATGAAACGTAATTTTCCTCCGTTTAATAAATGAACAGACTTTACACATTAGGTATGTTTAATTTTGTAATACACAACCTCCTTAAAGCCTCGGTTATTGGTGCCATCACGTTAAGGCGCCGTAAGTTACAGGAACAGAGTTTTTGAAACAATATATATGATGTCAGACACATCATATAATAATATGGTTTCACAAAAACACGAATAGTAATCTTGAGGCTTTTCTGCAGCGAGATCAGTGATTAGAAACATGATTAAGCAATTTTCGGTCGATAGAAAAAAATCACGAACATAGGTCTAAAATACACTTAAAAGCTTACATTCGTAACAAATTATGCACAAAAGCTAAACATATTGAAATTGGTTCTAAAAATCGGCAATATCATGTTTCCCTCAAAGTGATTACTTTTTTATTTATTTAAAAGCACAAAAATAAAGTTAAAAAAACCGGCCAAGTGCGAGTCGGACTCGCACATGAAGGGTTCCGTAAAATAAATTTCTTTTGACGATTTATGACGTATTAAAAAAAACTACTTACTAGATCTCGTTCAAACCAATTTTCGTTGGAAGTTTGCAAGGTAATGTACATCATATATTTTGTTCAGTTTTATCATTCTCTTATTTTAGATGTTACAGGGGGGGGGGGGCACATTTTACCACTTTAGAAGTGTCTCTCGCGCAAACTATTCAGTTTACAAAAAAAATATGTGAGAAACCTCAATATCATTTTTAAAGACCTATCCATAGATACCCCACACGTATGGGTTTGATGAAAAAAAAATTTGCGTTTCAGTTCTAAGTATGGGGAACCCCAAAATTTGTTGTTTTTTTTCTATTTTTGTGTGAAAATCTTAATGCGGTTTACAGAACACATCTACTTACCAAGTTTCAACAGTATAGCTTTTATAGTAAAAAAAAAAGTGGCTGTGACATACGGACGGACAGACAGACAGACAGACAGACATGACGAATCTATAAGTGTTCCGTAATTTGCCATTTGGCTACGGAACCCTAAAAACATGATATCCGCGCTCCCGAACACGCACTTCCATCTCGCTCACGCTTATGCTCAGTGAATGGAGAGAAGACCATGAACCTACGGCGCTTTAAAATGTAACATGATGCCTGTCTAGTTTCTGATGTCACAAGTATCGCAGCGATCAACAAACATGAATTTGTTTACTTAGGTAAGTACGCGGCCTTCGCGGGGCCACATAGCGCACTGTTTCCGTGTTCGTTCAGCAGGTCGATCACGTAAAGCATTGAATGCGCGTCAGGTAGATCTATATGTCACTTTTTATATGGAAAAAAACCGGTCATGTACGAGTCTGACTCGCGCACCGAGGGTTTCGTACAAACTTTCATACACCATACCCGTCATGTCAGGACCCCATTCATTCTTGAACAACTTACAACCTAGCATAACCTAGTATGTTTATCACGAGTACCAATTTCGATTATTTAGTTTTTATTTGAAAGAAGGGACTTTAACGATAATCTGATAGGAATTTGAAGGTATAAAATTCCATACAAAAGAAAGTAAATTACAAATTTAATTAGGAAATTATTTTTGATAAATAAAAAAAAATAATCTAGGTAGAAAGAGATATCGTTTTATTTTTCCTGTATTATTTATGTTACTGTTAATCGTATGTAATTATTTCATTTTCCTTAATCAATTAAAATGTAACCACTGTAGAAAAAAATAAAAAATTGATAGTTTAAGTAGTTCCTGCTGAGATATTTAACGTTGTGACAGACGGACGGACGGAGAGACGGATAGACGGACAGACGGACAGAGTGGCGCCATAAAGGTTCCTTTTATTCCTTTTTGGTACGGAACCCTAAAAATTACAGTTAAATTAACGCGCGTACCTAACGCGCGTTCGGAACGTTACGTGATTACCCCTCTGCGCTCTAGTTCTTTACCTACGTAGTACGTATTGACAGATAGGTACAGGTTATCGAATGCCATCAACCCACAAGGTTAAGAATCAAAGTTCGCACACATTACCAATCATGAAGTTACCTAATCGCCACTCATACCAGCTTCTTTACGTAGGTACCTATGATACAGATTAACGGCATGCACTGGAAAATTTACTTTCATTTGTTTTGGCTCTATCGATTTTAGAATAAGTGTAAATTCAAAACTACTATCATCCTAAATACTCCAGTAACATTAAACATCCAGAGTTTTCGTCAAATCCGGTACCAAATAGTTGTGATTTTTTGCAGACTTGTTTATGATGACGGCCCTAATGATAATCAAGTTTGTGACCTCGAGCGCCGCGCTTTACCTCGGAAACTATTGGGTCTACTCTACAAAGACAATTCTAGTCTCATATTGTAGCAAATTTAGTCTTCTTTAAAAACGTCCTGAGAAGGTACTGTCAAAAACCAGTCCTTTGTAGTATTCGTGGTATTTTCGATTTTCGACAAAGTTGCGTTCGGCGCTCGAGGTCACAAACTTGGATTAATCATTGGGCCAACATCATAACTCATAAGCAAGTCTGCAAAAAATATGAACTACCGGATTTGACGCAAACTGCCGCGTACTTTCAGGCGACAAGGTTACTGGATTATCCGAACTATTAACAGTATTGCGGCTTGGTTAAAATGATATTGTAATTATATGAAGTATCAGAACCAAGGTAACCGATATAGCCCTCCGAATCGCTAAACTTAAGTGGCAGTGGGCGGGGCACATTGCTCGTAGAACTGATGGCCGTTGGGGTGGAAAGGTTCTCGAGTGGCGACCACGTACTGGAAGGCGCGGCGTTGGTAGGCCTCCCACAAGGTGGACTGATGACCTGGTAAAGGTCGCGCGGGAGTCCGCTGGATGCAGGTGGCGCAGGATCGGTCACTTTGGAACTCTTTGTGGGTATGTCCAGCAGTGGACGTCTTTCGGCTGATATGATGATGATGATGATGATGAAGTCTCAGGAGGCTATAGATCCCTATTTCCTATCTATGTAGCATATATATTATAGGTACCTTCAGAATGACTGCTGCCCTATTCTGTAACTTGGTTTAAGCTCATCTCAACGCTCACCCACCATTATACCTTGACACCGCGATGCGTAGTAATTAAGCGAAGGTAGAGGTCTAGTTTCGTAACGGGTGACCGGCGGGGTGAGCCGCATTAACGCGTACCCGTTACGAAACTAGACCTCTACATACGCTTAACTACTACGCATCGCGGTGTCAAGGTATAATTGTGGGTGAGCGTTGAGGTAAGCTTAAAACAAGTTACATAATAAGGGGGTGACAAACGTTGATGAAGATATCGAACAATTTTTCCCATGGTAACAGCCACGAAACGCGAAAAAATAAGAGTTAATTAAATAAATAAAATAAATAAATAAATATTACGGGACAATCTTACACAAATCAACCTAGACCCACGGTAAGCTCAGTAAGGCTTGTGTTGTGGGTACTAGGCGATGATATATATAATAGATAAATACATATAGATACTTATATACATATATAACATCCATAACTCAGGAACAAATATTCGTGATAAATACACAAATAAATGCCCTGACCTGATTAAGAGTTGAATGTGGCTTAATTGAGGGTTAATGTAGGGAAAGTGTGTTTTGAGGGTAGAGCAAGACCAACCAAGGTGGACTGATGACCAGGTAAAAGTTGCGCGGGTGGCGCAGAACCGATCATTATGGCACTCTTTAGGGGATGCCTAATATCCAGCAGTGGATGTACTTCGGCTGATATGATGATGATGATGATTATAATGATGACTGTATTGTATCACCCAGTAGATATATTTTGGATTTCAAGGACTTCAATGCCTATAGCTCAATCAAATATCAAAATAATTTTTTTTTTATCTTAGTTCAATTTTTTTTGTGTTTTTAAATAAATAAAAAAGTGACACTCCAGAATAGTAAAACAATACAAGTAAACTTATTTTAAACAAAAATAAATTAAAACGATTTCTTTTTCAATCATAACCACGTGGAAATAGTTGTTCATAAGCTTATTAATAATCTTCCGTTTAATTTTTTGCACCTATTACAGGCCACACACTGTATATTTTTCACCGATATCTAAAGTTTCCACTACGTCGGTTATCGAATACCATCTCTACCCACAAGGTCAATAAAGTTCGCACACATTTCCAATCTTGGAATTACCTTAATTTTTCCACTCGTCTCTACACCATTAAACCTAATGACGTCTGTCGCACGTGCGTTCTGACGTCAGAGTTAACAAGAAGGCGATCGAGAACGTGATTTTGAATAAAAAATATCATTTTATAACTGTGAATAATTTGCGAGAGAACGAGAGCGTGATGCCAACGAACTTTTCTACCTCAGCTTGGGCCAAAATTCATAGTGAGAACAACCCAAAATAAGCCGGCCAAGTGCAAGTTGGACTCGCGCACGAAGGGTTCCGTACCAATCTATAAAAACGGCATAAAAATCAAGTTTGTTGTATGTGAGCCCCCCTTAAAAATATTTTATTTTGTTTTTAGTATTCGTTGTTATAGCGGCAACAGAAATACATAGTTCTTGAGATACAGTCTGGTGACAGACAAACTATTTAAATATTGTAGAATACTTAATGTATATGATAAAGTTAAAATGGCACTAAATCTAGAATATAGGCAATACCTAGGAAGACTGAATAGGTACTCGTATAGCAGAGCACAGAACCTCCGGACACTAACAAGTAATAAAACCTTCACGGTACCAAGTAGCAAAAACTTTTATGGGCAAAGGGTCTGGTCCAGTTATGTGCCTGTTATTCTAAACAGCCTCCCTACATATATATTGGAAAATGTAATGGATTGTTTAAGGGATAAACCGCATAAAGCCAAATATGTAATTAAGAAAGCCATACTGAGTGTAAAAAATAATGATAATTCTTAACTCAACTAACAATAACTAACAATAATTAAAATGTCAATGCTATGATATATAACTAACTAAACTTAGGTAATAATCTTTAAAATGTAAGATTGGGTTAAGCTGAATAATTTTTTGTCTAGGAAATAATAAGTTCAAATTTTAATTTTTTTTTAGACGGACCGACGGACGGACGGACGGACATCGAAGTCTTGGTAATAGGGTCCCGTTTTACTCTTTGAGTACGGAACCCTAAAAAAACGAATTCTGAAAAATAAATCATTGAAAAACGCTCACCGCCTATCAAAAAATATAAAAATCAAAAATATTTATTGGTATCATACTAAAGTAGGTAGTACATTACTTACCTAGGGCGGTTAAACAAAGAATGTCTCAGATCGCAGGTATTTGACGCCCGAGCCGAAGGCAAGGGCGATAAATATGCGCTCTGAGGCTTTCTTTATTACCGCCCGTGGTGAGTACAAAATTTTACGTCTCTATCTGGCCAGGAAGTGGGGTTTTCCGCACGCATAGCGTGCGGTAATTCCTACTTTATGGCCAGGTATGACGTAAAAGTACATTCGTGGCTGGCGTCTCCCGGTAAGTATGGCAACTTGGATTAGAATATGGAATAATTTTCATATCAGAAATGATTTCCTTACAGGATGACATTGGGTATTCAAATTTGCATTGGAACTGACACGGTTGATGACGCGATACAAATTTACAGAAATTACGCGAATACAGATTTGTGCACTAAGTACGACAAATCGTTTGCAGATTTCGGTTTACTTGACAGGATCAAAATAACCTACCTACTATTGTAGTAGGTAGGTATTACTCGAATTTAAACTTTTGTAAGTCATGATTGAAGTTATGACCGTAGGACATTTAATATACAGGGTGACTGGTAATTCGACCTATTCCTTGAAAGGGGTTATACTAGAGCTAATTTGCAACAATTTATGTCCAGTCAACCAGGGGTCGAAACTCGCTGGTTTCCGAGATATTCGAGTTTTTAGTTTGTATGAAAAAAATTCTCCTTGCAGCCTTAAGCTGGTGATTGTGACAAAAGTACTTCCATTTGGATGGTAAAAAAACATTTTTGTCACAATCAGCATTTTTGACACAAACAAACTAAAAACTCGAAAAATTAAAAAAAATCGTGTTTTGACCCCTGGTTGACTGGACATAAATTGATGCAAATTAGCTCTAGTATAACCCCTTTCAAGGAATAGGTCGAATTACCAGTCACCCTGTATGTAGATACGTGAGGTTAACGCATAATTTAAGTATAACTTCAATAAGTGCCTATTACCGATTGCACTTTGCCGAGAGCTTTTTTTTGCCTTACATATCTGTATTACAGTGTTTTTCAACCTTTTTCATAGCGCTACCCCCCCTAGAGTAAGAAAATATTTCGCGACCCCCCTACTCTGCGCTGTTCTTAAATTATATTTTTTTACAAATATGAAATCCTTAAATTCAAGCAGCCGCGACCCCCTTCACGAAGCTCCGCGACCCCCCTGGGGGTAGCGACCCACAGGTTGAAAAACACTGCTGTATTATATTTGGACATACTGCCCGCTTCCGCTTCTTGAGCCAAGCGGAAAGCTCAAATCTGAGGCATTCTAGTTTTACCGCTTTATAAAGGTAAATAATGTAGGTACGTTTATTTGTGTAATGTATGATATTAATATTACACACGCGTAGCAGACGGTAATTGCCAATTTATGGTATTGCGTGGCGCAAATGTAATGGACGCTCGAGTCGGGCGTGGGGGGGAGCGGGATGTGCGGCGTGCATGTACAACAAATGAATCTTAAGCCTCTGCTAGACGGTCGCCAACACGCCCCTCCGACCCAGTGACCTTGGTCCGCACAGACCGTATAGACTGTTGTTTGCAGTAAAAAATCATAATACAGCGGTCGGTGCCGCTGCCGACCGAGCACAATTTTCCCAATTTTGCTCTTGTTTTAAAATAAAAAACTAAAATGTTAAGGCGCTATAGTATCATGGTCTTCTCTCCCTCTCGCTGAGCATAAGCGTGAGCGAGATGGAAGTGCGTGTTTGGAAGCGCGGATATCATGTTATTTAATTTTAATTTTTTGTGCGTTTAAATAAATAATAAAGTAATCACTAAGTTCCCTCAAACATGATATTGCCGATTTTTAGAACCAATGTTAATATGTTTAGCTATTGTGCATAATTTGCTACGAATGTTTTAGGTGAATTTTAATATGTTTTAGACCTATGTTCGTGATTTTTTTTTATCGAGCGAAAATTGCTTAATCGTGTTTCGAATCACTGATTGCCCTGCAGAAAAGCCTCAAGATTACTATTCGTATTTTTTTGAAACCATATAAACAGACGCATTATATTGTTTCAAAAACTATGTTCGCTTCACTTCGCTGAACCTATAGCGCCTTAAGCTAAAATGCTAGATATCATTTGTCTTAGGCATTACTTTCGTGTATCTTTTCTAGTTTTGCCGCAAAGTCGGAAAGTCCTTAGATTTTTGCAAACTGATTTTGATATGTTCATCAATATTTTCCTTTTTTTCTATGAAACTATACATTGAATGTCTCAAAAATGAATTCCTCATGCCCGATTTATCAGAAAATGGATACCACACTCGAGTTGTTACGTAAAAAGAAGCTGATATGATTTTTTTTCTAAAGCGCGGCGGCGTGTTACTTCGAATGCCGGGCCTACCCGCCAGGGGGTGGCGGATGGTTATCGGGCTAAATTAGCTTAGCTTTACGTATATTATATATGTGCCAAGTGAATTCATCCGATACCAAAATTTACACCTCCCATTCATTGGGTGACACTACTTCCCGTACTATCGCTCGGAGGGGCGTGTTGGCGACCGTCTAGCAGGGGCTTAATACTGGTGTCCTGAGTAGACGCTGCACAAAGCGAATGCACGCTCGCTCGCCCCGCACAACGCTCCGCTCCTATTATAGCCAGATATACTTTACGTCTATATCGGTTACCTTGGTTCTGCTGCGGATAGCCTCATTTCTGATGCGATCGCGCAGAGAAACTCCCAGCATAGCCCTCTCCATCGCCCTTTGAGCGACTTTGAGCCTTCTTATGAGGCCCATAGTAAGCGACCACGTTTCCCTGCCATATGTCATCACTGGCAACACACACTGGTCAAAGACTCTCGTATTGCTAAACTTAAGTGGCAGTGGGCGGGGCACATTGCACGTAGAACCGATGGCCGTTGGGGCGGAAAGGTTCTCGAGTGGCGACCACGTACCGGAAGGCGCGGCGTGGGTAGGCCCCCCGCAAGGTGGACTGATGACCTGGTAAAGGTCGCGGGAGTCCGCTGGATGCGGGTGGCCCAGGACCGGCCATTGTAGCACTCTTTGGGTGAGGCCTATGTCCAGCAGTGGACGTCTTTTGGCTGATATGATGATGATACTTTACGTCATATCTGGCCATAATGTAGCAATTGCCGAATGCGTATGCGGAAAATCCCTCCTCTGGCCAGGGAGAGACGTAATAAAGAAAGCCTCAGAGGCTCTAGTATAAGTTTTATCGATACAATACGTTTACGAACGCGTTTGCGTTTAATTTCAATTTGTATGGCAACGCGAACAGCGCCTCTGGTGGTAACTATTAGGAACTACGCGTTGTCATACAAATTGAAACTAAACGCAAACGCGTTCGAAAACGTATATGTATCGATAAAACTTATACTAGAGCTACAGATCGCATATTTATCGCCCTTACCGAATCGGCTCGGGCGTCATGTACCTGCGATCTGAGGCATTCTTTGTTTTACCACCCTGGGTAAGTAATGTACCTACTATTACAGTACGCGACACATAAGTTTGCATCTCGAATGTTAAAAAAAATTATAAATCAAAACGTTTTAACCGACTTCAAAAAAAGAGGAGGTTCTCAATTCGTCTGTATGTTCGTTTATGTGTGTTTGTTACGCGACAACTCGGTAATTTATGAACCGATTTTTAAAAAAAAATTCTTTGTTTGGAAGCATATAAGTAGGTACTTCCAGATTGGTCCCGTTGTCACCAAAATCCAGTTCTGAGGCTCTAGTATAAGTTTTATCGATGCAATCATCGTTTTCGAACGCGTTTGCGCTTAGGTTCAATTTATATGGCAACGCGAACAGCGCCTCTGGTGATAACTATTAGGAACTACGCGTTGCCATACAAATGTTAAACTAAACGCAAACGCGTTCGAAAACGTATATGTATCGATAAAACTTATACTAGAGCTACTGTTGATGGGATCCTGGAGTCAAGTCGGTTAAAACTTTGTTTTGAAAAGTAAATTATGTAGCCACAATTTATATTTGAAACCATATATAGATACTATACGATAGCTAAATTTTTAGCTACGTCTATCATTTGGAGAGGACTTGAATTTGCCGGTGTCCATTTTAATTTATTATTTTGAGGTTATTTTTTTGGAATCTACACAGGCTGATTTAGGGGTCGTGTAGCAAGAAGACCGAAAGCGAATAAGATGGTAACACTGAACCACTTTTCCCAAGAAACAGACCACGAAATCGCAAAAAATAACAGCTGTTCCATAGATTTACTCTCAATTAACTCACAGTTAACTCACAGTTAACTCACAGTTGACTCACAGTTAACTCACAGTTAGCTCACAGTTAACTCAAAGTTAACTCACAGTTAACTCACAGTTAACTCACGGTTAACTCAAAGTTAACTCACTGTTAACTCAGAAGTAACTCTTAATTGGCTCATATTTTTTTGCGATTTCGTGGGTGGTAAAAGTTGTTCAGTATGACCACCTTATTCACTGTTGGTCTTCTCGATACACGACCCCTAAATTACCATGTATAATATGGTTTCAAGTTTAGCTAGTAGCGTCGCAGAGGTGGCAGACGGGTTCGATGGGGGTACGCGACGGGACTTAAGGCGAGGCCGGTTCATGGTCTTCTCTCCCTCTCACTGAGCATAAGCGTGAGCGAGATGGACCTGCGTGTTTGGAAGCGCGGATATCATGTTTTTAAATTTTAAATTCTTGTGCGTTTTTATAAATAAAAAAATAATAGCTGATTGCCCTCAAACATGACATTGCCGATTTTTAAAACCAATTTTAATATGTTTAGCTGTTGTGCATAATTTGTTACGATTTTTTTAAGTGTATTTTAGACCTATGTTCGTGATTTTTTTCTATCGAGCGAAAGTCAAAAACTCAGGATTCGAATAGCTGATTTCCCTCGAGAAAGGCCTCAAGATTGCTAACTAAATTTAAGACAGCAGTATTATAATCCAAACAAGAGCTACGATTTTTTTTTAAATCAGTTTTTGGAGCTCACGTCGCCTTAAGTTGGAAACGCACTGAAAGCGCTGGCGGTGCGGCGCAGTGCGGTGCGGAGGCGGTACCGGTTGTAATGTCCGAGCTAATATGAAAAGGTCCGCACAGAATACCGCGTCCCGCCGCGGTACTCTGTGCGGACCCTTTCGTATTAGTTCGAACATTACAACCGGTACGGTACCGGATTCGCACCGCGCCGCGCCGCGCCGCCACCGCTTTCAGTGCGTTTCAGCCTTTATTGAGGATAACTACACATACGCAAAATTATGTTGCGCGTATTGTATCTACGCGTGCATACAGGATGTTTTTATTAATTTGCTTCAACTTCGACACAGTGCTTGGTACAGTCGCCATCACATACATAGGAACACTATAGGTGTTCAAAAATATCGGCACATGCACCATAATGCCTTGAAAATAGAGGTGTGTTCCGATGTTTGTGACTAGCTTGTTTGCTCCGATGTATGTGATGGCGACTGTACATTCACAGAAACAAATTAGCATAAGTACCTAATTATTTCTTGAGAAAAAAAAATTTTTTTTTTCGATTTTTGTTCATATTTATTTAATGTAGCATTAACGGTTATTGTCTTATTGTGCAAGGGTCTTGAAACACATGAAATAAAAACATGTATGTAAAAAATATGTTATATCGAACTTTGTAAACCTTCTTGTAGTGCAGTATTACCTTACAAAATTTTAAAGCTGTTATGAAGTCACAGTTAAGAGCCATTTACGGGTATTTTCAATAATTCGTGTACCCAATAGATAGGGAACATTACGCAAAACTCTTCGTAGGTGGCGACACTAGCAGCGTTGACATTGTATCTCGTCCCCACTTGCGGTATTGTCTATGCAAGCATCCTTGTCGCTCATTTGACAGTCAATTGTGCATGTGTGTGTGAATCCCTATATTTCTATACTGATTTACTATTAGTGGTAGTGCTGCCTCTGGCGGCAGAACATGGCAGTAATGTTCCCTATTAGTGTGAGTTGTTAAACAAAAATTATCTCAGTGTCAGTTTTGTGACAACAATTAGGTATTCAATTTGTATAAAAATTAACTTTTTTTTTCAATTTATAAATGATATGATGACATTATTAGAATGTGAAACAACAATTTTCACATCATTTGTTTGCTTAACTTTAGTCACAAAACTGACACTGAGTTAATTTTTATTTAACAGCTCACGCTAATTGGATGTTACACGAATGATTGAAAATGCCCTTACACCGGTTAAATCTGCAAAACTGCTAAAATTTAACATTGAATATCTTGATAACAGTAAGAGTTAACTAGTTAAGATAATACTTCCTTGGAGAAATTAACTTTATTTGATCTAAACTATGCCCCCTTGCTATTAACGGAAATTGTTATGAACACGTTGTATAATAATTGTATGGTCTTTGCAGTTTGATCAAGGACTGGCCGAACACGTACGCGTATACTAAGGCCCTCGCAGAGGAAGCTGTGAGGACCATGGCAGGGGACATGCCGGTGTGCGTGGTCAGGCCCGCTATAGGTAAAAAAAAAATTGGAGACAATCTTACACAAATCGACCTAGTCCCAAACTATGCAAAGCTTGTACTATGGGTACTAGACGACGATAAACTTACTTATATAGATAAATAAATACTTAAATACAATATCCATGGCTCGGGAACAAATAGTTGTGCTCCTCACACAAATAAATTCCCTTACCGGGATTAGAACCCGGGACCTCCGGCCTCGTAGGCAGGGTCACTACCAACTAGGCTACAGGAGGCTCCATACAACAAACGTGATTCTTTTTATAGATACGGAACCCTTCGTGCGCGAGTCCGACTCACACTTGGCCGGTTTGACGACCGCCTTAGCCTAGTTGGTAGTGACCCTGCCTACGAAGCAAGAGGTCCTGGGTTCGAATCCCGGTAAGGGCATTTATTTGTGTGATGAGCACGAATATTTGTTCCTGAGTCATGGATGTTTTCTATGTATTTAAGTATTTATTTCTCTATATAAGTATCTATATCGTCGTCTAGTACCCATAGTACAAGCTTTGCTTAGTTTGGGACTAGGTTGATTTGTGTAAGATTGTCCGCAAATATTTATTTAAATATTTATTATTTTATAATTAAGTACGTCATTGTGTTTTGTATTTGAATGTGTACGAAACACACGGGAATTTTCTATATAAAATGGTAATTGTGCGTATAAATTGTTACAGTGATAGCAGCGAACCTCGAGCCAAGCCCCGGTTGGGTGGACATCAGCAGTGTCTACGGTCCTAGCGGGGTAAGCCCACAACCCCAAACAATAAACCTTAAACCACCGAACGTCAAAAAGAAAACAGAAATCAGCATTGATCAGCAGTGTCTACGGTCCTAGCGGGGTAAGCCCACAGCCCCAAACAATAAACCTTAAACCACCGAACGTCAAAAAAAAAAAGAAATCAGCATTGATCAGCTGCAGTCTCTACGGTCCTAGCGGGGTAAGCCCACAACCCCAAACAATAAACTTTAAATTACCGAACGTCAAAAATAAAACAGAAATCAGCATTGATCAGCAGTTTTTACGGTCCTAGGGGGAAGCCCACATTTAACCACCGAACGTCAAAAAAGATTACTCGCAATTGTCAACTCTTTCAAATGTAGAAGGCGACATTTTACACTCACTTTGTCTGGTATATCAGACGATGGCGGTTAAAGGGTTCATACCGTGACGGTGGCAAACGAGCATACGGCTTGCCTGATGGTATTTAAACAGACACCGTCGTCTATTGGACCCTTGTGACTCTAATAGGGATTGACACCCCGTGTTGACACCAAATATAATATTAAGTATTTAGAGTTTTCTTGAAAGAGGATTAAAAATAGTGTCAAATGGAGAAAAAAGTAACACAAGAGAATAAATGATCACAAATTTATAAGTGTATGTTTCTAAGAGGGGGTATACTCTGTCCCTTTTCCGCAAGACGCAAGCGAAGAAGAAGTGAGCGTTTTCTCTCTCTAACAAGCAACATTAAAACGGTTGAAGCTGTAGCTTCGTAATTTGTTGTGATATTTGAATGGGATTGTCGATTCATGCCTTCTTAAGACTTTTGAAGTATAATAAGTATTAAATCGAATTTTAAATTGAAATTGAAATTATTTATTTACATAGACACAGTACAGGGATGTTCAAATATATTATGGTCATGTGTGTGCAAGCGTCCAAATAAGTATGTAATGTACAAGTCAATTAAATTATCAAAAAGTAATACAGAATTATTGTTTTTCAACCTTAATTGCGTTCCAGCTCCTCCTCGGCTGCGGTCTCGGCGTGATGCACACCTTCATGGCCGACGACGACAAGTACATCGACCTGATTCCCGTGGACTTCGTCAACAACGCCACGGTGGCCGCTGCCTGGGCCACGGCTCAGCGCCACAGCAATGGGGATAAGGACGTCAAGATATATACCGTAACGCCAGCTCGCAACCCCATTAAGTGGCGTAAGTTATAGAATTTTGACGACCGCTTTAGCCTAGTTGGTAGTGTAGTGACCCTGCCTACGACCTACGAAGCAAGAGGTCCTGGGTTCGAATCCCGGTAAGGGCATTTATTTGTGTAATGAGCACGAATATTTGTTCCTGAGTCATGGATGTTTTCTATATATTTAAGTATTTTTTTATCTCTATAAGTAGTATGTTTATCTTCATCTATGTAGTATCCATAGTACAAGCTTTGCTTAGTTTGGGACTAGGTGGATTTATGTAAGATTGTGCTCAAATATTTATTAATTTCCGTGGTCTCTACGTGCTACAAGCTGGCAATGGCGCGCGGTCCATACATAGAGATGTATTTGGAGGTGCGGTAGTCCCCTACTTTCTCCATCAAATATAAACTACGAAAAATTCAACTGTTTGTATCCTTTTTGTATCACCTGCCACTTGTACGCGTATTTCCTTTTGCGTGTTCAGTAGGAGGCAGTGTTGCCTCGAAATAAACGAATACGCCTTCCGAACCCGGCGTAGCGAATACGAGTAACTCGTCCTCCAATCGCGCACGGGTTTGGAAAGAGCATGAAACGCCGTATTGGCGTATTTATATCCGTGTTCAGTACGAGGCAGTACTTGTTTTGACAAACACGTAAGCAGTGCAGGTACAACGACGAGCGACTATATACGAAAAAAAATATCCGTAAAGTCGGTTCTGGCGCTTCGCCGGCCGCTGCCGCGGCACGCTCGCTTCGCTAGCTCGGCTCGCGCGCTGAGGGTCGCCGTTGTGTCTAAAACTCCTCCTCGCTTCGCTCGTCGTCGTACCTACACGGGTTTGCCTAAGACTGCTTGCCTCGAATTCGCTACGGGTTTGGAAGGCAACAAACCCGTGCGCGTTTCGAGGCAATACTGAAAACGGAAACGGAAATACGCCACCGATACCAGCACCAGCCCATGTCCTCCTCTCACTTTTTAAACTTTTAACTTTCCAGGCAAATTGCTCAACATAATGTACACAAAAGCTGTTACCTGCGCCACGCCCAAAGCCATCTGGTACAACTTTGACTTCCACACGAAGTTCTGGTGGCTTTTCATACTGCAGACGTGGTTCCTGCACTTCATACCTGGCTATCTGGCCGATGGAGCGCTCATGCTGCTCGGAAAAAAGCCCAAGTGAGTATGAAAACCACAGGAAGCTCAAGATTTTTCTAGAAAGTGCTCTTTTCAAATATTATAGCAATGGGAGTGACGACGATTAAGGCGACGTGAGCTCAGAAAACGGATTTTAAAAAGTCGTAGCTCTTGTTTGGATTATAATACGGCTTCCCTAAATTTAATTACCAATCTTGAGGCATTTTTCGAGGGACGTCAGCTATTCGAATCCTGAGTTTGTGACTTGCGCTCTATAGAAAAAAATCACGAACATAGGTCTAAAATACACTTAAAAATTTCGTAACAAATTATGCACAACAGCTAAACATATTAAAATTGGTTCTAAAAATCGGCATGTTTGAGGGAACTTAAATAGCTATTACTTTTGTCTCGCACAAAAAAATAAAATGAATAAACATGATATCCGCGCTTTCGAACACGCGCTTCCATCTCGCTCACGCTTATGCTCAGTGAGAGGGAGAGAAAACCATGAACCTACGGCGCCTTAAGAGTACTCCAACGACACCTTATATATGTCAAAATCCATCAAGCCATTAGGACAAGTAGCCCGTGAATTATAATTATTCTTGTCCATATACATACCTACACTCGAAAAACATGAAGTTCCTTCTGAGCCAATTGGGAAATATAAAATTATAAACCATGTTCAGAGTCCCCTAGCATAGTCGACTTAAGTCGTAGTTGGTTCTCCTATTAAAACGGCTAACTGGAATGACATGAAACAATGGGATCTGCCGTATGTAGGTCAGAAACTAGTTTGATAGAAAAATTTTACTTAGGTAAGTAAAATGGCTCGTTTTATGAACTTGTTGTATAAAACGCGCGGAAACCGTAATCACATATATCTTGCCAACCCTTGATTGATTCGAGGATTTGCTGTATACAGCGGCGCATCCTTAACCCCCTGGCCACGACTTTGGTCTTAAAAAGCGACCTGCGACCAGCGTTTTATCTGTTCATTGCGCGTGATCCCAACTAACCACAGTGCGTTGCGCGTCTCGACCGCGCAATGAACAGATAAAACACTCGTCGCATGTCGCTTAAGACCAAAGTCGTGGCCAAGGCGTAACAGCTCTGGCAAGTGGCACTTGTCAGATACATCATCATCATCATATCAGCTGAAAGACGGCCACTGCTGGACATAAGTATCAGGACCAAAGAGTGCCAAGGTGACCTGAATCTGCAACACAACAGAAACAGGCTGACGAGCGATCGAGCGGGTCACAAAATGGACCCAATGGGCTTGTGACCTTAAATTTGTTTACTATGCCATTCGAACCAGTTTTTGTAGATGAACAAATGTTTGTATGGAAGCAACTACATTTAAAGGACATTAATACCCAAAAAATCGAGTTAAAGACGGACCTCGCTGACATCAGCCGAAACGCTTCATACTGATTGGCTTTAAAGTATGACGTCACACCGTGCAATTTGTACTAACCGTTGCATGGAAAATGAAGTAAAATGCTGTTTCGGTCGCGAAATACTGCGTTTAGGTCCATAGTTGCCATACAAATTTGTTTCTATAAAAGCGTAAGGATTCTATTGGTACCTTTTTTTTTCAATTCAATTCAATTATTTTATTTCAGGCATAGAACCCATATAGTATTAGTCGTACAAATGTGTGCTTATGAATCTAAGTGTTAGTAGGTTACAATAATAATTTAATCTATTTTAAACGTTGGCCCTCAGTGCTTATTGTGCATGCACACTTATCCAACGGGCCAACATAGGACTATCCCATCGGCACGCCAATGCGCTCAGAATGCGGTTGGGGCTGTCGCGCATACGCGAGAGGAGCGACGCGCACCTCTTCCTGATAACGGCCGCGAAGCCATCCGCACGCGCCTCCGCGAACAGAACCTTTAAATTTACTCTTGGACAATAAATAAAAAAACTTTTTCACTTCTCATGCTCTAAAAGTTCGTCTTTATGTCGTGCGTAGGCGACATAAAGTCGCTTTTTATGCTCTAGAGCATAAAGTAAAATCTTCGTCGAAGACCAAGGCAATCGCTGCAACAGCCACACGAACATCTTTAACTTCATACAACAACCTCTTTATTTTATTTCGTTTCGTTCGTATTCTAAGACCAAGGCAAAGATACCAACAGCCAAAGTACACAATAAAACTTCATGAAATAAACTTATAATTTATTTACTATATTTACGTGTTGCTGTTTCATTTCCTCGCAATCGAAGTGAAAAGTAGAGTGTACAACTCGTCCATAAAACCCATTTTACACTCGACTTTATATCTATCCTCGCTCGCAAGCTCGCTCGGATGGATAAACGTCTCGAGTAAAATGGTGCGTTTTATGCACTTGTTGTACAATCTACTATTTTTTCTAAACTTTCAAGTTTCATATCTTTTTTATGATTTGAATTATATTTTGTAATTTATACTTTATTACAATCATGTGATGGTTTACTATCCATTTAGCAACACGACGTTATCAATTTTAACACCACGCAACAAGCCTATTCAGCACGATGCTGGCTGTAAGCGCTGGGCTTCCTTAGGGGCTTGTACTGTTTTTGTTGAATCTTTCTCTCTTCCTAGCTATACCCATATAGTGGTGGGGCCAGCTTTATTATCATAGCTCTGTCCTCGACATCGGCATATATCGGATTCCTTGCATTCTATCATGTCTCTTAGCACTATATCTTTCCATGTTCTTTTGGGTCTGCCCCTGGCTCTTCGAACAGTAGAATGAGCTCTTCTTCGTCGCTTTCACTCTTGACAGAGTAATTGTGGTCATAATTGCGCATAGCTTCGTCTCCTCGATGACATTTGTGCCCGAAAAACGGTACACTACCAGGGATTGTAACCGGTTTTTTTGCAAAAACCTAGAAATAAATATGAGTCGCTTAACTTCAAACTCGGGTAAATCCAATTCTGACATTTTTTAAGATTTTGGTATGAAATAAAAGGGTAAAAAACTAGTTTTGTTATAATTTAATCGGTTTAGTATAATTTTGTCTGGTTTTTGAGAAAAATACGGTTAAAATCATAATATTTTATCAAAATCAGATATATCCATATGACAGTTTTTATCAAATGTAGGTAAGTCCATCCAAGCCAATCAGCGAAAGAAGTTTGTTCAACATGGCTGACAATATCTAATCGTATTTTTTTTTTAAATCTAAATAAATCCAGGTCTTTTAAATCAAAATTATACAAATCCACACTGAGTTTTTTCAAAGATAGATAAATTACAATCGATTATATCAAATGAAGGTAAATCCAATCAAAATTTGATTTTTTTGTAAAGAATGGATGGTTTTTATGCTGATTTTGCCGAACAGGATGGCTTTATTTAATGGTTTAGCCATAATAAAAGAAATACTGCCTTTCACATCACCATATTAACGTTATTATCACTTTATTTCAATTATCTCGGAAGTGGTTAGAGTGGATTTATATGAATTTGAACTTAAGCGACACATATCTCGAACTATTTTATCCTTGGTATGTAGGACTCAGTTGCGGTAACGAGTGGGTATTATTAGATTGACCAATTAGAAAATGAAATAATTAACAAAGAACGAAAATATAACGGTTACGTTCGCATACAAAAAAAAACGATTACAATACCTGTACACGACTAAGGATACGAGACTGCACTATGGATGAGATGAATTATATAATAACTTAATAACCTAACCGTGTTTTGCAGGGCATCAAAAATCTACCGCACTGCGTTCAACCTGTCTTCCGTTTTGGCCTACTTCACCACCAACGAGTTCTATTTCAAAGACAACAACCTCGTCCAACTGCAAAACAGCCTTTCAAACACAGGTATGACTTGTATTGAGGCGACCACACATTACAGAAAATTCGGTAGCTCTCTCATAGAAAACGTCCCATAGAAAAACATTTTAACAAATATTACTTGCGACTTGCGATTGTCTACTGCCTACTGACAGCGGCGATTACCTACACTTATTGTGTGAATGTCATGCCCTTGCCAGACAAAGAATGAATTACTTTGGTAACGGCTACCCGCAACCAAAACAATTCAAGGTGTTCCCGGTGAACTGCATCTTCCGTTTTGTGGAAATAATGGAGATGGAGCAGGCATAAAGGAGAGGGCAAATGCACAAAAGATCCCACTGGGTCGAAGTGCATCCGAAAGGGCCCTCACCTAGATAAGATAAGACCTACCGACGGAATGAAGAGAGCACTAAATAATGCAGCCCGGCTCTAGCGATTCGGTACCCCGCAACCTTCAGCCCCACTGCAATACATCGCGTACGAACTCGGCGCGCGTAGGCACCGCTCGTTCGGTCGCACCACTTTTCTGACAATCCTTACCCAAGCGAATTTGCATTAGACCACACATAATTATAGAAGTCTCCACTCGAGACACCACAATTAAATTATTTTTTTGGGAATTTTCATGTTAACATTGTCAGATTTAGGTTCGCGTCTTTTCGGTGGACATTGCCAAAGTTAAATTAAAGCCTAATTTTTGGTTGAACTCTGAATCCGCATAAACGGCGTTGCCCCTTCTATAATTCTATGTGATAAAAACATATTATATGTGAGCGTAAGCCCTTAACTATTGACCACCGGAAAGATGATTTTTGTTTTTGTGACTGACAATGACCCAAATAGTACGAGGCAAATCATATCCAGGACGCTTCCAAAATGGGACTAAAGCAGTGTTTCCTAAAGAATCTGGAATGTCTCTCCCATTTGGAAGCCAGCTTCCAAATCTGGCTACGAGATGGGTCTATTAATTTTTTATTTTTTTCTACAGACAAGGAAATCTACAACTTCGACGTGGAAAAGCTGAACTGGTCCGAACAAATGGTGATCTGGGCAATAGGACTAAGAAAGTACATCATTAAGGATGGCCTACAAGATACGAACTACGCTGTGAGGAAGCAGCGAGTCTTCAAAATACTCAACTATCTTGTAGGGGCGCTGTATTTGTACGCGTTGTATAAAATATTTAGCTCCGTCATCTGGTTTGTGTGGGTGCTACTTAATTTATAAGGAATAAAAATAGTTTTTTTAAAGTTTTACATTTTTTATGAGCTTTTATTTAACTAATGTTTGGTTAACGTATACCACATCTTAATGGAATGTGTACGGGGGGAGTCCCTTCGCACTTCCTTACCTACCACACCGGATTTTGTACCGCGGCGCTGGCTGATCCTGATTCAGCGCAAGCGAAATCATTTTATAAGACCTACAAATTGTGCATTAGATTGCTGTATCTCCACTAGCGGACGTATGGAGCGACATTAACGTTTAACGACTAAGCTCCTTAAAAAAAGATTTAAAAAAAAAAACTTCCTGAAGTCCAATAGACCTGAAATGCTGTATATACCTACAATAATGTAAGAAATGTCGAGTGGCAATACAATATTAGGGTACAGTCAACCAATTTGATTCCTATAGGCCACCGTAGAACCCTGTCATTTTAACTGCTACATAGCGACGCAATAATCCTAGTAACCCGTATTGACATAGCATTTACAACGGCAAGGTTATATGATGGCCTAGGAATCAAATTGGTTGACCGTACCTTAAAGCTGCAGGTCGATCACACGATCCTTGGCCACGACTTTGGTCTTAAGCGACATGCGACCAGCGTTTTATCTGTTCATTGCGCGGTCCAGACGTCCAACGCACTGTGGTTGGTAGGGATCACGCGCAATGAACAGATAAAACGCTGGTCGCAGGTCGCTTAAGACCAAAGTCGTGGCCAGGGGGTAACGCATTGTACGCCACCTAAGCCACCGTAGAACCCTGTCATTTTAACTGCTAAATAGCGACGCAATAATCCTAGTAACCCGTATTGACATAGCATTTACAACGGCAAGGTTCTATGATGTCCTAGGAATCAAATTGGTTGACTGTACGTACATCAGAGGGGCTACCGCAAACGGCATTCGAAGTTTTCCCTCTCTGTCGCACTTACGTACGAACTCGTAAGTATGACAGAGAGGGGAAACTTCGAATGCCTTTCGCGGTAGGCCCTCAGCACGGTTAACCCAAGACGGCGCGCGAGTTCCGCTGAAGCGGCATTGGTGGGACCGCAGAGGAAGAGGAATGCCGGTATTACGGTGCGCCGCTTTCCCTATCCTCTGCGGCCGAGTCGTGGTAGGTGGCGGAACCACAGACCTGATCCGCCACCGGGTGCTGGATCTTCCGCACCCATGATCTCCTCGTAGCGGACTCAGGGGGGTTCGCTACTGAACGGGTGGAGATCGAGGAGGCAGGCACGCCAACACATCTGGCGTGCCTCACGTGGAGGGCCCCCGGGCATCCGCGAAGGAGCCGCTTGTGGGCGGCTGCCGCCGGCGGGGTCGCGGATGTGTGCGCAAGCGTTCCCGTAACCTCGCCACGAGGCGGCGAGGTGGCAAGTGGGGGGGTTTTTAGTGGGTACACCGTGGGTCTCATTAGCCCATACGGGAGTCCCACATAACCACTCGAGTCACCCCCTGCACCCGGGTGGTATGCGTAACGCATTTTCCCCCCCTAAAAAAAAAAAAAAAAGAAGGCGCGCGAGCTGTCATTCTCTTATTAGAAAACTTACAAAGTGACGGGTAGTGCGAGAGAGCTCGAGAGATATCACGCGCCGTCTTGCTTGTAAAAAAAATGGTTTATTTCAGACTTAGATCCATATTTTGTTATGCTAACCGTGTTGGTAGATCTAAATGTCACTTTTTAGGGTTCCGCACCTCATAAGGAAAAAGCGTAACCCTTATAGGATCACTTTGTCGTCCGTCCGCCCGTCCGTCTGTCAAGACCCTTTTTCTCAGAAACACGTGAATATATCAATTTGAAATTTATACCAAATACTCACGTCTACTGTCCCTTGAAGCTGTGAAAAAATCAAACTTCTAAGCCAACGCAATCAAAAGATACAGCCGTTTATGCAAATCTTCGAAATTCTTAAGGGTATCAAAACCTACAGGGTACTTCCCATGAACTCAGAATCTTGAAATTTTGTACGAAGCAACGTCTTATAGCACAGATAAAGGACAAATTGCGAAAACCGTGAAATTTTCATTACATCACTGAAAATTTCATGTCCAGTATAAACTGACACGCACTAAGTATGTAAATACATACTTTATTAGTGTCAGTCCGAAACCCTCGGTGCGCGAGTCTGACTCGCACTTGACCGGTTTTTGTATAGGAAAATGACAGTTGAGTTTTTTTTTTAACGCAAGTTAGAACACGCTTTCGAAAGATACGTGATCGGGGTAATGATTGAGACGGAAGGTGGCTTCAGGAACTCCTCGATTACTCAAAAAAAAGTAATTAGCGCTAAGGCGACGTGAGCTCCAAAAACTGATTTTTAAAAAATCGTAGCTCTTGTTTGGATTATAATACGGCTGCCCGAAATTTAATTATAAACCTTGAGGGCTTTTTCGAGGGAAATCAGCTATTCGAATCCTGAGTTTTCGACTTTCGCTCGATAGAAAAAAATCACGAACATAGGTCTAAAATACACTTAAAAAAATTGTAACAAATTATGCACAACAGCTAAACATATTAAAGTTGGTTCTAAAAATCGGCAATGTCATGTTTGAGAGAAATCAGCTATTACTTTTTTATTTATTAAAACGCACAAAAAATTAAAATTAAAAACATGATATCCGCGCTTCCAAACACGCACTTCCATCTCGCTCACGCTTACGCTCAGTGAGAGGGAGAGAAGACTACGAACCTACGTCCCCTTAATACGGTTTTTTTTCTAAAATATGTTTTGCTTTTATTGTCAAAAAACGGTAAGCCGGTGGGAATAGAGTTCTATGCGTTCGTAATAGGGAATATTACGCAAAACTCTTCGTAGGTGGCGACACTAGCAGCGTTGACATTGTATCTCGTTCCCAATTGCGGTATTGTCTATGCAAGCATCCTTGTCACACGTTTGACAATCAATTGTGCATGTGTGTGTGAATCCCTATTAAACTGAGAGCTGAGGGACCAAAACTGCAACAGTTTTATAAATGCTGATATTTTAATATTAGGTCATTAATAGGTCGAACATCAATAGCCTGCCGTCAGGCAGCCAGTTTTTGGGACAACTGGCGTGAGGGTGGTTCCGAACTTGTTAAAAAAAACGCCTATGTCGCAACCTCAGAGCATAGAATACTAGAGAGAGGACAAGCCGCCGGCGGCCGTGTCGCAGCTGTATGCTCAATGGGCATACACTGCCATACTGTGCACGCGTGCTGATCGCAGAGAATATTACGTTTTTTCCCAAAATGCCTGATATGATGCGCGTTTATTGTCAAATAAGCGTGTAGGTATACAAGAGTGTGTGTTTTAGATTTGTGTGCGTGCTTTGTCTTGTCAATTACTTGGGCGTTGTGTGGGTTAATGTACTTGCGACAGGCTCACTCTATACAAATCGGCCGCCATGTCCGATCTCCTTATATTCATACATCTGTGGTCGCAACTGTTTTATAATATCTGAAAATTTGTCTGTGGATAGTAAGACAACTAACAAACTATGCGGACATAGTCAGTCTGCAGGATATTGGGACAACACGCGTCAGCAGCCCGCTAAATAATGGTTGGTGAAAGTGTTTTATAAAATTTAAAAAAGATCGTGCAAGTAGTTCATAGTACCCAAAACAAGACTAACATAGTCAGCCCAAAGTTTTATGGAACATACGCCGTCAGCAGTCAATAGAACGGCGCGCCTATATATTCCTATACTGGTTTACTATTAGTGGTAGTGCTGCCTCTGGCGGCAGAACATTGCAGTAATGTTCCCTAATCTCGCCACGCCACTGATAGGTACAGTCAACCAATTTGATTCCTAGGCCATCATAGAACCTTACCGTTGTAAATGCTATGTCAATACGGGTTGCTAGGATTATTGCGTCGTTATGTAGCAGTTAAAATGACAGGGTTCTACGGTGGCCTAGGAATCAAATTGGTTGACCATACATATTCAAGCGTAGGAATTGTTTGTTTTGCAGTAAAATGTATACCTTCACATTTTTAAATCACTTCCCTTAGTACGAGTATAAGGTCAATGAATAATGATTAAGTGACTTAATTGTTTGCTTGTTTTTCAACAATGACGCATTTATAATACATAATATGCATATCAATGAAATGTCAAATTGGTTTATAAATAATTTATTAATGCTTCATATATGACTTACTACAAAAACAGTAAAGTTGACTTGATAACTTATTTGACAGTTAAAAAAAAGCTCATCCGTATCTCCTGTGATCCCAGAGCTGGCGCGTTTCTCGGCCAAAGAATCAGCATTGCTGTGCAGCGTGGAAACGCCGCCAGCATTTTGGGGTCTTTTCCCCCAATGCGCGACCTTGGGGACGCGGGTGTCTAGCATCTACTTTTATTTTAGTTTTTTAGTTTTATTGATTTACTTATTTTTGTGTATAGATTAAGTTAGTTTTAGTCATTTTAGTTCATAGTTTTATGTACATGGTACCATAGAAAGTGGGAAAATTAATATATGTATAATATATATACATAATTATAAACAGTTTACGTAAGTTATGATATGACATGTCGTTATTTGTATTAAATTAATCATGCATTATCATTAACAATTACTTAATCATAATAAGTAGTCAATCAATTCAATTCATTTTATAATCAATAACTATTGAGTTAACCCTTTTCCAGGCAAAGGCGTTATATCGACCACATACAGACTGACAAACATATTGTATTATCTTAAATTAAGATTTTTATTGACATTAAGATTCTTAATGTCAATAAAAAAGACTGACATTTGATTGTCATTTTTCATTCGAAGGCCTGGAAAAGGGTTAATATGCCCTAAAAAGTAAGTTGCCCTAAAACATTGGGTGGTATAATCGGATAGAAAAATTATCGCTTACCAAAAAAAAACTGACTAGGTACGAAAAAAAGCACATCAAAATTTAGCAATTGCACATGAAAACCGAATTTTGATGAACAAATAGTATTTTAGCAGCGCAAATTAGATTTTTAAGGCTTTAAGGTTTTTTAATGTGCCTTTAAATTATGGCCTTAAATCGATCACGCCCGGCCCGCTCTAGATTTAGGCTCAAAGCACAGGTCGGATCAGATTCTCTGACATGATTTAAGAGTCCAGGGGTATATTGCTCAAAAGCTTGTAACTAGTAATACAAGCGGAAGTCTCTTTGTAATAAAATAAGTCAAAAACAGACTTCCGCGTGTATTACAAATTACAAGCTTTTGAGAAATAGGCCCCAGTATGCACGTTAGGTACGTCCGACGGCGCTTGAATATTCTCGGACCATAATCCCAAAACCGTGTACCTACGTGTAGACTCTGATCAGGGAATCTGACGTGCCTTAGGCGCAAAATTACCAGAACTTCGGCCACATTGCAAGTCTTAAGATTGCCTTAAGATTGCCTTAAGATTGCCTTAAGATTGCCTTAAGATTGCCTTAAGATTGCCTTAAGATTGCCTTAAGATTGCCTTAAGATTGCCTTAAGATTGCCTTAAGACTTGCAATGTATGTAACTACGAGTATGTCTGTTTGGGGGAAATCTTGCAACTCAATTTTGAAGCAGATATCTTCAGCCGATTCAGCTGAAATTTTGGATAAAGGTATAGTTTGGATGACAATACAATATTATAATGGTACCATCGAGCTGATTTGATGACGGAGACAGAAGGTGGCTGTGGGAATTTAATACTTAACCGACGTAACTCCGTTGAGTATAAGTAGTATTTTAGATTTTGAACAGCGAATTCTCAAGTGAATAAAGGGTCGGCAACGCGCTTGTGATTCTTTTGGAGTCACAAGTGTCCATAGGCGACGGTACCACCAGCTTAACATCAGAAACGCCGTAAGATTGTTTGCCACCGTCGTTGTATAAAAAAAAAAAAAAATTGTGTTCGGCGCTTGAGGTCACAAACTTGGATTATTTATTCATTGAGCCAAACATCATAAACAATTCTGCAAGAAATCACAATTACCGGATTTGACGCAAGCTCTGGGTGTATAAAGTTACTGGACTATCCTGTTAATTTGTGAACTTTTACCTGTTGTAATTATAATTTGTTCTTGCAAATTGCTCATTACAGGTGACCCCGATATAGGTGGTCATAAAAATAATAAAAAAAAAATTAAAAAAAAAAAACCATTTATTTCAGGCATCTAAGGCCCATAGTAACAAATACCTTAAAGACTAACATACATACAAAAATATTATAAAATTAAAAACTAATTATTGAGGCGACATAACAGCGTGGCTCCGTTGTGTCGTCAAGTCCGGTGTAGCATTCGGTAGGTTGCTCCGGAACCGCCGAAACACGACACCCTTCGGCCAGAAGTCAGCACACGCGATGGTCTCCTGCAGCGGCCGCGGCACGCGCACCACAAACGAGCTGAAGTGCACGTAGTGGCGCGAACGCAGCTGGAAAACCCTCAGCGAGTACCCAGTCTTCTGGTGAATATACTCCACCATGTCAGCAGTCGTGGCGGAGTAATGCAGGCGCGACACGTACAGCGCCTTACTCGGCGTGGCAACCCGCAGACCAGAACCGACCGGCTCTGCTGTACCACACTGACTCTTTCGCGGCTTGCGCTTTCTTGACACCGATGTGAAACCCTTATTATCCACATTGGTGCGAGGGGCCTTCTCTTTTGGAGGAACCCCGTCTTCACGCACTCTTGAAGGTGCGTCTCTCCGGTTGGCTGCGACTGGCTGATCGGCAACGACGTCAGCATAGCGATGACGTCGTGACTTCGTGGAGGCGGCGGGGGGCGGCCGCGCGCGCGGGGGGCACGCATAATGGTTTCATACCTCTACTCTCTGAGTACTTCCGGTTATCATCTGTCTATTGCTAATTTTTAACCGACTTCAAAAAAGGAGGAGGTTCTCAATTCGACTGTTTTTTTTGTGTGTTTATTACGCGATAACTCGGTAATTTATCAACCGATTTAAAAAATAATTTCTTTGTTTGAAAGCATAATACTTCCAGATTGGTCCCGTTCGTTGTCACCAAAATCCAGTTCGGATTATGGGATCATGGAGAAATCAAATTGTATAGGCAAACTTGAAGCAATTTGGCTACTGATTTGAAGTCGGTTAAAACTTTGTTTTTATTAAGTAAATTATCAACATTTGACTTACATATTTGTCGTTCATGTTTTTTAGAACATTACAATTTACCTGGTTTTCAATAGTTCTATATCTTTTATTTATCTTTTACATAGTGATCAGTCTTCTCTATTATTATCTATGCTTAAATTATAAAGAGGATCTCTCTAGATATAAAAATAAATCACCAATTTGCGGAATTAACCGAAATACCGGTTAGATATAGGTAAATTAATAACAAAGTTGAAATAAGTTTATGCGTACTGCAGTTCAATATAAGTGGGCACGAACGCAATTAATTAATTATTACAGTTTCCTATAATCAGTTGACAAATTTTACAACTTTGCCTACTTCAATTGAGCAGCAATTATATATGTAAACAAGAAGCATAGGTCGTATGAAATCCATGATGGAGGACTTGTCTTCGCGGCTGGTCCAAACAATTGGAGACCCCAGACCAGGCGCTTACCTCATCATCATCATCATATCAGCCGAAAGACTTCCACTGCTGGACATAGGCCTCCCCCAAAGAGTGCCATAATGGCCGGTCCTGCGCCACCCGCATCCAGCGGACTCCCGCGACCTTTACCAGGTCATCAGTCCACCTTGTGCCCCGCCCACTGCCACTTAAGTTTAGCGATTCGGAGGGCTGTATCGGTTACCATGGTTCTGCTGCGGATAGCCTCATTTCTGATGCGATCGCGCAGAGAAACTCCCAGCATAGTCCTCTCCATCGCCCTTTGAGTGACTTTGAGCCCTCTTATGAGGCACATAGGTAAGCGACCACGTTTCCGTTCCATATGTCATCACTGGCAACACACACCTAACCTCTTCCAACAAATTTCCATAGCAATTGGTAAATTGCTTCTGGTAGGTAGCTTTGGCTACTAAGCGAAGTATGAGCTGCCTTAGTAAGAAAGAATTTAAAGCCATTTAGGCTACCTTTTTTAAAATCCGAAAGCAAGTGAGTGGTTAGAAGCGGCGTCCTTTTTATAATACCAATTTTTCTCAAACATGCAATGTAATGTCGTCATTACGTGAGTCATAATAATCAGGCTTCAAAGTATCACGTTTCGAGCGGATCAACTCGAGAGAACTATTAAGGAATTTCATACAAAATTGAAGGCCTAGGCCAGGAAGTAATTAAAAAAAAAATTTCATTCCACTATTTGTGGCACAGTATCACGGCATTTAGCCATGAAAATTTGTTTGATTTGAGGAGTTTTTATTTATTTATTTTATTGCATGTTTCTGCATTGAGGGGTATATGCCATAATCGCCACGCTTGGCATGCGGGTTGGGGATCGCAGTATTATTTACGGCCCTTCAGAAGTTGTTCGACACCATCTTACTGGAAGGGAGAACGCCAAAGGCGTGGAACACCCTGCTGAAGAACTACCGACCCATCTCACTTCTGAGCCATGTCTATATTAAGCTGTTTTCCAGAGTCATTACGAATCGTCTCGTACGCAGGCTTGATGACTTCCAGCCTCCCGAACAAGCCAGTTTCCGAAGAGGCTTTAGTACCGTAGACCACATGCACACGCTCCGCCAGGTAATACAGAAGACTGAGGAGTACAACCTGCCCGTAGCCGTTTAGCGTTCGTGAAAGCCTTCAATTCGGTCGAAACCTGGGCTGTATTACAGTCTCTCCAGCGGTGCCAAGTAGACTGCCGCTATATCGAAGTACTGAAGTGTTTGTACGAGAACGCCACTATCTCAGTCCGACTTCAGGATCAGAGCTCGAAGCCTATTCCGCTGCAGCGGGGTGTCAGACAAGGGGATGTTATTTCCCCAAAACTGTTCAGCGCTGCACTGGAAGACGTTTTCAAGACTCTGGACTGGAGAAGGTTAGGCATCAACATCAACGGCGAGTACATCACTCACCTTCGGTTTGCTGATGATATAGTAGTCTTGGCTGAGACAATGGAGGACTTGAGTACTATTGCTCGATGACCTCAGTAAAGCTTCCGAGCGAGTTGGTCTAAGGATGAACATGGATAAGACGAAGATCATGTCAAACGTCCATGTAGTACCAACTCCCATTTCAATCGGACACTTTACGCTCGAAGTTGTAGACGATTTATGTATACCAAGGACAGACTGTCCAGTTAGGTAGGTCCAACTTTGAGAAAGAGGTCAATCCTCGAATCCGACTCGGCTGGGCAGCATTCGGGAAGCTACGGCACATCTTTTCGTCCAATATTCCGCAGTGTCTCAAGACGAGAGTCTTTGACCAGTGTGTGTTGCCAGTGATGACATATGGCACGGAATCGTGGTCGCTTACTATGGGCCTCTGTATATACCACTATGTTTTGCCATAAGGCATTGTATACCTACTATCAGTTATCATTTAAAAATGTTTTAACTTAAATAGGTACGATATTTGAAAACGTATTTATAAATAAATCGAAAGGTAAAAAATACAACATGTACAGTCAGGGGTATATATATACGTACATAAATAAGGGCATAAATATCTGTACACGCCTTTATGACATTGACAATAGAGTCCTGTACGGGTGCGTAACGATGGCTATAAATATTTTTCATATAATATTACTCGCAATAACGCTCATCTGATATAATTCTCGAGTTGTATAACAACACTTAATATATTTTCAATTGGTATAATTATCATTTTATATAACGATCATTTGGTATAATATTATTTAGTATAACATACATTAAGTATAATGCATATTTGCTATATTGAACATTATTGGAGATAATGCAAATTTCGTCTTATTTACAGTTGATATAATAAAGCTAGAATACCCAGAAAAAGGGGGGACGGGCGGGGCGAGGCCCCCACAAGGGCAGTAAAAAAACACACTCGCAACAATTGTACTATTGGTGGGTTAGGTAAGGGTTCACTTGCGTCCCTTAGAGCGGAAATAGGCACCCCGCGAAGCGGGGTGACGTCGACACGCTGGCGGTTGGGTTAGGTTTACGTTAGGTTAGAACGGAAAAAAGTAGTTTAGCTAAGGTAAAACGCAATTTGCACGTAAAAATTATACCGCTTGATCATTATACAATATGAGATGTATATCATATAATATGAAATAAGCGTTATACCGAATGATAGTTATACTAAATAAAAATATATATTTTGATATTATACCAAACGTTTATTATAGACAATGAATGATTCTGCCCTTTGAAATTATATCAAAAATGGTTATACCCAATGAAATCATATTATTTGTTTTTATACCGATCATTACACACCCGTCTTGTATAGATATTTATGTCCTTATTTATGTACGTATATTAATACCCCTGACTGTATGTACCTACCTATTACTACATTATTTTAAGATTTAAAATTTAGTATTTTATTGTCAGTTTAAAATATTTTTAAATAGATTTTAATTTGTAGCTGTAAAAAAATTTAAGCAATATTTAAAAAAAAAATCTTCTACACCACCTTTTGCAACAAAGAATAAATTATTCTTTGTTTTTTGTTGTTAATCTACTGAATGGCGTAGATGGACATTTCGTTTTTTTTAGTGCGATTAGTATTAATTTTGTTTTAAATGTGTTTATGTATCCAAATATCATAAACCCTCTATGATGCGTTCAAGAACCGCACATTATGACCACCATAAAAACAGACTGTTTTGTTAGAACAAATTATCTGTGAAAATGTTATTATTGCTAAATAATAACATCGATTTCGATGCTATTATTACATTCAAATTTCGAACATCTCTGAAAAACAAAGCAATTTGATTTGACCTCTATTCAAATATCAGTCGAGATGACGTTTAGTTCGAAATGAATTGTCAATTTGCATACAAATTTGACAAATGTAAGTAAGATATCGAACGATATGACAGTTGGCACCGACTCTAGTTTGTCTCTGAATTAAAAAATACTATGTCAGCTGCCAGAAAACAATGCCGCGATGCCGGTCATAATATGCGGCTCCTGAATGCATCATGGAGGCTTATGATATGTGGATAGATAAAGTAGTGTATGTAACTGTACATAATTAGGCATTAAAACACTCGTGTCATGTTATTATAAAACTCGCCTGTGGCTCGTTTCATAAACCCACACTCGTGTTTAATGCCCTTCATTATGTACAGTCACATCAACTACGATGAAAAACATTATGTGCCTCGTGGCAAAATGTAATATTATATCACTGTCAAATCTCCCAGTGTTACAAACTCACGTCCCGTAATTAATTGTGCGAGCTATACCTACAAGATAGTCTGAATAGTTAACACTTTCAGCGCCAGGAATCCACTGCCTAGTGGTAGGAGGAGGTAAGCGCTCTACTGGTTGGCACTTTTCTAACGGTCTTTCTAGCATGTGCAGTGAATGTATTAAGATATTCTTGAGTGTGTTAGCAAAGAAGACATTATTGCATTTGAACGTGTGATATGTTTTGTCGATCTTTTCTCCTTCGAAGTCTTCCTAGGAATGCGTGGTTAAAATCTTTCGGGTTATTAACGCCCAAGGTGTAGAATAGTCTGAATAGTTAACACTTTCAACGCCAGGAAGCCGCTAGTTAGGAATTCTACTGGTAGGGGCGCTTTTCTAACGGTCTTTTGCGTGTGCAGTGAATGTGTTAAGATATTCTTGAGTGTGTTAGCAAAGAAGACATTATTGCATTTGAACGTGTGACATGTTTTGTCGATGTTTTCTCCTTCGCAGTTTTCCTAGTCTTCTCTATGACAATCGACAACTGCGCCTTCATGTCATGTATTTTCGATGTTTTTGAAGATTTCGATTGTTTCAACATCAATGTACTATCTATGGTGGCAAGGAGCTTGTTTTTTCTTGTGTGGTCTATATCGTGGTCCTGGTTTTTTTCAGGCTCTGAATGGGGGGTGGGTTTGCCTTTGGTAGGTATTTCCGGGAAGGGCGGGAGGCCAAATTCTTCTGGTTTGAAGTCGCGTAGAGATCTGGGGAATTTAAGATTTCCTTTGTATCAATATCTCACTCTAGGGTCAATCCATGTTATAAGAGACCTAGATTATATATTTTAATACTAATTAGAATTACTTTCTAGGCATTGTATTCCTGTTCGTGAATTAGTGCGTTAACTTCGTAATTCTGGCGTACTCATTCAAATCTAGTTTCAACGTCCAATGGAATTAATGCCGAAACACACTGACATTCGTTCAGGAGCTACGATGCCACAGACAGGGTTCACTAATGTTTCCCAACCTAACGTTTGGCAACCTGATTCATTTCACATCTTTTCATTTCCCAACCTCTTAATATCTCTGAAACTGTTAAATATTTCACGATTTTTATAAACTAACCTAACCTATAGGGTTCTACACGATGGCCATGAAATAAATCCTGAAATATTTACAGTTTCAGAGTTTGGGAAATGAAAAGTGGCGAAATTAATCAGTTTGCCAAACGTTAGTTGCGAAAAGAAGGTGTTCCCACAGACAGACACACACACATAGACACTTCAAACTTATAACACCCCTCTTTTTCCGTCGGGGGTTTTATTTAATCGTATGGCATACATTATTTGGCCTTTGAGTTTGTCACTTTTTAGTACCACCCAGGGGACACGTGCAAGGTTGTGGTAGGTAGCTCCTGCGGACGCAAGTGACAGTTGTCCCCCCTTTGTCAAGTGAGTGGGCAACTCGACTGTTAGGGGTTCTTAAGCCGCCCGAAGGCCTCTAACTCGGCTTAACGACTACTGTCATAGACAGCATCCGGGATCAACTGCTTAGCGTGCCTTCCAAAGCACGGAAGCGCTCATTTATAGTAACCACTCAAACAGGCGGTCACCCATCCAATGACTGACCGCTGCCATCTTTGCTTTACCTGCGTTATCGTTTCCGATTTGCAGGCGCCGCAGGGCTATGAACGCTTCACGTCGGGGGTTAATGTATAAGTAAAGTACCTAACTAACCTAAGAACAATGGTGGCCGGACGGGTTTTCTCACGATCCAACCGTGTGTCAGGAATCATCACTACCTAGAATAAAAAATACAGTTTTTAATTAAATAAATCGTCGGGTGACAAGCAAAAGTCACTACCAAAACTCTCACTGCTCTTCAAAACCTCGTATCTCGGTACGTATTCGATATCAAGATACGACCTTTGATTTAAGTAGGTATTTGTTAGTGAGTTTTGCTTGTCACCCGACGAAATACAATGGGGAACTTGCATGGGACTTCAATTTAGAATAAATTGCACTCAATCGATGCGGATATACGTAGAAATATCATACAAAAGTCAAGAAAAAAGAAAAAAAACGATTGTATTAGTTTCATCTCACGTTAAAATGACGAAATTTTTTTTTTAATTTTTTCGGTAAAATAACAGAATATTAAATTGGAAATAATAATTTGTATGACAAGTATAAACTTAAACGCAAATTTTGTGTAGATAATTGCAAATTAATGACTTATTCCATAGTAAACGCGCCGAGAATATATCCTGTGACGTCATAGCATAATTATATAAGCCCGTTTAATATAGAGCGTTTTCGGGTGGGTGCCGGCGCGTGTAGATTTCAAATGCATATAGCATCAGAAAAATAAATCATAAGAAAGTTTTAATGCTACAGTTGTTTTAATGCTGGATTATACTTTTGATTTTCGTAATAAAACAAAAAGATGCTAGTTCCCTATTGGTAATGGATGAACATTTTAGAAGTGCCTGAAGAGAAGAGATCCATTACAGGGATAAGTTCGCCTTTGTACCGTTTTAACTTATTTTTGTCTGTATTTTTACCTGTGTCTTATGTACAATAAAGTTATTTACATACATACATACATACATTTTTTTTGGTGATAGGAATAACCTTCCTTAGCACCAGCAAACGTTGCAAACTTTTCAGCTGCGTCAATTATTTTAGAAACATAAAAAAGTTTCCTCACTTACGTTTTGGGTTTAGTTAGGACGGCGAATGAGGCATTTTCCTTGATTCGTCTCATATTACAAAAGATACTTTAAATATCTGACCCTGGCAATGACAAATATAGCTGCTGCAGCTGTCAATATTATTGCCAGTGTCAGTATACCACGGATTTTTAAGATATTTTTTGTAATATAAGACAGATCAAGCAAAGTGTCTTATTTGGCGTCCTAAACCGAAAACGTAGGTAAGCGAGGAAGCTGTTTATATTTAAAAAAAATAATAGACGCAGCTGAAACTCTGCAACTTTTTTCCGGTGCTAAGAATGGTTATTCCTATTACCAAAAAAATATCAAGCACTTCTAAAATTTTCAATTATTCCCAATTATGTTGCCAACTTTGCCCAGTTGTGTAGTTCGATAAATGGACAAAGTTTCAGTGGGCCAAGTTAATCCAAACAAAAGGTACCGAAAATATTTTAATAAAAGTAACGTTTTACTTATTAAATACCAGTGCTATAATTTACTTTAAAAGCAAAGTTTTAAGCGACTTCAAAGACAATAAATTAATCAGGCATCTTCAATTCAGTACTTTGCCTTATTTGACGAGTTCTCTCGATTTCTCCAGAATTCCATCATCAGATCCTGACTTGATGATCATGTGGCCACCTAGGAAGGATACCCTTTAAAAAAAACTCAAAATCGCTCCTGGCGCTTTCGAGTAATCGGGGAAACTCCCCCTTTTTTAAGTCGGTTAAAAAGGGAGTATAATATGACATTTCATTTACACTTTACCTGCATACCTGCAGCGATGCCTGCTTTTACGCCCACTTCGGAGTCTTCAAACACGATACACTGTTACGCAGTAAGGGCTTGTAAGTTAGGAATATGTTTAAATTAATAAATTAAACGTAAAAAAGACAGAAATATATATAAATATATATACTAGTTTCTGCCCGCGACTCCATCCGCGTCGAACTCGTTTATATCGTTGCTCCATACAAACTTTCACTCCCGATTTCATCTCCTTAGGGGATGATTTCCGGGATAAAATCTATCCTATGTCCTTCCCCGATTATATAAATATTACATATATAGATATTTACAATATTGTATCACTAGCGTTTGTACTCCTAGCGTTTATTCCCGGTTGTGTCCCCAAAGGAGCTCGCGGGGTCCGCTTTGACACCTAATCCCAAGATTTGGCATATGTACTAGTTTTACGAAAGCGACTGCCATCTGACCTTCCAACCCAGAGGGAAAACTAGACCTTATTGAGATTAGACCGGTTTCCTCACGACGTTTTTCCCTTCACCGAATAGCTAACGATAAATATTCCGTACATAAGTTCCGAAAAACTCATTGGTACGACCCGGGATTCGAACCCACGACCGCCGCTTGACAGCCGCATACCTGAATCACTAGGCTACCGTAGCTTCTTGAACACTCTTGAAGTATGTAATTGTATTAAAAACCCGAAGGTGTGGTCGGTGCTACACTTACCTCTGCGGGCTTTGGCTTGGACGGAAAACGGCTGGCGGCGACTAGATATATATCAGGATTAGGCTTGCCTCGATCCACCTCAGGATCCGTAGCGCACACCTGCGGCAAACATTGTATGAGCTGGCAACATTGCCTGGTGCAACTTTGGCCACCTACGCAGCAAAACGTAGGTATATAATCTTTTAAATTTAAATCTAAGTGTTTTATAGTTAATGGACCTCTTACCAGTCTAGTGGAGTTTTTCGTTTTTTTACGTACCAGTTTACCTACTACAATGGTTCACGTGGAGGTGTTTTTGCCCAAATTCTTACAGTACCATAGGACAGACGCGTCAGCTTGACCCTCCACGTTTCTGTGCCGCTTACTGTACATGTAGGTACAGTCGCCATCACATACATAGGTACACTATAGCTGTTCAAAAATATCGGCACATGCACCCTAATGCCTTGAAGATAGAGGTGTGTTCCGATGTTTGTGACGTGCTTGTTTGCTCCGATCAAAGATAATTAAGACAATAATTATCTTTGCTCCGATGTATGTGATTGTATTCTATAATGTATATTGTAATAATCCGAGTGCGTACGGTCGTCTCATAGTGACCCAAACGTAGAGCACGGACGTGTGATGGAAGTATGTAATTTGCATGGACGTCCAAGAAAATTGAAACATTTTGTATGGGGACTGTGTGAACGTGTTAACTTTGTAATAGATTTGTTCATTTTAGGTGTATAACATGATCTTCGTCTTATACATGTTCATCCTTAGAACAACTCGCTCGGAGGCTTTACTGAGGTCATCAAGCATAGTACATATGTAGGGAATAATCATTTCCCTTCGTATTTTCTTGGAAATGTTCGTATTTGTCATGCTACATCAGTCAACCTCAGTACTTTTTTGTGACCGACTGAAATAGCAAGACACGTTCGTAGGTTTCCGTGAAAAAACGACGGGAAACCATTATGCACTACATCTGTACTCAAGTCCTCCATGGTCTCAGCCAAGACTACAATATCATCAGCATACCAAAGGTGAGTGATGTACTCGCCGTTGATGTTGATGCCTAGCCTTCTCCAGTACAGAGTCTTGAAAACGTCTTCCAGTGAAGCGCTGAACCAATGGCCGTTGGGGCGGAAAGGTTCTCGAGTGGCGACCACGTGCCAGAAGGCGCGGCGTGGGTAGGCCCCCCCACAAGGACTGATGACCTGGTAAAGGCGCGGAGTCCGCTGGGTGCGGGTAGCGCAGGACGGGTCATTGTGGCACTCTTTGGGGGAGGCCTATGTCCAGCAGTGGACGTATTTCGGCTGATATGCTGATGATGATGATGAGGTGTATATCAGAAAGCATTTTGTATACGTATCGGTTTTATATAGTGTCCGACCGAAACCGAAGGTTCGGCTTTGGCTCTAGTTTCGGCCGAAACCGAAACCGAACCTTTTGTAGACTTGTTAAAATCGTTGAAAAAATGACGTAAAACCGCTTTTATACACATATTGACAATGTAACATCTGAAACTAGTGAGGGTTGTATAAAATAAAACACAAGTTACCATAATTCCGGGAACAAGCACACAAAGCGTCACTTCACTGAGCCGGTGGCCGGCGAGTTACGCCATATTGCCGGTTGGTAACTTGGCACGAGCGCACCCGAAGTTAGCCAAACGCGACCCGAAGTACCGTTTCGTAAGTTTCGGCCGTTTTTTGATCGAAACCGAAACTACGGCCGAAACATGATTTTTTGGCCGAAACTGGCCTAAAACCGAAACCGAAACCGAACCTTCGGTCGGACACTAGTGTTATACCTTATGGTTAAACAGAGCGAACAGTTTCGGCCTCGCAGCAGCGTGCAGCCGCACGGCATGCTCGGTACTATTGGTGGCGAGCGCAATAGGGATCTTGGAGTCGTACAGGTGGATTAGTAAACGCTCGGCTCCTGCGAGAAGCAACCAATGTTAATCTTAGAAATTTATTTTTCCCAAACATGCAATGAAATGTCGTCATTCTGTGCGTTATAACAGGCTTCAAAGTATCACGTTTCGGGCGGAACAATTTGAGAAAAAAGGAATTTCATACGAAATTGAAGGCCTAGGCCGGGAAGTAATTTTTAAAAAAAAATTAATTTCACTATTTGTGGCACAGCATCACGGCGTTCAGCCATGAAAATTTGTTTGATTTCTTGAAGTTTTTTTATTTATTTCGTTGCGTGTTTGAGAAAAGCACTATACATGCCTGGTCGCGTGGAAAGGGCTTGCCGGCTTCGTATCACTATCCCTCAACCGGCAAGACCTTTTTCACGGCGTCTGCAGTAATGTACCTACTATAGTCAGATTCCTTCTCTTAGGTACTACCTAGTTACCTATCATCGATATTTATTATTTAGTTTTAAGCGTTAAGCATTGTCTACAAACGCATATTTTTGTAACATTCTTTTCTCGATTATTTACCCATTCTAACATTTACGTTAAATGTTAGGATAGGTGAATAATGATACATCACTATGTATTGACGGTTTATTTTAGAGCGTATTCACTGCGGCGTTTATCGAAAAGGGCATGCATGTATGGTGGTTCAATGATAATCGAACGAGACAGCGAAGCGAACCAAGTTCTATACTTCAGCTTGGGCCGAAAATCGTATTGTCTGCCCCGCTATTCTCCTCTACAGGGCTATAACCGCGAACTTCGAATCTCGAACTTCGTATCTCTCCGTCTCTATCGCACTTATGGTTTATGGTACTCGAGCGACAGAGACGGAGACATACGAAGTTCGAGATTCGTCGCATTTCTCAACCGATCCTCGTGAATATTTTGAGCAGGTTCGTTAATTATATAGTTTTTTTGTGGAGTTATTTCTTCGAAATTATTTTTTTTTTCAATGACAGGTGTGCGATTCCTACAGCTCACAGAGTCAGTAGGTTAGGGCGCATAACGTCCCACTCGCAAAACGTCCCTCCACCAAAATTACGTCCCATTCGCAAAACGTCCTCTGCAAATGGTCCCTTATTAAAATACCCCATTTCTCAAAACGTCCCTATCTCAAAAGGTCCCACCCCTTTACCGTCGACGACGACGACGGGACGTGTTGCGAACGAGTCATTTTGCGAAAGGGACGTTTGGCGAACGGGACTTTATTTCTGTGAAGGGGCGTTTTTCGAACGGGACCATTTGCAGAAGGGTCGTTTTACGTAAGGGACATTTCGCGAAAGGGACAAAGGTACATTCTGCGAGTGAGACGTTATGCGCCCTAACCACTCAGTAGTAGGTATAACCAGTATTGAAGGAATCTGGCCATGTTAATGTCGTCTTTTCTGATCTACCGACCTACTAAGGCCGCTTGTAGACGTCCGTCATTTCTCACTCACTCACGTCACTCCGTCCGTGTCCGGTGCGTTTACACACATTCTTTGTAAGCCATACACCACCGCAAGTCCGGCAAAAAAAACGGTCCATTGTCCGGTGAAGATGACGGACGTCTACAAGCGGCCTAATAAGTCTGTAAAGTACGAACCGGGCTGTATCGGTGCGCTAGCGACACTCTTCCCGATCATGTCGGCGAGCTGATGGTCGAAGTCATCCACGGATATCGGCAGCAAAGTCTGCTGCACCACCATCTCCGATAGCTCCCGGTCCGTCGCACCGTAGCACTGAACACAATATCCATACAAATTTTATAAATTCAAAAGTAACTCTGCCTAAATAATAGAATAATTCACTCTTCATCTTCTTGAAGGTTGAAAGCGGTGGCGGTGCGGCGCGGTGCGGACGCGGTACCGGTTGTAATGTTCGAACTAATGCGAAAGGGTCCGCACAGAATACCGCGGCGGGACGCGCCGCGGCGCGGTATTCCGTGCGGACCTTTTCATACTAGCTCGAACATTACAACCGGTACCGCCTCCGCGCCGTACCGCGCCGCGCAGCTACCGCTTTTAGTGCGTTTCCAGCTTTAAACTTAAGACTCTTGTCGGTGGGCTTCTTTAAAACAACAATGGAAGGAAAGGAATGAGAGGCAGATGAAGACAACGGCACAGTTATATGGAGCAAATAAAGGAAAAAGCTGGTGTCGTGTCGTATCAGCGAGTCAAGGGGCTGTCGTACGACATAGATAAGTGGAAAATAATACACTACAAGATCTAAAACTAGAATGAACTAGGTACCTGCTTGGCTAAACGTAAAGTAAGTAAGTACCGAAAAACCCACCCCGCGTCACTTCAGGTGCAAAGGTGCCCATCACGCCATCACACTGGCATTAATGCTACGCTAAGTCGCTATGGCTAACCCTATGTCCATTTCAATACTAAGTAGGTATACGGTACAATGTGGAAGAAATGTGGAAAGCCTCTACAGTGCACCAAAAACGATGTCTCCATGGCAATGTTCAAATCGTCTGGAATAGACGCAAAGGCCTGTGATGATGATGATACGATACAAATACAACTCAACATATTGCACACCTCAATATATTGAAACGAATACAGAACATAATCTTGAAAATAAAAGTTGCGGTAATTAATGAACAGGCGGTCTCGTGTTACCTTAAGCAAACCGTTGAAGGGCGAATAAGTATTCAGCGTTTTGAAGGCATTTTGTTTTCAAATACTATTAAAAGAGACGAATATCAAAGTCCACTTTTGATGAAGACGTAAGCCAATACCGGTACTGAGTCTATTACCTTACGCAAACCGTTGAAGGGCGAATAAGTATTCAGCGTTTTGAAGGCATTTTGTTTTCAAATACTATTAAAAGAGACGAATATCAAAGTCCACTTTTGATGAAGACGTAAGCCAATACCGGTACTGAGTCTATTACCTTACGCAAACCGTTGAAGGGCGAATAAGTATTCAGCGTTTTGAAGGCATTTTGTTTTCAAATACTATTAAAAGAGACGAAAATCAAAGTCCACTTTTGATGAAGACGTAAGCCAATACCGGTACTGAGTCTATTACCTTACGTAAACCGTTGAAGGGCGAATAAGTATTCAGCGTTTTGAAGGCATTTTGTTTTCAAATACTATTAAAAGAGACGAAAATCAAAGTCCACTTTTGATGAAGACGTAAGCCAATACCGGTACTGAGTCTATTACCTTACGCAAACCGTTGAAGGGCGAATAAGTATTCAGCGTTTTGAAGGCATTTTGTTTTCAAATACTATTAAAAGAGACGAATATCAAAGTCCACTTTTGATGAAGACGTAAGCCAATACCGGTACTGAGTCTATTACCTTACGCAAACCGTTGAAGGGCGAATAAGTATTCAGCGTTTTGAAGGCATTTTGTTTTCAAATACTATTAAAAGAGACGAATATCAAAGTCCACTTTTGATGAAGACGTAAGCCAATACCGGTACTGAGTCTATTTTGATTTAAGTTTCCGCGGTATGTTTTACCTCTGCTGAAGTAATCTTGAGCCGACAATGACGTTAGAATTAGAACCGAGCGGTTCAAACGCTCGGAGGTTGGCCCTGAACTGATTGTGATGGAATTTGATATGCTGATAGTTTGAAACCCGGGAATGAACGGAGCATATTATTTTTATCACGGTACGGTGTAAGATAGGGATCTTGGTGGAAGTTTAAATGGGAGTAGGGTAATGTACGCTACGCCTGTGAGAATCAAATTGCAAACACTCGGTGGCCCAGGTACAAATGGGTGGATTAGGTACAGTACAGACACTAGACAGTTGTAGATGTAGGCACATCTTCAAAAAATACAATATTTTGCCTCTAGCATGCATGCATGTAGAAGCTCAAGGTCAGGCATAAAATTCTTCGGTATAAGGAAGGAACTCTTCAGTTCTGGTCAAGCAGATTATACCGAAGAATTTTATGTCTGACCTTGACTTCTCTAATGAAAATTTTGGCTTTTTGGTTCTACAATAGAGGAGCTCTACTTACCTGAATTTCCATATCTTTAGTGTATACTTTTCCATATTTTTCGCAGATGGTCCTAATTGCTTTGTGATAAACCACTTCGGAATCTGAGTCAAAAATGTAGCAATATAAAAACAGTTGGGAGAATAATTTTATGTCTGTTTTGTATTTCTTGGTACTACAATTACTACTCAGGGGACAAAGTTGCCAACGAATGGTACTTTTTTTGATACCTAGGTAGATACTGTCAAAGAACATAGGTAACTCTTGTAATTTTAGTCTAATAAACTGGGCAAAGATGCCAAAATGGGCAAAGTTGTCGCCTTATACTAGGCAATATTAAATTTAACTTACCAAGAACAGTGCCGTCCAAGTCAAACAAGCAATGTGTCACCTTTTTAAACTTCCTGGTACAGTAAAACTTTGCAGGGATTGGTATCATTGTATGGGATCGCCAGAGAAGTGAAATTTTGCCCGCGCAACATTGTTCATCTTTGCCGCCGAACCACGCTGGACTGAAGAGATATGTTTTACTGAAACGTGAGGTAGGTATTAACCCTTTGAACGCCAAGAATACTACAGGGCTAGCTTAAGGGGCTCACAGCTCCCAATGACCTTCAATCTGTTAATGTCCGTTTTTTCGTGTTTTTTTATGCCTTACCGTATTAACAACAACGAGGTTAAAGGAAATACCTAGTATCCCATATTTACTTCAAAACTAATCGTTTTCGAGATTTCGAGATATAGGGCACCAAACTATACTATATCTGTAAAATTCTATAACCAATAAAAATAACCTATATCAACAGCTTCCCTGTAAATCATATACTTACCTATATTTGTGGTTCTGCTGGGGAGCATCTTCCCGGCAGAACCAACATGATATTTTTAAGTATAACCATGCGCAGTATAAGCCCATACAATATATAAAATATTTCTATAACAATTATTTATTTACCTAGCTCACACAGTCTCATTTATTAAATATAAATATACAAAGTTACGATCGCACAAACTTTTATTGTAGAAAATTAACTAAGCGCCTGCTCGAAAGATCACGGCAACAAATAAGTTTACATAAAAATGTTTTGCAGTGAATTACATCCAGGCGTTTATTAATAAAACAGAAAAATTTGTGCGGTCGTGTGTTTACTACTACCCTCCAGGCAAGTTTCAGGTTTCAGCATACGACCGCACAAACTTTTGTGTTTTATTAATAAACGCCTGGATGTAATTCACTGCAAAACATTTATATGGAATTCACGAAAACTAAGGTGGTTCTGCCAGGAAGGATGAGGTGGTTTTCCGACCCCTACCCTATACTACTGCTACCCAAAACACACTAACTTACATTTTACAAAGCTATAATATCAAGGGTTCTCTACATGTCATGATTTGTCAGAGCTGACTAATCGCTATCGTCTGTAGGCATGTTGCGCTGCTGATCCAACTGTCAAACGAGTTGTACTGAAAAATTGCATGCACATGTGGTCGGATTGTTACACCTGCACGACACACCCAATTAGGACATCGACATGTTGTACTGACAAATTGTGGTGAAATCATATTAAGTGTAGACCCCATCACTGACGTTTCCTCTTTATTTCTTGGGCCAAATAGAGGTCGACTCGCTTCCAAAAGGACTGAGCCGCGGATCTACCGTATGTAGGGCGACGTATAGTTTATAAAGAAAACAACACTGACACCGAACCCAGAGTGTAGGCTATTACTGAATCAGTGAGTTTCAAATTAGGCTCTATCGTCGCTTCCCCCAATCCGGCGTAGACGAAGAGGGAGAAGACGCGCGCGGTTTGCAGCCGTAAGCCTTGTGCTCCTCCAGTAGGGTCAGTGGGTTGGGAATTGCACGCCTGCACGGCCTTACATGTCTGGGAAGATGGTCGACATGCGTTTCAGATCCTCCTCTCTTTGGCGCGGGGGCCCGCATCTCAATTTTGCGGAGCCGCCGTGGTAAAATACTCGCGATCCCACTGCGCCCCCATTAATGGCAGGGACGGAAACGCCGGAGTGGTTTTAGTGGGGAGACTCCCTACCCCTTCTCTTTAAATTGAGTTGGCTGGAGGGTGACAGTCCTACATACCCCCCATTATAGCTTACCCTAGGCTGGGGGGATGCGTAAGAGCATTTCCACTCCGTAAAAAAAAAAAAAGCTCTGTCGTCGCTTAACATCTGGTGAGACTTCGGTCAATCACTGGACAGGTCAAAGTAGAATGCGGCAAGCGAATCTATTTGGCCCTCCTTGTTCGACATGGTTGGACTTTCGTTGGGGGTTTAGTGGGTAGTCTGGGCCTTCTGTCCGGGAGTCCCACACACCCGTCCGGTCCCCCCTGACCGGGCGGACGGTGTGTCAAAGCATTCCCCCAACGTAAAAAAAGCGCGACGTTGTTTGTGTCGATTTACACGTGATTTGCCGCCCTATTTATTTATTAGGCTCACACAACCAATTACAATCATTATTTCAATAACATAGCTTAGTGTCGAAATCTGGACTATGATTCTAAACAGTGTGTGCACAGAAAGATTCATAACCTATGAGGCAGCGTGTGGGAAATAGTGTCCCTATTGCACGCAATAGTACTTACCTACCTATTGATTAATATGATCCTTGGAGGAACCCTATAAAAATCCTCACTGTTTCCCAAAGATAACTTGGCTGATCGCTAGAACTTTTTAATGAATTAGATCATTAGTACCTTAGAGAGATTTCCAAACAGTGGAGCAGAAAGTAATGGGAACCTGGTCTATATTCCCAATCTTGTAGCTGGATACAGAGCTACCTTGAATATGGTGTAACCAGTATAACTGTTAAATTTAAGATGAGCAAGAAAAATGGTTCGCCTGGAATTTAAAATTACATTTCGGTGTTGATTTTTGAATTTTATTTTGTGCAATTTGACATTTTGCTTTTTTATTACACGTCAATGACAGTACTCCTAAGCTAAGCACTCAATCGGTCTTAAAGCTTGTTACACACCGTCAGTTTTAACTGTAGGTAGGTAGGGTCATTTCGCCGGTTGGCGACCACCTAATTTTATGTGCTGGTTAGCGACCACTTAGCTGACTTGGAGAACTGAAACCATATTTTCTCGTTTTTTTTGTAAATTCCTATTCCATAACTACAAACAATAAGGCATACGACTGACTGTTTCAATAGGCTCTGTAGAATTGATGTTATTTTCAGTTGAAAAAACCATGTTCTTCAAGTGGTCGCTAACCGAAGGTGGTCGCGTAGCCGGCGAAATGACCCTACTTACAGTCGAACGAGTCGACGAAATGGCGCGGACTGATCGAGCTGCCAAAAAGTTTAAATGAAGCAAAAAATTTAAGCCTGATTTGATCGCATCGGAAACATTGTACTTTTTAATCGACGAAATAGACGGGTGTTAGATTTAAAATGTGTATATGTGGCGACCACGTACCGGCGCGGCGCGGCGTGGGCAGGCCCCCCACAAGGTTTCGGCAAACAAATAGAGTATTGTTTTGATTGGCAAAACATGTTTGACGTTTGACAACCACGAAAACATGGCGCAGCGGACGCGGCTTTACGCCTAGGCCACGACTTTGGTCTTAAGCGACCTGCGACCAGCGTTTTATTTGTTCATTGCGCGTGATCCCAACTGACCACAGTGCGTTGCGCGTCTCGACCGCGCAATGAACAGATAAAACGCTGGTCGCAGGTCGCTTCGGACCAACGTCGTGGCCGAGGCGTAAGGCTCCTATGCAGCAAAAATACCAACTTAATTTTGACAATACGGCGAATTTTGAAATAGCTTGACAGCCTAGCCTAGCAATCGCTAGAGCTTCAGAGAGTTCGCCAGCTATCAAGAAGGTGGCACTGTTTTCAATAAGAAACTGGATTTGCATTACGTTCTAAGTTCGCATAGCATGATCCACAGTTAGATAGTAGTTTTCTTAATCCTATGTTACCCTGTATTAGTAATATATTAACCATCTCGATCATCTCAGCTTTCGAATAAAAAACCGCATTCAAATCGGTCCATTCGTTTCGGAGCTACGATGCCACAGCCATACACACAGACACGTCAAACTTACAACACCTCTTTTTGCGTCGGGGTTTAAAAATAAAACAAAGTATTTGCTTTTACTACAGTGTATTTAAACCGAACCACACGAATGCATATAACCACATTAAAACAATATTACATCGTTGCTAACTTGTGCTATCAATTTACGGAAATGTTGAAAATGTTTCAAAGCAATAACGTTTTTCATATTTTCAACATATTGGATGTATAACAAAAATATAGTATGGGTTACACCAACATACGACATGTAGCTCTAGTATAAGTTTTATCGATACAATACGTTTTCGAACGCGTCTGCGTTTAGTTTCAATGTGTATGGCAACACGCGAACAGCGCTTCTGGTGGTAACTATAAGGAACTAGGCGTTGCCATACAAATTGATGTCAAACTTTCCATACATACACATTTTAACGATGGCGCGCATGCAAGTGATGCGGGTCAATCAACTATTTCATCATATCAGCCGAAAGACGTCCACAGCTGGACATAGGCCTCCCCCAAAGAGTGCCACAATGGCCTCCAGCGGACCCCCGCGACCTTTACCAGGTCATCAGTCCACCTTGTGGGGGGCCTACCCACGCCGCGCCTTCCGGTACGTGGTCGCCACTCGAGAACCTTTCCGCCCCAACGGCCAACGGTTCTACGTGCAATGTGGCCCCGCCCACTGCCACTTACAACCGGTCATTGTGGCACTCATTGGGGGAGGCCTATGTCCAGCAGTGGACGTCTTTCGGCTGATATGATGAAATAGTTGATTGACCCATTTCATATGTAATAATTTCGAATATTTCAAGCAAAATTTTACCCCATCACTGTTCTAAAGCTAAATAACATAACTAAACCATGGATAACAAAATATAATTCCATTATAACTAACTCTTCGTCATGTGAGGATAAAACTGTTATAATACAAATCAATTAAAAATACCATCAATAGGAGTGTAAACTCAAAATTTATGACAAAATAAAGAAGGCAAAAAAATATGCCTAGTGACCAAAATTCCATTCAGATATCTCAAAAAATTACGAAGCTACAATACAATATATTTAATATTGCTTGTTGAAGAGAGACAACGCTCGGGGATCGTGACGTCACGATCCACGAGCGTCATAGTAAATGACAATCGTTTCATATGAAGGTGGGACAGAATATATATATTTAATATTGCTTGTTAGAGAGAGACAACGCTCGGGGATCGTGACGTCACGATCCACGAGCGTCATAGTAAATGACAATCGTTTCATATGAAGGTGGGACAGAATATATATATTTAATATTGCTTGTTAGAGAGAGACAACGCTCGGGGATCGTGACGTCACGATCCACGAGCGTCATAGTAAATGACAATCGTTTCATATGAAGGTGGGACAGAATATATATATTTAATATTGCTTGTTAGAGAGAGACAACGCTCGGGGATCGTGACGTCACGATCCACGAGCGTCATAGTAAATGACAATCGTTTCATATGAAGGTGGGACAGAATATATCCTCTCTTAAAACTTTAAACACTTATAACTTTGTAATTATTTAATCCCCCGCTTTACTTTTTTCTCCATTTGACAATATTTTATATCCTTTTTCGAGAAAATTCATTATTATTTAGTGCCGACACCCCTATTTCACTAGACACTGTATAAATGAAGTTTGGTGCTTAAGAAGGCACGTTAAGTCATTGATCCCGGTTGTTGTCTATGACAACACAGCCAATACTTGGGATTAGGCAGCAAGCGGCCCCTAGGCTCCTTTAGGGTGCAACTAGAATAACGCTAAGGCCGCGTTAACGCACAGGCGTAATGCCAGGCGGCGCGCCCAACATTTCGCCCGAGCGTAAACGCGGCCTAAGATGAGGAGCGTATTGTAAGTGCTCATTTACACAAAGCAATCTAGTAAATCTGGATATTGTAATTACTAGTCTGGTCTCATTTACAATTTTATTCTCACATAAATGTTCAAATCACAATTTTACAGGTTTTTATAACGCTTATATATATAACAAATAATATCAAAGGAAAAGGAACTTGACATACAATATTTAGATTTTGAATGGTAACAAATTTCTTATCTCTCCAAAGTGTAAGCGCATGTTCACATGTTTTTGAGCACCCTATTTACATATATATTTGATGCCGACATTTCTTTATGAGGATACAAACTTAGGATCTGTTAGTGGTTTTATATCGATTTACCTATATCAAAACTATCATAGCTATCACACGGCTATCACAGTAACTCTAGTATAAGTTTTATCGAAACATAATTATGTATACGTTTTCGAACGCGTTTGCGTTTAGTTTCAATTAGTATGGCAACGCGTAGTTCCTAATAGTTACCACCAGAGGCGCTGTTCGCGTTGCCATACAAATAGGGAACATTACTGCAATGTTCTGCCGCCAGGGGCAGCACTACCACTAATAGTAAACCAGTATAGAAATATAGGGATTCACACACACATGCACAATTGATTGTCAAATGAGTGACAAGGATGCTTGCATAGACAATACCGCAAGTGGGAACGAGATACAATGTCAACGCTGCTAGTGTCGCCACCTACGAAGAGTTTTGCGTAATGTTCCCTATTAAAACTAAACGCAAACGCGTTCGTAAACGTATTGTATCGATAATACTCATACTAGATCTACTTAATCCGTTTATATCGGACGTAAAGCCATTTGTCCTTCACTAACAAAAGTGTGAAAGGGAAGGTCCATTAAAAAAGCGATATTGCTAGGCATGACTTCCCAAAACATATTTGAATTTAAATAATATAGTTGAAAATCAAAGTTTTAAGCTTCAATTCAGTACATCACCTTATATGAATAACACCCTCGATTTCTCCAGGATCCTGTCAGATCCTGACCCCCCCTTGAATAATGACTGTTTTGAAATGACGAAATATATGGACAGCCACCTTCAAGAAATCGGGGAATAAACATAAAAAATTCCGACGAATAGACAACCTCGTCTGTTGTATACTCAACCTTACAAGTTTGTTGTCTATGCCAGAAGCGATAGTGTTTTGTTCGTTGTCTTATAAAAAAGGTGTGGATATAATATAGTAGTTTATGCAATCGTTATATAATGGATCCTTTTTAAGTCGAGTACCACGTTTAGGCCACGAAGCTTGCTGAGTGGCCTAATTAAGGTACGAGACTTAAAAAGCTAATTATATAACTATTGTATACAATACTTTTTCTACGAGTCAACGGAAATAATAATTTATTAAACAAACTTGGTATCTATTGAAAATCGCCCTGCTGAAATGAAGCGCAGCAGCTTAGTATATTTGCGCGTTGATGTCTTCACAGTTATCTTATACAGCTCCTGGATTCATAAGATGACTGCTGGATAACCATCTTATGAAACCATACGAGCTCCGTGACCAGCTGGTAGAGCTCCAGGATTAAAAAGTATGTGATCTTAGTTTCGTGTACGAAATCTTAATTCAAAGATTAAAGTCGACGAGTAGAAAAAAGTATATTTACTGATGAAGACCAGTGTATTAATTAATTACAAGTGGTATTTCTCATATACAACATTGGCGACGAGGATGGGATAGTTTGATAGTTTTTTGAAGTCGGATAATTAGGTAAATATGCTATTTTTATCTTATCTTTTACAATAGTCTGCCATTTTCATTTTCTCAATTCGTCTGTTTTTTTTGTGTGTTTGCTACGCGATAACTAAGTAATTTACGAACCGATTTGAACAGCTTTTTGTTTGAAAGCATATACTTCCAGATTGGTCCCGTTGTCACCAAAATCTGGAGAAATCAAGGGAACTCTTCAAATTTTACAGGAATACTTGAAGCAATCTGGCTACTGATTTGAAGTCGTTTAAAACTTTGTTTTTAAAGTAAATTTGCAAGTCATGCATTCTCTATTTTGTTTTGTAATACCGATCGGAATCAAATATAAAATCCAATTGCTTAATTTATTTCAAGTAGGTACAATTTTAGTATGAAAATATATTATTTTTTACATAGCGATAGGCAAGTTTCTTACATACATTTTATATACATTGTCTCTAAAGGAATATACAATATATTATATTTTATATACATCGATATACCTACTGCTTAAACACTTTTAAAATTAATTGTATACAAGATTTCTATACAAATTGAAAATGAATGGTTATATTTATACATTATTTCAATCTGTACCCTTCAAATATTTTCTTCTTTCAAACTTAAGCCTTGGTCAGACACACGGCGCGACGCAGCGCCGCGGTCGCGCGGCGCGACCGCTGCACATGCTAACAGGTTAGCGACGTCAAACAGACTGCGTCCCGCCGGCATCGCGCCCCGCTTCTGTCGCGCCCCGCGCCGCGCGGCCCCTTGCGTTCACCCGGCGCGGGCGCAGCGCTGCGCGGCGCGGACGCGGCGGCACGCTGCGCCGCGCTGGGTCACACACATCAGTCGGACGTTAGGCAGCACGCAGTGCTTAGTGCGAGCGTAGCATAGTTATTAGTTATTTTGTAATAAGGTATGGATATAGAAAAATTAATGTTTCCGGGATCCTGTATCCGGGCGCGCATCACGCCCGCATCGCGCCGCGGTCGCACCGCGTTCGCGCGCGCGATGAGGGCGTGTTGAGAGCGCGAGGCCGGCGCGATCCGCGCGCGCCCTGTTTGAACAGGCATCGCGTCGGCATCACGCGGCGCGACCGCGGCGCTGCGTCGCGCCGTGTGTCTGACCAAGGCTTTACGAATATTTTAAAAAGTTTTAATCACATAAATATGTTTTACTCTACTTTACTAATCTAACTCTATTTTTTTACTAATATAAGAACAAAATTTTTAACATTTAGGCACTTAAGCATCCTCTCGCGGTGATAGTAAAAAGTATTTATATTTAACTTGAAATTCATAATCGATAAAAAATTGCAACTTAGCAGCTAAACATGATAAAAATCTTAGTAAAATCCGAGTATATATGAAATTTACTTTCAATTGTTACAGATGACGTCTAATTTATATACGATTTTGTAAATATATTGACAGTGACCCAAAAGTATTAAGCTTAACTTTTTCTGTTGAGTATGTATATAGTGTTGTGGATAACGCTCATTTCAAGGCTTATAGACTCGAGCCTTAAAGACTCCCGAGGCTTAAAGACTCGATGCTGTTTAAGAACCGTGTTGGTTTATTTTACGCATATAAATGCAAAATATTGACTTTTCGTCACTTGAGTCTTTAAGCCTCGGGAGTCTTTAGGGTTCGAGTCTTTAAGCCTCAAAATGAGCGTTATCCACAACACTAGTATGTAACCTAATATGATAGATATAAAAATATAAAAGGATATAATATAGTTAAAGAGTTTAAAATCTAGAAAACGTTCGTTTACAAGTTTTATATCATAGTAAATACTAGGCATACTCGTACAGTCACCGGCATTAATATATGATGAATCAAAGGCCGCAAATATATCTGACACGCTCTTACGGCTCTAGGAATAGAGTTGTCATCAGATATTTTTGCGACCTTTGCTCCATCATATATTTATGCCGGTGAATGTACATCACATTTAGAGACTGTGGTTTTTATAGTAAACCAAGATACTTTTAACTAAATTATTTATATACAAAATATAGTCAAGTCTGTCAGGTTTCCACATAGTAACTAGAACTACAGTGCACTCGTAACGTTCTTCAAGAAACAAATCAACAAGGTTTTTTAAAGTTGACCAAAGTGTATATGATATGGAATTTCAAGTGAACCCACTAACCAATATCATAATTGTAGTGATGGTTGTATTAGAAAGAAAGCCTACTTAATACTTTTGGCCAATCTTTTAATTAGATCTATCAAAGATTTCAGCGGGGAGAGCGCTTCGCTGCTAGATGCGATCTAAACACTAAAACCTTTGCTAGAAACGTTATTTGGGTCAATCAATTATTTCTTGTTGCTCGTTGCCATGGTTACGTCTCCTGGGTCACTCTTTAAAACTGTTGGTTTATGGGGTTTAAATCCACTAAAAACGTGTTTTTGTTATATTGGTAAACCCATTCCATGGTGGCGCATCTCCTTAGCATGATAGGAGTCCAGTTTATAGTATTTTTTCTAAGAAAGTCTGTTACTGTTGTCTCTTGGCTTACCGGGACAGAATAACAACAAGAAAAAGTTGATTGACCCATTTACGATATAATAAGAGAAATAGGGCAAGTACTGGTTAATTTTTCTATTATAACCAGAGAACGGAATTTTCGTGGCATTTTTGAGCTGTTTGTTGTCTCGGTCATTTATCGACTTTGTAAAATCGATATTCACGTAAAAATAATCTTAATATTTTTACGAATATTTTGCAATTACATAGCACAATATGTTGCTCAATATTATAACCAGAGAACGGCATTTTCGTGGCATTTTTGAGCTGTTTGTTGTCTCTGTCATTTATCGACTTTGTAATATCGATATTCACGTAAAAAATCTTAACATTTTTACGAATATTTTGCAATTACATAGCACAATATGTTGCTCAATATCTATTTTGAAATGACGCATTTACGTATTATCGTAATCGATAACTATAGGTACATTAAATGTCGATAAACGAGAAGTCACTATGACAGCCCAAAAGTGCTACGAAAATTCCAGTCCCTGATTAGAACATCTTCAAATCCTAAAAGAATATTAATATTTACATGATGTAATTAATTTCTTGTTTTCTGTATGGAGCGAAACATTTGCTCGTCTAGTTTCTTAAGCTTTCAGGCAGGTGCATATATCATCGACCCCATACAGACTGTCAAATTTCATTTATTTATTAATTTCATTTATTTGTTGCAGTATGGGTCTTACAAGATGTTCGGTACATATAAATACAGTTCCAGCATAACCCTGTTAGGGCACAGCAACATTAATATAAAAAATATTAATTCTAAAATAATGCATGCATCACTATGCATATTAGGAATTCTAACTTTAAATTTAAATTACAAAAATGTATCTTAACTTGAATGAGTATATGCCAAGGTTCGAAATAAGAAAAATATTAGCACATAGTAGGCACGCGGGGTGTTCCATGAGTTAGTATCAATGAACCCAGATATATTTTCTATGTTTTAATTACATTTACAATACTGTACCCTAGTTTTTCTATATTTATATGCCTTTAGTTTTTACAAATTAAGTGATACTCAAGATTTTTCATGTTTAGAACGCATTTTTTTATATCAAGAATACTTAAAACCGAAATTAAAATATACTTAACATTGTCAAATTCATTGTTGTCTCCTTTAATATTTTTGTAGATTTTTATACTTTACAATTATATATGCCAAGAGTTCGACAGACTTTAACCTTTTATAAAATTACAGGGGTGTCATGTGTCTACAGCGACTGTGGAAGTAATATCTATGGAATTCGCGTTACTAGAATTTAATTTATTTGACTTGTCATAAAAATCGCATTTCGCCAGCGTCTTTACATCACTTTCAGCCCTGTTTACACTATTTACATTAACTGAAACTTTTTTAATTTCTTTGCTCTCCGCTGTAACGTTTCCTTTGTCTAATTCTTCTTTTGAGTTATTTGCACTATATTTATCATTTACATCAGTGCTATTAAGACCTTTTATATCAGTGCCATTGAGACTAACTACATCTCTTACTTTCTCATCTACACTATTTTCATCAACATTAGCTCCACTAACCTCTTCTAATTCTTGATTTTCTTCAGCTCTAATCCTCTCCTCTCTCACTCGTTCTTCCTCCCTCTTCCTCTCTTCTTCTTTGATCTTCTCCTCTTCAATCTTCCTCTTCTTCTCCGCTATCTCCAGCCGTCTCTGCGCGTTCCACCACGGCATGAATCGTTGGAACATGACGCGGGAACGGTGCTGGGGCTTCAGTACCCATGATACTGCCATGTCTACGTCAGCTATCCTGGAAAATAGAATGGAGAGTGAAAATAGAACGGCCGCGGAAGCGGGGCGGAGCAGTTAAATAAGCCTATATTGTATGGTAAAGCTTTTGGTCTTCTAATAAATAAATAAATATTAGGGGACAATTTTATGGGGCTTCTAAACGGGCCATATTTTCATTGCAATATTTGGCCGGCAACTATTGGTGTCCCTCTCTTACTCACATGTTAGAGAAAGACACCAATAGTTGCCAGCCATATATTGCAGTGAAAATATGGCCCGTTTAGAAGCCCTATTATACAAATCGAACCATAGTAAGCTCAATAAGATTTGTTATATGGTTGCTATACGACGATATATTTAAAAGATATAGAACACATCCAAGACTCACAAACAAACTGGACTTGGACCACTAGGCTACCTTACCCTAGGCTACCTGGAGCTACACAAATATTTGTTGTTCTACTCCTGGCAGGGTTCGAAAGGATAATTATCATGATAGTTATCGTGATAATAACAGATCCATAATTATCGATTGATAATAACAAAACATTGCGCTCGTGAATGTGAACGGTACGGTATTCGAAGTATTCGAACGTGTATTTCCGCACTCGCGTCTATGCGAACGCACGAAGTGTCAATGTGACGTGCCGCGCCCTGGGGATTACCCTTACCTACAAGAAAAAATCAGTTCGGATTATGTAAAGTTCAGGGAACTCGAGAATCATGGGTTTGTTAAGTTAAGAGGATTGTGAACCTGTAAATTTTCATACAAAAAGCGATAACGTTTTTCGCTCCGTAAACATTGTTCGATTTTTATAGTTTTTGGATATGTTGTAGATATAATGAAAAATTAGGTATGTGCGTTTTGATTTTTAACAAATATTGCTTATGTTAAAAGTTATTAGCATCTAAAAATCTATATTTTTGACTTAAAAACTTTGTCTATTGTTTTATTTTGTTTAAATTTATCTAAACTGATTTACTGAAAAAGGAAAACGTACAGACACAGAATGAAGTGTACTTAATCCAATAAATACCAAAATTGTTTAATTTCATAAAGGTTTAGGGGGGTAAAAACGTTATCACCCGAAACAATATTTCAACAAGGAAATGTAGGAAATTGCCTCCAGGACATGCAACTATCTCTATCGCACGATACGGGTGAGACACAGAGCGGTGTGAAGCAGATAATTTTTTTTTTAAATACCTCATACCTATAACATTTTTTTTTTAATACCTACTCGCGCCGCGTATCGGCACTTCACAAATCTCTTAAATATTGTTTATTGTGTTGAATTTGTACAATGCCGCATGTGAAAGATCATATTATGGTCATATTTTATTTGCACTTATACTTGTGATAATTATCATGAAGCGTAATTATCTTGATAATTTCGAACCCTGACTCCTGGGATTAGGTGCCAAGTGGTATCCGCAGCTCTAGAATACAACCGGGAAAATATTAGGAGGATGATAATAATTATTATTATTATTTGTTTTGTGGGCCTTTATATGCCGCTTCGACCAGCAAGGGATCTATTGTGGCAGCCCTTTCTTTAGAGTTCACCGTTAAGGCCCGTTGCCTCCAGGAAATTCCAGATTCTTTGGGCGGTGATATGTTGTACCTCTTCTGGGTGCACGATGTGCCGCCCTAGTAAGTACTTCTATTATGCATGAGTGGTCCGCAGGAGCAGAGAATGTGCATTGCAGTCTCCTCTGTCTCCTGGCAGAACCTGCAGGTTGCGTCCTGCTTCATACCCATTTGAAACAGGTGTTTGTTTAGGAGGATGATACTCACTTCCTCTTGAACCTGTCGCGGTCCATGGCGTCCTGCTCCCAGTTGCCGCGGCGCGCTTGCCGCGCGGCGAACGCCCACACTCGCATGACGCGCACCTTCGGCGGCTTCTCTGAGAACGACACCTGGAAACAAAGGTACTTGAGTACAAATGGTTTTTTTATGCAGAACCAAGGTAACCGATATAGCCCTCCGAACCGCTAAACTTAAGTTGCAGTGGGCGGGGCACATTGCACGTCGAACCGATGGCCGTTGGGGCGGAAAGGTTCTCGAGTGGCGACCACGTGCCGGAAGGCGCGGCGTGGGTAGACCCCGCACAAGGTGGCCTGATGACCTGGTAAAGGTCGCGGGAGTCCGCTGGATGCGGGTGGCGCAGGACCGGTCATTTTGGCACTCTTAGGGGGAGGCCGATGTCCAGCAGTGGACGTCTTTCGGCTGATATGATGATGATGATGATGGCCACGCTGCTCCGCCCGCGTATTACGCATATCTCGAGCGAAGCCGCGAGACTAAATATTAGCATTTGTTCATCCCAAAGTTCCATTAAATACTAGCCCCGATGCCTATGTTTTCGTCTACTCAGAGCAGTTTTGTAGGTTCTTCCATTGGCAAGGAAATAATGTTTTCGATAAAAATTCAATACCGTTTAATACTAGTTGTATAATAGTTCCATTATTTATGAAAATATTCCACATTAACACAATTAAAATATAAGGATACCACTTTTATGAGCAGAAGAAATTTTGCGGTTTTTTTTTCAAACTATTTCGGTAACGAATTCTACAGGCGCAAAAAGGGCCATTACTAAGGAAAGCGACATGGCAAAGCTATGTGTTGACGGTTCTGCTTCGAGCCCATGTGTCAAGAAGTGCAGTTGGAGACCACAATTTGAATTAGACAATAGTTTTTAAGTGCCCTTTTATTCTACAATAAAAACCTTTTAGGGTTTCTATTTCACAATGAAAATAAACTACATTAAACATTACTAATATTGTTCATATTACTTGGTCGTTTGATCTAAGCATGTAATAAATATCAAGATGAATGTGATAGGTGTTAAGTACTGGACGAACTCTTCTGCATCGGAGCTAGTAGACTCGTGAATGAGTTTTTTAAACCCTATCAGTAGTGTCGGCAATTACTTAGGTCATACTGAAAATTTCTTGATTTTCATAAATGAGACCAGATATTATATTAAGAATACATTTATTGTTTTTCAAAGTATATACCCTCACTATTTACACATTTTTGCATTCGTTCGAACCATTATGTGAAGCAGGAGGCCCAGTCTTCTGAAGACTCCTCTTCAATGGCTTCTTGGAACACGTCCACCGCCGCTTCCGGGCTTGAAAATCGTAAACCTATAAGTGTATCTTTAATTTTTGGAAATAACAAGAAGTCACAAGGAGCGAGGTCGGGGCTATATGGCAGATTTTTTTTTTTTTTTTTTTTTTTATTCATATTAAAATGTGCTGTGTCATCAGTTCCACATTTGAGGCCTTCAAATACGCATTCGTTATCTTAGCGGAATGGGCGGACGCGTTATCGTGGTGCAAGACGACTTTGCTGCGAGGACGCTTTTGGCGAACTTTTTCTAATAGGTACTTTGGGTAAGCAAGTATTTGCAGTTACTGTTCTTTGATTTTCAAGTGACACCGTGGAGTAATGTCCTGATTTGCCGAAAAATAACGCAACCATTTTCTTACCGATCCTCCGACTTTTCTTAACTTTCGTCGGTAAATCTTCGAAAGGAAAGACCCATTCTGCTGACTGGCTTTTTCTTTCCGGTTCAAAGCAGTACACCCAGGTTTCGTCACCTGTCACGATATTATAGACAGCTAATGACTGCCCTCCATCAAATTTTTTCATCATTTTACGGCACCACTCTACGCGCGGTCGTTTCTGGTCTTCTGTTAAAACCATGCGGTATCCATCGAGTACCTTCCGGAACTTCAGATGCACATGTAAAATTGTTTGTACTTGGCTCATTCTAATGCCTAATAAATCACGAATTTGCTGGCAAGTAATTTTTTTTTCACTTTCAATTAGTTGTCGTACAGTATTGATATTAGATTCCTTAATCGCAGTCACCGGCCGACCTTCACGTACATCGTCATGGAGATGATCTTGTCCACGTTTAAATTCTCCAAACCATGCATACACAAAGCTGGCAACTCTCTTGTTGACTAAGGCCACAGCGAAAGTCGTAAAAAATCATTGAGCGAAATTTTTCACGACATAAATTCATTGCTACACCAACACACAATTTTCTCAAGAACGCTACATAGAAAAAACAAATGACACTCTCGCAAATTAAAAAGTAAAATGTTCGCAAATAGTTCTATTTTCAAAATCTTATATACTTTAAAAAAAAATCATGTTGTACTACGTGGCCAGTTCCAGAAACTTTCTGTTTCAGTATGCCCCACGTACCCCGTCCATACAAAATTATATTTTACTAGATTATTATTCATACGTTTCTCAAATACCTACTACATCATCAAAAATACAACCCACTCATGCAAATCGATGGTAATCTTAGTTCCGGGTTCACCAGAAATTATGAATCATCTACTAAGAAATGTTTAACGTGGTTTTGTATTTGTGTATAGGGTAGGGTACTACAGCCCAGACCGAAGAAGGCTTAGGGAAATTTAATCAATAAGCGAAGTAAGTATACCTTCCTAAAGTACAGTTTGCCTCGTAAGTAAATCCGTAACTATAAGAGATACGGAAATCTCTCACGAGTCACGAGACCGATCTTAGAAAAAAATTAAACTGCATTCAGATTTTCAAAAAAGCCTTAGCAGATCCATTTTCCGTACATTAAACTATGAATTTCGGCATTTTCCTGTGATTGTAGATCTATACAGGGTTCCTTAGCAACAATTATTCCTTACATCCAGCACTATTAATTTACGCAAAAAAACGAACTCTGATTTTTAGACAGATTCGACCGGGTTCGATTCCCGGCCGTGTATGTCTTATTTGATAATCTTTGAATGCAGTTTAATTTTTTTCTAAAATCGGCCCCGTTACTTAAGCATTCCATTTAAAAGAGATGTTCTAAAACAACATAAAGATTCAATTGCGTACTCTACTAGACGGTTTTAGTTTAACAGTAAATATAATTTTAAACCAAAGGTTTGTAATTTCAATGCGTCTTAATGTATTTTTTATACAACTTATTTTGTACAACAAGTTACAGAATAGGGGGGCTGTCCACATAGGGCAAGTCGACTGTGGTTTGTTTACACTCTACCACGATGACGTAACCACGCTACGTCACCAACAAGGCCGGTACACAGTGAGTCACGCGTGACGTCACGATGACTCCGCGACGAATGTGGACTGGGTCAATGCCTCAGTGTGTACTGGGTTTATCGAGAACCGACGATACGGGAACTAGAAGCGTCTGTGGTAGATTCACGTAAACAACGTTTGTCATAGTATACCGAAATAGTTATTTGTTATACAAGGGGGGAAAGTTGTATTTTACCTGCGAGTGTTTCAACACAGTTAAAAAAAGTTATCAAAAGTAAAAAAAATATATACCTATGTCATAAAATATACAAAAAACCAAAAATAAACATTTAACGTTCTACATCATAGTACTTTTAACGTTCTACGTCTACTTTCTTCACATGTGGATAAAAAGCGATTTTCTCAATAGATATCAAACATACAAAAAGAGCTTTCCGAGCAAGTGAGGTGAAAAGTATTTTTCACCTCAGCAGCTCGAACAAGCATATTTTGCTGCGTGAAAACAGTGAGCAAAATGCGATTTTGCTCACTCCGTGAGGCAAAGTAGCTTTTTAATTTTGATATCGAGCACTGGTGACACATCATAGTGTGGGCTTCAATCGACATCTACGTACTTACATAACGTAGGTAACACTATGATGTGTCACCAGTGCTCTATTACAAATTCAGAATATTATAGGTGCGTAAAAGCCTAGCGATATATTTTTTAACGTGACGATGTTCTCATTGCTGAGGTGAAAAGTTGTATGTATCACACGAGAGCAAAGATATTTGCATCTCGTGCCTTTGAGTCCCTCACTACGCTCAAGATTCTAATTTTGAATCACTCGCTACGCTCGTGATTCAAATATAGAATCTTTCGCTTGCTCGGGACTCAACATCAACACTCGCAGCAAAAATCTACTTTGCTCTCTTGTTGAACAAATAACTATTTCCACACCTGCTATGCACAAAAGAGTCATGGTTGCCCTTAAATAAGGGATCAAAGTTGTACTTTTCTTCCCTGTTTTTGCTATTCAGAAAAGTCATTGTTGCTTTCAACACAAGAATTTCTATTTTACTCATCATTATCATCATATCAGCCTAAAGACGTCCACTGCTGGACATAGGCCTCCCCCAAAGAGTGCCACAATGACAAAGAAGGTGTTAAAAGCAGTATGACTCGGTAGCTAAATTGTTTTCATCTGGTTTACACTGGATCCCTCGTTAAGGTAGAAGTTGGTAGCCGACCGCAGACCGCAGCAGCAGACGACGTGTCGCGACGACACGACTGGTTTCTATGTATTTCTATGAAATACGTTTCGTAGCTAGCGACACGTCGCCGTCATAGAAATACATAGAAACCAGCAGTCGTGTCGTCGCGACATGTCGTCTGCTGCTGCTGTCTGCGGTCGGCTACCAACTTGTACTTTTACGCTCAAGATTCTACTGTAGACTGTAGTATCCCTCGCTACGCTCAGGGTTCTATTGTAGAATCTTTCCCCTATCATGTTGCTCCCTTGAGACACAATCTATTATGAATGTAGGTCTTTACCATAAATGGATATTTTCATACCCGACTATACGGGAAGTACCTACGAGTTGAAGCGTCTCTGGTAGATTTGATCGCGTAAACAACAATGGGGAACTTGCATGGAACTTCAATTTCGGATAAATTGCACTCAATCGATGCGGATATACGTAGATATATCATACAACAGAAAAAAAGAAAAATAAAAGAATTTTATTAGTTTTCATGTCAAAAAGTAAATTTTTTTTTCGATAAAATAACAACAGTTACGCAGAATATTGAATTAGAAATGATATTTTGTATGCCAAGTATAGACTTAAACGCAAATTTTGTGGAGATAATAGCATATTAATGACTTACTCTATAGTAAACGCGCCGAGAATATATATGCTGTAACGTCATAGCATAAGCCCGTTTGATATAGAGTGTTTTCGGGGGGTGCCGGCGCGTGCAGATTTCAAATGCATAAAACATCAGAAAAATAAATCATAAGAAAGTTTTAATGCTACAGTTGTTTTAATGCTTCGTAATAAAATAAAAACGATGCAAGTTCCCTATTCGTGTGCAGTGCGCAGGACCAGTCATTGTGAATCAAATTGGTTTATGAATACCATTTAATTTTACCCATAATAAATACACAGAATGTAAGATTACAGTTAGCATCAAATAGTTAGTAGCAACCAAAGTATGCAAATATTTCGGTACACGTCTCTATTACTATAGGAATAAGGGTGTGTTACGATATATTTGGCTACTAACTATACGATACTGACTGTAAACTGTAGAATTAACGTTCCTAAGTTAGGCTGGACTGCAATAATCGAGTCAAAGAAGCCGTATTGTGAAACGATTGTATAAAACACTATTATCTATCCAAATATCATAAACCCTCCATGATGCGTTCAAGAACCGCACATTATGACCACCATAAAAATAAACTGTTTTGTTAGAACAAATTTCTTATCTGTGGAAATTTTCAATAATATTATTTCATTCAAATTTCGAACGTCTCTGAAAAACAAAGAAATTTGATTTAACCTCTATTCTAATATCAGTCGAGATGACGTAGTTCGAAATGAATTGTCAATTTGCATACAAATTTGACAAATGTCGCACGTAAGTAAGATATCGAACGATATGACAGTTGGATCCGACTCTAGTTTGTCTCTGAATTAAAAAAAAAAACTATGACAGCTGCCAGAAAACGACGCCGCGATGCCGGTCATAATATGCGGCTCCTGAATGCATCATGGAGGCTTATGATATGTGGATAGATAAAATAGTGTTACATGTAACTGTACATAATTAGGCATTAAAACACTCGTGTGATGTTATTATGAAACTCGCCTTCGGCTCGTTTCATAAACCCACACTCGTGTTACATGCCCTTCATTATGTAGGTACAGTCACATAAACTACTATTATCACACCATATCGAAAAACATATATTACCTACGAATCAACGTTTTCGATTTGTTCAAATGCATGCATATACTTTGTGTATGTACTTAACTCAAATTTGTATGAATTCTTTAACCGCCGTCGTCTAAATGTATCACACAAAGTGACAGTGTAAATGACACATTGATATGAAGCGTTCATAGCCCAGCGGCGCCTGCGAGTCGGAAACGATAACGCAGGTTAAGCAACGATGGCAGCGGTCAGTTTTTGGATGGGTGACCGCCTGTTTGAGTGGTTACTATAAATGAGCGCTTCCGTGCTTTGGAAGGCACGCTAAGCAGTTTTTTGTTTTTTTTTTTTTATTTTTATTCTCAAAAAAAACAACAATGGCAAGTACATCCCTTCCTGCTTCGCCAAACTGAGGACAGTTTGTCGGCGAATGTGCGCTCCCTTCCAAAAGTCAAACATTGTTGTGTTTACCTACTTACTAAATTACCTACTTAATTTACTAACACTAAACTTAGTGTACCATCGACGACACACTCTGTTGTTTGAGTTGATCCCGGCTGGTGTCTATGACAGTAGTCGTTGAGCCGAGTTAGAGGGCTTCAGGCGGCTTAAGAACCTCTAACAGTCGAGTTGCCCACTCACTTGACAAAGGGGGGACAGCTGTTACTTGCGTCCGCAGCCTACCACAACTCTGCACGTGTCCCCTGGGTGGTACTAAAAAGTGACAAACTCAAAGGCCAAATAATGTACCTATGCCATTATATACGATTCAATAAATTGATATTATGAATTATGACAGATTTGAAAAATCTTAGACGTTCGGCGGTTAAAAGTCATAATTATCCGATAAATAAATAAGTTGCTCAAAACCTTTCGGCAGACCGATCGCTCTTAACCAACTAAGCTATCGAAACCATTGCTCGATCAACGAATTTTCTCAACCAGAAACTCTAAGTTTATGTCCCTGAATACTAGTTACCGTGAATGCCTGCCTTTCACAATGTTTCGCCCAAAGAACCAAGTGCAGCGCGTACAATGATGAAATAGTGGTTAATGTTGCGATAAGGTGTATATGTATTGCGTTTCGAGCGAGTAGGTAATTAATACGAGAAGTATAACGTGTGTTAATATTAAACATGTTAATGTAGTCACGTCAAATATATGTATAAATTTTTCGCCTTTATTACAATGCAGTACCCACAGATGTACGAATATAAGGAGATCGGACATGCCGGCCGATTTGTATTGAGTACGCCTGTCGCAAGTACATTAACCCCCACAAAGCCCAAGTAATTGACATGACAAAGCACCCCGACATCTAAAACACACACACTTATATACCTACGCTCTTATTGGACAATACACGCGCATCATATCAGGCATTTTGGGAAGAAACGTAATATTCTCTGCGATCAGCACGCGTGCGCAGTATGGCAGAGTATGCCCATTGAGCTAACTGCGACGCGGCCGCCGGCGGCTTGTCCTCTCTCTAGTATTCTATGCTCTGAGGCAGTACCTAAGGTGCAAAAGTGTACAGATATATTTCACCTCGACTGTATATTGCACTTACGTGCCTTATAACTTAGCTTATGGTTGAGGTTAGGTATTAAATGTGACCGACTTCTCCATAACACTGTCATTGGAATATGAACCTTTTCCCTTGTAAAGTAGAGTTGATGTTTGAATGGACTACGTTGAAGCAATTCAGAGCCATTGTAGCCGATCGGTAAGGTATGTTATTTTCAATCAGGAGGAGAGCTAAAGAAGCCTGGGGTCCGCTTTGACACCTAATCCCAAGATTTGGCATAGGCACTAGTTTTACGAAAGCGACTGCCATCTGACCTTCCAGCCCAGAGGGAAAACTAGACCTTATTGGGATGAGACCGGTTTCCTCACGATGTTTTTCCTTCACCGATAAGCTAACGGTAAATATTCCGTACATGCGTTCCGAAAAACTCATTGGTATGAGCCGGGATTCGAACCCATGACCACAGCTTGACAGCCGCATACCTGAACCACTAGGCTATCGTAGCTTCGCTTCTAAATGGTTCTCGAGTGGCGACCACGTACCGGAAGGCGCGGCGTGGGTAGGCCCCCCCCACAAGTTGGACTGATGACCTGGTAAATATGTCTGTGTAAGTACTAATTTTTGAGACTTTGTGGTGTATATATCGTCGGGTGACAAGCAAAACTCACTAAGTAACAAATACCTACTTAAATCAAAGGTCGTATTTCGATAACGACTACGTACCGAGATACGAGGTTTTGAAGAACAGTGACAGTTTTGGTAGTGACTTTTGCTTGTCACCCGACGATATATTGGTGCCCTTGACTGTACAGTCAAAGAATTTAATTTCCTACCCATTTAGGACTATTTCAAAGTGACACTGTAAATAAAATCATAAGAAGTCTCTTACGTTTTGATTGATTACGTCACTTTGACAAAGTCCAAAGTGGGTAGGAAATTAAATTCTTTGACCGTACATTACTTACCCAGCGCGGTAAAAAAATTTTTTTGCTCAGATCGATAAAAAATGCGATCTTAGGCTTTCTTCATTACCGCCCGTGGTGTGTTACAAAAGTTACGTCTCTCCCTGGTCAGGAAGTGGGATTTTCCGCACGCCATAGTGAGCGGTAATATGCTACTATATGGCTAGGTATGACGTAAACATGTATGTTTGTGCAATGACGAAATTGCAAACATTGATTTAATCTATATTGTCACCGACATCAACATCTAAATAATGCAACCATGTACAGTCAACCAATTTGATTCCTAGGCCACCGTAGAACCCTGTCATTTTAACTGCTACATAGCGACGCAATAATACTAGTAACCCGTATTGACATAGCATTTACAACGGCAAGGTTCTATTTTGACCTAGCAATCAAATTGGTTGACCATATACCTATAAATCTATTCATAATTTATATTAATCAGATTCGTCCAAGTATAAACGTAATAGGAGGTCGAATTTAAACCGGTTCACAAAAAGCCAAGTGGCTATTACGAATTTAAATATGAACGACATCCAATTGGCCAACCCAAGTCGGCAAGTAACCAATATTATGAAGAGAGATGTATGTGAATACTTTATTGTACACAAGACATTCGTAAAAATACAGACAAAATAAGTTAAGTTGGTACAAAGCCGAACTAATCCCTGTAAGGGAATCCCTTCCAGTTAACCTATGAGCAATTGAGACGAGACCAGGAACTAACAGATAGACAAACTAACACGTGTATACGTATTTACGTTACGCTATGCTATATCAAGAGTTATTTCACCAATCGTACAGTCGCCATCAGATATATCGGAGCGGCCAAAGTGCTCACAAATATTTGAACACGTGTGTAATGCCTCAACAATAGAGACTCGACATGGAGAGGGCTATGTTGGGAGTTTCTCTGCGTGATCGCATCAGAAATGAGGCTAACCGCAGTAGATCCAAGGTAACTGATATATCCCTCCGAATCGCTAAACTTAAGTGGCAGTGGGCGGGGCACATTGCACGTAGAACTGATGGCCGTTGGTTGGGGCGGAAAGGTTCTCGAGTGGCGGCCACTTTTTTTTTTATACGTTGGGGAAGGGGCAGGGCGGGTATGACGGACTAACCGCGGCAAAAGCCTTTGACTACCGTCTAAAAACCCCAACGATTGCCAGCTCCGCCTCAAGAAAGGGGCGCCGCGGGATCGCTTCCCACATTCGACCGCGTACGTCCCGACGGGCGGCCTACAGGGTAGCGGGCCGCAGACATTGCGCGCCAGGTCAGCGCATTCAGTCCAGTGGGATTGATTTTTGCAGGGTATCCCCCGAACCCGCGCACCATCCCACTACGGCGGAGGAGGCAGTAAATGCGCGTAGCGCCTGGCTCTGCCTCCCGCCCGTCGCCGGCGGAGCGGATCCGCGAGGGGATCATTCTCGCGTGCCCGCTCCGCGGCCTCCTTCTGCGACATAACCTGGTCACTGAAGGAGGCCATCGCCTTCCATGCTTCCTTATTGTCAAGCATGGCACTAATAACACCCGACAATGAGAGGTCCGACCGCGTCACTGCTTCTAAAGCAGCATTCTTCTAAAGTGTGACGCACCGTGTCCACAGGTGCGCCACACTCATGGCAGCAAGGGGAGGATTCCCTCCCTATGCGATGCAGATATGACCTGGTAAAGGTCGCGGGATTCCGCTTGATGCGGGTGGCGCAGGGCCGGTCATTTTGGCACTCTTTGGGGGAGGTATATGTCCAGCAGTGGACTTTTTTCGGCTGATATGATGATGATGATTCGTAACAAATTATGCACAAAAGCTAAACATATTAAAATTGGTTCTAAAAATCGGCAATATCATGCTTGAGGGAACTTAGTCATTACTTTTTTATTTTTTTAAACCAAAAAAAATGTAAATTAAAAAACATGATATCCGCGCTTCCGAACACGCACTTCCATCTCGCTCACGCTTACGGAGAGAAGACCATGAACCTACGGTGCCTTAATAAAACCTTGTATGCAAGAAAACCGGAAACAAAATAATAGAAAAACCCATGCACCAGTATATCCAAACGGGCTAATCAAACACCAGTGTGCAATTACACGTTCTCTGTCAAGATTTGTTTGAAAACACGCGGCAATCTATGACGACACCATCACTTGCTACGCGTGTGGACATAGCCTCACAATTCACATCTGCACATACGCCAAGTTATGTAATTATACGTTCCACCATGTTGAATGTACCTAAAGGTGCGATTCCACGCTTCACTCCCCGTGATTCAAACAATATCTATACCAAATTTCATCTCAATCGCAGGAGTGAAATGCCTGCGTTCATAAATCGCTGGACAATTTTTTTTTTTAATGTTTATTCTCTTTAAGGCTTATAGCTAAATTTACATAGGTACAATTAATCTGCCAAACCACAATGCGGTTTGTTGGCAAACAACGCTCCTAATTGATTTTACATTTTATTAGCTAAAAGCTGTATGAATATAGTAATATATATGTACGGTATTACTTATGCTAGCTAGATACAACAAAAGGAATCTATCAAGTTACTTAAGATAGCTGAATTTCATTTTTTAATGTATTTAATAAGACGTCACTTACTTTCTTTTTAATTATATTTTATTTTCTATTTTTAACTGCGTTAATTGTCCCTTCTCGTGTTTAACTAAGTTTTTATCATTATTTTGTTTTTTTTGTTTGTTATCCATCACCGTGAACTCACTCGACGGTTCTATCGGAAGACCAGCGCTGGCAGCAATGCCATCATTATGCTGAGATAGAACCGTTTCGTGACAAACGCTGTGTGTTGTTTGTCCCGAATAAATGTTCCTATCTTTCTTCCAATCGGATCAGCAGTTTAAGCGTGAAGAGGTAGCAGACAGACAGACAGACAGACACACTTTCGCATTTATAATATTAAGATATTTTCTTGTAATATGATAAGTATCAAGCAGTGTCTCATTCGCCGTCCTAAACCCAAAACGTAAGTGAGGAAGCTGTTTGTATTTTTCAAAAATAATTGACGCAACTGAGAAGTCTTTATTTTTTGTTCTGGTGCTAACGAAGGTTGTTCCATCACCAAAAAAAATATCAGGCACTTCTGAAATTTACATCCATTCCCAATTGGAAAACTTTAAGGAGGATGCAGTAACAGTAAAGCCTTTGCTACGGTCGCCAACAAGCCCCTCCGACCGAGCGACCTTGGTCCGCACCTCAGAGCATAGAATACTAGAGGGAGGACAAGCCGCCGGCGGCCGCGTAGCAGTTGTTAGCTCAATGGGCATACTCTGCCATACTGTGCACGCGTGCTGATCGCAGAGAATATTATGATTCTTCCCAAAATGCCTGATATGATGCGCGTGTATTGTCCCATAAGAGCGTACATAGGTATACAAGTGTGTGTGTTTTAGATGTGTTCGTGCTTTGTCTTGTCAATTACTTGGGCTTTGTGTGGATTAATGTACTATCGAACCAACTGAATCATGACCCACCATGGAACCTTTTCACAATTCACTGACGTATTAACGTTATAATATGATCGTGCGTGTGTTCGTTAACTGTAACAAGGTTCTATGGTGGGTCATGATTCAGTTGGTTCGATAGTACTTGCGACAGGCGTACTCAATACAAATCGGCCGGCATGTCCGATCTCCTTATATTCATACATCTGTGGTCCGCACCGACCGTGTAGACAGTTGTTTGCAGTAAAATTTCATACTACAGCGGTCGGTGCCGACCAAGGCGTGTTGGCGACCTTCTAGCAGAGGCTTAAGAAGCAGTTTATAAGAGGACCTAATGGAACGTAAGATAGTTATTACCAGAGATTTGTTAAGTTTTATGAATAAGGGAGTTACTATGTCCCTAAGCTAAGAAAACCGCTATCTCCGCCCACACACGTGTATTTACTACGAGCGCTATGCACCTAAATAGCCGTCTGCCAGACTTCGCTGGAGGTCACAGGCCGATTGCGGGGCATTGACCTTCCAGACAATACTATATTAATTCCAACATTTCCAACAGGTCTTGATGTTATCGGTCAAGTAGGTCAAGCGACCACATTGGGCGGGGCACATTGCACGTAGAACCGATGGCCATTGGGGCGGAAAGGTTATATCATGGCGACCACGTACCGGAAGGCGCGGCGTGGGTAGGCCCCCCCACAAGGTGGACTGATGACCTGGTAAAGGTCGCGGGAGTCCGCTGGATGCGGGTGGCGCAGGACCGGTCACTTTGGCACTCTTTAGGGGCCTATGTCCAGCAGTGGACGTCTTTCGGCTGATATGATGATGATGATGATGATGTCAAGCGACCAGCGTATGATACGACGGAAGTTATTCTTATTAATTAATTATATTATTGACGACCGGTTTAGCCTTAGTTGGTAGTGCCCTGCCTACGAAGCTAGAGGTCCTGGGTTCGAATCCCGGTAAGGGCATTTATTTGTGTGATGAGCACGGACACACAGACGCGTCAAACTTATAACACCCCTCTTTTTTCGTTGGGGGATAAAAACGACCTCGCCTGAACTCCACAAAGCCCTTCGTATCGCACACGTCAGTGAACCCAAATGCCTCATCCCTTGCACAACAAATTACTGTTTTACAGAATGACGTGTCGTCCATGACGAAATTATTGCCGTCTCTTGTGCACTGATGATGATGCATTCAGTGAGTACTATGACTTGCAAGCTAGAATACTCAAGAATAGACTTTGGATCAATGATATCGTTTGCGATGGTATGATGTAGGTCGATCAACTTGTTCTTGTTGTTATTGTCAGAGGCACGGAGATAATGGTGATGTTTCTTGGAAGACATAAATACTAGCGGTTAACCATAATCGTGAGGTTTCTGACTCTTGGATGCGTTCTATTAATTTGTAATGTGAGTACAGTCAGCGTCATAACTATAGTTAGTAGCAGCTAAAGTAGCTAAATATATCGTAACACATCCTTACTCCTATAGTAATAAAGACGTGTTGCGATATATTTGGCTACCTTGGCTGCTACTAACTATGTGATGCTGACTATACCTAAGGAGTGGTTCAGTAAAATAGCGGCCAAGTGCGAATCGGACTCGCACATGAAGGGTTCCGTGAAATAAATTGCGGTTTACGATTTATGACGTTTTAAAAAAAACTACTTACTAGATCTCGTTCAAACCAATTTTCGGTGGAAGTTTACATGGTAATGTATATCATATATTTTTTTTAGTTTTATCATTCTCTTATTTTAGAAGTTACAGGGGGGGGGGGGGGGACACACATTTTACCACTTTGGAAGTGTCTCTCGCGCAAACTATTCAGTTTAGAAAAAAATGATCTTAGAAACCTCAATTTCAGTTTTGAAGACCTATCCATAGATACCCCACACGTATGGGTTTGATGAAAAAAAAAAATTTTTAGTTTCAGTTTTGAGTATGGGGACCCCTAAAACTTAATGTTTTTTTTCGATTTTTGTGTGAAAATCTTAATGCGGTTCACAGAATACATCTACTTACCAAGTTTCAACAGTATAGCTCTTATAGTTTCGGAAAAAAGTGGCTGTGACATACGGACGGACAGACAGACAGACGGACATGACGAATCTATAAGGGTTCCGTTTTTTGCCATTTGGCTACGGAACCCTAAAAAGTAGCAGTTGATTATATACCAGTATATTTTATTATCTTTTGCTAAGTATGAAGCAGTATTTTTTTTTGTAATCTGTAGGTATATAATATAATACTAATGAAAATAAAAATAAAATAATATTAAAAATATGAAATTGATTGTGTTTTCTCAGTTTTATTGAAACATACTTTGAAAGTTTTTGGACAACGCAATTTGACAATTTTCACTTGCTGTTTCCCACAATGCCACAATTGCATTTCCATTTTCACAACTTGTTTTATGCTTTTAGGAATATCATCTTTCCGAATAAGTTATACCAATTAACTGGATTTTATCTTGGGTAGTCAGGAAGTCTCTCCAATCTAACCTCCGACAGAGGGTTTTCCATGGAAGGCAATTTTTTTGTAAAAATGGCAAATACACAAAAGTGGAAATTCCATGTAACTACCTCAAACCGAAGTCAAATCAAAAAAGTTAAATATTGAACAAAAGACAGATAAGGTATTAATTAAGTCGCTCATCAAACTTATAGAAAAAAAATATGTTTATGAGAAACGCCTCATAAATTTTCACAGAAGACGCTGTTCAAAAAGTATTAGGAGTGATGTAATATAAAAGGAGAAAACTAGAATTCGTCCGTTTATTTTAAATACGATTATATTTAATTTTATAGAATAGGTAGTATCTACCGATTACTATAAAAATGCACTGTTTAAAAATTATGACAAAATATAATTAAAAGAACACATAATGTGCTGCCACTTTTTTTCCGAACCACTCCTTATGTTTATTCAGATGGAATCTTGCAACTCAATTTTGAAACAGATATATATCTTCAACCGATTGAGCACACAATTTTGGGTAAAGGTATAGTTTGGATGACATTTCAATATTACGGTACAGTCGCCATCACATACATAGGTACACTATAGGTGTTCAAAAATATCGGCACATGCACCCTAATGCCTTGAAAATAGAGGTGTGTTCCGATGTTTGTGACGTGCTGACTGTGCTATGTGATTACTGTACAGTAATCATCATAAATATGTGTACACTTTTGGTGGTTCTAGGACCTTATCTCTAAGCGATAATGTCCTAGAACTACTAAAAGTGTACACATGTTTATGATGCTTACTGTACCATCGAGCTGATCTGATGATGGAGACAGAAGGTGGCCATGGGAATTCAGGCGTAACCCTGTTGAGTTCGGGCTCGTTAGAATTGTCTCAATGAGTAGTTGATGATGGTATGCAGAAAAATACAAAAATATATAATATATATATATAAGTAGGCAATAAAAGCTTGTACCAAAAATTAAATTTTTGACAGAAGCTTATACATACTTAATAAAGATAAGTGAAAAAATGCATCCATGCTACACCCGCTGAGCATATGAAAATTGATCTTTAACTTAAGCCAATTTACATTCATCTACATTTTGGCACCATTAATTGTCCGTGGCTCGAGACGCACTTGACCGCTTTTATATTCTTGACTCCGTTAGAACTTGACAGTGACAAACCACTCGAACAACCGAGGCGTAAAAAAAGCTATGTATATATAAACGTTTGAAAATAGACGCTATCATCTGCCCCATAAAGTCCAATCAAAAACCAACTAAATAGAGACATACGCCTCTGTTTACTTATCTCAGATGATAATAAACTTTAAAACGATACTGCCGACGCCGCTTTGAAAATCAATCCTATGTTAAACAAATAAGGTTGAATCTGGAAGGTTTTTAAAGAGGCGTATACATACTTAATCTTGGAGTAAATTAGTTGACAGATGGAAGCGAGCGTGTCCAAGGTCGCCATCTTGAGAGACGCGAATAAAATGCGTAGAGGACGAAACATAACCTAAAAATCATAACCATCGCGAATCCAGATTGCAATGTTATGTATGAAAGAACACTACTTATATTTATCAATTCGTCTATGACGAGCTGGATGCGGGTGGTGCACGGTCTTGTTGGCACTCTTTGGGGGAGGCCTGCATGATGATGATCATAATGATGAATGTCGATGAGGCTTATAGTTGTCGAGTCGCCTGCAGTACAGTCAGGGGTATTAAATATACGTATGTACCTACATAAGGACATAAATATCTGTACAAGAAAAATTGTACCCAAATAGCGGTAGTTGTTAAAAAAAAATTAGCTCGTTTTACTTAAAGGAGACATTCCTTTATCTTTAAAAAGAAAAATAAACTGCATTCAAAGATTTTCTAAAACTAGCTTGCCTCGCTCGGGACTCGAACCAACTAAACTGGTTAAAATTCATGGTCTTCCTTTTCTTTCTGACACTATGTTATTTACCAAAAAAGTAATCCTTATGATGAATCCTTTCGATCGGTATGATAAAGCTACAGGGTAATTTTTTTTCTCGTGTAGCCGGTTTGATTCCCGGTTCAATCATGTAATTATTTATAAATCTATGAATGCAGTTTAAATTGTTTCTTAAATTAAAATAATGTCTTCTTTCAGTAAAATGTTCCATCTACAATATTCAAGGTACTTTCCCTCCATGTGGCATCGGCGTGGGACGCCCTGTATATATAGATTATATAATATGTATTCTTCTTCTTCTCTTACTTAAGAGCTAGGCTCTTGTCGGTGTAGCTCAAAGTAGGCCCTCCATCTACTCCGATCCCACGCAATCTCTTTGACCTCACGATATGACCCAACATCAACTCTCTTTTTGAGTTGCTCCATGTAGTCTATTCTAAGGTCTTCCTCTTCCTCGCCTCCCCTCTATCTTTGCGTCAATTATGTTAAGTACGAAGTTGTCATCTTCCCTCTTCTATTTTCTAAGTTCCTAACTAACTGCCTGGTTTGCCCCACTCTATTCAGCACTTCTTCATTGGTTACTCTTATTTATCTCTCCAGCAAATTTTCTCCATTCGCCTGCAACACCACATCTCAAACGCTTCTAATATCTCCGCATCTTTCTGGGTCAAGGTCCAAGTATAATATGTATTATTATTGATTATATAATATGTATTTATGAAAACTATTAGACTGTACAGTCACCATCAAAATTAACTAAATCCATCAGCCCTTTTAATAAAGACTTTTGACGTATTCGTTTGCGTAGCTACTTTTGATGCTGACTGTACGTACAACAAAAGAGGCTATCATTTATACAGAATTCTTTCAAATTGCATTCAATGCATAACAATGTTCCACGTATACGTGTTCTTATCAAATAGTCAACTTAATTAACAAATGTATTCGTGACACATGTACAAACAGTATCTGCAGGTGGTAGAGTATGAAGTTTGATAAAAACCTGGCCTAGATACAACATAACATATACATACATCTCACTAATATAGTTGATCGAGCGAGCGAAGCGAAGAAAGCTCTCTGTTTCAGCTTGTTTTAATTTTGTGTTTAAACGACGGTGGCAAACAAGCTTACGGCCTGCCTGATGTTAAGCTGGTACCGTCGCCTATGGACACTTGTGACTCCAGAAGAATCACAAGCGCGTTGCCGACCCTTTATTCACTTGAGGATTCGCTGTGTTGGCAGCTAGAGACATGCAGGTGCCTCACTCCCAACACAGCGCACCCTAGGAAGCTCTGGCGACCTTATACTCGCCACCAGGAACACAACACCACCATGCTTCATAGCATCCAATAATATAGCAACACTACAAAGCAGTGGTGCTATTATGGCTGCGGTCTTCTGCAAGGTGGAGGTACTACCAGCTATTGACATTTCAAATGTCAATTCCAATACAATGTTTGTTTACATAGTTTGCAAGTTCTATTGACGGCGACTTTACTCGTATACCTTCTCGTTTCCTGCCTGACCTATTGGTTCTGGACCACCCCGTACAATAGAAACAAGTCCACTATAAACTGACACTCACAAAGTATGTATTCACACACTTAGTGCGTGTCAGTTTATACTGGACATTAAATTCTCAGTGATGTAATTCAAATTTTACGGTTTTCGCAATTTTTGCTTTATCTGTGCTATAAGACGTTGCTTCGTACAAAATTTCAAGATTCTGAGTTCACGAGAAGTACGCTGTTGGTTTTGATTCCCTGGCGAGTTTGCGGAAATGTGCGGCATAAACGGCTGTATCTTTTGATTGCGTTGGCTTAGAAGCTTGATTTTTTCACAGCTCAAAGGGACAGTAGAAAAAGGGCTTGACAGACAGACAGACGGACCGGACGGACGGACGGACAACAAAGTGATCCTATAACGGTTCCGTTTTTTCCTTTCGAGGTACGGAATCCTAAAATTATGTTTAGCGTAGGTATTTGTTTTGTGTTGCCTTCCAGGAGGTAACTCATGTAAAGGTTCCGACGGAAGACCAGCGCTGGCCTTCTAGGTTAGCACCATGCTGAGTCGGGGCCTTTTCGTGGACCCTGCTATTTTTACGTTCTGTGTTTTGTTTTTTACACCCATTGTTTTGTCCACGAATAAATGTTTTCTTTCTTTCTTTCTAAAAAAGAACTAAACTACGTTTGTACAAAGAGTCAAATTGAGTCGCTCACCTATCGATCATATTCAACGATTATATGATGTCTTGGCGCGAATCTACGTACATCACTCAAACAGGAATGCCCATTGTGACGCGTGGTATCCGGAATAGATCGTGATAGCATGCGCACGCGCTTCTTGCGCGTACTGTGACGATGAAGGGCTTTTTTTTATACCACGGACGTGGGAAACGGACATACGGAATGACAGTAGGCCACTGCGTATGGACGCTCGACTCCAACGCGTTCATCGTCATCATATCAGCCGAAAGACGTCCACTGCTGGACATAGGCCTCCCCCAAAGAGTGCCACAATGGCCGGTCCTGCGCCACCCGCATCCAGCGGACTCCCGCGACCTTTACCAGTCCACCTTGCGGGGGGCCTAATACCCACGCCGCGCCTTCCGGTACGTGGTCGCCACTCGAGAACCTTTCCGCCCCAACGGCCATCGGTTCTACGTGCAATGTGCCCCGCCCACCCAACGCGCTGTCGACCTTTCATCACCTGAACCTTTTATCAGCGAATCCTCAAGTGAATAAAGGATCGGCAAAGCGCTTGTGATTCTTCTCGAGTCACAAATGTCCATAGGCTACGGTACCAGCTTGACATCAGGCAGGCCGTAAGCTTGTTTGCCACCGTCATTTTATAAAAAAAAAAAAACTGACTGCCGCAGACGAGGGTTATGTTTTTCGAGCGTAGGTACAAGAAAATTCTATTTCAAGGGATGCAGTCCAAACGGTTTGATGGACTTTGACATATGAGGAGTCGTTGGATTCCTCGTAATCGTGTGAATGACATTTTGAAAAAAACTATTGGGATTTTGATAAATATATCTTTCACGCGCGGCGTGGGTAGGCGGGGGGGGGGGGCCTACTAGGTGGACTGATGACCTGGTAAAGGTCGCGGGAGACCGCTGGATGCGGGTGGCGCAGGACCGGCCATTGTGGCACTCTTTGGGGAAGGCCTATGTCCAGCAGTGGACGTCTTTCGGCTGATATGATGATGATGATTTCTTTCACTTCTTGGTTTGATTATTCATTGAGTAGACTGCCAGACAAATGCCCTCACTCTCATCACGAATAATTTGGGCAGAGTTCCAACAGAGGAAAGCTAATCAGTGTTTTTTAGGGTTCCGTACCCAAAGGGCAAAACGGGACCCCCTATTACTAAGACTCCGCTGTATGTGTCGTCTGTCTGTCTGTCCGTCTGTCACCAGGCTGTATCTCATGAACCGTGATAGTTAGTTGGAATTTTCACAGATGATGTATTTCTGTTGCCGCTGTAACAACAAATACTAAAAAACAGAATAAAATCAATAGTTAAGGGGGGCTCCCATACAACAAACGTGATGAACAGTTTGACCAGGTTCGATTCCGATTTTTTTAAACTCTTTGAACGCAACTTTATTTTTTTCCAAAATCGGTCTCGTGGCTCCTAATAAGAGCAAATTTCCGTATCTCTTTATAGTTACAAATTTTTCCTCACTGCCCCGTTTGAATAATACAACCTGTATATAGTATGATGTTGCGGCAAATAAACTATTATCCGCCCAAATTAAGTAGGTTGTTTATGGTGATCCCTCAGCCAATTCCAAGACCAGTTCTTAATTTAGCTGGATAGGAGCCTTTTTGTCTATAGTGGCACGCGTAGGTACAGCTCCTTTAATTGTGGATATCTATAGGTATTGTTAGACAACGCTGTTGTTAGACAAAGACCTTATGTAGTTCTGTGGTATCATATGGCTATGACAATGTTAACAATACTTTTATTAGTTTTATTCGACCATCTACCGCGTATGCCAGCGAACAAGTCTTGGAGATAAAATGGTACATAATACAAAGTTAAGTAATTAACAACCAAGTCCTTTGTTGTTAATTAGTATTTCAAGAATTCGAAGTCATTAGTTTATCGTCAAATTACTTTATAGTTAATTAGTTGTTTCGTGCTTAGACAAAACCGTTGATAAACAGCATTTTAGTGTAATGTGTAAGATTTCGTTTAATTTCACAATCCGTTACCGTTCATAATAAAAGGAGATCGCCTAGGCAAAAAAAAAAGTTCTTTTGTTTTATTAACTACACGCCGTACAATATATTTTTATACTATTGCATAGGGTAAAAATTTGATGCCTTGAACACGGTGTCATCGTTAAAGGCTGAAACGCACTGAAAGTGGTGGCGGTGCGGCGCGGTGCGGTGCGGAGGCGGTACTGTAATGTTCGAGCTAATATGAAAAGGTCCGCACAGAATACCGCGGCGGGACGCGGCGCGGCGCGGTATTATGTGCGGACCTTTTCATATTAGCTCGAACATTACAGTACCGCCTCCGCACCGCACCGCCACCGCTTTCAGTGCGTTTCGACCTGAAGGCGACGTGAGCTCCATAAACTGATTAAAAAAAAATCGTAGGTCTTGTTTGGATTATAATACGGCTGCCCTAAATTTAATTAGCAATCTTGAGGCATTTCTCGAGGGAAATCAGCTATTCAAATCCTGAATTTTTGACTTTCGCTCGATAGATAAAAATCACGAACATAGGTCTAAAATACACTTAAAAAAATCGTAACTAATTATGCACAACAGCTAAACATATTAAAATTAATTTTAAAAATCGGCAATGTCATGTTTGAGGGAAATCAGCTATTACATTTTTATTTTTTAAAACGCACAAAAAAGTATAATTAAAAAACATGATATCCGCGCTTCCAAACACGCATCTTCCATCTCGCTCACGCTTATGCTCAGTGAGAGGGAGAGAAGACCACGAACCTACGTCCCCTTAAGTGAGGCCTAAAGATTATTCCGTAAATATAAGCGACTAGCTTCCGCCCGCGACTTCTTCCGTGTAAAACTCGTTTATATCGTAGGTCCATACAAGCTATCAGCCCCTTAAAAAAAATTGTTTTAATTTTGTAGCTCAAAAAAAGATTTTCTCCCATACAAACTTTGCACCCCTATTTAACCCGCTTAGAGGTGAGTTTTTCCAAAACCATAAAATTACTTTTCTTGTATAGCTAAGGAGTCCATGCACAAAATTACAAGTCTCTCTCTTAAAATTTTACTCCACTCCCATATAAACTTTCAACCCCCTTTTTACCCCCTTGAGAGTGGAATTTACTTGGGTGGGTACTTACGTTATATAAACTACCTACCTATTGTGAAAAAATCAGCTTTCTAAGTTTGGGCTGGGCGTTGATTCAAAGTCAGGAATATTACGTTTATATAATACTCGAGGAACTAAACTTGGTACAAAAACAAAGGAGTGTTTATCCAATTACAGGCAAACACAACATGCACGTTATCTTATGCTAAACAATGTGAAGCAACATAACTACTACACTCAGATTATAAGTACTCTACTACAAATCAGAAAATGAGATCCCACCAAAAACATTACATGTAAAGTGACTGCCAAGACTCCCTAGCTCATATAGCTTTCAGCGTTAAAAATATATCAGATCATAAGGAGCGCCAAGCTTCCTACTCCACACGGGCCACACGGCGTAACCTACCACTACCAGCCACGCTCTAAAAATCCTATATCTTGGCTAAAAAGTATAGACCCGTCGCTTATTAATGTCGCTTATAAATTCATTCAGCGCGAGAGTATATGCGGCGACCGGGATGTGCCCAACAAAGCTATACTTTTTAACCAAGATGTAGAATGCTGAAAGCTATATGAGCTAGAGAGTCTTGGCAGTCACTTTACATGTAATGTTTTTGGTGGGATCTCATTTTCTGATTTGTAGTAGAGTACTTATAATCTGAGTGTAGTAGTTATGTTGCTTCACATTGTTTAGCATAAGATAACGTGCATGTTGTTTGCCTGTAATTGGATAAACACTAATTTGTTTTTGTACCAAGTTTAGTTCCTAAGTCACATGGCTGGCAAACCTTAAGTAAATAAAATAAAATAAATAACACCGCATACCTTGTTAGCCACCGTCATCGTATTAAGGCGAGGCAGGTTCATGGTCTTCTCTCCCTCTCACTGAGCATAAGCGTGAGCGAGATGGAAGTGCGTGTTCGGAAGTGTGTATCATCACTTTTTAGTACATTGTATCATTGTATATCAATTGATTTTTGGAATACTGGATAATTTATTAAAAATCTATCTGGTTATTGTGTTAGAACAGTAATAAAGCTATCCTTTTTGTAAAAAAAAACATAGATTGTCAATGAAAATTACGAAACCTCGAACATGTTTATGGTGATATTTAAGATTTTTTTACAGAGTTACCAAGCCATTTTTTTTATATTATGTTCGATTATTGTGTTCCTTTGTTTCTTTTTCAGTATACAGTAATTTTTCTGTAGTAGATTTTTTTCATTATTTCTTCACACTGGAAGCACAAAAATCAATCTTTACGTCAGATCGTGGACCGGCCTCGCCTTAAAAAGTCTAACAACCCAGAATTGGACCGGTTGGCGTGTCAACAATACACGTATAATATAAACATTATAAGAGCATTAGCATTGCAATGACGATGCAGATGTGAGGGACGCAACAGTTTCTGGCACGAAATAGCGCGGACTGATCGAGCTGCCAAAAAGTTTAAATGAAGCAAAAAATTTAAGCCTGATTTGATCGCATCGGAAACATTGTGCCTACTTTTTAATCGACGAAATAGACAGGTGTTAGATTTAAAATGTGTATATGTGGCGACCACGTACCGGCGCGGAGCGGCGTGGGCAGGCCCCCCACAAGGTGGACTGATGACCTGGTAAAGGTCGCGGGAGTCCGCTAGATGGGGGTGGCGCAGGACCGGTCATTTTGGCACTCTTTTGGGGAGGCCTATGTCCAGCAGTGGACGTCTTTCGGCTGATATGATGATGATGATATGTGTGGCAGCCCGACGGCTCAAAACGGAGACGCGGCAGACCTCGTCGGTGATGGCGGGACGAGCTGGGGGCCAATTTTTGACTTTCGAGCGCTCGAAAATTAAATAAAAGTAAATACGATTTTAGTGTCAAAATTGCAGGCACTTACTTTCTACCGATAGAATTGAATACGAGTGGTCAAGACCACTCGCTTTTATATTTTCTATCGCTATTTCAAAAGAGCATTTCTTAATTTTTTTTAGTTTTCGAGTGAAAGATTCGAGCGCTTGAAAGTCAAAAATCGGTCCCTTGGACTCCTTTTTAAAGAATTAGCCAGAGACTGCTCAGGAATGCGAAGTCTGGAAACGGAGGGGGGGGGGGGGGGGGCTTTTCCCAGAAGTGGGAGACAACAGGCTTTTAATATAGTCTTTGCACCTGGCGGGGACCATCACCGGTTGTACAATGTTGTGCGCTCGGAGATGGTATACGAGTATCTGCTGCCATGTGTAACCCTTGATTTAGATTATTGTTGTCTTAAAGGGCCTCTGCGCTGTTGGCTTCGGCCTCGCGCATGCCTTCCAAAGGTCCGGGACCTCATGGTCCCGAGATATGGCAAATACATACATAATAATAATACTATCTGTATTTAAGTTTTAAGAATTACATCTATCCATCGCCTCACAGTACCTCAAACATTCAAGATACACAGTTCCCTAACTACTTCCAAAGACACTCCACTCAATAACATCTACTTCCATTATCTAATCTGGCTTTGTGAAGTTTAGCGTTTGCCGCATCTTGTGTTGCAACGACATTATCGATATTTGACATCAACTCAGACAATCTTACTGATAATAGTGATAAATTGATAATCTACCCCGCTATTATGTCAACGTCGAAGTGATTTATTCTTCAATTTAGGCATATTACATGCACATATGAATGTCGATAAACTACCATATCGGTTCGGAAAGAAAACCTCTGCTTCGAGAAGAACCGGCGTAAAAAACTCGTCGAGGTATATTTTTTTCAAAACAGTATATTCAATTCAATTCATTTATTCAGGGACCAACATGGATCATTATTGTTAGTAATAAAATAATACTTAGCTTAATATTAGTAACTACAAAAATAATAGAATAGCACACATAGTCAATTTAAAACAATAATAATAAAATAAGTATACAATATATAATTTCAGTATCAGAGTATTATAACATTACATTGCTACAGTACTAAGCCCATTTATTGATTTTGCGATATATTTCTAGTGCAAGACTTTATCACTCTGCCAAATATCCATGATAATAATCGTTTATCTTATAATATGTTTATTTTTCTTTTTTTTCTTATAATATGTTAATTATGTCGTAAAACAGACACTTATTTATTAAAAGTAAATAAGTGTCTGTTTTACGACAGATTTGAATTTAGAGTCAGTGAGTTCGGTAATGTGTTCTGGAATTTTATTGTAGAATTTTATATATATTCCCAAGAAGGACTTTGTCGCTTTTGTTTTATTCTGTAACTTATTTTAACCAGACCTCACCCGTCACGTCACCCACAAATGTATCTTCACGCCGCGATACGCAGTAACTAAGCGTATGTAGACGTCTAGTTTCTTAGTACAGTTCTGACAATAAAGAAATCTTATCTTATCTTAGGCGTGTCGGTGGAGGTGAGGCGCATGTTTTTTATTAGGGTTCCGTAGCCAAATGGCAAAAAACGGAACCCTTATAGATTCGTCATGTCCGTCTGTCTGTATGTCCGTCCGTATGTCACAGCCACTTTTTTCCGAAACTATAAGAGCTATACTGTTGAAATTTGGTAAGTAGATGTAATTTGTAAATCGCATTAAGATTTTTACACAAAAATAGAAAAAAAAACAATAAATTTTGGGGTTCCCCATACTTAGAAATGAAACTCAAAAATTTTTTTTTTTCATCTAACCCATACGTGTGATCTATGGATAGGTCTTAAAAAATGACATTTAGGTTTCTAACATCATTTTTTTCTAAACTGAATAGTTTGCGCGAGAGACACTTCCAAAGTGGTAAAATGTGTGCCCCCCCCCCCTGTAACTTCTAAAATAAGATAATGATAAAACTGAAAAAAATATATGATGTACATTATCCTGTATGGGAAATTGTGGGACAAATTAGGAAGTGCGGGTGTACCGGCTGAATGTATCTCAATTTTGCGCTACTGGTATGGCAGTCAAGGGAACCAGGTGAGATGGGGTGCGGCACTGTCAGACTCGTATGGCATGGAATGCGGTGTGAGGCAGGGGGGGCTGACGTCTCCGCTGCTTTTCAACGCTTATGTTAATGATCTCATCATCGAGCTCAGCAACACACATACAGGCTGTCATATTGATAACACATGTGTGAACAATATCAGCTATGCTGATGATATGGTGTTGCTGGGGCCGTCAGTGGGGTCAATCAGGAAACTGGTGGCTATTTGTGAAGCATATGCGACAGAACACGGGCTTAGCTACAACTGTAGTAAAAGTGAAATACTTGTTTTTAAGAGTGGCAAAGAGAAGCCGATAAATGTTCCGCCTATTAGGCTACATGGCACATCTCTTCGGGTAGTGACAAAGTTTAAATACTTGGGTCACATAGTTACTGAAGACCTCAATGACGACGGTGATATAGAAAGGGAGCGCAGGGCACTGGCAGTTAGGGGGAACATGATTGCTCGCAGATTTGCTCGGTGCTCAAAACCAGTTAAGGTGGCACTTTTCAAAGCCTTTTGCCAATCATTTTATGCGAGCAGTCTGTGGGTGAAATATACTCGTAAGGCTGTCAGTGCGCTGCGAGTCCAATACAACAACATTTTTAGGATGTTGATGCAGCTGCCCCGCTTTTGTAGCGCGTCAGGAATGTTTGCGGAGGAGCGCACGGATGGGTTCCACGCGATCATCCGCAAGAAAGTGGCCTCCCTGCTCTGGCGCGCTCGGAGCAGCAGCAACAGCATCCTGATAATGTTGTCAAATAAATTTGACTGCTCCATTTATAATAAGTGGAGGCAGATAATGCTTGGCATATAAATATAAATTTAATTCAATTTTATTTAATATCATTTAATATATAATACAATTTCTAATGTAATAATTCATACTAACATAGTTTAATGATGTACTGTACTAACAACTTTATGGGCTCCTGGCCTGAAATAAATAAACAATAATAATAATAATAATAATTAAAATGCAAACTTCCACCGAAAATTGGTTTGAACGAGATCTAACAAGTAGTTTTTTTTAATACGTCATAAATCGTAAACCGCAATTTATTTCACGGAACCCTTCATGTGCGAGTCCGACTCGCACTTGGCCGCTTTTTTTTATTTTGATGGACTAACTTCAAGCCGGGCCCCATAGGACCCTTTTGCTTGGAAGTGAGGCGTATAAGCGCGTTCCGAATAACAGCCATGGTCACAAGTAAGGACTATGTTATCATTTTTAATAATTTCAAAGTCACAATTTGCGTATTCAGATATCTGATTTTTTCGCTGATATGATAATTAGGTATATTGAAATTATTAAAGCCTTTGAACCGCCCATTATTACGTTGCAGTTTTTAGTGAAAGTATTGTCACAGAATAGGTTGATATCACAGATGTATGAATATAAGGCGATCGGACATGCCGGCCGATTTGTATTGAGTACGCCTGTCGCAAGCTCATCAACCCACACTAACGCCCAAGTAATTGACAAGACAAAGCACGCACACATCTAAAACACACACACTTGTATACCTACGCGCTTATTGGACAATAAACGCGCATCATATCAGGCATTTTGGGAAGAAACGCAACATTCTATGCGATCAGCACGCGTGCACAGTATGGCAGAGTATGCCCATTGAGCTAACAACTGCGACGCGGCCGCCGCCGGCTTGTCCTCTCTCTAGTATTCTATGCTCTGAGGTTGATATTCATTGAACGAGCGAAGCGATCGAAGCTCTCAGATAAAGCTTAAGCTAAAATTCTTTCGTAAAAAAAAAAACTTTTTAGGCGAGCCTATAGTTCATCCTCAATATCATCATCATCATATCAGCCGAAAGACGTCCACTGCTGGACATACGCCTTCCCCAGAGAGTGCCACAATGAGCGGTCCTGCGCCATCCGCATCCAGCGGACTCCCGCGACCTTTACCAGCCTATAGTTATATACTCTAAACTCTTTCATAACTTATTTTGTTCCGGGTTGTCAATCGAAAATTTGCACAATGCAGGAAGCATTGTAAGTGCATCACGACCATGTAATATGCGCTGTGTTATTCGCATTATACGAACATTATCTTTCCATCATAACAGGAACAAAAAAAGATAAGATATGATAAGCACGCAGCAGTCACCAGAAAGCTTGTCTGAAGAACTTATTATCCAAATAAAAGAAGTGTTGGCTCTAGATGTCTGAAGAACGGATTATCCAAATAAAAGAAATGTTGGCTCTAGATTCATCTCAGCAGAACTCTACGCCAATTTTTTGTCTACATAAAAGCTAGTTTAGCGTAATGCTATAGCGTAGAGCTAAGGAGAGCCTTATTTTTAACCCCCTACGGAAAAAGAGGGGTGTTATAAGTTTGACGTGTCTCTGTGTATGTGTGTGTGTCTGTGTGTGTCTGTCTGTGGCATCGTAGCTACTAAATGAATGGACCTATTTGAATGCGGTTTTTTTTTATCGGAAAGCTGACGTGATCAAGATGCTTCTTAGCTACGTTTCAACAAAATCGGTTCAGCCGTTTTTGAGATATTGAATTTTGAAATGAAAAGTGTGTCTGTCTGTCTGTTTGTTACCTCTTCACGCTTACACCGCTGAACCAATTTCGTTGAAATTTGGTATGGAGATAGTTTAAATCCCTGGGAAGGACATAGGATAGTTTTATCCGGGAAATCATCCCCTAAGGGGATGAAATGGGGGGTGAAAATTTGTATGGAGCTACGATATAAACGAGATCCACGCGGACGGATTCGCGGGCAGAAACTAGTAGTCTATATTTTATCCCTCGGGTTTGCCTGTGTTCGGGTGAAGCCGCGCATATAGGTACCTATTTCATCATCATCAATATCATCATCATCACCACCACCATCATCATCATCATCATCATATCAGCCGAAAGACGTCCACTGCTGGACATGGGTCTCCCCCAAAGAGTGCCAAATGACCGGTCCTGCGCCACCCGCATCCAGCGGACTCCCGCGACCTTTACCAGGTCATCAGTCCACCTTGTGGGGGGCCTACCCACGCCGCGCCTTCCGGGACGTGGCAGCCACTCGAGAACCTTTCCGCCCCAACGGCCATCGATTCTACGTGCAATGTACCTATAGTATCCGCAGAATTAAGTGGCGAGCAGGGTCATAAAATATTAGAATCATGCTATTATTACGCACAAAAAGGTTTCATTGTTACTTTTATTGCCCAACTCGCCACTAAATTCTGCGGATACTATAGTTAGTATATTATATTTACATGTGAGAGATACTTGTTATTGACATGTGAGGAACTAAGATCGTCTTTCATGTGAAGACGGCTTATCTCAGAAATGTCACCTCTCTAGATAAACTTGACATTCGTTCGCGGAATAGGTACAGTTAGAACCGTTAAATTTCTAATGGAATTAGTTATTCTGTGTATCAATGATGACGATAAGTGATGGTTGTAATGGATGATGGGTGAAATGGAGAGTGAACATTGAACTTTTTCAGGTTATTAACTATGGAGGAGGCGAGTTTGCAAAATGATGCTATTGTAGTTTCTTTACGAATGATTTCCTGCAGGTTGTATGGATATGGAGATTATGGCAGGTGATTTCGTGGTTAAATCTCTGGTTTGTGAATTTCGGGCAGTATTTTAAAAGGTGGTCGATGGATTGTGCGGTGCTTCCATCGGACTGGCAAAGGTGCTTATCTTGAAGCGGTATAGGTAGGATTTGTGGTAGCCGTGTACGGTGAGAATTTAGAAATAGAAATAGAAAAGTTTATTTCTCCGAATATGGTACAATTGTTGGTATGTCTTACACATTTCAGTTTCACATATCCTGCCGATATCGGCGTAGAAATATTATTGAATTTAAGTAGTTAAATCATAAACATTCAAATTATCAAGACATAAATATTAATTAAATACAACATACAATACGACAAATTAATAATAAAAGTAATAATTAGAAAATTAATAATTTAAAAATTCATTTACGGAATAAAAGCAAATGTCAAGCAGCCAGTTAAATAATTTCCTGTCAAATTGATTATTTGGTAAACATTTCATGTCATTTGGAACATTATTGTACAATTTTATTGCCATAATATAAGCATTCTTACTAAAAATGTTCACATTCTGTCTAGGCTCATAAAGCTCGTGCGGATATCTACCATTGGTTTTATTTAGGACAACGTTATACAAAGGGAACTTGTGCGGATGTCTTTTTACAAATTTAGTTATCTCATATATATATAAGCAGGGCAAGGGGAGAACCTTTAGCTCCTTAAATATTGGTCGGCAATGGGCCAAATAATGGGCTCCATAGGCAGCTCGGACACATTTTTTTTGTGAGATGAAAGCTCTCTGTACATCAACCGAATTACCCCACATGATTAATCCGTAACGAATCACAGATGATACGTATCCGTGATATGCGGAAAGTGCAGCCTCCCTAGATGCAACGGTTCTGAGATGCCGTAGGGCGAACACGAATCGGTCTAACCTAGAACAAATATTATCTATGTGGTTTTTCCAATTGAGATGTTTGTCAATTGTAAGGCCAAGGAAATTAGCTGAATCTATAGGTTCAATAATGGTGTTGTTCAGGTTTATTTTAATGTCTGATTTGGGATTATTATAATTCTGGAAATGTATTATTTTTGTTTTGTTTATATTCAGTTTCAATTTATTATCTTCTAACCATTTGACAGCATTACATAGATCATTATTTGTCTCAATTTCTAGTCCTTCCTTATCCTTACTTTTAATAATTAGAGTAGTATCATCCGCAAACAATATACAACTATGTTTCAAGGTTGACGGCAGGTCATTAATGTATAACAAGAAAAGTAGGGGACCTAAGACGCTGCCCTGCGGAACGCCACTTTTAATTAAGTCTGGATTAGATTTGTATGTCTGTTTTTTGTGGTCTTTTATCCTTGTTATTTCAGTGTATTGTTTTCGATTGCACAAATAATTTTGTAGCCAGTGGTGTGCGTTACCCCTTATCCCATACTGGTCAAGTTTGTCGAGCAGTGTTTTATGACAAACTAGGTCAAAAGCCTTACTCACGTCCAGTAAAGCGCACAATATTGATTGCTTGTCATTTAGATGCTTTGTTACATTTTCGATCATCGCAAAACACGCAAGAGACGTGGAGCAGTTTTTTCGGAAACCAAATTGATATGGATTTAGAACCTCAGCTTTTCTAAGGAAAGTTTCTAGCTTACTATACATTGCCTTTTCGAATACTTTTGACATTATGGGTATTAAGGCAATGGGTCTGTAGTTATCCATCAATGTTGGATCGCCTTTTTTAAATAATGGTTTGACTATTGAAAGCTTTAAGCGTTCGGGGAAGCACCCCTGTTCAAATGATAGATTAATGATATAGCTAATAGGTAGAGCTATTTTATGTGCACATAATTTTATTATTTTAGTAGTAATTTCATCATGTCCAGTTGAATTTGTATTATTTAAAGATTTAATAATTTTCACAATTTCGTATTCATTCATCGCAGTAAGAAATATACTATGAGGGATATTTTTTATACTGGATTTATTATTGTTGGAATACGTGCTGTCGTGAGATTGATTAATAAATAATTTATTAAACAATTCACAAATCTGTTCAGGTTGACTATATATGTCATTGTCGACTTTTATTTGATTGATTTGAGTATTTTTTGAATTTGTTTTATTTAATTCACTTTTAATAATATTCCATACTGCTCTGCCTGTATTCTTTGAATTATTTATGTACGAGGGTCAAACTGAAAGTTCTTAGAAAATCAAAAACTGAGCAATCAAGCAACTTATTACTTTTATTATATCTTTTCAAAATAGCCTCCCTTCACATCAATACATCGCTGCATTCGATAGAACCACTGAGAAAAGCACTTTGCCCACTCGTCCTTAGGGGTCTCTTCGACGGCCTTTTGAAACGCAGCCACTGCTTCGTCGGCGTCCATAAAACTTTTTCCTCGAAGTTTTTCTTTAATTTTTGGGAATAAATAAAAATCACAAGGTGCAAGGTCGGGGCTATAAGGTGGGTGACCCAGTAATTCCACGTTTGCCGTCGCCAAATAGTCGATCGTTTGCTTGGCGGTGTGCGATGAGGCGTTGTCGTGGTGAAGCAGGATCCTACTGCGAGGCCGTTTTTCTCGAACTTTTTCCAAGACAAGTGGTAAACAATTGTTAGTGTACCACTTCGCAGTAACTGTTTTTTGATCCTCTAAAATAATTGTTGCGTAATGACCAGTCCTTCCGAAGAACGAGGCCACCATCTTTTTTCCCACACTTCGACCTCTCTTCACTTTAGTAGGCAACTCCTCGGAAGGAAACACCCACTCAGCAGACTGTCTTTTAGTTTCAGGATCATAACAGTAAATCCAGCTTTCGTCACCCGTAACTACGTCGAACACAGCATTTGAGTCACCTCCGTTGAATCTTTGACCCATTTCACGGCACCAATCAACACGACGGACTTTTTGGGCTTCTGTCAAATTATGAGGTATCCACCGGGCACAAAGCTTCCTCACCGCTAAATGTTCATGGAGGATTTTGTGGACTTGACTCATACCAATGGCTAAGCTTGTACGAATCTGCTGATAGGTTACTCTTTTGTCAGTCTCTATCATACGCCGCACAACACTGATGTTATCTTCAGTAGTCGCCGTAGAAGGCCGGCCCTCACGCAGATCATCAGTGAGATCAGTGCGGCCACGTTTAAATTCATTAAACCAGTTGTAAATAGTAGCACGAGATGGGGCTTCATCGTGAAAGGCCAATCGAAGTCTATCATAACTTTCTTGTTGACTTAAATTACATCGAAAGTCGTAAAAAATCATTGCTCGAAAATTTTCTCGCGTTAAATTCATGCTCACGTAGTACACACAATTTTCAATTTGCCGCCAAATCGTAAAACAAATGACAATCGAGTGGAATTCGTACACAAAAATATTAAGAAAGAGTTCCATTTTCAAATTTTGAACTTATTTTTTTATTATATTTATTACAAGTGGCCAGTTCTAAAGACTTTCAGTGTCGCCCTCGTATTTAATGTTATTATTTCTCTGAGACTGCAGTATGCACTTCTTTAGAAGTCTGGAGTATGTCTTATACATGTATTTATTATATTTTTTGTTTTGATCGTCTTTATGGTACTTAAAGTATAACGTTCTTTTAGGGAATGCGTTGTTTAGAAATCTACGTAAATTGTGTCTGACTAATCAAACACATCTCTGTAAACAATAACGGATCATTTGGAAACAAATTTCAGTTTCCGAACTGCAAAAAAATATTGCCCAAAAGTACTCATTTGTACCTAAAACAAAGAGTGAACTTAAACTTTTGCCCGGTACTGTACTAACGGTAATACTTAATTGTTCTTCTTTTATATACGGACCAACATGTTGATAAGGACAGCTATAATATAAATAAATATTACAATATTTGACTGTTTTATATACGGACCAACATGTTGATAAGGACAGCTATAATATAAATAAATATTACAATATTTGACTGTTTTATATACGGACCAACATGTTGATAAGGACAGCTATAATATAAATAAATATTACAATATTTGACTGTTTTATATACGGACCAACATGTTGATAAGGACAGCTATAATATAAATAAATATTACAATATTTGACTGTTTTATATACGGACCAACATGTTGATAAGGACAGCTATAATATAAATAAATATTACAATATTTGACTGTTTTATATACGGACCAACATGTTGATAAGGACAGCTATAATATAAATAAATATTACAATATTTGACTGTTTTATATACGGACCAACATGTTGATAAGGACAGCTATAATATAAATAAATATTACAATATTTGACGGTTGGGAAATTCTTAACTTTTGCACATGGTCGTGACAAGTGACGTTAACTATTTGAGAATGGACCTACACAGCTTATCGAAATGGCGAAAATCACCAGTGAATCTATACTAATATTCATCATCATCATATCAGCCGATAGACGTCCACTAAAACAAAGGCCTCCCCCAAAGAGTGCCACAATGGCCGGTCCTGCGCCATACTAATATTACAAAACGGAAATGTCTATGAGCTTGCTTTGAAAATTTAAGTTTGTTTGTAATCGGTAATCTCCGAAACCGCTTATCCGATTTCAAAAATTCTTTCACCTGCCTGTAGAATGGGTTTTATGGATGGTTCTAGGCATTTTATCACGCGGGTTTGCCTGCGTTATTTGTAATACGCGGGCGAGTCTTGTATCACTACATAGTGTAAAAAAGTCACTTACCGCTGTCTGTCCCTATGTATGCTTAGATCTTTAAAACTACGCAACGGATTTTGATGCGGTTTTTTTTTAATAGATAGAGTGATTCAAGAGGAAGGTTTATATTAGAGATGCCACGAATAGTGAATTGGCCGAATACCGAATATTCGGCAACTTTGTCGGCCGAAGCGCCGAATATTCGGCCGCCGAAAGCTTGGTGGGGGCGCGTTAGCTGGAATAAGACAAGTCACAACCTGTTTTTTTATATGAAAACAGTTCGCCTAGATCGGAAGGCCGATCCTTACAAGTGGTGGTCAGCAAACGAAAAACAATACCCGAACCTTTCGAAATTTGCAAAAGTTTATCTTTCTTGGCCTGGAAGTAGCGTTTATAGTGAGAGGTTATTTTCTGAGGCTGGTAACGTTTACGATGAAAAGCGCAATCGTTTGCTACCAAAAAATGCTGAAAAGCTCGTTTTTATCCATCACAACTTACCACTGATCAATTTTAAGTACTAAAATGTTGTAATTTGGAAATAAATACATAATTTTGAGTAAAATAATGTGTCTTTTTTTACATGATTTGCTATTCGGTATTCGGCCGAATAGTGAATAGCAAAAAAGTGGCCGAATAGGCCGAATACCGAATAGTTGCCGAATATTCGTGGCATCTCTAGTTTATATGTATAATACATACCCGTGCAAAGCCGGGGCGGGTCGCTAGTAATGTATATAGAGGAAAATATGCGTTATCGTTAAGGTATGTCGACCGCAATGGTGAGTATGGTGACACTATATCTATCCTTATACTTTATAGGTTGTTTAGAAAGTCAAGTGAGAGAGTGAGACAGGTAGAGGAAATTGTTCTATTTCATTTATCTGTATACTCCACTTCAATGTGTTATACAATAGGTATGATCCGTATGATGCCTCATGTTAAAATTAATAACGTTGTGTTGCTAAATTGATAGTCAACCATCAACTTATTGTAATAAAGTATAAAATATAATTAAAATCATAAAAAGATATGGTCCTTGGAAGTTTTGATAAATGTAAAAAAAAAATATTGTCGGAGAGTAAAATTAAAAGCTACCAATAGAATCCTTACAGTACGCAGCACAAAAGTTTGCGTGTCTGAAGTTAGCCTCGAGTCGCCTCCCGCATACCCGTCCGGGTCCGACCCCTCTGACACATTTGCGGCGCTACTAGTAGCTAACATCAGAATCGTTAACTGATTTTATTCGTATTGTACGCTTTTATAGAAACAAAATTGCATGACAACTATGTACTATATATAAATAAATGATGGAACAAAGGCCGCAAAAATATCTGATGACAACTCTATTCCTAGAGCGTGTTAGATATTTTTGCGACCTTTGATTCATCATATATATAGGGTGACTGGTAATTCGACATATTCCTTGAAAGGGGTTATACTAGAGCTAATTTGCAAAAATTTATGTCCAGCCAACACGATTTTTTTTTAATTTTTCGAGTTTTTAGTTTGTTTGAAAAAAAATCGCCTTGCAGCCTTAAAGTGCTGATTGTGACAAAAATGTTTTTTTACCTTCCAAATGGAAGTACTTTTGTCACAATCACCAGCTTAAGGCTGCAAGGAGAATTTTTTTCATACAAACTAAAAACTCGAATATCTCGGAAACCAGCGAGTTTCGACCCCTGGTTGACTGGACATAAATTGTAGCAAATTAGCTCTAGTATAACCCCTTTCAAGGAATAGGTCGAATTACCAGTCACCCTGTATATTGATGCCGGTGACTGTACCTAAACATAGTATTTCGCGACCAAAACAGCAATTTACTTGATTTTCCATACAACAACTAGTACAAACAGCAGTTGTGACGTCATACCCGTGTGACAATTAGTATGTAGCGTTTCGCCTGTCGCCAGCGAGGTGAATCTTTGACTCAAATTTTAGGGCATTTATGTTCTTTAAGGTGGTTCGATTGCCACACAAAGCGTTATTTGACATTCGCAGGCTAACGGCGTGAGATTTTAAGAAACTTATGTAACAAACTTTCATCAATTGGCTTCCCATTTGCGCCAAATTCTCCCTTTCCTAGAATAAACTTGTTTAAACTAGATTAATTTGAGAAAAATCGATTTCCCAAAATATCACATCCCAAACCAATTTCTCAAATTAATCTAGTTTATACAAGTTTATTCTAGGAAAGGGGGAATTTGGCGCAAATGGGAAGCCAATTTATGAAAGTTTGTTACATAGGTTTCTTAAAATACCACGCCGTTAGCCTGCGAATGTCAAATAACGTTTTGTATGGCAATCGAACCACCTTAATTGTAGTTGCTCCCATACAAACTTTTGTTTCTCTCCAAAAACTGGTTCGAATGGTATCGTAAAAAAATCTTAGTCCTCATCCCTATTGTGATACACTGTTTGATGTTTGCAAAGTTTCAATAGTTTCTATTGTGTTCTTCAAATTGAATGTATCAGAAAATGTATGTTTATGAAAGTGAATCTTGGAAGTTTATATAGTATGACTCTTCTCAGGTGAATTTTTCGCTCCGAGCCCTAATCTTTCAAACAAAGGCCATTGTCTCTATTATCGCATAGCCGCTAGCTACCGAGTAAGCACGTGCCACTACAACATTCATGTTGAAAAACAAACGGTATCATCATAGTATTAAGGTTCAAATTTAATGTCACTGATATTCTAGATATTACGTTTTGGTAGTTGTAGGACGATTGACTGCCCTGGCACTCCCATTATTTTGATACTTTGTGGTATTAAAAATGAATATATAATTATATAGCATTTTATTTTTATTTTTCCACAAATTAAACATCTATTGGACTTATATCTTTGTTTTTTGATTTCTTTTACAAAAATGCGAAGGTACCTCGCTAGAGGGCTGTAGTGTATCTACAGGGTTGTAAATCTTAATCAAATTGCAATAATAATGGGCAACTATTCAACTCATAAATTACCTACCTATACTTCGTTTTTTTGAAGATTAGAATTATCTGTCAAACGGGTAAACAAAGAAGCAGTGGTCGTAAACCTTCCTTCTTCGATTTCGACCGATACCACTGAATTTCTCGGAACTTATGTACATACGAGTACATATCATTTGATATTTACCGATAGCTGAACGCATATATTTTCTTTTAAAATGTTGTATACCGTAGCCAACGATATGCCAGCAGTCTCGGCAGTCTTTTTCACACGGTCCGATTTAGTGGGATACTCCTTTCTATGGCACATTTCTGACACTCATTTGTAAATATTCACCACCCGTTTCCGCTTTTCACTGGCAGTCAGAGGATTCTGCTTTTGCCTTTTCTTCTTTGGAGATGAAAAAACATTAGCCGGAACCGGCTGCGACTTCTGTAGCCCACTCGGGCCAGCCTCGGCTTCATACATTGTAAATGTGCACCAACAAACAAAATATCTAAATAGAATCTATTTAGATAGATCAACAACTAATAACAAAATTCAACAAAAACGATAACAACAATCTTTAAGTAAGCTTACAGCTATAGAAATCACAACGACTCAACCGACAACAATATGAACTCGAATGAAAAACCCACATGAGTGAATTACAGATAGTGACAGTGACGTTTAAAAATTGTGTGAGAACTCTGCCTCTTTAGGTTTTTTAATGTACAACCTTTCCATGAAAAATTGCAAACGCAATTTATTAAAATTCTTATCTTTTCATCTTAGAATATAAATTAACTAATATTATGTTTCTTATCTGTTCACAACACTGAGTAATATATGTATTACTAAAACATGATAATAAATACGTGATATTTATTAACTCGTATTCAATGTTCGATCCGCAGAGTGTGCCCGATAAAAAACCTTATATCTCGTTCTGCAAAGGTCTCTCTAATGCTAAAAAAAACGAAGTATATATTAATTGCCTGTTGCAGGCTTTATCACTAGTTACAGTAGACGGCAAACTTCGTGCGCAAATGATCTTGCCCGCGCAAAGGCGAATTGTACGTGCAAGCTGCCCCCCCACTTCCCCTCATTTGCGCACGAAGTTTGCCGTCTACTGTACACTAGGTTAGATTTATAGTTTTTTTTTTCTAGAATGATTCTAGACAGTATTTTTGATTAAATACAATATGATGATGATGATGATGAATTGAATTAATAAATTGCTCTAAAAAATTAGCTTCAGAATATGTTTCTAATTGACGATTCGAAAGTGCTTGTTACTAGGCTTACCTGAATAAACATTATTTGAGTTTGGGTCACAAATTGGACCATCAACCTAATGTCATCTAATCAAATAATTGAAAAAAATTACAAACAGATGCTTTGATTGTAAAGAACTTACCTTCTTAGGAGGCTGTTGTCTCTTTAGCAGCTTCTTTGCATCATTCAGCAGCAATCCAGTATTCTTCTCCTCAGCAAAGTCCGGTAAATCCTCACACACTGTTGCACTGTCCACCTCGTCACTGTCACCCCGCACTGTCTCATCAAACAAACTGTCGTCTGTCAGATCACCAACAGTCCTGGTCAACGAATGGGACAGTTTACAGGACACACCGCATCCAGAGTCACTCACATCTGAGTCAGAATCACTTTCAGTTTCACCGAAAACGTCATGGGATGTGTAGCAGCTATCTGGAGAGTCTTCGAACACGATGAATGAGTCTTCAGAGTCGCAGTCGGAGACCATTCTGCTTCGGCTAGCTTTGGGGCTGTCTGTGAAGACGATCTGGAATGAGTCTTCGCTGTCCGTAGTTGACGTTGAGCGGAATCTACCGTGGACTTCGTCGAAGTATTCTGGTGCAGGTTCTGGTACTAGTTCGTTAACTTTAGGAAGTATCAGGTCACCAAGCTGAGTAGGTTGTAACAATGGTGAATTGTCAGGACTGGAGACATCCTCTGCTTCTAAATTGTTAGGGAAACACATGTCTTCTTGTATGTTCTTCATAATTTGCGACTTTTTCCTTTTATCTGTGCCTCTGTTCGGGTTTTTAAAGTGCTTGTCTGACGGTTTCTCGATTCGCAAGCACTTGCGATGTTCTTTTTTATCTGTTACAGGTTCTATTACGGAATCTGTTTCAGATTTCAGATCTAGTTTAGACATTCTTGTTTTTATGCTTAGCAATGCTTTAAGTTTGTTGACTTTGTCCTCGCAGGCAGCGATGACTTCTTGCTTCTCGTCTTTAGGTTCTGTTACAGTATTTAAAACAGGTACATCTTGATTACTTTCACTATTTTTGGTTTCTACATGATGTTCAATAGTCTTTATTTCAACAGTTTCATTAGGTTTCGATTCTTCAGGAACTACGTCAGCAGCTGGTAGTGTGGAAACTATATCCATCACTTCTTTAACCGGTGCTATCTCAGTCTTGACTTTAGGAGCTTCTGCCTCTCTCATCTCTCCGTTTTGATGGTTGTATGAACTGAAACATTCAATGTGGTCATCGTTTGAGAGCCGCACAAAGTCTTCAGGCGAGAATGCATCTTCAAATGACTCTTCAACCGAGCCGGGCTCGACAAAGGCTCTCCGAGGCTTTCTTCTGTACTTGGGGGTGGTTGGGACGGGTTTGCTGGTGAGTAAATGACGTACGCGGTTGAGTTTGTCTTCGCAATGCGCGGCCGCGGCTCTGCAATCCGCGCTCATGGCGTCGACTGCGCCGGATTGTTCAGCTGTAGTCATATTTAGGTCTGCTCTGTTGGCCGGCTGCCAATCCGGCTCGGGATCACAACAGTCGTAGTACTGAGGCGCGGGCGCACGGCGTCGTTGAAACATGCCACCCGAAATTGCACTAAAAACGCCAGAGAAAAAGCTACCTATACCCATGAACATATTGTCACTTCTTGTATCACTTTGGCCCGACTCTGTCTCAATTTTAGGCTTCGAGAACACTTGCGGTGGAGTTTTAGCCTTCTCTGCTGTGGGCATTGTATCCGCTAAGTTCTTTTGCAGCGGATTTGGCATCATATGCAGATTGTGTATCAACATTTCTTCGGCGAAACTTTTTGTCAGGTCAGACTTGGATTCTGTACTGTAGTTGGCTATGGAGTACTGCATTCCGAAGGCTGGAATTGTACTCATATTGAGCCGATTGCGCCTATCGCGCCACTGATTAGTATGCATGGTTAAATACGTTTATAATCACTATGACACTACGTTAATTTGTCCGTGAGGATGCTAGGCCATTTCAACACTCAAACCAACATAGGGTCCAAAAATCTTGCTGTACAAGGCTCTAGAAACGGCTTGTAAGTTAATCTGCACCACTTTTTAGGGCACTTCAAGGCTGAATACGCAGAACTCGAATCAAAATAGTCCAAAGGAATCACTTTTCCACGACCAAACACTGTATCTCCTCGCGACACGATGTCAGATAACTCTGTAGATTTGTTTACTTCGTAATAAATAACGTTGGTGGGCTCCATTATTGCAAAATTGCGAAAACACATTAAACACACATCTTTACACTTCGGCCATTTTGAGAATAATAAAATAAAGGACAAAGACAAAGATAAGGAAATAGACAAATAGTATTTATAAAAACTTTAGTCTATGGTTACAGTGGCTGATGTAATAATAGTGAATCAAAATACATTCCAACGAAATTCATATAGTGAAAACGTACCACCAACCTAACCAAAAACCACAACAAAATCTTTCATCAAAATTGTACATATTATTTGTACACTTATATTTTAATGAAAAGGCAGTTGAAACGAATTGTATACACATTGACGTTTTAATTTTACATTCGATGTTTATTTGTGTAAATTATCACGGTTTACTTTATGGTCGGTTAACCCGTGGACTTTTAGATGCCATTTCTTTCGCACTTCAATACTATGTCCTTAAAGAGAGTGAGGTAGACAATAATGTTTACAAGTCATGGGACCACAGATAGTACTAGGATACTGATACAACTAATAAAATGTACATCATACCATCATACCTACCTCTTGGAAGTTATTCTATTCAACGACAGATGGCGTTGTTTCTAGTGACTACAACAAAATGGCGGGAATTTATTGTCAATAAATACATTTTTCCATTGCCTATAATTTTATATAATATGTAGATTAGATTCGATTATTTATTTCATGAAAAAAAATTACATACAGACTCTATCTTTCGCGGGGACTGGATTCGGTAAGAGATTCGATTATATCATAAAGTAAGACAGGTCAAGTGCAAGTCGAACTCGAGGGTTCCATATCGACCTCATGTCACGTGATTTGTAGTTATTCGAACTATTTTGGGTAAAGCTAGCACTGGCGGACAAACTGATTCCGAACCATCGGACGTCCCAGCACCCCTATTCTGTAACTTGTTTTAAGCTCCCCTCAACGCTCACCCACCATTATACCTTGACACCGCGATGCGTAGTAATTAAGCGAAGGTAGAGGTCTAGTTTCGTAACGGGTGACCGGCGGAGTGAGCCGCATTAACGCGTAGCGAATAATAGCCCAGCCCCCCTATTCTGTACCTAATTTGTTTTAAGCTCATCTCAACGCTCACCCACAATTATACCTTGACACCGAGGTCGTGGTTGTGGAGGTCGTTGTTGTTCTACGCCCGTAGGAATAACCCTAGAATCCCTAAACGTGACCTCCGGGTGGTGCTAAAAGAACAACAAACTCGGCAGCTGCACTGTTCCTTCTGAACCTCGCAGCGCACACTGGAACTCTATCAGCAAAATCGATACGAATACATATATGTACCAGTGTGTAACCGCCATACGATTAATAAATAAATAACTGCGATGCGTAGTAATTAAGCGTAGTTAGAGGTCTAGTGTCGTAGCGGGTGACCGGCGGGGCGAGCCGCATTAACGCGTAGCGAATAACAGCCCAATAGAGGGGCTCGTGTCGGTGGTCAAGAGTGCCAAGAAGACCCACTTTGGGTCGGCGAGCCATTGGAGTAAGTAAGTATATCTTTTGATTGCGTTCACGTAGAAGTTTGATTTTTTCACAGATCCAACTGGCTTCAAGGGACTGCAAACGTGTGGTTTTATTTTCAGCTCGATACCTCCACGCGTTCTTGAGGGAAAGGGTCTTGCAAGACCGACAGACAGACCTACAGACAACAAATTGATCCTATAAGGGTTCCTTTTTGACCGCTTTAGCCTAGTTGGTAGTGACCCTGCCTACGAAGCAAGAGGTCCTGGGTTCGAATCCCGGTAAGGGCATTTATTTGTGTGATGAGCACGAATATTTGTTCCTGAGTCATGGATGTTTTTCTATATAAGTATATATATCGTCGTCTAGTACCCATAGTACAAGCTTTGCTTAGTTTGAGACTAGGTTGATGTGTGTAAGATTGTCCGCAAAAAATATTTATTTATTTTTAGGGTTCCGTACTCTAAGAGTAAAAGGGGACCCTATTACTAAGACTCCGCTGTCCGTCCGTCTGTCTGTCACCAGCGGCGCTACCACGAACTTCAAATCTCGAGCTTCGTATATCTCCGTCTCTATCGCACTTATGGTTTATGGTACTCGAGCGACAGAGACGGAGATATACGAAATTCGAAATTCGAGGCTGTATATCACTGATACCGTGATAGTTCGACAGTTGAAATTTTCACAGATGATGTATTTCTGTTGCCGCTATAACAACAAATACTAAAAACAGAATAAAATAAATATTTTTATTGATAATGGCACGGAACCCTTCGTGCGCGAGTCCGACTCGCACTTGGCCGGTTTTTTTTTGGGGTCTACCCCATGATCCCCCTAAAAACCTCTAACCCTAAAAATAGCGTAAGTACTATGAACTTATGTAGCGTCTAACAATAAGTTTGAAGGAAGAAAATCATTTTAAGAGTGGGAGTCAAATACGAGTAGGTATGTCTAACTAGGTAGGTATTAGGCTTTAATACTTACCTAGTTATACTACTGTTAGCGAAATACTATGCTAAGGTATAATTAAGAGTACATTGCCCCCAGTCAATCATCTAACCTACAAAAGGTCTTAACTACTTACAAGAAACATAACATTATGCCATTCTTCTATTTTAGTGATGTGCATAAGCGAATATATGCAAATAATAGTCATCAATATTTATAATAAATTAACTTAGATCCCTTTATAAATAATGTAAGGCGGTCGAATGGAGACTCAAAAAACGTAGCGTTTTTATTCAACTACAAAAGACGGTTTGAGTACATTTATATACATAATATACTTATATATTTATCTGAACGAACGAGCGGAGCGAGCGAAGTTCTCTGCTTCAACTTCGGCCGAAATTCGTATGTATGTCCCTTAGAGTAGCATCATCATCATCATATAAATGCAAAAAAATGCCCCCCGCGCCGCCATATTGTATCGACAGTCGACACTGTCGATGTCACGATTACGACGATCGACAAACATTTAAATTAAAACGATTAATGCTAGTGATATAAGGTTGAATATTGGAAAATCGATTAAAGTATACGAACGAACGTGAAGTCGATCGCGAGTTAAGTAATGTATAAGTGACTCACGTTACAGTTTGGATTTTTAGTTCTATGAGTGACCACCAGGGGCGGCGACTTTTCATACTAAATCTTGACGATAGGCGGTAGCGTCGGTAGTAAACGCGACTCACTTCAATCCCACGCTAAGGGTGCAGAATGTCTGGCTTTAAAACGGAGCCGGATATTAAGGAGAGTAAAACCTCCTTAGGAATTTCTGTTACTATTGCTTTTCTAACAGAGTTGTCACTCTTGAATTTGTCATTGAATAAATACGTAAACTTTACACACACAGCCATGGAAGACGTTCTCCTTTCTTGACACTGCTTGTATAGTCTGTAATAGACTTAAGAGGATTGTGAAGTGCCGATACGCGGCGCGAGTAGGTATTTTAAAAAATTCTATCTGTTTCACACCGCTCTGTGCCTCACCCGTATCGTGCGATAGAGATAGTAGCAAGTCCTGGAGGCAATTGCCTACATTTCCTTGTTGAAATATTGTTTCGGGTGATAACGTTTTTACCCCCCTAAACCTTTATGAAATGAAATAATTTTGGTATTATTGGATTCAGTACACTTTAATCTATGTCCGTACGTTTTCCTTTTTCAGTAAATCAGTTAAGATTAATATAAAAAAAATTAAACGATAGACAAAGTTTTTAGGTCAAAAATATAGATTTTTTGATGCTAATAACTTTTAACGCAAGCAATATTCCTTGAAAATCAAAACGTACAGACCTAGTTTTTCGTTATATCTACAATATGTCCAAAAATTATAGAAATCGAACTATGTTTACGGTGTGAAAAACGTTATCGCTTTTTGTATGAAAAATTACAGGTTCACAATCCTCTTAAAGGCCATTGATGATGATGATGAATAGCATGTTTGTTTGCGCATGCGTATGTAACAATTAGTGTATCGTCAATAGACGACGTTTACGCGTTGCATCGTGGTTAAGTAAGCGTCCACATTTACGCCCAGGCGCCGTGACCGACGGCCGGTATTGCATGTCGATATTGCTTTGGAGTAATCTCTATCATTAGTCGTTCCCGTTCCCTTAATGGAGATGAAGGAGAAGAAGTTATTTACTTAGCACATGTGTCTTAGCACATATCAAAGAAGTAGGTACTCACAGATAGTAAGTGCTATGGGACATTCACTCAGCATTTTGATACGGAAACAGGGATGCTGATTATCAGTGAGGGCCTCAAAACTTAAAAACTAAAACAATCAATGCTGAGGATCCTGACATGTCCTATCCTTAACTCCTTACTGACCAGACTCCTACATACCTAGGCTCCTATCTCCTATCACCCGCATTATGCATAGCTTCGTGCACATGTAGGTATTATAAACGAAAGGACAAACAAAAAAACGAAATGTGAAAAACATAATGTACAACTACAGATCAATGACCAACTAATTAGCGAGCCAAAACTTGTAGCAAATACTTTCAACGACTTCTTCGCATCCATAGGAGAAAATAGAAATGCAAACGCAGCATTCGGCCGACCCGTGTTGAACCCCTCTGAAAACACTATGTTTCTAGCCCCTGTTCACTACCACGAAGTACACAAATTAATAAAAAACCTTAAAAACAAACACAGTCACGGTTTCGACGAACTACCGCCATCTCTAATAAGACAGTGCGCGGATCAATTAACTGTACCTCTTTGTTTTTTAATTAACCAGTCTTTTGCTCAAGGACGATTTCCAGATCTCTTAAAAAAGTCATTAGTCAGCCCAATCCACAAAAAAAACAGTAAAACAGATCCAAATAATTACCGACCCATCGCTCTACTGCCAACAGCGTCAAAAATATTTGAGAAAGCTATGTGCAACCGTATAAATAACTTTTGTGAAAAGTATAATATTTTCGATAGCGCACAAAACGGCTTTCGAAAAAAACATTCAACAACTCTTGCGGTATATCAATACATACAACAAATCTTAAACATAGTCAACTCGAAACAATATGCTGTCGGAATATTACTCGACTTGACCAAAGCGTACGATAAAGTACAATACGATATCTTATTATCTAAATTGTACGGAATTGGGATTCGTGGGATAGCGCATAGATGGCTCACATCGTATTTACAAGATAGGGAACAATTTACAGAGCTAGAACACTACAATTTCAAAACATGTGAAATAAAAAATATACAGTCTGACAAAAAAACCATTAACGCCTCAATCCCACAGGGAAGTGTAATTGGTTGTCTCTTATTTTTAATATATATTAACGATCTCCCAAAAGTTATGAAGGAACCATGCGTATTGTTTGCTGACGACATATCCATCCTCACGACATGCCAAGACACTTACAACCTTAACGAAAAAATAACTAGCATACTACAAAAAGTATCAGACTGGTTAAGCGAACATAATCTCCAAATTAACTTCTCGAAAACAAAACTTATGTCATTCCACCCACAGCAAAAGAAACCTCTAAATATATCATATACTTATAACAATACCGAAATAGAAGTTGTTGACAATTGTACATTGCTTGGGATAGTAATAGATAAACACATTTGCTGGAAACCACACGTTAAAAATATACGAAACAAAATTTCTAAATTTGTATACGCTCTCAGAGAGATTAAAAAAACGACTGACTTAAAAACTGCACTTCAGACATATTACTCGTACGCATACAACTGGCTGAGCTACGGAGCTATTCTCTGGGCCAATAGCACAGACGCACCAAGCCTGTTCATTTTACAAAAAAAACTCATTCGAATTCTAGCTAATATTAAACAGACTGACAGTTGTAAACCTCATTTTAAACAATACAACATACTTACACTCCCATGTATCTACATTCTTGAAATTTGTAAATTTGTCCGTAAATACCCCGAATTTTATACGAAACTGGAAGATGTAATCAAAAACCGTACGATGCGATATAAAGGCAAATTATTGCTACCACCATCACGACTAAACCTACATTCGTCAGGACCCTTTGTAATGTCGATAAAAATATATAATAAATTGCCGAAAGAATTGAAAGATGAAAATAAAGAGACAGTTTTCATACGCAAATTAAAACAAATGTTACTTTCGAAAACCTACTACTCTTTAAAGGAATATTTAGATGATAAGTTTGTTAATAGAATTAAGTAAAACTAAGATATATAATTAATTAATACTATTTTTTGTATGCTGAATTATATGTACCTAAGTGTCCACCTTCTTATTTGCTGCGCCCAACAGGGTACATGATGTGATACCATACTTTATTTTAAGACCACCTGTATAACCATTATGTGCAATAAATGATTGAGTATTGAGTATTGAGTACCTAACTGCAAAGGTGCAGTGATTATAAACGCTGAACCCCGAGCCTATTTATCGCGCTCTTTTATTTTCTGTATTGTGTTGTTTTGTACCTACATCAGTTTTCGATTTTGTGTTTTTTGTTTTTTTTTTTGTGACAATTACTCTTTTCAAAAAACGGAACCCTTATAGATTCGTCATGTCCGTCCGTCTGTCTGTCCGTCCGTATGTCACAGCCACTTTTTTTCGAAACTATAAGAGCTATACTGTTGAAATTTGGTAAGTAGATGTATTCTGTGAACCGCATTAAGATTTTTATACAAAAATCGAAAAAAAACATTAAGTTTTAGGGGTCCCCATACTCAACACTGAAACTCAAAAAAATTTTTTTCATTTAACCCATTTGTGTGCGGTATTTATGGATAGGTCTTCAAAAATGATATTGAGGTTTCTAACATCATTTTTTTCTAAACTGAATAGTTTGCGCGAGAGACACTTCCAAAGTGGTAAAATGTGTGTCCCCCCCCATGTAACTTCTAAAATAAGAGAATGATAAAACTAAAAAAAATATATATGTAATGTAAATTACCATGTAAACATCCACTGAAAATTGGTTAGAACGAGATCTAATAAGTAGTTTTTTTTTAATACGTCATAAATCGTAAACCGCAATTTATTTCACGGAACCCTTCATGTGCGAGTCCGACTCGCACTTGGCCGCTTTTTTTATTGTCTCCATCTAGCGGGTCTACCCTGGGACTTCCGGCCCTTAACTTGCCTGTCATAATAGTCCTCTCCAGGCAATCCAAAGGAAGCCGTGAAAGGTGTTTGAAATATGAGTGGGCTTGGGTTAGGTCTTGTCGTAAGTCGTTGATTTATGTGTAGCTCTTCCAGGATAGACGCGTTAGCTTGCATTGCAGTCGAAGATAACATCGATACATTTTTGCATTGACAGCGGAATGTCATTCCACTTATATTAGGAGCTGGAGCAGCCCAACTGCGGAAGTAACCCATCATACTGAAGACCGCACCCACAAGAGCAACGCTATTTGCTCCGTAGGTATATGGTTATTTAATCGTATGGCATACATTATTTGGCCTCTGAGTTTGTCACTTTTTAGTACCACCCAGGGGACACGTGCAGGGTTGTGGTAGGTATAGCTCCCGGTGATTGCCGCCTTAACGAAGACCTCCGGGTGGCAGTCACGGGGGCGACTGCCACCCATAGAGAAGAGGTCCTAGAGCTGAAGGGCGTGTCGGGTGTTCGGGCACGCCCCTTAAAATGTTATTCTGGGGACATGTATCTATCTCCTCCCCTCCCGCGATGGGTCTCACATGGGGACAGCTGCTGGCGGAGTCGCGGAAGTGTGCGTGAGCGTTCCCGTGGCTCCGCCATAAAGCAGTGCGCAGAGCACCGTGGGGTTTTAGACGGTAGTCCGGGCGGTTCCCGGGAGTCCGTCATACCCGTCCTGGTTCCCCAGCCAGGCGGGATGTGTAAATGCATTTCCCCACGAAAAAAAAAAAAAAAAGGTATAGCTCCTGCGGACGCAAGTGACAGTTGTCCCCCCTTTGTCAAGTGAGTGGGCAACTCGACTGTTAGAGTTTCTTAAGCCGCCCGAAGGCCCTAACTCGGCTTAACGACTACTGTCATAGACAGCATCCGGGATCAACTGCTTAGCGTGCCTTCCAAAGCACGGAAGCGCTAATTTATAGTAACCACTCAAACAGGCGGTCACCCATCCAAGGACTGACGGCTGCCATCTTTGCTTTACCTGCGTTATCGTTTCCGATTCGCAGGTGCCGCTGGGCTATGAACGCTTCCAAGGGTATATGGTGTTGTGTTCCTAAAGGCCGAAACGCACTGACAGCGGTGGCGGTGCGGCGCGGTGCGGCGCGGTGGCGGTACTGGTTAGTTAGTTATACTGGGTGTTTTCCGCAAGTCGGCATCCATTGTGCCTATTTTGCGTGAAACGGCGGTGTGGCGCTACTCTAACCACCCCAGCTCGTCTAGAAAGTTAACTAAATTTGACCCAAGAAAGAAAACTAAAACAAACGGGGTGAGCTAAATAAAAGCTTGTAAAAAAAACGGCAAGTGCGAGTCGGACTCGCCCACCGAAGGTTCCATGCAAAATTACAAATGTATAGTTTTCAGATTTTTCCATGTACTTGTAGTATTTATAAGATGATATTGCCTGACAAATGTCTTAGTTCGAGGTCAACGGAAAGTACACTATGTTGCGGCATAAACGGCCGTATCTTTTTTTACGTTAACTTAGAAGTTTGATTTTTTCACAGCTTCAAGTAACTATAGACTTGAATACTTATAAATGGTTTTAATTTCAACTCGATACCTCCACAAGTTCCCGAGATAAAGGGTCTTGACCACAGATGTATGAATATAAGGAGATTGGACATGGCGACCGATTTGTATAGAGTGAGCCTGTCGCAAGTACATTAACCCACACAACGCCCAAGTAATTGACAAGACAAAGCACGCACACATCTAAAACACACACACTTGTATACCTACACGCTTATTCGACAATAAACGCGCATCATATCAGGCATTTTGGGAAAAAACGTAATATTCTCTGCGATCAGCACGCGTGCACAGTATGGCAGTGTATGCCCATTGAGCATACAGCTGCGACACGGCCGCCGGCGGCTTGTCCTCTCTCTAGTATTCTATGCTCTGAGGTCTTGACAGACAGACGGACAACAAAGTGATCCTATAAGGGTTCCGTTTTTTCCTTTTGAGGTCCGGAACCCTAAAATACCTTCTTTTTTTTTTTTATCATCATTACCACATCAGCCGAAAGACGTCCACTGCTGGACATAGTAGGCCGGCCTCCCCCAAAGAGTGCCAAAATGGTTGGTCCTGCGCCACCATCAGTCTCAAGACCTAAACCTGTTTGCACCTAATTGCCATGACACGTAATCAGTGAATGAACAATAGCACTGATTACATGACCTATCATTCTACCATCCACTAGCACTGCAGTTTAGTGCAGACAGACAGACAGTCACATTAATCAAGTGACCAAAGCATTTCTTGAGTGAGTAATTTTCTAGTGAATTGGGGAATTATTTCTTGAAGAACGTTTCCTGCACTGGCAGCGCGTTTGCGATCGAAATTTGCATTTTTCCTTCTCGCACGTAAGTTTAAACATGTAAACCTACTATGCTGTGAGCTATAGCAGTAGCGAGCGTATAAATATTGCCATACAACGTGGCAATGCCAGCCTTCTGGGCGCCCTGCCGACTGGCGCCGATCTGGGCCAAGTTTTCTATTTGTGATGTTATCTTTATTTGTTTTATTTTATTTTACTTTTGTGTAGGTATTCTGTTTATAGTTAATTTTTTACCCATTACTATTTTAGGATAGTTTAATTTTATTTATTTAGTCGGCGGCTCGGATGAAACATGCCAAGTACTCTGCCATGGAGCAAATGTACGACTTTGTGCCAGTGGCGGTGGAGACTGCGGGACCGTGGGGTACGGAAGCTAAAGACTTCATGCGGAGTTTGGGTCGCCGGCTTAGGGATAGGGGCTGCGATCCTCGTTCCGGATCGTTCCTGGCTCAACAGATTTCGTTGGCCATCCAGCGTGGCAACGCCGCCAGTGTCATGGGAACTTTTGGGCCACCAACGATCCGGGGCGGTCCTCTTTGTTAGTTTAATGTTATACCTTAATTCTCATTTATTTAGATTTAATTTTCAATATTAAGAAAATCAAACTAGCGGGCTATATTTTTAATTTCGAAATACTAAATTTACAAAAAAAGATATCATCATCGAACCTGGCCTTTCTGTAAGATTTCTCCAATTTGATCGGAGAAAGTTCGCCTAGGTCTTCCCCTTCCAACTTGCCCTTCCACAAAAGTACCCTGAACCGACGAGCATGTAGGGAGAAATGTTATGAAAGTGAGTGAAGCGAAAGTGGTTTGTCAGGATCGTAGCAAATGGAGATCCGTGATCTCTGCCTACCCCTCTGGGAAAGAGGCGTGATTATATGTATGTATGTATCATCGAACCTGCTCAAAGAATTTCACGAGAAGAGGTTGAGAAATGCGACACTGTAGGTACTTATAGAACGTGAACAGCCGGAAACACCAAAGAATTTTCGCCCAAGCTGAGACGGGACTTCGTTCGCCTCATTCGGTCCTTCAACAATAGTTATAGTACAATCATTCTCATAAGTTGCTGAACACCTAAGTACCTTATCGTTTTCACTCGTTTGACAACATCATATGGCTGTTTGACATGACCTTTAATGCGAAACGGTACAAATGTGTTAAGCCCCTCTTGAGGCTGACCATACTAGGCTCCGCCCGCACGTGATTCGGTCTCTTTCAATACCCGTATTCCCCTCAAGGAGCTTCAATCAGTTAGGTACTTTAAAAACAAAGTAAAACCGACTTCAATTGAGTACTTCGCCAACCCACATAGGTACTTAGTCGTACATGAAAATTTCCACATTTCCTTTCCAATTTACCACATGAACTGCTCTCCGAGAGCAAATCAGTTGATTTCTGCAGATAAAACCCAAGTCGCTATCTGTCGATTCCTCAAGGATCTCAGAATTAACACTTCATTAGTTGCTACTTGCTACTTCAACGGAATCACGTCAGAATCTTTGACGTACTTTACATCATTGAGGAGTTCCATAAGTCATCTGTGGTCTTCATCATCAGTTCCACTTCACCAAAATTGCGATTTCTGAGGGTACCTATATTCAATTCAATTCAATTTCTTTATTTCGGACATACAAAGTATCCATAGAGTGTTAGTAAACATACAAATTACTTAATCTAGTGTTAGTATTGATAATTAGATTATTATTTTTTTAACAAATGTCAGACTTAAACTATAAATTCCATTTAAAGCAAATTTCTTAGCATCAGCACAAAATCATAATTTTACACAATATATTTATATTAAAAATTGCACTAAGCTTTTAATTTGGTCGGACCGATGTTTTAGTATCGGACAAATATATACACAAGTTATAATAGAAAACACTGAAATTACTACACGCGTGCCTATAACATTTGAGGGTTGGCCTCAATTTCCCCGGAGATCCCATCATCAGATCCTGACTTGGTGACAATGAGACCATATACCTACTCTTTCGATTAAAAAAGAATTTTGGAAATCGATCCACAATAAAATTACAAATACAAAATATTTTATTTGTTAAACATAGGTATGTACATCGGTGTTACAGTTTATGGTTCGTCTCACTATGTCTTGCCTGTTAAGGCATACAAATAGCCACAAAATAGCATGCAGCATGTACTTACACACTAGATATAAGTTGTTAATTATGCTATCATTTGCTTACGTTATGCTAGGGTCATTTAAATATTCTTGTATGGAATAGTATGCTTTGGCAGCTAGAAATTTAAACAATGTTTTTTTAAATAAATGAGGGTCATGGAATTTCAAAATGGCTCTTGGCAATTTGTTAAAAATTCTAGGCGCCATTCCAAATATGCTTTTTGAAAGTAGGGCAGTTTTGTACGGGCCATGGTTTATCTTACCCTGCATACGGGCTGATAACTAGTGGATGAGAGTGGACTGTATAATGGATGTAGGATGGAAACACGTATTTTAAACTGGTATTTATTAAAATATAACACAGTTTCAGCAAATATATAAAAACGTGACAAAGGCAATCTGACAACTAGAAGCGCAAACACGTCAACAGCCACATAGAAGAAGAATAAACAAAAACATGACATATTCGTACAAAAAAGGTGGCACCACAGCCAGTCGCCAACATACCGGACCCCCAGTGGGACACTAACAACTAGTGGTGACTGACTGGGGTGCGGCTTCCATCAAAACAAGTTTACGGGCCGGTCGGCGTAGAATACCGCCCCTAGTACGGACGTCCGCTACACGGACCGCTCCGTCGGGCCCTAAGTAGACCTTCACTATCCTTCCTAGTGGCCATAAGCCGCGAGGGAGGCTAGGGTCGGCGATCAGCACCACATCACCCTCGCTAAGGTTAGACGCGTCGTTGGTGGTGGCTCCTCTCGGTCGAAGCGTCGGCAGGTACTCGCGAAGCCATCGTGCCCAAAACTGATCGGCGAGCCGTAGTGTTCTGCGCCAGTCGCATCTTCGCAATAGGTCTGCGTCTGTTAGAGATGAAGTCCATGGTACCACTGATGATGTGCCCAAAATAAAGTGGAAGGGAGTTATGGCCTCAGGTTAATCAGGAGAAGATGATATGTAAGTTAATGGCCGTGAGTTAACTATGGCTTCTGCTTCAAGCAAGAGCGTTGCCAGGACGTCTTCCTTGAGTGGTTGACTTATTAGACAGGATTTGAGGGCTGTTTTCACTGTCCGCACGAGCCTTTCCCATGCGCCGCCCATGAACGGTGATGCAGGCGGGATGAAGCGCCATTCAATTTTCTGGTTTGTGGCGTATTCTTCAACTGACTCATCATGTAGAGAGCGTAGCTCGCGGGAAGCCCCGACGAAGTTTGTCCCGTTGTCTGAGAAAATGGTCGTAGGTGATCCTCGGCGAGCGATGAAACGCCTCAGGCTCATTATGGCAGCATCGGATGACAGTGAAGTAACAATTTCCAGATGAAGTGCTCTCGTTACTAGGCAAGTGTATAGTGCAACGTACCTCTTCTCTTGGCGGCGGTGTATCGTTACCATTATGGGGCCGAAATAGTCCAGGCCTGTGTGGGTAAAGGGCCTTTTGTGATGGTCAAGTCTTTCTTGGGGTAGGTTGCCGGTCTGGGGGTGAGCAGGTTGGTTTTTCCACCTTCGGCATTGTAAGCAGGCGTGCGCAACACTGCGAATACTGTTTCGGGCTCTAAGTATCCAGTACTTTTGTCGGAGTTCGTTCAGCACTAGTTCGTTGAACTGGTGCGATGCTCTGTTGTGCTCATGGAGGATGAGTAGTCGTACAGCATGGTTACGACCGTCGAGGATAATCGGAGACTTCACGGCGTAGCTTACATCTGGAGCGGAACTTATGCGTGTGTCCAGTCTCAATAAGCCATCTTGGTCGAGAGTCGGTGCGAGTTTTGAGATTCTGCTGTTCTTGGGCACTGGCTCTGAAGAACGTAAAGCTGTTAGTTCCTCGGGAAAACTCTCTGCCTGAGCTTGTTGCACCACCATCTTCTCGGCTTCTACGATATCTGCAGCGTGAAGTTGGTAGGGAGATGTGGAGCCGTCTAAGTACAATTTAGAATTTGGAGGTACAGGCCGAGACAGTTTAAGCCGGAATAGTCGTGCACCCTGGAGAACGCGGGCGGTAGCACGAAGAAATCGCTGCCAAGAGCTAAAACGCGTTGGGTTAGGTACTGAACTCGTTGACGGAGTGTCGAGGAGCAGAACCACCAGGTCAGATTTTAACTCGGGGTCTGGTGGACTCTCTTCCACGCCTGCAACGCACTCGGTCGGCCAAGTGCTTGGCGGATCAAAAATAAACTGTGGACCGGCAAACCACCGATGAGACGCGGTAAAGTTAATTTTCTTCGGTTTAGTTGCGTCGTCGGCGACATTAAGAGAGGTTGGGATCCACCTCCAATTAGACGGGTTGGTGGTTTCCAATATCTCTCCCAGCCTGTGCGCGACGAACGGTTTAAACGCGCGAGCGTCACTCCGAATCCACTTGAGGACCGTAGTAGAATCGGTCCAGAAGATGGTTTCGGAGGGCTGAAAACGATGAGCTTGCAATATTGTTTGCGCAAAACGCGAGGCAATGAGCGCGGCTTGCAGTTCCAAACGAGGAATCGAGACCGGTTTGAGAGGCGAGACGCGTGCCTTGCTTCCGATGAGAGCCGTGGACACGGTGCCGTCGGTGTATCTGAAACGCCAATATGCGACACAAGCGTAGGCCTGTTCGCCGCCGTCAGCTACTACGTGCAGCTGGATGTCCGAAGCGTCCGACCTATTCATGTACCAGCGAGGAATTTTAACATTGGCTGCAACTCGTAACTGCGTAAACCAGTCTTCACATTCGCTCACGTACACCTCAGGAAGTTGCGCATCCCAACTGATGCCTGCGCGCCACAATCTTTGAATCAAAATGCGGCCCCAGATAACGACTGGCATTAGCAAGCCGAGAGGGTCGTAGACTTTCATGACGTTTGATAACAAGCTTCGTTTGGTTAAAGTGTCAGTCGGTATCTGGGTTATGGTACGAAAGCCTAACGAGTCTTGACGTGGGTTCCATTTAACACCCAAAACGCCAACCTCGCTACTGGGTGGCAGGCAGACGTCGGAGGTTGCGTCACTTCGGAGTTCCTTGGGGACAAGCGAGAGGGCCTCAGGATGATTTGACGTCCACGCGCGCATCTCAAAACCACCTGCCTTGTGGACCGTGACTACGTCGGCGGCTATTTGTGCCGCTTCAGCAACGCTGGGGTAGCTGCCGAGGTAGTCGTCCATATAGTGGTCGTCAACAATTGCCTCACAGGCAGCGGGGTACTCGTTTGCTAGCATTCTCGCATTTTTGTTTTTTATATAGAGCGCAATAAATGGGCTCGAGACGGCACCAAATATCATTGAAGACATGCGGTACTCCTTTAAGTTGCCGTCTTTCTCACGCCAGAGAAAGCGTTGGGCGTCCCGATCCCTGGGACAAATTTTGATTTGAGGGAACATCTCTTTGATGTCCCCATTTAAGGCAACTTTGCCTTCTCGAAATCGAAATAAAATGTCGAGGAGGGATGACAGTATGTCAGGACCTTGCAGCAGGAGGCTGTTAAGGCTTACGCCTTTCGTAACCGCTGTCGAACTGCTCTGAGCTTCTTTTTTTGTGGGTGAAGTACACCAAAAATTGGTAAGTACCACACTAAAGAGCCATCTGCAGTCACGCACGAAGAGTTTGGTACGCTTTGGTGGTTTCGCTTATGGTAGGTGTTTGTATCACACTCTTCTGCGTAGCCTTTACTGATGATGCCGTCTATAAAATGTTGAAAAGCTGCGGCGAACGTTGGGTCATTTGACATTTGTCGTTCGAGGGCTTTGAACCTCGAAAGTGCCTGCGGGTAACTGTCGGGTATGATTTTCGGTAAATTCTTCCTCCATGGGAGACCAACTTCAAATTGGCCAGTGTCTAAACGATGAGCCGACGATTCAATAATATCTACGGCTCGCTTATCATCGTCATTTGGGCGAAGAGCATTTCTTGTTATACCCAAGGCGTCAATGTCGTATTGACTTTTAATGACAGCGTCTAAATCGTCCGAAATATGATTCACAAACTCGAGTGGCTTGGATGAGACAGAAAGTGCACCGTGAAGCACCCAACCCAACAAAGTTTTGGAGGCGACGGGTTCGTTCTTTTTTCCACACCGCACTTCACGACTCAGAGATAAGTGCCAGTCGGGCGCGCCGATGAGAATAGTAGGGCAAGCGTCCGTATATGACAATTCATGGGATAAGTCCGACAGATGATTGTAATCAGTGAGATTGATTGAATCAGGGCACTGTGCGCGGAGGCCTAGCGGTTTGATGGCCCGCGCGTGCTCCACCAGGTATCGATCGGATTGGTTACGTCCGCGAATGTAAAAGTCAACGTAACTTACGTCCACTTCTTTGCTCATACCACCGACACCTTCGATGCGGAGACGCTCTTGACATGTGGGCTTCGCACCGATGCGCGCTGCTACTTCCCCATCAATTAGCGTCGCCGTACTGCCCTCGTCAAGCAGTGCTGACGTCTCGAAGCAGCCTTCAGGACCCTCGATGACGATCGGTACCACTTTCAGCAGGCCGCGGGGACGAGCCGCTGACAGCAAGGACCCTGTCGTATTAATTAAACAATCAGAAGTATTTGTGATCTTAACGGCAGATTCAGTTCTGTTGTCGGTGTCGTCCATGTGGTCGGGGCTGGTAGCGTTGGCAGAATCTACTTGAGTGTTGTTGCACTGGCCGCTGGGTGCTGCGCTAGCGTTAACACCGGCTGTGCCATGGAGGAGTGCATTGTGACGTCTCGAACATCCATCAACTCCACAACGTTTCGCGCGGCAGTTGTTCCACGTGTGCGGGTTAGACTTTAGGCAACGGTAACACACTTTAGTCTCTCGGACCCAACGCCATCTATCGTCGAGGTTCAGACCTAAAAAACTTTTGCAAGTTTTTATGTTGTGGGGGTGTTTACAATATGTACAACGCTCAGGAGTTTTTTCATTAGATACTGTAGCGTGTACAGTTTCCTTTCGTTGTTGAAATTTAGAGGAATGTATCGGAGCCGGCGCCTTAACAGTATTGTCAGCAACAAAATTGTATTTAAGCTGTTTATCAGCCTCGATCAAGAGGAAGCGTGAGAGTAACTCTAATTTTGTAATAATTTGTTCCTCAGGTACATACAGAGACGCAAAATCCGTGAAACGGCCTCTTGTGTGCTCGCTCAGTTTAAGCAATATGCACCGGAAGAGCTCCGGTGATGACAAGTACTCTTGTTGTTTTATTACCTTCAGAGTGGTTACAAAATTGCGTAGTCTGTTCGCTAAGCAATTTAAATCTTCAGGGGAACTTATCTTATCACTGTAGCGCAGCTCGGCAACCTCGCGGGCTACCAGCAGTTCTGGCCGTGCGTACGTCTGCTCCAAGGTGCTAATGACGTCTTCAGGATCACCGGAGCTCCACAGGAGTGACGCGACGGACTGGTACGCTGGACCACGCACAGCGTTGTTAAGACGGTCTAGGTTCTCTGAAGGGGAAAAAATGGATTTAGTTCTCTCGTAGCTACTCTTAAATGCCATCCATTGACCGACGTCACCCGAGAACGTGATAAGTTCGGGTTTCTTTGGCCTGTTGGAAAGGGCGCTAATTGCGTGAGTCAATTGCATTATAATTCAAAATTCAAAATTCAAAATTCAAATATTTATTCTGTAAGTAGGCCTCACTCAAGGGCTCTTTCACATGTCAGGGCTTACAAATACAATTAATTAACATTAAATGACTTGAATTGAATACATTAGCCGAGAGATGTACAGAGTCTCCGGGTCAATTTTATCACAATAATCTTATTCTATAATAAAATGTCAAAATGAACCAAAAAAAATAATAATAATAATAATGGAGATGTAAAGTCTCGAGCGTCAGATAAAATAAATTAACGGAGATGTAAAGAGTCCCTGGTCAAATAATCTAATGCTACAGAACTGGAATGTAACCAACATGTCAAGATCAAAATTACAATAAAACATACAAATTAAAAATTAATAAAAATTGAGACAGCCAGTAACAGCGGCGACCCAAGCAGCAAGCGACTCACTCAAGGACACAATAACAAATAAAACAACAAATAAAAAAAAAAAAAAATAAATAAAATAAAAAAAAAAAAAAAAAGTTACGACGGCTTTTGAGATTGAAGGATTTACCATGTATATTTGTCTTCCATATATTCTTCGATCTTGTAGTATCCTCTCCTTAAAAGAGCATTTTTTATATATTCTTTGAATGAATTATAAGGAAGATCCCATACATCTTTGGGTACTTTGTTGTAAAACCTTATACAGTTACCCAAAAACGATTTTTTGACTTTCTGCAAACGAAACATTGGGATAACTAATTTATGTCTGTTTCGTGTATTTATATTATGGACATCAGACTGCTTCTTGAACGACTTTATGTTTTTGTGTGTATACATAATCACGTCCAGTATGTACTGTGAAGCCACTGTGAGGATACCTATTTCCTTAAAGCGTGCTCTCAGAGAGTCTCGAGAGCCAAGATTATAAATCGATCGGATCGCCCTCTTTTGAAGGACAAAGATAGTTTCTATATCAGCTGCTTTCCCCCAGATCAATAAGCCATATGACATGATACTGTGGAAATAACTAAAGTAAACTAGGCGAGCAGTCTCCATGTCTGTGAATTGCCTAATTCTCCTCACTGCATACGCGGCAGAGCTGAGTCTATTTGCCAAAGCAGAAATGTGGGGGGCCCATTGTAAGTTAGAGTCCAAGGTGAGTCCCAGAAAAAGCGTTTTTTCGACAAGGTCCAGCTTCTCTCCGTTTAACATTATAGCTGTCTCAACCTGCCTTACATTTGGCAACGTGAACTTCACACATTTTGTTTTCGTGGCATTTAGAAGTAAATTATTTGCCGTAAACCATTCAAGCACTTCCTTCAAAATTACATTAATATGGTCAAAGTCACGTATATTCCTATCAACTTTGAAAATTAGTGAGGTGTCATCAGCAAATAAAACTATCTCACATTTATTGCTTATAAAATACGGCAGGTCGTTTATATACACAAGAAAGAGAAAAGGTCCCAGAATTGAACCTTGAGGTACACCGAGTTTCACAGTCGTGCCACTTGACACACTCCCGTTTACGACCACTTTTTGAGTTCTTTGGCCTAAGTAAGACATTATAAGGTTTAGGGCTTCAGCTGACAGTCCGTAGTGCTTTAGCTTGTATAACAGCGTATCATGCTCCACACAATCAAATGCTTTGGAGAGATCGCAGAAAACGCCTATAGCATCATGTGAGTGTTCCCAAGCATCATAAATGTGCTTGATGAGCACAGAGGCGGCATCTGTTGTCGAACGGCCTCTTGTAAAACCAAATTGCTGAGTGTGAAGTAGTTCATGTTTATTAAAATGTCGAAGCAATTGGTTCAGTATAATTTTTTCAAACACCTTACTGAGGACAGGTAATATAGAAATTGGCCGGAAATTTCCAAGCTCCTCTTTACTTCCAGATTTAAATAAAGGAATAACTTTGCTGTATTTCATTAAGTCGGGGAACACACACTCACTGATACAGGCGTTTAACACAACTGCTAAATACGGTGCCACAATATCAATAATGGATTGCATGACTTTCACAGAGATGCCCCATAGGTCCTCGGAGTTCTTTATTTTCAAGGACTTGAATGTTTTAATGATCTCATGGGGGTCAGTATATTGAAAATGAAGTTCCTTGTCACATTGTTTGTTTTTTATTGAACCCAGGTAAAAACTAGCCTTTGCAACAGAAGAGTTTAATTTTTTTGTTGTATCTGTTGCTATGTTAGTAAAGAAATGTTGAAAAGCGCCAGCGACATCCAGGTCCGTAGTCAAGATTTTGTCCTCTATTTTTAGTCTGTAGCGGCCTTCACGGGGTTTCTTTTTACCAGTTTCGGTGTTTATTACATTCCAGGTCGCTTTTACTTTATTGTCTGCCGACTTGACTTTGTTACCTATATAAGTAGACTTGGCAGCAGCACAAACTTTCTTGAACATTTTAGAATACTTCCTTACATATTCTGTGAAAGAATCATCTTTAACATGATTTTTCATTTCATACAGCTCATATAATCTATTTCTGCTCTTATGAATGCCCATCGTCGCCCAGTCACTAAACCTTGCTTTAACTGTTGCATTCTTTAATGTTTTTGACTTAAATATATTCTTGTGCACACCATAAATTACATTTGACAAATCTTTATACAGTGTGTTCGGGTCACTGTTGCTGTTGTCTGTAGGGAGAGCCGGTAACTTGTGAATAATATTATCTCTAAAATTGTCCATCCGACTTGTTGTGATGGGTCTACATATGATATTTTGTTTTTGGATATCTACTCTAAAATAAGCTTTTTGACCACAGTGATCCGAGTTAAAACAGTTAAATATAATTTGATTCATAGCCTCACAATTGCAGAATATATTATCCAGACAAGTAGCCGTGGTGGCCGTTATTCTGGTAGGATCATTAAATAATGGAAACAAGTCAAAGGACCTAAATAAATTTAAAATTCTGACTGTGTGTGCATGTGCAGTGTCTAAAAGATTAACATTAAAATCACCACAGACTATTATCATCTTATTGCAATTGAAGACTTGTTTCAACGCATCTTCCATTACCAACTCAAACTGGCTAAAGTCTGACGACGGTGGTCGGTAGACACACATTATGATGTGACTCTCTAATTCAACACAGGATATTTCAATAGTTCGTTCAATAGAAAGTTTTACAATGTTCTTATTTTCTTTACATTTATACTTATTTTTTATTATTATCAGCGAGCCCCCACGAATGGCCGTCTTTCTAGTGAACGAGCTAATTATATCATAATTACAGACATTAATTAATAACAATTCATGTTTCTTGAGCCAATGTTCGGTTACACACATGATATCTATATCTAGAGATTCCAAGAAAAGTCCTACCTCTAATTCCTTGCTGGAGAAGCCCTGAATATTTTGGTGAACCAAACTCAATTTCCGGTGCTTCTCCGCTGTCGTGGCTGTCAGTTTAAATGCTGCAGCCGGCCCCCGGGAGAGGGCGCGTGAGCACTACCGTCATCGCTGCTACTGTATGTCGAGTCAAATTAAAAAAAAATTATAGGATCTGGTGCCGGGCGTTTGGATGATGATTGTTGTCGCACCACTCTGTCGTAGTTATTTTCGGTAGCGGCATATGTGGGCTTTGAAAGGGTTGCAGGGTTGACATCGAGCATACAAAACGACACCGTGTTGGCGGGGCCGGCCGGCTGTGAAAAAAGTCCCTGAGGGCTACCCAGGGTGACAGTCGGTGCCTCACCAGGCGTGTTTGTAAAAGATGCCGTGGACATGTTTGCATTTTGTTCAGAGACCCATATTGTGGTACGCTTTTCGGAATTACGGTTAGAAAAACACGAACTACGAGATTTGGTGGACTTATCTGAGGCATCCAGAGCGGCGAGTTTCGCTTGTAGTTCCACCTCCTCCGCCTCAGCCTCGAGGCGGGCGAGGTCGCGTTCGCGCTCGCGTTCCGCTTGGTGGAGCTCGCGCTCGCGCTCCGCCACTGCCATTTGACGTACGAGTTCGCACTCGCGCTCCGCCTGTTGACGTGCGAATATCGCCTGTTGGCGTGCGAGTTCAAACTCGCGCTCAGCCTGTTGACGTTCGCGATCCGCCTGTTGGCGAGCAAGTTCGCGCTCGCGCTCCACTTGACGCCGCATCGTGTCTGCTTCAAGAGCCAGTTTCTGTGCACGCACGGCCGCCGAGGAACGCGATGAGTGAGAGCGCTCGCTGCACGGTTGTTTACTGTGAACACTTTTAGATGGCGCATTGATATCTGCCTCGTTATGCGTGCTAGCACGAGCATTTGGGTGTTCGGAAGCGGGGCTAGGTTGTGCCTCGCCGTGGGGTACGGTGCCCATCTGTTGTATGCTCGTACTGTCAGGCAATGCCAAAGCGCCGTCGGTTGTCGCGGCTGAAATCGGCCGGGCGCCGCGCGGTGAATGTTCGCGGTGTTCGCGATGCACCCGCTCGACTTCTGCAGCCGTCAAGTTTGCCTTTGCCTTGCTACGTGTTCCCTTCATGGTGAAAATGTACGTAAATAATGCGTGAAATGTTTTCAAAATGAAATGAATATCTACGATGTCTTATGTGAACAAATTTGACAATTTGTAACTACGATGATTGCAATGATTACGGCGAGAATGGACCAAAATGATAACTAGTGGATGAGAGTGGACTGTATAATGGATGTAGGATGGAAACACGTATTTTTAACTGGTATTTATTAAAATATAACACAGTTTCAGCAAATATATAAAGACGTGACAAAGGCAATCTGACAACTGGAAGCACAAACACGTCAACAGCCACATAGAAGAAGTATAAACAAAAACATGACATATTCGTACAAAAAAGGTGGCACCACAGCCAGTCGCCAACACGGGCACTATTAAAGCTCGAGAACTGGTTACTGTTCTGTTTAACATACATTGCTGTTTCAAAAATATAGAGTGATGGGAATGTCAAGATATTTAATTTAATAAAATAGGGTTTACATGATTCGCGGGGGTGTAGTTGACGAAGAAATCGGTGAACAAGCATAAAAAACCGGCCAAGTGCGAGTCGGACTCGCGCACGAAGGGTTCCGTACCATTATCAATAAAAATATTAATTTCATTTTGTTTTTAGTATTTGTTGTTATAGCGGCAACAGAAACACATCATCTGTGAAAATTTCAACTGGACCTATTACGGTATTTTATCAATAAGTGTCATGCAATTTTATGATTATTTTACGATGATGATTGTAGACATATAATATGAATTATTATGAATAAATATGATTATTATGATTATGAATTTATGATTAATCCACAAATATGACCACGTATGTCCACAAAAACGCGCCGTTGTTAGTCCCGCATTGCGTCTTTACTCAGTTCACTAAACATGAATTTCTCTAATGAAAATGCATGGCGGATACTCGAGTCCATTGTGTGAAATTGTGTACTTCGGCGCACTCGCTGCAGTTTAGTGCAAGTTTAAAATCATACAGTCACGCCTGAAATCCCGAGAGAGGTAGGCAGAGGTTGTGGAATTAAATATTCAGTGCTAGTTCTATTAATTGTATTTTTCAACCGACGAAAAAAACGGAGGAGGTTCTCAAGTCGACGACGCGTATATATTTTTTTTTATGTATGATCACGCATAACTTTTTACAGAGTAAGTAGTTCGATTTGGATAATTCTTTTTTAGTTCGAAAGGGTATACCCCGAAGTTGGTCCTATATAAATTTGGAAAAAAAAACAACTTAAAGGTAGGAAAATAGGGGATGATTGATTTTTCGTCGGTTAAAACTTTGTTTTTAAAGTAAATTATTATTCAACGGTAATGATGGTAAGACTCGTAGCCCCTGGACGCTTGCCCATAAGGCTCCTAGAGGGGTAATCAATCACGTAACGTTCCAAACGCGCGTTAGGACAATCCAACTGTCAATTTTCCATCATATAAAATTTGACATTTAGATCTACCTGACGCGCGTACAATGCGTTACGCTTACGTGATCGAACACGGAATATACAGTTTCCAGATTTTTCCCTGTATTTGTAGTCGAACGAGCGAGCGAAGCGAACGCAATTCTATGCTTCTACTCCAGGCAAAATACGGTTTTGAAAAACATTAATTTATAATAGCGTTTTTTTTCTTTACATCATTTTAAAACATTCTCAGATGCTTTAAGTATTCAAGAATCCAACAAACTTTCCATCCGGAAGTATTTATATAGATTTAAATAAAACATGAATTGTTTTTTTTATTATTTATCTATTTTAATCGTATGGCATACAGGTTGGAACAGTAACAAATACATTAACTAAATAGGTACCTATATATAAAAAAAAAAAAAAACCCTAGTCAAATAAACCACCCCTGGTCGCCTCTGGTGCAAAGGTGCCCATTATGCTTGCCACATTACCTTGTTGAATGGCTAAAGACAACCTTTGCACCAGAAACGACTCGGAGCGGGCATCCTCACCCTTTTGCCTGAGCCTACGGCCTATGTCCCGGACAAATTTCTTTGCGTCCGACCCCCAGCAACCCGCTGTTTCTACTGCCACGGGTACAAAAATATAGCCTGATGTAAGGGGAGCGTACTTTTGTCGCTTTAATGCGGCCTGAAATTCGGCTGCTGCCCCGGCCGCGCGCGTAGTCCGGTTAATATGGGATGCCGCGAAGGTGCTGACGCACGTTGCGTCCCACACTAAGCACCGCCCTCTTTCCCATGGCAACAACGTCAGGCCATCGGGTCGTTTGCCATCAGTGCGACTAAGGCCCGGCGGCTCAAGAATAGACGGAACACCTGCCGACCTTAGGGCCCTCTGGACTATGTTGTTGAGGGCATGGTGTCGGGGGTGCCTACCGGAGCACCGGCGGCAACTCACAGCGTGATGACCGTCAGCACCCACCATGTTACCACAGATGCAAACATGTGGTTGGCACACATTGCAGCCCAGGCGGAGAGCAACGGCCACACGCAATGAGTCACCGTCCATTAGGGTTCCCAATTGTGGTGACGGCAGCGCGTGCAACCATGCCCCTGACTCAGACCGCGATACCGCCAGGAGTCTTGCGAGGTCGACACCGGTTGCTTCACCGATAAGTCCAGAGATTGTTGCTTTACAGCCTATGTCATCCCATGCGCGCTGGGCTTTGGGGTTCTCGGGTACGGTAGCCCCTGGATTGAGAGCTGACCACGCTATCAAGGCGTCAGCCATATACGGAATGTTTGTCCTGTCACCATTTGCTTGTAATATGTTAGCGACAAGATCTACAACCCCGTGTACCGACGTCAAGAAGGCCGGCAAACCCACATCCCGGACCCGCCGTACCCCAATGCCTCCGTGTCGGATTGGCAGAGCCGCTTGTGTCCATTGTACATCGCTCAGGGAGACGTTGACTATCGACTCTATTAAACATTTAATGGTTGCGTCGAAAGAATCGACGTCGCTGTGGAATAGCCACGCTGGGGCCGTACGCAGTAGGTACATTACCTTTGGTACCGCAAAACACTTCTGCAGTAGAATTATAGCTATATGAGGACTAATGGTTTTGAGCCGTTCGCCGGCAAGCAGAAGGAGGTTCTTGCGTATCAAAAGTGCCTCAGGTACTGCGGAAGGAAATATCGGTGCACCGAGTAAAGAAAAGGTGTCAGTGTTAAGTTCTCTGAGCCCTGGGAGCAGCGACAAGAAAAAGGAAAAATAAGAACATGACTCCAGACTGCAGGGAAAGAACTCGCACTTGGCCGTATTTACCTCTAGTCCCATATCTTTCAAGCGTGGCAGCAAGACGAGTAAGTCTTGCTCCACCTCTTCAGGTTTACCCCCAATGGTACCATCATCTAGGTACCAGATGTTGAGTGGAGACTTTAGCTCGGTAATGATCTTATGGATGGCTAGGCTGAAAGTTAAAGGGCCCAGAGGGTCTCCCTGCTGAGCTCCCACTTGGGAAAGAATAAGGTCCGGACCACGAAAAAGATTGGATGGCTGGTGATACACCTGACGAAGAAAAGGGTAGATCATTGGAGTGTTCTCCTTTACCTCATTCAACAACACGTCCCTCTCCAATGAGTTGAAAGCGTTTTTTAAATCCAATTTCAGAATAATGTTTCCAACATTCTTTGAAACCAAAGCAAACGCACGCACAGCGTGTATGGCTGCTTCACATCCCAGACGTGTCCCGAACCCCAGCTGATGTGGCTGAAGGTAGGAGGCCATGTCTATCTTCACAGCATGGCACCCAAGCTTAGCTACAAGTCGGCGAAGAGTGCTACCTACAGCTATTGGCCTTATGCCTCCCTCCTTCTTCTTTAAGGCGCAGAGTGAGGCTCCATATAAATATGGGCATATCTGGGGATTAAGCTTTCCACTAAGTAAGAAATTTGACAGTTTGGTCAGGGCTTCCACCAAGCGTACCCCACTGTCTCCAGCAGTGCTTGATGTTAACTCTTTTAAATGGGCCGGACGAATGCCATCCAAACCTGCGGCTGACCCACAGTGGAAAGAATTGATTGCCAGAACCACATCCTCTACTCTAACCGATAAGGCTGGGACGCCATGATCTGGTTCAGACGGGAAACTGAGAGGGCGGGATGGATTCGGATGCTTCGACTGCAGTGCTGCTAGAGTATCTGGACCGGGTGGAGCGATTGTGTCCTCGCTCATAAGCAATCGGACCGCGCCCCTTAAATCTCCCTCATGGACTTTGGCTTCAATAGTCCTGGCAAGTGGCAGCGAGTGGGAGGCTGTCGTACATTCATCGAATGATAAATCTGAGAAGGCATCTATGTTTGACTTTACCTTCGAAGTTAGTGAACCATTGCCCGATGATTCAGGAGCTCTCAAGGCCCTATATGAAAAAGATAGTAGAGAGTACCATTCGTCCACCCCATTAACGGTAATGCAACTATCAATTATGCCACACAATTTATTAGCTGCCATGCTTCTCGCCCCCTTCGGAATGTGACGAAGAACTCGCATCGACTCCTTAAATGTGGCGAGTTGATCCAATGTATGTGCATCTGATTGTAGATTTGGTACTGGTTGCGAGGCATTACCGGGCAAGGCGCTAGTGGGGCAAGAGAGAGGAGGATGGGGAGCATCTTTGTGCATGCGCGTAATATGTGTCTTAAGTCCTCGCGACGTAAACACACGCGAGGAGCCATAACAATGAGGGCACGTCGACTCAGGCTGGGAACTCATAAACAAATATAATGACAATTGATTAAGGAAAACTAAATAGAATAAAAACATAAATTAGATCATCTGGAACTGGAACATCACGATTTCACGAATGTAAGTAAATAAACATCGGGAACGTTGACAGTCAGTCAGCCAGCAGTGACGGCTGGAGTCTGCGCACATGCGCTCCCGGGACAGTAGGCAAGTGCGGCGTGTGTCGTTGCTTGGCAGCGCTTTGGCGTCTGTTTTGACACAAATCTCAGAACTCAACACAATCTTATATTCTTGTTTTCCCAAATAATATAATCACTTGGTCGTTGCCCACATTCGTGCATGTAAAGAGGGGTGCTAGTTACACAAATATTAACATTGCAAGGGCGTAGTGATCGGAGTAGGCGGGGAAAATAATATCAAAATATGGAGCTGTTGTGTCAGCTGTGACTGTTAGCTTTTTTTACTTATTACTCCTGAATATTATAAAGCAAATGTAAATGAACCAAAATAAATAGAAAACCATTTATTCATATTTTTTCTGACTTTTCAGAAGCTAGTTAAGTTATCATGTTTTTGATGTCTGAAATTTTGTTGGATTTTTTCGCTAGGTAACTATTTAATTGATAATGTATCCATTACAAAGAAGAAATCTGCTATTATAAATTACTAGCTACCCGCGCGGCTCCGCCGCGTATACAAAGAATCTAGGCTGAGCGAATATATAAAATATAGCACATACTTAATCCTGTAGGGCCATTCTACATATCCCTTATATTCCCCCCGAGATCCCTTATAAGATAAGTTCGCCTTTGTACCTACTTTAATCTTACATAAGTATAATGTTTATGTTTTAACCTGTTTTGTGTACAATAAAGTGCTTACATACATACATATAACCTACCTACTGAACAAAGGGTTTTTAGAATAGGATGGGTATAGTTTCTGAGATTACCCCCAACATACAAACTTACATTTTACAGACATTACACCTGTTTATTATTAGTATCGGCACATGCTATTTCTAGGTACCGTGAATTGGGGTTACTTTAATTCCTGGGTTTATATTGATCTAAGCTTCTCTTTATGTTTAAACTCTAATTTATACGATTTCTGAACGCATCGTTTGGTTTTTTTTTATGATTGTAACCCCGATGTGAGTATAAAGTTGATCACAGACTTAATATTTTTTTCTAAGAGATACATTAATAATCTTTTTTTTTGTCGGTGCAATCGAAAGAGGACCAAAAACCGATTTTTGCATTTTTTTCCTTATTTTTTTGGATTAACGTTTAGGGAGGTACCTACAGACGTTTTAATTCTGAAATTGATCAAATTAACCCCATTTCACGGTCCCGCTAAATAGTTTAATATATACTAATTTATGTTTTCCAGTATTAAGTCATATCGTTTTGACAAATTACAATTTAGTCCCTGAGCGACCGAGCTCTGCTCGGGTTAAAATGGAGAAAATACGGAGATAACGAATTTTCCCGGACATGGGACCTATCTAGATCGATATCTCGCCCCCGTAACCCCTGTATTCCAAATTTAATCGAAATCGTTGGAGCCGTTTCCGAGAACGTGATTGCAAATATATATATGTACAAGTATTGCTCGTTTAATTACAAAATTTATATAACCAACCTCCTACCTGTAATCAAAATATAATTATCTGAACCTGAAATAATTTAGATGGTAATCAAGGCAGGTCAACAAAGTCACCAATGGGAGTCCCCGGCCATCCGAAAAGAAAATTTTGTAATCGAGTTTCGTTTTCTACATCTTTATACTGGAAATTAGGCGGAACCTATCGGCGCCTATACGGCATTGTACTAAGTAAGGTTAACAAAGCCGTCTATGAGGTCCACGACAATGAATGGATTTAGTTAAACCTCATTCTTCTCCCAACATCTCGAATATGGGAAAATAAGTTCGTATATAAACTTTTCTGAAGTAAAATAGAACATGGCAAGTAATACTGACGCCTCTGTCAATAAAAAAAAAACACATTTGACACAATACGTCTGTCAGTTTATGTAAATAAACAATATTTACAAAAGGCCGTTTATTTCCTATTTTTCTTACTTTTATTAGTGTTGTATCCATATGTGGCCGACTCAATATTTATAATTTTTCATGCTGAAGAACTTAGTACAGGTTTGAGTTTAATTATTGTTTATAATTTTACATTGTCATCTCGAGTCAAAACTGAAGTTACGCCACGTGACGTCATACAGCCAAAGTCACGTGGTCAACGCACAGTAGTATCTTTAAATTTATATTTTAGTAACTTACCGATAAAACATGAAAAAACGAAGACCTTATTGCAAATCTGCAGCATGAGACGAATCCAGTGACATATCATTTATCAAAATCGGACCATAACTGTAGATCTGATGGCATGTGCAAAAATCGGGCTCGCGTAATAATATAGATAGATAGATAGATTTCCAAATTTGTAATTTTTTCCATACGAGTTGTCAGTTCATTGCCTGGACTATTCAGCTTGGGCCGAAAATCGTTTGTCTGTCTCTCTGTTCTCCTCTAACAGGTCGCATTTCTCTACCGGTTCTCGTTAAATTTTGTGATCAGTTTAAGGCGCTGTCAACACCAAAAACGCGCACACTGTCTATTTGTATCGGAGTAAACGAGAGCGAGTGTTACTTGAGCGGCCAGGCTTTAGACGAAAATAATGAATAAATATTAAAATAAAAAAAAGTGTGGATTATTTGTGAAATATGGCTCGTCAGCGGTTTAGGTATGAATATGTGGACTTCATGTTTTTAATTGTAGACCCATACGTCAAAAAAATAAGGACATAGAACCGTTTAAGATGATTTTAAGACCAATCTTTGCAATTATTTTCTATCGAGCCGATTTCATCCAACTATGTTTCGAGTCCGTCTACGGTCTTGGAAATATGATGAATATTAACTTATATTTTTTTTGATGTGCTAGAACAACAACAACAACAACAACAAACAACGTTTATTAAAGTAATACGTGTACATAGTTATGCTTACATTTTAATATTATTACAAGAAGGTAACTAAGTATGAGCCAAGTAAGCTTCAACCAAAGATAAGATAAGATAAGATAAGACAAGGAAGATTGCTAACTCTGTGGAAACGTCGCCGTAGTTCAGAAAGTAATCCGAGATGGCGCTACTAGGCTCTCAATGAAAAAAGTAGCGTAGAATTCGTCAAAATATTGCATTTTAGTGTCCTAAATCATCACATTAACAAATTTTAAGGCATAAAATACACCATTGTCACAAAATAACACGCAAATAGCAAAATAATACAAAGCAATTTTTAATCGGTGACTAGATCCATCGATCGCACGTTTTTCTAAGCTGAATGGCTACGCGCGGGTATTGCATTCCGCTAGATGGCGCATATTTAAGAATCGTGCATAACTAAATAAACTTAAAACAATCAGAGATTTTGATTTAAAATCAGTAATTTAAAGCAAATTCAAACTTACTTTAGCACTATTTCAATTTTATTATTCGATTGAAATCTAAAACGAACCCTATCCAATATTTTTTGCTCTAAACAAACATGGTTACTCCGACTAGAGTTTAGTATTTTTTCTAATGAATTCAGTCGTATACAAAAATACCATTTCGTCCAAAAAGCGTACCCCTTGCTGAAACATATAATCAGAATCAGAAAAAGTATTTATTACAAAAAAAAAAAAAATAATATAAAATAAACTTACAAACTAACAAACAGTACCTAAGTAAAAAACTGAATTTGTGACAATAGGCCCCAGTCTCAGCATGTGCTGGGCTAGGCTAGGCTGCGGCGCTACCACGAATCTCGAACTTCGTATATCTCCGTCTCTGTCGCTCGAGTACCATAAACCATAAGTGCGATAGAGACGGGGATATAAGTTCGAGATTCAAAGTTCGTGGTAGCGCCGCTGGTCACCAGAGATCGGTCGATCGCAGGCTGACAGCCTGACAAATATAACGGCGCACAAAGTACAACATTTACAAATACCTACTTACAACAAACTTGCTGTTGACACTTTCAGTATACATATTTGCATATTTTAATCTAGCATCGGTAAGATTTCGATTTCAAATGATTTTAAACTAACCCGCGAACTTATTCTAAACTGCTAAATTCTAAAACTACAAATATCGACAAACAAAATATTGTTAACATGTATGAGATTTGAACTTCGTCCCTTCTGCACGTAAGTCTGGACAAACGTAAGGTCTATTTTTGCTCATAACCCGTAGTACAATCTATAAACATACATAGACACACCACCGCTACAGCCCCGCTATTCTGTAACTTGTTTTAAGCTCACCTCAACGCTCGCCCACAAATATACCTTGACACCGCGATGCGTAGTAATTAAGCGTAGGTAGAGGTCTAGTTTCGTAACGGGTGACCGGCGGGGTGAGCCGCATTAACGCGTAGCGAATAACAGCCCTGCAAACCTTTGGAAGTTGGAATGGAACGGTATTATAATTATAACCAATTCTCCCGTTCGAACTCGTTTAAATACCTAAATCCCATAAAAACCACACGGGAATCACACAGCTTTACTGCATTTACTATTTTTTGCATACCTTAAACTATGTAAGTGTGATTGCCAAGTCACAAAATTTTATTTAGTAAGCAAATGAAGATTAATAAGAATGCCTAACTTGGCTCTATGAAATATCTCACCACTTTTTATTGTGGAAGAGTTCCGAGACTTGGCCTATTTTTTACATGGAAGGTTTTTATGGGATCTCATTTCTTTCTGTGGGTTATTCTGTTATCAACTTTGAAAGGAAATGTCACGATTTTGAGATATACAAACTGCATAAGTAAGTTTGTAATCCTATACAAATTTATGCGATTACAAAGTTACTTTTGCAGTTGCTTCCCGCAAAACTATACAAACGTTATTTGTGGTTGGTAAAATAACATTTCCATACAAAGTTGATAACACAATAACCTACATTGACAAGAGTTGAAATCTTACGACGCCGTCGCGAAAGATATAATTGTTTTAAAGAATCTCACTCAAGGATTGTGTTCAAAATTGATATGGGAGGATCTAATAGGTCACAAAAACAAATCAGAGGTCTGAATGGGAAAAGTTGCCGTTCCGACATCTT